>JARQOC010000001.1:602139447-602739447 GCA_033576535.1 Allobates femoralis | reverse complement strand
TCAATATGTGCACTGCGCATGCGCCGGACCGTACACCTGATAAGTCCCCACAATGCACCAGACCAAAAATGATATCCGCACGCCATACTGTATGGAGGAGGCCGGAATTTCAACACAGGAGACTGAATGATGACGCCCAGCGGGGCGTGAGAAGAGCCTGCAAGGAGGGGAGAATGGAGCCCTGGAGACCACCCATTCCAGTCTATGGTGTACACTGGAGGTGAGTTATTAAATCATTTTACCCAAGCTTTATAGTGCAGTTTTCGGTCAGAGAGGGATGGTTAGGGATGAACTAGCAAGGTGCAGGGACAGGTAGTGATAGAATAGGGGGCTAAAACAAGCTGACAGGTTCCCTTTTAGGCTTCTCTGATGACCTGATATCCTCTCCTCAATTTTACAGAATCACTGTATAAAATTGCATGGTTCTTTTTGTAGATTTAACTTATTCTTCTGCACAGAACAGTCAATTATAATTATAGAGAGAATTAAAATGGCAGATAACACCTGTTGTGAATGGTGGATACAGTCTTATCAGTCATTGTACAGGAGGAGGAGGTGAGCTGTGATAACACCTCTATATACAGTACATAACACAGGATCCAGCATTCACAATAGGTGATATCACAGCTCACCTCCTCCTGTACAATGACTGATAACACCTCTATATACAGTAGATAACACAGGATCCACCATTCACAATAGGTGATATCACAGCTCACCTCCTCCTCCTGTACAATGACTGATAACACCTCTATATACAGTAGATAACACAGGATCCACCATTCACAATAGGTGATATCACAGCTCACCTCCTCCTGTACAATGACTGATAACACCTCTATATACAGTAGATAACACAGGATCCACCTTAGGTGATATCACAGCTCACCTCCTCCCCTTCCTGTACAGATAACATTTCTATACATACAGATATAGATCCTATCAGTTTATAGCTTCTAATGTGCACAGCAGGAAGTAGGATTCTAATATTGGCCCCAGTGATCAGTATTTTTTACTATAGATCATGATTGTAAAACAGTATACATCTTTTTTAAAATACATTTAATTTCAAGGGAATGGGTCATCAGTAAATTACATTGTCAGGTTTTTAAGTCTCATTTTGCATATAAATTAAATGGTTTCTTACTTGATATTTTACAGCTGATTCATTGAGAGTAAAACGCGATGACAGCCACAAGACTCCTGTAAATAGTGGCCATTTATTTATTACTTTTTCTCATCAGTGATGTAAGGTAAAGCTTTAAAAGACAAGTTATCTGGTTGTACGAATGGCGGGGGCCCCGATCAGAAGCTGCTCTACAGAGGGCCCTGCCGCCCCCCTACAGTATCTATGGCTGCTAGTAAGAGCACTTTGATTGTGGGATTCGCGCTGGGACGGGGGGACGGGGGGTGTCAGAGTCCGACTTATATACAGAAACGCGAAGAACGAGGGATTCTGCGGTATAAATAACGAGGGATGTCAATGTAACAGTTCTTTGTTTATCTCACACTTATTTGCATATTATAGAAGGGGAAGAAAAGGACAGAATATTAACAGAGATTGCATTAATTACACATAGACATGATGGCTGCTATAGACCTATTTGTGTGTGTGTGTGTGTGTGTGGGGGGGGGTCACAAGGCAGACATGGCCTCCACCGCTTCGATCAGGTTCACAGCGAGGCCGTACTGGCCGTGATTTTCAGGGAGCAGCTCCACCACTTTATCCACCAGTTTGGCTGTGGTCGGGATGGGTACATCGGTGTTCTGGAGGTCTTGGGGATCCTGGAAGAGATCAGAATAGATTTATGTTTGCATCATCAATCGTTATAAATTACTTTATTAGATTAAGAAGCTAAAGCAGATACTAATTGTGAACACATATTTTGGGGCGCTTACCACTTTCCATTAGAGGCCTCTTACCCACCCTCTGGCTGGATGATGGGGGTCTAAAGGCAGTGCTCTCCTTGTGGAGAGCCAAGTCAGTGTAAGGAGACATATAGGCCACACAAAGCTTCTCTCAGAGTTTAAAAGGGTTTTCTTACAAAGTTGATTTTAATCAATAGATCTAAGAATAATAATTTCTACAATTGGATGTGATGAATAAAAATGTTCCTGTGCGGAGATAATCGTATATATGTGTCCTTGCTATGTACTGTGTAATGGATGTGTCTGACCATACAGGGACATGGTCTAATCATACCACATCTCCTGGGCCAGGGAGGAAGGAAAAGTGTATACGGACACTGCACTGGAAAGAGTATACAGACATTACAGCTCAGGATCATAGATAATTCTTATTGTGATGTAAAACATTTCCCTGTTTTTAAAAAATGTTTTGTCTCAAAGAAAGGAAAAGAATAATGTGTGATCCTGTGCAGTAATGTCTATATACTCTTTCCTGTGCAGTAATGTCTATATACTCTTTCCTGTGCAGTAATGTCTATATACTCTTTCCTGTGCTGTAATGTCTGTATACTCTTTCCTGTGCTGTAATGTCTGTATACTCTTTCCTGTGCTGTAATGTCTGGTCAGATTGTGTCCCTGTATGATCAGACACATCCATTACACAGTACATAGCAGGGACACATATATAAGATTATCTCAGCATAGGAACATTTTTATTTAACATCCAATTGTGGAAATTATTATTGCAAGATCTATTGATTAAAATTTGTTGGAGAAAATCCCTTTAAGTTTGCTACTTCTAATAGTTGGCTCTGACGCTCCTCTCTCTCTTTCGTGGCTATTTGCATGTTGGTCTTTTTCTTTTTTTTTTTAGCACTAGAGGCTAAATTCATCATTTATATTTTGTTAAAATCCCTCTTAGGCGGCCGTCACACGCTACGATATCTTGAAAGATATCGCTTGAACGCGCCTGATTAAACATCGCGTGAACGATGTCTCTGCGTGTGACGGCAAGATACGACGAACGAGAAGTGTTCAAATCGCAAGATCGAGATCTGAGCTCCGGACCTCACATCTTGCGATGAACGATTTTACAAACAGCTTCATCGTGGTGTATAACACCACGATGAACGATCTCCCAGCGGCAGAGCCTATGCTGGGAGATGGTAACTATGGTACACGTCGGGTTACTAAGCGATGCGCGGCGCCTAGTAACCCGATGTGTACCATAGTTACCAGCGATCTCGCTGGTCCACATCGCTGGTGAGTCTGTCTGTGTGACATCTCACCAGCGATGTGAGCGATATTGTAAGCGATCGCGCGCGCACGTGATCGCTTACAATATCGCTAGCGAGATCGTAGCGTGTGACGGCCGCCTTACTTGTTGTTTCCCATTTGCTCAGTTAATGCTTTATGTGTGTACAGAGACTCAATCCTCCCTGTCTATAATGTGTGTATTCTGCATGGTGTGAACCTTGGCTGTAGTCATCGCTCACCATGGCTTTGATCCACGTGCAGAGTGTCGGTGGCAGCCTCGCCAGCAGCTCCATCCCCTCCTTCGTCTGTGTATGTAGTAATGCATGTGCCAGCCGCTGCCCGGTGAGGACCAGGAGCTGAGAGGCTAATACTTCTTTATCCACAACTTGAAGGATGGCCTGGGAGAAACAAGAATGTATCCAGGGATCACACCGACATCATGTAACACAAGGGAGAGAGTGCAGGAAAGTCTGTGCGAAAGAAGAGCAGTTATGGGGCCCTGAAAATGTGAGCTGGAATGAGGCTGGATGCCGTGTGTAACCACTTCACCATCTAAAGAAACCTCTATACTTGTTCCTTAAAGGTTTTCAACACTCTCCACCACTTAAGTGTCAGGCTGTGATCTCCATTTTTCGGCCTGATCTACAGTTTGTGACCTGCCCCTGCTCACGTCGCTCCCAGTCATCCCGGGCAGAAGGCCGCTGCCTTCACCAGCTCTCTGGTATCAGCACAGCAGATAGGAATAGTGAATGTACTGCGTACTTCATATAGTCACATATTCCACCATATATAATGGCATTATGATCTGGTTATTGATTGATATGTGTGGACACCTTACATTGGAGGTTTGCCTCTTATTATTAAGAGACTATTGGACTCTATATATCTATTTTTCTTATTCTCCCATACATCTTTGATTGTTTAAATTGTGATATTAGACTATTTCATTGGTCCCAGTCATTCGATTTCCCCGACTATTATCCATCACCCCTTTATATAGGGCATTTTAGGGAATCTTTAGGGTTTTCTAGGACTAGTGACCTGTGAGAAGCAGCAGCACATCCAGCTGTGCTCAGTGGTTGCACGGACTCCAAATCAACAAAATCTACTATATAATTGTCTTGTGGCCACTTCCGTCTGAGGTAGAAATCGCGCACCACCGCTCTCATTGGCCGCCGATAGCCACAGCGACCAATGAGCGCAGCGTATGCAAAACAGCCAAGCATGGAGGTCTGCGGCGAGCCAGCTGGTCATCTCCCAGCTGGCGGGTCACTGACCTCTGTGCAGCAGTAGCTGAGCGGCGGCTACCTGCCTCACAGAGGTCCGAGGTGAGCCGGTCGCGAGATGACCGGCGTCAGCTCTCAGCAGCGACCAATCAGCGGTGCGGGATTCATATATCCCGCCAAGCACCAACCAATCAGAAAAGTAGCGCGGTTTGGCGTGCGGTTTGAATTCAGTGTCTCTACGGCGACCAATGAGAGACGGGGCGCGCAATTTGAATGCTGCGTCATAGTGTGAAACACTTCACTCCTATCTACAAGGCTGTCAGTCATAGTGTGACGCAGTTCACTCCTGTTAACAAGGCTGTCAGTCATAGTGTCACGCAGTTCATCCAGTTTACAAGGTATTCTAGAATACCCGATGCGTTAGAATCAGGCTACCATCTAGTAGGACATATAATTGGTTTTAACATATCCCATAATCGAACTTCTGATACATCTGGTTACAAGAAATAAGTGAAAAGTCTGAGCTGCACCAATATGTGATGCCAACTCCAGCGGCCGCCTCTTACCTCTTCTGCCAGGTGGTCATACCCGTAGTTGTACAGCTCACACACGTAAAGCCGCTGCAGCGTGTCTTCATTCACTTGGAGTTGTGGTGCCAGCTCCACGGCGAGGCGAGGCCAGTCCAGAGACTTCTGCTCCACGTCTGGCGCAGCTTCCTCCGTCTTCACTGTAATCTGTGACTGGAACTGAGCTTGGACGGCTGCACCGATCAGCTTCATTAAAAACTGTGGGGAGATCGGAGATGACTGTACATAGCAATCCTCATAAGACAGGCGCGAGGCAGCAGTGTGGAGCGTACCTGCTGCCGAAGGCTCACTATACTGGGATCCATGTCTCCGCTGGGTAACAGCTGAATGGACGTTAGATCTTTGAAGAAGGCGTTCTTCCCCTATAGTAAGAGATAAGAAACTTACAAAAGGCTGGAGATTAATGTAGAATATCTTACAATTCCTATCATACTTCATACTACTCAATAGCTAGCTAAATAAATACACCAGCCTCATCCTCCCAATAGTTATTATCAGTCAGAAAAGACGATTTCCATACTATGATACCAAGGTCCAGTAAAGAGTCAGTCCTTTTTAGAGGATTTACATCTTCTGGATAGTTGTATGAGTGTCGCCCATCTCTAGGTGTATGTGAATAGGAGGAGACAGGCACAAATACTTGTCAGTGGCCACCGATCTGCACAGATCAATAGCAATATTATTGAACAGGATTTGTGCCGTTCACAGCTCCTCTGGGGCGGATCCTTTGTAACTGGGAAGCTCCTCAGGGGCGGGTCTATCATAACTGGACATCCTGCATTATGTCAAGACTGATGAAAAGACCGTGGTCGATTGTACCCATCTACATCCCTGGAGGGATATATGGCTAGTTCTGTGTTTGAGACTCCTAACCGAGGCTCCACAGACTTATTTGCATATTCATAATTCCCAGGAGGCAATGCGCCTACAAATTCACTGTGTTGAGAGCTTTAGCCAGCTGCCCGCAGTGTTTTCTTGGACTGGTCTCCCTGAGGTCAGTGAGTGCTTTGTGATGTTGGTCTACCAGGCATTGCTCCCACCCTGAAACAGCTGTCTGTGGATGGATACCTGGCCTTGGTATTCCCTTGTCATATCTTTAAGCTCGTAAAGAGCTGGATGTTGACTGAAAGGGCCACTTAATATGGTGGTTATGGTGTTCTCTGCAAGGAGCCACCCCTTGGCTAGGTCCTTCCCTGGAGGGATATCTGGGTAGTCTTGTATTGAGACTCCTAAACGAGGCTCCACAGACTATTTGCATAAATGGCACAAAACTGTCAGTTCCACAATTCAACAAAAACAGAGATCTTGTCTCAGTAGCAAATGATAAAGTAAGGGACATAGAGGGCAGGTGAATCTAGCAATCTGGCCAGATTCAGAGCAGCACTTTCATGCTGTACAGCAAAGAGCTTGTAAGCATTATGCTAATTGCCTAGAAATCCAGCCATGTCTGATAGACTGCAGAAGTGGCTTGTAACCCAGGCAATGACCTGTTAAGCCTGTTATGGACCCTACTTAGACTTACACTGTAAAAGCTCACACAGACCCCAGTACGATCTAGCAAGTCAGAATAGCTGACCCAGAAGAGGATCAGCACTGCGCTGGAAACTGGCAACGATAGCGATCAGCAAGTTTATTACTGCACTTATTACCTCCACTCTCCAACTCTCAGTCTAAAAAACATTAATTGAACCTGCAGCTGCGTCTCCCTCCTCCCTGGATTGTGTTTACTTTGTACCTGAACGTTTATTACATTCAGTAAAAGTACTGATCAATGCAAAAATAGCTTCCAGCCATCACTAGCATGATAGAATGTGACTTCTCATACCATCCCTGGCCTGGCTTACAGGCATACATCTCACCTTACTGTCAAAGAGAGCGAGAGGTTTAGCGGACTTCAGGGAGAAGCTCATGATGGCGTACATGATGACGCACAGCACAAACTGGTGCTCTACTAGAGGATAGTGAATGTGCTTCTGCTCCAAAGCGAGCTCCACAATCGAGCTGGGACCCTCCACCGACATCCAGGCGTCTTCTACCTCCAGCAACGGGGGAGACATCTCCTCACTGCTGACATCAGCCTGAAGACAAGACAGTTACAAGAGCCGATCTACCACTTGCCACCCATCTGCCACATCCGCCACCCATCAGCCGCCCCAGCCACCTATCAGCCATCAGCCACACCCATCAGCCGCACCAGCCACCCATCTCCCACTCACCACCGATCTAGTGAAACATTCCATTACATGCATCCTCCTCTCCTTTCTAATTATTGCATTCAGGAGAACAAGTAGATCTCCCAATTTCTTCTTACTGTACAAGGCAGTGATAGTTACCTCCATCATGGTCTGTAAGAGGTCATAACAACTCCCCAGGAAGGTGGTCAGAGATGTGTCGCTCATGCCCACGTCCTAAACAGTGCGAGGAAATGACTGTCAATCACACAGGTGGAGCGGTATACAGTCACACACATGTAACACCATTATACCGATAATGGCAAGGAAATGAGAGTCTGGAAATCCACTGGGGTCCGGGGGTCACACATTCAATGTTTAAGAGAATGATCGAGATCAGGGCTCTGCTGCCTTTGTCATATGTTGGCTTTTAATGACCACGTTCATTAAATTCGGGGACTGCTATTGTGATGGGTGGGAATCCCAGCTATAGGACCCCAATAATCACTGATTCAATAGTTAGGTGATCATTTTCTATTACCGGAATACCCCTTTAAGCTTCACACACCAGCAGTGTCAGCTGTACTTACCCGTCTACACAACCGGTCTTTTGGTGATTTCCCCACCTAAACAAAAAATAAAATAACTTAGCGGCACAAGTTTGATACCGAGAACAAGATTGAGACAATCTTCTGTCCTGAGACTCAGGAGAGGGCATTGACGTCTTCTGTACCTTATGTCTAGCGACATGGTGGGACCTGGGGACAATATATTATGATGGGGCCCCTTGTTTCCATCAGAAGCTGTAACGTCAGGATCAGATATGAGATTATATATACACTGATAATCAAAATTAGAGAACACTGATCACTTGATTTTTTCAGACAGAATTATCTACACTGATGAACATTTGGCGGTTTCTGTGTACAGGGGGCACCAGACACTAAAAGACGCTTTTCCAAAACTACCACACTTTATCAACTTAAAACCTTTATTTTACACAAAACCGGATGATCAGAATTAGAGAACAGCAATGACTGTAGACAGAGAAAGATTAACACTAAATGTTGAGAAGGTTACAGCAGTCACCAATCAGTAGGAAGTGTCCAGGCCTTTGCTTTGTAGAGGCCTTTGCTGTGAATGACTTCAGCATATCTGAGGCCACAGGACATCACTAGTCTCTCTCTGCTCTTGGGGGATTTTGCGCCACACTTCTTCCAGTCTCTCTCTGCTCTGGGGGTATTTTGCTCCACTCTTCTTCCAGTCTCCCTCTGCTCTGGGGGTATTTTGCTCCACTCTTCTTCTAGTCTTTCTCTGCTCTGGGGGATTTTGCTCCACTTTTCTTCCAGTCTCTCTCTGCTCTGGGGGGATTTTGCTCCACTCTTCTTCCAGTCTCTCTCTGCTCTGGGGGGATTTTGCTCCACTCTTCTTCCAGTCTCTCTCTGCTCTGGGGGGATTTTGCTCCACTCTTCTTCCAGTCTCTCTCTGCTCTGGGGGATTTTGCTCTACTCTTCTTCCAGTCTCTCTTTGCTCTGGGGGATTTCGCTCCACTCTTCTTCGTCTCTTCCACAGTTCTGTGACTGTTGTGGGTTTTTTGGCCATAACTTCGTCACCAAGGATTTTTCTGAGTTTTTCTATTGGGTTTAGATCAGGACACTGTGCACCCATTTCTTTGTTTCAATGTTTTCTGTTTCAAGAAACTGCTTTCCCCACTTTCTTGTGTGACAGGGGTCATTGTCCTGCATGAAAATTGCTCATGATTGAGTGCTGAACAGGGTGGATAAAAATCAATGGTTTTTTTTTAAAAAAAAAAAAAATCGATTTTTTTTTTTTATTTAAATCAGATTTTTTTTATTTAAATCGGATTTTTTTCAATAAACTGCTTTTTGAGGAAAATATTTTACCATTCAAAGGTTCTTCCATCATGAGATAAAGCGGAGTTGTTTAACTCAGTAGAATAAAGGCTGTATATGTGTAACATTCACAATGCCATGCTCTTCCAGAGGTTTCTGTAGGATTAGTGGGCAGTTTCTTTCCTATATTATCACAGACACTCGCTTTACTTACGCAGTTCTCAAAACTGAATTTGACTCCGCAGAGGTCCCAGCCTCATGAACAGAGTTGAGAAAAAGACCTTAATCCTATTGTTCTACAAACCTATGAATACAGAATCAACCCCTTCAGTGCCAAGTCCAAGAAGTTAGACAATATGTTTCTGATTGTTTGGAGTGGAAAAGATCTGCACAACACAAGAAGAATGTGAATCTAAGTGTGAGGAGGAGGAAGGGCAAGCAGACAAGAAAATAAAAGTGAAACTTTAAGCACAATACTGCAGCATAGTCACAGACAGATAAGTCTGGATCTGTTTGTGTGTACGATCTGAGGTTTATTACATTCTTTCCTTATAATGGCAGCAGGCCGTAAAAGAGACCCAGTTTGGGAATATTTTAATGAAGCTCCTTCGCCTATCGGTAAGGGAGGCATGCGTGCAAAATGCAAACGATGCAACAAAGAGATGCAAGGCCTGGTGGCGCGAATGAGGCAACATCATGAGAAGTGCGGTGATGAAGATGACCAAAGAAACACTTCTGAACAGGCAGGATCTTCAGGTTGGTAAACATTTTTATTGAATCCTATTTCTAAAGACTGAACTGTCATGTGTGAGAAAAATTATATTTCTTATTATTACTGCATGTTACTGTCATTTGGTACAGTTATGAAGAAAAACAAATATTCCTTTTGGGGCAGGGGCAGTGATGTGTTGTGTACAATAAGCAGAAATTGTATAATAAACAATAAAATAACAGTATTGACTTTTTTTGTTTAGGGGAATTCATGGATCCTGGAAACTATCCACCTCCAAGATCACCATCATCCTGTTCTACAGTTTCAGAGTTATCCATCCAGGATAGTGCTTCATTAGCAGCAGCAGCAGCATCATCAGACACCCAGAGCCACATATCACCATCACCCAAAAGGAAGAAAAAACCTTTACCTCCTGGAACCACCATAGATAGGTTTGTGATAAGAACTAGCAGATTAGAAAAAGAGTTGATTGATGAAAAAATTGCCCAGTTTATTTATGCAACGAACTCTTTTTTCCGTCTGACTGAGAACCCACATTTCATTAATATGGTTCAGTCACTGAGACCAGGATACAGTCCACCCAGCAGAGCTGATGTTGCAGGGAAACTGCTGGATCAAGTGTATGACAGAGAAATGGAGCAATGTGCAACAGCTCTGGAGGGTAAAATTGTTAACCTAAGTATTGATGGGTGGAGTAATGTCCACAATGATCCTATTGTATGTGCTTGTATAACAACAGAAGAAGATAAAGTCTTCCTTGCACAAACAACTGATACGTCAGGAAATGCACACACAGCAGAATACTTACAAGAAGTGGCAGTAAAAGCTATAACAACATGTGAACAAAAATTCAAATGTCTAGTACGCAGTTTGGTCACTGACAATGCTGCAAATGTATCCAAGATGAGAAGAGATTTAGAAGAGCAGGGAGGGAATACAAAGCTGCTAATAACATATGGTTGCAGTGCTCATTTGCTGCACCTCTTAGCCAAAGACTTAAGTGTTCCAGAAATAAAGGCTAATGTTGTTGAAATTGCTAAATACTTCCGTAATCATCATTTTGCTGCAGCAGCTCTGAAAAGGATGGGTGGAACCAAGCTAACGCTCCCACAAGATGTTAGATGGAACTCTGTGGTGGACTGTTTTGAGCAGTATATCAAAAACTGGCCTATTCTGATGACACTTTGTGAAGAAAATCGAGATAAAATAGATGGCACTGTCACGGCCAAAATCCTCAACATTGGGCTTAAGAGAAATGTTGAACATATGCTGAGCTTCCTGAAACCCATCTCTCAAGCTTTAAACAAAATACAGAAAAATAGCTGTTTTATTGCGGATGCTGTTGAAATTTGGAAGGAACTGAGTGAACACCTAAAAACAGAACTACACATGGACAGAATTAAATTACAAGCAGTAAACAAACGAATGGGACAAGCACTGACTCCAGCTCATTTTTTGGCAAATATTGTCAATATCCAGTATCAGGGTCAAAACCTAAGTGCTGAGGAAGAGGAGTTAGCTATGACATGGGTATCCAGCAATCATCCATCTTTAATGCCAACTATAAACTTCAGAGCTAAGGGGGAACCATTCAAGAAATATATGTTTGCTGAAGATATTTTAAGGAAGGTCACACCAGTAAACTGGTGGAAGTCACTTAAGCGCTTGGATTTAGAGATTGTTCAAGTAATGATTTCACTTTTAACAGCAGTAGCTTCTTCTGCAGGCGTTGAAAGAATATTCTCTTCCTTTGGACTCATTCATTCTAAATTGAGAAATCGGTTGGGAGGGACCCAATAAAGCAGGAAAACTGAATTAGTCCTTACCGGTAATTCCTTTTCTTGGAGCCTTCCACGACAGCATTGGAGGATGTCGTCCACGCCCTATTGGGGGACAGGAACACACAGAGGTTAAAAGCCCCTTCCCCTTCCTCAGTACTCCAGTGTTTACCAAGATCACCCTTAGCCATGGATTATCTGATACAAACCGGAACCAAACACCAACAAGGGGGGGAACTGATGCTGTCGTGGAAGGCTCCAAGAAAAGGAATTACCGGTAAGGACTAATTCAGTTTTCTCCATTCGCCTTCCACGACAGCATTGGAGGAATACCACCGATACTCCTCAGGGTGGGACTATTGCCTGTAGGACTCTCCTACCAAAAGGACAGATCCCGACTGAAGGACAGATCTAACCTATAGAGGCGAGAAAAAGTGAGGAGAGGCTACCACGTAGCCGCTCTGCAAATCAGCTCCGATGAAGCTCCAGCCTGCTCCGTCCAGGAAGTAGCAGCAGCCCGAGTTGAAGGAGCCTTCAACCCCACCGGAGGAGCAAGGAACGGAGCGACGTAGACCTCACAGATCACCTTCGTGATCCAGGAATTGATTGTAGCCTGGGAAGTCTTCTTCCCTGTATTATTCCCAAAGCCGATCAAACAGGTTCTGATCTACCCTCCAGGAAGCAGACTCTCGGAGATAGAGGAGGACAGTCCGACGAACATCCAAGGAGTGAAACACGGCCTTAGCAGGAGATTGACAAATTGAAGGCAGAACCACATCCTGGGACCGATGGAAAGCCGACAACTTTCAGAAGAAAAGATGAATGCAACCGAAGCATAATGCGAACAACGGACACCACGAGGCACGGAGCCCAGACAGAGAGTGCCTGCAGTTCTCCAACTCTGGGAGCAGAAGTAATGGCCACCAAAAACGCCACATTGTGAGAGAGAGACGTAAGGGATGCAGCAGACAAGGGTGCAAAGGGACTTCGAGCAAGCCCTTGGAGAACAAGCATCAAATCCCAGGGAGGGACAGAAGGCCGAATCCGGGGACGCCACCCCCAAGCAGAAGTAAAAAAACTGCTTGAGCCATGGATGGGAAGCAGGATCCTGGCCAAAAAACCGCCCAAGTGCCGACCTCTGGACTTAAAGAGTGCTCGGCCGAAGCCCCAAAGTCAAGCTACGCTGCAAAAATCCAAGAGTTGGGCCACATTAGGATGATGCATGGTCGGGATGGAAGGAGCACACCAGGACAGGAACCGATTCCAGCCCTCCCGTAAATAGCATTTGTCATAGGCTTCTTGCTCTACTGAAGCGTGTGGATCACTGCCTGGGAGAGACCCTTGGTCCTCAGGATCCCGGCCGCAACAGCCAGGCCGCCCGAATGAGCCACTGAGGGCCCTGGTGAAACAGAGGACCCTGGGACAGTAGGTTGAGACTGGGCTAACATAATCGGTCCCTCCAGGCCCAGGTCTCGGATGGCGTCGTACCACGCCAGTTTGGGCCCCAGGGGAGCCACCAGGATAGTGTCACCCCCTCCGCCCGAATCCGTTGCAACGTCTTGGGAAGTAGTGGGATTGGAGGAAATGCATACACCAACCGAAGTCCCAGGGATGGGCAAAAAGCGTCCAGCCCCCGAGGATGGTCCAACCGCGTCAGGGAAAAAAAGGTGGGCACCTTTGTATTCGAGCCCGAAGCGAACAGGTCGATCGAAAGGACACCCCACCTGTCCGTAAGAGAGCGAAATACTTCCGGATGGAAGCACCATTCTCCTGGGTGGACCTCCGTGCGGCTCAAGAATCTGCCTGTACATTGGCCATTGCCTTCAGATGTACTGCCGAGGAGGAGAGAAGACGGCGTACTGCCCACAAAAAGAACAGTCTTGCCAGCCCCTGCAAGTGAAAGCCACGAGTACCGCCTTGGTACCGCAAGAAAGCAACCGTAGTCACATTGTCTGACAGGACCTTGACATGATGACCCCGGAGAATGTGAGCTGCAGCAAGTAGCGCTTCCTCCACTGCCAGAAGTTTCAAGACTGGCGACTGATCGAGCGACTCCAAATCCCCTGGAACGGTGTGCGAACTACCATCGTGCCCCAACCAGAACCGCTGGCACCAGTGGGAACGGAGGTCACAGGAAGGTGTCTGGGATTCATCCCCAGGAAAGCGAGGTCACCACCCGCCCCGGGGTCCGGACCCGCGAGTTTAAGGAATCCTGACGTCTGTCCCAGGAACTCAGTATGTGTTCCTGGAGCAGTCGGGAAGGAGCCTGAGCCCATGTTACTGACTGAATGCAGGCCGTCATGGCCCCTAACAGGGACATAGCATCCCGCAAGGAGGGCGACCCCCTTGCCCGGAAGCGGGTCAGATTCACGCGGCGCAAAAGCTGATATGCCGCAGGAAGGAACGAGGTCTGTCTCGAGGAGGCCAGCAAGACTCCCAAAAATTGATGTCGGGTTGCAGGCACCCGTTCCGATTCCCGAACATTGGGTACCCAATCCCAGGGACTGAAGAATCTCCAATGTGTTGGAGACCTTTGTGCGCAGAAGCACTGCCGAAGGAGCCAACATGTCGTCTAAATAGGGAAGCACACATATCCCCTGGGTCTGGATGAATGTGATCGCTTCCCCCATGAGGTTGGTAACCTCTGGGGCCGACGAAATCCCAAAGGGCAGCACATTAAGCCGAGAATGGACAGTCCCACCTGCCCCGGAGATCGTGAATCGCAGAAAGCGCTTGTGGGACGGGTGAATGGGGACATGAGAATACGCGTTCTGAAGGTCCACAACAACCTGGAGTAGCGCCTCTGGCCCTCCTCTCCAGGAGGAACTGGGGACCCCACACCCGAATCCAACAGGTGTCGCAGACCCGACAAGAAAAACCGTGCGAGAGTCCCCCTGAGGAAGGGAGAGGACTCGAAGACACGGAGGGGCTGGCTCTCGAATTCCAAGCGTAGACCCTCCCAAATGGTCGAGAGGATCCAAGGGCACAAGGAGATTGCTTGCCACTGTGGCAGAAACCGCAGGAGCCGCCCCGCAATGGGGAAGGCGGCATTGTTTAGGGGGCGGCTGGTGATGCCGCTGCTGGGGGAGCAAGATATTACGGGTCTTGTCCCCGTACTGGAATGCCCAGCGACCAGACTTACCCTTCCCTTTAGACTGGGAGGGTTGGCTGTGCTCAGGCCAAAAGGACTGCCTTCGAAAGGGCTCCTGTTCCGGGAGACACATTTTCCGGTCTGACACCTTTTCCAGGATGTCATCCAATGCCCTTTGCAAGGGGAGGCCACACAGCTGGAGCTTAGACGTGACCTCCCCATTCCACCTTGTAAGCCACACTGCCCTGCGAGCTGTGTTAGCCAACACTGCGCACCTGGCGCCAACGCAGAACGACTCAGCGAGGCATCAGCCAGGAAGCCCGTAGCACGTCTCAGAAGTGGAATGGAGTCCAAAGCTCCTCCCTGGGAGTACCCTGCAGGATGAATTCTCCCAGCTGGGTGAGCCACTTAAAGAGAGACCTGCTCACATGTAGAGGAAATGTTCACATTTAAAGACATCGCTGCCGCCTCCCAGGATTTTTTTAAGGACACTCTCCATTTTTTAGAACGAGGGGGTCCTTCAACCGGGAGGAATCTTCCAAAAGGCAACGCGGTCTTATATGCTAAGCTTCCCAAAAGGAATACTGCCATAGACCTTCATGTTAGAAGTCCCATTGACTTTATAGAGACTTCCATAGAGATTTCTATTGGGTCTCTCATTTAACAGTGTGTCAAGGGCATGCACAATGGGTTTACAATGGCAGCTGATTGCTACCCTGGCCACCTGGATGTCCACCTTCGGGACCTCCCAGACAAAGTCATCACGCTCCAATCCACTCGGATGGGGTGAGCCGCTTAGCCTTCAGGCCTCTGAACATTTAGTCCTGCACAGAAGAAGGGGATTCCACCACCTCTACTCCCATGGTACAATGGACAGTGTCCACCAATGCACCCATGGACTCCGTGGAAAAATAGTAGTGTCCAGATTCTCGTGTCTGGACAGAGGCAACAGCGGCAATATCCTCGCCGTCCTCTAACGCTGAGCTCTGGCCAGCCTCCATGAGATCCACAGAGTCACAATCCTGGAGCTTCCTCTCTTACGGAGGGGAAGGCCCGGAAGCTGCAGCAAAACCCCGCAGTGCCGAGATAGAAGCCTGCACCTCTTCCCTAACGGATTGGAGCTCCTCAAGCAAGGATGGGGAGTCCATCCTGACAACCCTGTCAGTCATGGCCGACACCTTGTTGTAGGAAGAGGGAAATTCTGTGCCGCAGCCACATTATTGCTCCCTTTCAGACGGCCCTCGTCTCCCTATAGACAAAAAGGGAAGAGAAGGGGGTCCCAGTGTGAGTGCAGGGTTAAATAACTCTACCCCTTGTGACCACCCCCAGAAACACTTACATGAGCTGGGGGAACGCTGGGCTCTGCAGAAGCAGAGGTGGAAGCCTATCACCCTCCATGTTTCAGGGATCAGCCTTACCTGGGTGTAGCTTCCGGCGGGTACTTATCCAGAAGTACCGTGCCCCCAACGAGGAACACCTGTTCCCTCCCTCCTCCTGGTCACCGGCCGCGGGCAGTAGCGCGCGAAAGTCCTGCTGGGTTCCCCGGAGCCACGCCCAGCCTGCCACAGCCCTTACAGGAGCCGCCGCCCGAAACCGGAAGTGCCATCCCGGAACCGGAGGTGCCACACCCGAAACCGGAAGTGCCTCCGCGGCACCTCTGATGCATGCCCCAGGGACCGCAGCGTTGCAATACACGGCCTGCTTTGCCCCGTAGGACGCAGGAAGGCCGGATGGTCCCACCACGGGAGCCCCGAGAAGGAGGAGGAGGCCGCCCCCGACGTCCATCCCTGGCCCGGCTGTAAGTACACCCCAATACTGCCTCTGCCGGCCTGACAGCACTGGAACCTCTCCATGCCCCAAGGGGGACAGGAAGACACTGGAGTACTGAGGAAGGGGAAGGGGCTTTTAACCTCTGTGTGTTCCTGTCCCCCAATAGGGCGTGGACGACATCCTCCAATGCTGTCGTGGAAGGCGAATGGAGAAAGCTTGTTTTTCTTTTCCAGATTATGAATAGGAACAAAGAAGATGATGATGATGAAGATGACGACAAGTGAGCTACAGAGGACAGCAGGGACAGTAGTATTTAAGTTTTTCATGTGTCGGCTGGGCTGACAGTCTAAGTTTCTTAAAATATATATATATTTTGTTTAGCCAAATTAGTTAACAAACATGGATGTTTGTTTAAGCAAATAACTTATGCTGTAATGTTGTTATTGTTTCAGTTGAATAAATCTATTTAAATTGTTATTAAGGTCAGGATTATTTTTCTCCTTCCTAAGTACAACAGAACAGTGGTGTCCAAATATGAATGATTAACCCATTAAACTGGGGAGAAAAAAGTAATATAAAAAGTGATTCTAAAAATCTTCATCTACTTGCATGTTAAAGTAGCAAGAACTAGTTTAGGTAGAAACTTTGATTTAAATCACTGATTTAAATCAAGCCTTACTGACTAGTGATTTAAATCGTGATTTAAATCAAATCCACCCTGGTGCTGAACACAAGTAAGAAACTACGTGTTGTTGGAGAAGGTTCTGGTACACACTTGCATTCACTCTGCCATGTAGCTGTATGAGAGGTACAACCCCTGCAGCAAAAATATTCCACAAACCATCACACTTCTTCCACCACCTTTCTCTGACTTCTTTACACACTTTGGGTTCTGTCTTTCCCCAGTTTATTGACAAACAGTGTTTCCAATCAGACAAATAAATTGCACTTGATTTCATCAATAATATGAACTGTGGACCACACAATACCAAAGGTGAGTCTAGCCTTTTGATTCTTCCTGCTAATAAGAGGTTTGGTCACTGCAGAGTGGGCTTTCAGTCCAAATGCTCTTAAACGTCATGACACTGTATGACGAGATAGATCCTTACCCTGTTCAGTGCTGAACTGGCCAGCTATTCCAGCTACAGTGGAGAAACAATTACCCACAGAGATTCTCCACATTATCCTGTCCTCTCTTGCATTTGTCTTTCGAGGGCAACCAGCCTTCTTTGGGGACTTGGAAGAGTTTGTGATTTTGTGAAGATGCAATATTCTATAAATCACAGACGTGGAACGACCAGCTTCTGTTGATGTGGCTGATGGGGTGACCCCCTTTGACCTTCATCAATATTTGGATCTGCTGCCGGAGGGTTTCAGTCACTTTGGAACGACAAAGTGAGTGCAAACTGGAAAGTTAGGCTGCCAGTTATATAGGGTTTGTCACATAATGAAGGAAATTAGCACCAGGTGCCAGATTAACACCTATAACTTGCAGGTATCTGAAAGGGTTCTCTAATTTTGATCAGTGTCTTTTTCATTGATCTCATTTACATTTTTATTCTGCACTCTAGAATATATTAAATTCATAACATAAGCTTAAAATAAAATACTGCTAATTTACTCATGTTCGGATATTATCATATAGGACAAAATAGTGACCTTAATATTAAGGAAATCTCTAATTTTGATCGCCAGTATACACAGCAGAGCAGTGAACCATTTACATAGCCCGATGCAGTGATAGAGCTCACCTTATCCATGAGGTACGCAGCGGCTGAGAAGCGCTTTATAATAAATGTGTTCCACATCATTAGAGAGAGGCCTAAAATACAAGAATGTGACAACAGGACACTCCCATCAGAGAGGCAAAGTACAACATGGATCAACATGGATACAGACCGGAGGATAGATATATGATTAGGTGGGGGATACCCACTGCTCCCGATAACAGGGGCCCGATGTCCATCACGTGAACAGTATTAAGCATGTATAACCACCGCTATATTCATAACAGCAGAGGAGGTCACACACAGGCACTACAGCTCCCACAGGAGGTCACACATGGGCACTACAGCTGCAAGAGAAGGTCACACACGAGCAATACAGCTCCCAGAGGTCGTCACACACAGGGGGCACTACAGCTCCCAGAGGAGGTCACACACGGGCACTACAGCTCCCAGAGGAGGTCACACACAGGCACTACAGCTCCCAGAGGAGGTCACACACAGGCACTACAGCTCCAGAGGAGGTCACACGGGCACTACAGCTCCCACAGAAGGTCACACACAGGCACTACAGCTCCCACAGAAGGTCACACACAGGCACTACAGCTCCCACAGGAGGTCACACATAGGCACTACAGCTCCCAGAGGAGGTCACACACGGGCACTACAGCTCCCAGAGGAGGTCACACATAGGCACTACAGCTCCCAGAGGAGGTCACACACGGGCACTACAGCTCCCAGAGGAGGTCACACATAGGCACTACAGCTCCCAGAGGAGGTCACACACAGGCACTACAGCTCCAGAGGTCGTCACACACAGGCACAACAGCTCCAGAGGAGGTCACACGGGCACTACAGATCCCAGAGGAGGTCACACGGGCACTACAGATCCCAGAGGAGGTCACACGGGCACTACAGATCCCAGAGGAGGTCACACACAGGCACTACAGCTCCCAGAGGAGGTCACACACGGGCACTACAGCTCGCAGAGGAGGTCACACACGGGCACTACAGCTCCAGAGGAGGTCACACACGGGCACTACAGCTCCAGAGGAGGTCACACACGGGCACTACAGCTCCAGAGGAGGTCACACACGGGCACTACAGCTCCCAGAGGAGGTCACACACGGGCACTACAGCTCCAGAGGAGGTCACACACGGGCACTACAGCTCCAGAGGAGGTCACACACGGGCACTACAGCTCCAGAGGAGGTCACACACGGGCACTACAGCTCCAGAGGAGGTCACACACGGGCACTACAGCTCCAGAGGAGGTCACACGGGCACTACAGATCCCAGAGGAGGTCACACGGGCACTACAGATCCCAGAGGAGGTCACACACGGGCACTACAGCTCCCACAGGAGGTCACACACGGGCACTACAGCTCGCAGAGGAGGTCACACACGGGCACTACAGCTCCAGAGGAGGTCACACACGGGCACTACAGCTCCAGAGGAGGTCACACACGGGCACTACAGCTCCAGAGGAGGTCACACACGGGCACTACAGCTCCAGAGGAGGTCACACACGGGCACTACAGCTCCCAGAGGAGGTCACACACGGGCACTACAGCTCCCACAGGAGGTCACACACGGGCACTACAGCTCCAGAGGAGGTCACACACGGGCACTACAGCTCCAGAGGAGGTCACACACGGGCACTACAGCTCCAGAGGAGGTCACACACGGGCACTACAGCTCCAGAGGAGGTCACACACGGGCACTACAGCTCCAGAGGAGGTCACACGGGCACTACAGATTCCAGAGGAGGTCACACACGGGCACTACAGCTCCCACAGGAGGTAACACACGGGCACTACAGCTCGCAGAGGAGGTCACACACGGGCACTACAGCTCCAGAGGAGGTCACACACGGGCACTACAGCTCCCAAGGAGGTCACACACGGGCACTACAGCTCCAGAGGAGGTCACACACGGCACTACAGCTCCAGAGGAGGTCACACACGGGCACTACAGCTCCAGAGGAGGTCACACACAGGCACTACAGCTCCCACAGGAGGTCCCACACGGGCATACAGCTCCCACAGGTCACACACGGGCACTACAGCTCCAGAGGAGGTCACACACGGGCACTACAGCTCCCACAGGAGGTCCACACACGGGCACTACAGCTCCAGAGGAGGTCACACACGGGCACTACAGCTCCAGAGGAGGTCACACACCGGGCACTACAGCTCCAGAGGAGGTCACACACACGGGCACTACAGCTCCAGAGGAGGTCACACACGGGCACTAAAGCTCCAGAGGAGGTCACACACACGGGCACTACAGCTCCAGAGGAGGTCATACACAGGCATTACATCTCCAGAGGAGGTCACACACGGGCACTACAGCTCCCACAGGAGGTCACACACGGGCACTACAGCTCCCACAGGAGGTCACACACGGGCACTACAGCTCCAGAGGAGGTCACACACGGGCACTACAGCTCCAGAGGAGGTCACACACGGGCACTACAGCTCCAGAGGAGGTCACACAACGGGCACTACAGCTCCAGAGGAGGTCACACACGGGCACTACAGCTCCCAGAGGAGGTCACACACGGGCACTACAGCTCCCACAGGAGGTCACACACACGGGCACTACAGCTCGCAGAGGAGGTCACACACGGGCACTACAGCTCCAGAGGAGGTCACACACGGGCACTACAGCTCCAGAGGAGGTCACACACGGGCACTACAGCTCCACAGGAGGTCACACACGGGCACTACAGCTCCCACAGGAGGTCACACACGGGCACTACAGCTCCAATTAGTGATGCCTGCGGTCATTGCTTCATTTGTATGGCGGACACCGGATCGCTGGGCGTCCTAACCGATCATGCATCACTTGTCCCCTTTATAGACTGATGACTTTCTCGTCCACTTACCAAACTGTACGTGAGCATTACTAATGTTCTTCAGATGATCCACGGACCGGACCAGAAAATGAGCTTCCTACAAGGATGGAGCAGAAATCTGGTGACCTCGTGGTCATCATCCATATACACAATATACACTTGACATCTTACAGCAAAAAGACAAATTAAATGAGTAGTCCGGGCAGACGGTGTTGACGACCTATCGGCAGCATAGTACATCGGTACGGTCTGACAGCCAGCACCTCCCAACAATCATATGGATTATTTGCTCCAACCAGATGTAAACACTTTGAATGGATCTGCACTCGATTACGTAGAAAGAAAAATACATACAGTAGGTCCATCAGATAATCACAGATCAAAGTGACTAAATCCAGCAGGCAGAAAAAAAAAACAAACATCTGATCAGTAGGGTCAGCAGGTGTCAGACCCCCACCGATCTGCTATGGATGACCAATGTTGCAAAGAGGTGATCAATATCGTATGCCGGGACCACCCCTTTAACTACAGACTTAGCGTAGATGGGACAAGCGATCACCTCGGGGTCCTTGTTCCACTGAACCATATACTCCCAGCAGCAGTGAGCGAGCAGCACGTCCAGATCCAGACTACAGGGGAAATGCTGGTACACCGAATACAGCAGATCTACAACTGAGGAGAAGCACACTAATCAATATACCCATCACCACCATGTCCATCATTGAGTCACACAACCTCCAGAAGAACACATTGCCCCTTCACGCTCCTCTCCAGAGGAACGCATTGCCCCTTCACGCTCCTCTCCAGAGGAACGCATTGCCCCTTCACGCTCCTCTCCAGAGGAACGCATTGCCCCTTCACGCTCCTCTCCAGAGGAACGCATTGCCCCTTCACGCTCCTCTCCAGAGGAACGCATTGCCCCTTCACGCTCCTCTCCAGAGGAACGCATTGCCCCTTCACGCTCCTCTCCAGAGGAACGCATTGCCCCTTCACGCTCCTCTCCAGAGGAACGCATTGCCCCTTCACGCTCCTCTCCAGAGGAACGCATTGCCCCTTCACGCTCCTCTCCAGAGGAACGCATTGCCCCTTCACGCTCCTCTCCAGAGGAACGCATTGCCCCTTCACGCTCCTCTCCAGAGGAACGCATTGCCCCTTCACGCTCCTCTCCAGAGGAACGCATTGCCCCTTCACGTTCCTCTCCTCTCTCTAATTTGGGCTCTTTTTTTTTTTTTAATCAGGTAAGTTTTTATTAATTCACAGTTTGTTCATATACAAATTACAACCTATATAACAGATGACATTGCTTATAAACAAACCCTCCTCTGAACCACCCCCCTCCCCTTTGACAGCAATCACCCCTCTTTCTCTTCCTTCTCATTGGGGGACACAGGACCCCCCAATGATGGCTCAGAGAAAACAATTTTACGGTGAGTACACAAAAATCGTTTTTCCTTTGCATCATATAGAGATAAGTCATCAATATTAGTTATGACGTCTAGAGTCACCTCTCCATCTTGAATCTTTCAGGCCCTCTTCCTTTTGCACTCCCCGGCATTTAACCATCTGCCATACCCCTCCACGGTGTCCAGAGCTTATCAAACATTGTAGTATTTTTCCTCCAGTTGTACGATATAATCCACCTGCTGGATTAACTCGTCTGGAGGGCGGCTCGGTCCCAATCCAATATTTGGCTATCAATTTCCTGGCTGCATATAGGAGCCGCGCAATAGCAGTTTTACTCAGGTTTTCCACTTTAACTTCCTCCATATATCCCAACACACAACACACCGGATCCCTAGGGATACTACATTTATACGTCCTTTCTATTATTATGTTAAGGACCACAATCCAAAATAACAGTAATCTCGGGCACTCCCACAACATATGTAGGATACCCGACCCATCAGACATACACCGGGGACACTCCGAAGTAGGGGGCACTCCCACAACATATGTAGAATTCCCGACCCATCAGACATACACCGGGGACACTCCGAAGTAGGGGGCACTCCCACAACATATGCACAATACCCGACCCCTCAGACATACACCGCGTACACTCCAAAGTAGGGGGCACTCCGCCTCTACAGAGGAATTCTGGAGACCTATAGGCTCTATGAATAGTGAACAGCTGAGACAACCTTACCGCTTCGCTCAACGATAGTTTGGGGACAGACTCCAAAATAGACTCCCATGTTCCATTCTCTATAGTACCCAAATCTTCCTCCCACTTACCCCTCGCTATAATCGGGGGTCTCAGTAGGAATGTATGTCAAAGGTCTATATACACGGTAGATATTCCCCCTCTCGTTATTCCTTCCATACATATGTAATGAGGGACAACATCCTTGTGAATGTGCCATCCACCTGTTTTACGCTGTTGTGTACACCCATGCTTTACCTTCAAGTAATGACACCTATGTGTAGCAAGCAAATTCCTCCTGCAGAGCCTGGAGCATTTTACATTTCTGGTCCGTCCGTATGTGATAAACACAACTAATTCCTCTACTGGTCCAGTCCTTCAATTCTCCCATCTTAGACAATTCACCCAAATTATCATTAGACCAGAGAGGGATATATTGTCGACCCAGTCACCTCCCTGAGCTTCCTAATCCTGGCCCACAGTCTGTGTAATAGACCCAACGTCGGGAACTTCTTACTCAATCTACCAATAGTACCTGCCTCCAGACCCTGCACCGGTGGAGCTCTATGGATCAAGTATATCAGGATGGCCTGCACTGACCCCTTCTGTGCCCTTGTCACCCATCCTCTGACACTGTGACGCTAACAAGTAGATCCAAGGACTAGGCAGAGGTACACCCCCATCCTCCTTGGGTCTTGCAAGTTCTCCAGCTTTGTCATTTTTACAATTGTTGCATCGTTTACCTCTGTTATGAGTGTGCCTCACCCTGGGGAGATGTCTCGAGAGTCTGGAACCAGAAGATCACAATCCCTGATTGATAGCAGGTCTTCAACTGGTATCTACTTTTCTTTATTGCTGTAGGGGTTATGGACTCTTTCCTATCTGGCTGTTCTTTGTAGCCTTAATTTCAGGTGCAGAATTTTTGTGACCACTTCCCTCCACTATACAATTACATGTCTTACCATCTGATGCCGGTTATAGAGTGCCCTTCCATGCTGACCACTTTGGAAGGAGCCAGTCTCTGGATGAAGCTGAGGAGTTGTGACAATTGCAGCACTGGTGTTTTGCTGCATAGGAGGAGTTGCAGTGTTTTCCTTCTTGTGTATCTTCCTTATCTTGTGCTGTATCATTGTAGTGGTAAGACTAGGGTCCTCGCAGGCCTACACAGTGGCCACGGTGAGATCAGGGCCAGTGAGGGCCTAGGCGTGTGATAATGACAGGGGGAAGACCCGCATAGGGACATTAGGGAGTAAAGGGCACTGACTCATCCGAGTGTCAGGAGGTGACTCCTCTCTCAATCATCAGGACCTTCCTTTTATACCATTCCTGTGGTCACCCATCTGTTCCACCGCACACTGGGGATCCGTAAGCTGCAGCATGACAGCCTCCTATGGACCCGGTGTTATTCTTTCGTTTGCTGGCCACAGAATAAGTTCTGACAATCCATCAGTGAGCTCGTCCTGACAGTTTACAACTCCCATCTTTCTTCTGAGCTCACGGTTAGATAACGGTTATAAACTCGACCATCAGAGCTCGCTCGCCGATAGATCCTCAGTTAAGTCATTCTGCAGCCAGCAATAGACTGAAGCTATAGGAGCCAAACGGAGCAACATTTTTAATTAAATCCGATTGCAAAAATTAATTTAGCCAAAGATTCATTCAAAGTGTATAACCATAAGCCTCCTAAAATGTTTCCCTGTCCCTAAAAAAGGGCAAACAGAACCACTAACCTGTTTTGTGCATCAGGAGCCCATACAATTAGTATCTATAACCAATCACTTTAAGAGCCTAAAATGTGCCGATGCTTTAACCAAAGCAATAAATGGTGGTTCTGACTTCACACCGTGCCGGGATCTCTCCCGCTGCACAGAAATGATTCACCACCCAGCCCCCATCTGCAGTAACAGTGAAATGAGCATATCCCTTGTATGTCTATGGATTAAGATTATATCCACGTATAAATACTAATCTGGATTTGCTCATACAAATTAATGTCATTTATCCAGTTACCTTGACATTCCTCCTTGGCATCTTCTGAGTTTGGCGCCTCCAATATGGCCACCGCCATGCTGCTGGTTTCCTCCGGCTCCTGTACCCGATCCTCAGAGTTCCTCTTCTCCCGGCCAAGCTTTAACAACTCAGGGCAAATGTCTTGTTTAAACACCCACTTGGCCACGGTGTCCGCGACGCCCCCTGGAAACAATCACGAGTCAGGACTGTGATACGCAGTATACTCACAGGAGATTCATCTGATATGTTGCTGGCTCTGATCACCTTTGCCGCCTTCCAGAAGCTTCTTAACGGAGAGTTTCCCGAGCGGCTCCACCTGCAGGGAGGTGATCTTACACGTCTTCTTCAGGCCCTTACAGTGCAGCAGAGTCTGGAGGATCAGACAGTCTTCCAGCTGCTTCAATAAGAGTTTCCAGTACTCCGTGTCCAGGGACAGCGCTTCCCAGGAGTCCGTCATGGACTCGACATCATCCTCCTGCAACGATTTCGGAAACTAGGAGAAGATCTAACATCAGGTGAGTGGGAACAAGACAACACGACTTATGTAAAGAGGTGTCCTTATAGGCCGCAAAGAGGCGAGAGCCTGAGAGCAAACAGCAAGGCAGAAGCATGGAGTAGATTCATCACTTGGAAGAGAGTGTGACGAGTGGCCATGATGCCGGCAGGGCTTATAAATGGACAAGAGGTCACGTCTATCGGTCCCTGCTGTACAGAATAGAAGCTTAGCAGAATGATGAGAGCCTTCACCAACATAATAATTAGTGCACCCACCAGACCACTCTTACAAGATCAGTTATGTCGCATAAAAGAATATAGGCTTTAGATAGGAGAAGCTATTGACAATTACTGGAGCCTGTGCTCTTACCTTTCTCTCTGCCAGGGCGTTGGTGACATTGGCAGCTACAGAGTGCCCAACATGGGCAGACAATAATGCAGCTCCATTGCTGGTTGACTGGACACACGCAGTTCGCATCTGCTGCCACCAGGGGGAGACAGACTGCAAATCCCAAGTCTCATCTATGGCCACTAATGGAGGAAAAAAAATAGTAGTTACTCCCATGTGTACCCAAATACAAGACCTCTGCACCCCCTGTAGCACCCCTCATACTCCTGACAATACAAGATCAGCAACTTGCTTATGGCCCTAACAAAACAAGAGAAAAATTGACAGGCATTTTCTTCTCCTGAAAAACAAATGAATGAACCCTGGCGCTGAATCTTCCCAGCATGGCCCCTTGTCCCCCGAGCAGACCCCTTGTCCCCCGAGCAGACCCCTTGTCCCCCGAGCAGACCCCTTCTCCCAGCACTCACCTTTCATGTTGCTTAGTCGGGACAGCATGTTATGGAGGCAGCACAAGGACTGTGAGTTCTCCAGGATCTCCTTCTCCTTCCACAGCCAGACTTTGAGGAGGAGAGACTGCAACAAAACACAAAAAGGAGGAAAAAATGGGCAATACAGCCGCTTTATTTTATGGATGAGTTGGGGTCCACAGGTCAGACCCCGGTGATCATAAATTGATAACACCTCCTGGTGACATGTAAGAGTGATGAGTGAGCACTACCATCCTCGGGTATTCGTGACTTGTAACGAGCAGGTTGGACGCTCAGATGGGCGAGACTTGAGTACTCAAGTACAATGGAAGTCAATGGGGGACTCAACCATTTTTCCCAGAAGAATTCCCTCAAAAATTTACTTCCAGTACACTTGGGTACTTGAGTTGCGCCCATTCCAGTATCAACTGCTCAGTACCAGACCGAAGCATGGTAGTACTCGCTCATCATTACTAATCGATTTCAGTGGAGCTTACGTCAGCTAATTATAAAGCACTTCTTACTAGTAATATCTGCGGGCCGAGTCCTGCCTTCTCCAAGGTCTC
This sequence comes from Allobates femoralis, assembly GCA_033576535.1. Taxonomy (NCBI): domain Eukaryota; kingdom Metazoa; phylum Chordata; class Amphibia; order Anura; family Aromobatidae; genus Allobates; species Allobates femoralis. The sequence continues at coordinate 602,712,458 of JARQOC010000001.1, read as the reverse complement.
GCACATCTCCTGCGTGGAGCATTCGCCGAGGAGACACCTCCAAAAAAAGAAGCTTCCTGCAAAATACAATGACACATCGTCACACGGAGCCCCGATGCCATTCACACTGCATAACAATCATGTAACAGAAAAAAAGAATAATGTGTGAGGATTGGGAGCTATATATACACCTGCAGAGGGAAGATTTAAAGGGGTGTATTGAAATGTAGATAAATGTCACCTAAACCCAGAGATTATGGCAGCACTGGTCGTCAGTGTAATGCACACGGAGGTGCCGACTCTTAACAGAAGGGTTGAGCATACTGGATTCCAACATGCCCGATCCTTTGTTCTCCCCGGAGATGAGCCACCTCCAAAGATGTCCTATCCTTTGTTCTCCACGGAGACGAGCCGCCTCCAGAGATGTCCTATCCTTTGTTCTCCCCGGAGACGAGCCACCTCCAGAGATGCCCAATACTGTTTCTCCCAGGAGACGAGCGGCCTCTAGCGATGACCTATCCTTTGTTCTCCCAGGAGACGAGCCGCCTCCAGAGATGCCCGATCCTTTGTTCTCCCAGGAGACGAGCCGCCTCCAGAGATGTCCGATCCTTTGCTCTCCTCAGAAACGAGCCACTTCCAGAGATGCCCAATACTGTTCTCCCCGGAGACGAGCCGCCTCCAGAGATGCCCGATCCTTTGTTCTCCCCGGAGACGAGCCGCCTCCAGAGATGCCCGATCCTTTGTTCTCCCCGAAGACGAGCCGCCTCCAGAGATGTCCGATCCTTTGTTCTCCCAGAAGATGAGCCGCCTCCAGAGATGTCCGATCCTTTGTTCTCCCAGAAGACGAGCCGCCTCCAGAGATGTCCGATCCTTTGTACTCCCAGAAGATGAGCCGCCCTCAGAGATGCCAGATCCTTTGTTCTCCCCGGAGACGAGCCGCCTCCAGAGATGCCTGATCCATTGTTCTCCCAGGAGACGAGCTGCCTCCAGAGATGCCCGATCATTTGTTCTCCCAAGAGACGAGCCGCCTCCAGAAATGCCCGATCCATTGTTATTCCAGGAGATCAGCCGCCTCCAGAGATGTCCGATCCTTTGTTCTCCCGGGAGACTAGCCGCCTCAAGAGATGTCCGATCCTTTGTTCTCCCAGAAGACGAGCCAACTCCAGAGATGCCCGATCCTTTGTTCTCCCAGGAGACGAGCCGCCTCCAGAGATGCCCGGATCCTTTGTTCTCCCAGGAGACGAGCCGCCTCCAGAGATGCCCGATCCTTTGTTCTCCCAGGAGACGAGCCGCCTCCAGGGATGGCAGGCAGCTATTAGTTTCCCATGTTCCCTTATTAGGATATATCTGCACAGCTTGGTGCTGCTGGGCTCCACTCACCTAGTGCAATGTATTCCTCATCACTTATCTTCTTCACGTGAATGACCTCCTGCTCGCACTCCAGGTAGTCCAGGAAAGCCCTGACTGGTAACACACCATGTTCATCGTCAGCAAAGCGGACGCCGGTTCTTGTATGCTCCTGCCGGTAGTTTCGGATTAAAGTCTGCAGTCGTGTCAGCTCATCCTCCTCCAGCCGCAGGAGCAGGGCCAGATCCTGGGGGGAAGAAACAAAGGGGTAAAATCTAACCAAAGACAACATGGTTAATATGGGTAAAGGTTCTCAATTTTTTCCCACAACTATTCCTATGCAATTCTTCCAAATCCTAAAACGAGAGGCGGATCGTGGTCAGAGATCAAACTCAAGAGTGTCAATCCAGCTGCAAATGTGAGTGCGTACCACCGGTGGGACCCCCAACTGCAGTGAGGAGGAGGCAAAATGAATGAAATCTCTCCTATTACATTCACACAATTCTGGTTTGCATATTTCCAATCCAACACAAGGTCCATGGCATAAATAGGGGCATTTCTGCTTTGAGTTCTGCAGGAGGATCAGCTCCATTCAACAGGGCTAGGTAACATGGAGCTGCTAATCCTTCCGATTTTCTTTGCATATTCCACAGATCTAAGTAACAAGCATCTTAAACCGCCGTCACACATACGAGATCGCTAGCGAGATCGTTGTAACGTCACAGGTTTGGTGACGTGCCAGCGATCTCGGTATGTGTGACACCTAGCAGTGATCAGGCCCCTGCTGTGAGATCGCTGATCGTTACAAACTGTTCTGGATCATTTTTAGGTCGTTGGTCTCCCGCTTGGAACGCTGCATCGCTATGTTTAACAGGGACAACAACCAGCGATCTCAATACTACACCCGAGAGTGACAACTCCCAATGATCTCCGTATCATTCCGGATCGTTGCTGAGTCGCTGGTGAGATTTGACTGTTTGACATATCACCAGCGATCCCAAAGTGACGCAATAGCGATCCTGGCCAGGTAGTATAGTTGTCGGGATCGCTGGTGCGTCGCTCAGTGTGATGGGGCCCTTAGTTGTGCAGACTTCCTCACGTGCAGAAATTTTTTATAGCCTGTGAATGGGGTTTGTGGAAATGTCATGCCCATGGATTAGATTCATCACCAAATCCAACAAGTGTGAACCTAGCCATATGATTACTCACCGTGGGAGAACAGAATAATAATCTTGTAGTGGTTATATCTTTTAATGGCAACAAAAATATAATGAATGATGTTACAAATCAGCGAGCTCTCGAGACCGCTTACTCTTCAAGGTATAACAAAGTATCTGAAGAAACACAAGTAATACACAAGCAGAGGCAGCAGAATAAATGTCCATTTATCATACCATGCCTTTGCTCTGATTGTGCATTATTTGTGTTTCTTCAGATACTTTGTTATACCTTGAAGAGTAAGCGGTCTCGAGAGCTCGCTGATTCGTAACATCATTCATTATATTTTCGTTGGCATTAAAAGGAATCACAACTACAAAATGATGATGTAGTTTCTCCCACTCAGAGCAATCAATGTTCCTTAAACTGGCTAACACAGTACCAAACCTTTTATCTCTTATCCGTATGTAAAGACCTGAACAGATGATGGAGCACACTGGGATGTCTCACTCTTATCGGGTCAGCCTCCCCCTATAAATACGCCCTTTAAAAAGCTAATTAATTTATTTCAGGACATTGTTGAGAAACCCTTGATTGTAACACACAGTCTATTGCTCGATTCTTACTTTGGTAGGAGGGGAGGTCTCGGTTTCCGCTGTGACGGAGCTGATATTTTGCACAGATGAGTACAGGTGAAGAAGTTTTAGTTTGTTCTCGCAGAACCCGAGCAGACCCTCGTCCACGTACTCCACCTCTGCGGAGAAACCGAAACTGTGTGAGGGCATGTCCACCATCAACATACGAAAGCACACAGAGCGTTACGCTGCACAAACCATCATGGAGGAGTTTTGCTTCACAATCAGAACAAATAGTCATTCATTGGGTGATATGATCTGTATCTGCCTCCCACTGAGACTAAACTAAAACTGGTGTCCACAGGTGGGTGAGGTCTGCAGGGAAGGAATTGACTTTTTCTTTCAGTGTAATTCTTAGCATCAGCCTCCAGGTGGCAGCAGAGTACACTCCGCAGGCTCCTGTGTTCAACAATGAAGCCAATGAGAATAGGCTGCTGATCACTCGCCCGTCGGGTGAAAAGATCTTGTACTGCAACAAAGATCATCGTTCTTGGCAGCAGATCATGCTGTGTAAACAGGACATGTGCTGCCGAGAAAAATGGATCCAGGTTGATACGGCATCGCGCCAATAAAGAACGACTCATTAGGATGTGCCGAAAGACTGGAAAGTTGTCACAACCTTCACCAACGCGGCAGGGATTGTTGAAGAAGACCGTATAACATAATGGAGGCGGTTTTGGAGGATCTAACTGGTTTCATTTAAGTCTAAACTTATTGAGAACTACTAAGAGGTAACAGGCAGAGAAGGAAGGAGAAGATGTCCACAGTCTTCCCTTTCTTTGAACCAATCACCCAGGTCTCAATATCATAGACGACCCTGATTATAAAGGCGCCAGGAGGGGTCATTGTCACCTTGGCTCCTGAGAGAGTCCAACAGGGTCTGTGTGATGCTGGTGAGGACGGGGAGGGGGACGCGCTCACTGGACAGGAGGCGCTCCAAGGCCTGAAGAAGGACAAGAAAGATCACCAAAAGGAAAAGCAAAAAGGCACTGAGAAAACTCCTGAGATGCCCAGAGACAAGGACCTTACCTGCTTCTTAGTGGCAGGATATTTAATATCTAGGAGAATCTCCTTTGCTTCTGCTTCTAATCGCTCTACAACATAAGAGAACTGGTAAATATCAGACTTATTATTATACGTTATCAGACTTTTCTACTGAGTACCTGTGCCACCCTTTTATGGTCCCCTAAGCGGAGGTGTGTGCCACCCTTTTATGGTCCCCTAAGCGGAGGTGTGTGCCACCCTTTTATGGTCCCCTGAGCGGAGGTATGTGCCTCCCTTTTATGTTGCCCTGGGCGGAGGTGTGTGCCACCCTTTTATGGTCCCCTGAATGGTGGTGTGTGCCACCCTTTTATAATCCCCTGATCTGAGGTGTGCGCCACACTTTTATATTGCCCTGGGCGGAGTTGTGTGCCTCCCTTTTATGGTCCCCTGAGCAGAGATGTGTGCCACCCTTTTATGTTGCCCTGGGCGGAGTTGTGTGCCTCCCTTTTATGGTCCCCTGAGCGGAGGTGTGTGCCACCCTTTTATGTTGCCCTAGGCGGAGGTGTGTGCCACACTTTTATAATTCCCTGAGCGGAGGTGTGTGCCACCCTTTTATGGTCCCCTGAGTGGAGGTGTGTGCCACGCTTTTATGGTCCCCTGAGCAGAGGTGTGTGCCACACTTTTATAATTCCCTGAGCGGAGGTGTGTGCCACCCTTTTATGGTTCCCTGAGCGGAGGTGTGTGCCACCCTTTTATGGTTCCCTGAGCAGAGGTGTGTGCCAACCTTTTATGTTGCCCTGGGCAGAGGTGTGTGCCACCCTTTTATAGTCCCCTGAGTGGAGGTGTGTGCCACCCTTTATGGTCCCCTGAGTGGAGGTGTGCACCACCCTTTTATGGTACCATGGGCAAAGGCAACTTGTAAAGGAGAGGACCCTTATGATTCCATTCCAGATATTTATCTTCTAAGTTCAATAAAACAGCTGAATATAATGTATGTACCGTGATTTGGAGCTTTAGCCTTTAACAATGTGGTCAGCTTCTTTACTAAGTGCAGATCTTTGGCCCTTTCACATTTTTTATCACTGGAAAAGGAATTACAGATTTAAATGTAAAAAACAATGCAATCGTCATTTACATTACAGTCTAAAGTCCGATATCCGTATTCCACCATCACCCAGTACAGACGCCCTCCTCTCCTGGGTAATAATGGTCAGCCACTTACCTGAGAGCCAGATGGAACGGGATGTTGACGGTCCTGACATTTCCGGATACCGGGTCTATGAGACAGATCTGATATGTCTGCGGCTGCCAGCCTTGGCTTGTCACATTGTTTAACCCCATGATCTTATACCCGGGGTACAGCAACCTACAAAGAGACAATCCGATCAGCCTCCTTTGCACACTTCTCTCCCATGGGGCAGGGACTGTATTTCATGCAGGGGTTTAGAATATAGATTATGTTATTAACTACATTTTTATATAGCTATGCATGGAGATGCAAAACTTACGGCTCTTGGATGGAGAGGAAAAAACTGAAGCACAAAAAAATACAAGGGCTCTGACGGAAAGTGGTTATTCTACATGGAGCCAGGTACGTGGACGCTGTCAGTGACGTCTAATGCTGCTCATTGTATTATTCCCTGTGCTGTAAGTGGGCTTCAATGAAATCAGACATGTGTAGACCTCACCTGCAGCAGCATACACCCATGGTTTCCTGTGTCCCCCACCCAATGAAGCTATAGAGAAAAGTAGACCTCACCTGCAGTGTTTCCCCACATTGAATGCCCCTACACGGGGTCCCTGCTGTGTGCTCCACACCTCCAGGATTCCCCGTCTGGGGGCATAAATGACCAAGAACTGGGCGACTCTACATGGACCCTGTGTGCTCCCAAATGGAGAGAAGTGTCCTCGCTCAGACACTCGCTCGTGCAGGTCCTCCACTATCTGCATCCATCCGATCTGGGCGTCACGATAACCTGAAACAGCCAAAAATTGATGGCCTTAAGTCTACTTTCAACCTTAATAAACTATGCGAATGAGAGATTATTTTTCCTGCAAGGTCATCAAAACCAGCACTGAAATCCATGTGCATCATACCCATGTTTTACACAGTAAGATTATCAGCTCTCTGCTCACATCTAGCACTATCAGACCCATCACCAGGTTATAGAGCGGACGCCGGCAGTATTACCCTTCCACATCCGTACTGCGATTCCTCTTCCTACATCCAGCAGGATCACCCTCCCGAAGTCATCGGTCACCGCAGCCAGGGTGTTACAGGGCGACAGACTGATGCCCTCTCCACGACGCCGGGAATCCGGGAGGCCGAATCTGAACGTAAGAAATTTGGGGTAAGCAACTCAGCTTTAAAGGGAACCAACCAGCAGGATGTAGGGCTATACAGTGAAGCAGTACCTTACAGGCTCTGGGATTCTGGATGTAATCATACCTGTACTTCAATGATTCCATGTATGATTGCAGAGAAAAGAGCCATAGAACTCCTGGAAAACAGGGCAGCAGATGATTGATGTGTGCAGCACTACATCACTATTTGGGGTTAGGTTTTTTTTTTCCTCCCCTGTGGGCATGGCTTTCAGCTGTAAACCAAACCCTCCCCCACTCCCTTTCATCTCCACTTTCAGTTTTGTCTGGCGCCCTGTAGCAGGAGTATAGTGACAGTGCACAGGGCCATAAACTGAAAGAGAAAGGGTTTGGCTTACAGCCAAAATGAATGCCCACAGAGAAGAAAAAAAACACCCCAAATAGTGACACAGTGCTGCACACATCAATCATCTGCTGCCCTGTTTTCCAGGAGTTTTATGACACTTTTCTCTGCAAGCAAACATGGAATCATTCAAGTAAAGGTATAATTGAATTCAGTATCCCAGAGACTGTAAGGCACTGGCTTCACTTCATAGCCCTAAATCCTGCTGGTTGGTTCGATATAAAGGTCACAAGAGAAACTTCTAACTGCACATTATGTGACCAAACAGATGCACTGCATGTAGTAAGGGGTCAATATTATACCAAAGAAAAGAAACAAAAAAGCTCAGATACTCTTAAATAAGTAAATAAACATATTGCAATAGTGCATGAAAATATAAATAGTGGACTTGGTAAAATTATGTTGATAAAAAAAAAATTGAAAAAGCCATCCCACCACTTCAAGGTAACCCCATCTGGATCTATGCTGGAAATGATATGTATAAAGCTTCCCATTGCTATGTGTTCTCTGTTGGGTCCCAGGCCCTGCTCAGTCCTCATCATGTTTACATCACTTGACATCTGATAAGGTTTTTAATACTTGATGCTAGGATAGGACTGTCCCGATAGGGGTCACCTTGACGTGGCGGGATGGCTTTTACATTCTTTTGAATACAATAATGTTACCAAGTGCCCTATTTTTATTTTCAGGCATATTGCAATTTATGATTTACTTATTTTACGATATCTGCTCATTTTTTTTCTTTTCTTTGGTTTTGCTGTTTTGTGGCCTGTGTGAACATGCACCTATATACTGAATGGCTATACTTCTGTTCCAGCTCAGTTTTTGTTTTTCATGTCAATGGTTATGCAGGGAACCCAATGTTGCCATGTCCCCTGCAATACGTGTGCAAGGGACAAAGCAGAGGCATTGTCGTGATCATCCATGGTCACCATTATAATCCTATTGCCTGCGATTAAAAAGTTAAGATTTAAAATAAAAAGTTCTTCAAACCATTTAGCATGTTGCAGCAAGATGGTTACCGACGACTCCACGTCTACAGCAAATCGCCTCTGCAGCCAATCTCCAACCTCAGGATCAATGACGAGCCTAGCGATTGGCACTGTAGATGGGACGTCACCACTAAAGCCAAGATAACCTAGCATATTCACCCAATTTTCTCCCAATTTAATTACTCCTTTGATTATGATCCTCTATGAAATCTCTAACATCTTCAGAACGCTAAATTGAATCAGACCCTTAAATAAATTCATGTCCAGACTCCTAAATTCCTTCAGAGCTAAGACCAGACTCCTAAGTTGTGTAAGATGCTGACTTAATCAGACACATGTAGAATAGCGCCATCTAATGGCGAGGTGACGTTACCGGACGGCCAGAGGGGTGGCGGGCTCGACCTTCGGTTTCTGCTTTTGCTGTGTTTCTTCCTCGTGTTTGCTCCTCCAGCCCAGCCAACCACTACAACGTAGATAGATGGACATTAGTCAGATTCTACAAGTATGGACACCTATAGCATCTGCTGTATCCCAACAGATAATACAGAAATAGTAGAAGTACCTGGCGGCACTAAAGAGGGCTGAAGTCAGTTTACTGGCAACTGCGAGCGCCACGTGTGATAATAATGGCTGTGTACTGCCCTGTAACGACAGACACACAAAATAAGGGGAGAAAATCATTCAAAAAGTAGAATATTAAAATTGTGAAGCGTTGCGATACCGACCTCCAGGGCAAAAAAGAAGCCGGTGAACGGGTTAGAGCCCACAGTAATATACTGAGACATGGTGGGAGGGCTGCTCTTTATAGAGGCATTAAAGCCTCCCAAAACGGAGGCAGTCTTCATCTGATCAAAAGGAGAGAGCGCCATGACCCCTGGAAGATACAATTAGGTGTATGGATTAAATTAACCAGCGGTGGAGTTATACCCCCCTGATACCGGTGTCAGCAGGGATACAAGAGCACAAAGCCCTTACAATGATCTACTCACCAACGCTGACATGATCCACAATGGAGTCAATATCCTGCAGACCCCACTTCTTATACGCCAGCGGAGGGGGCTGGACATTTTCATTGCCAGAAGCAGCAGCTGGGTAAAAATAAAGAAAAATTATTTAATCATCAGATATAGGATTATCCATCTGTATCATGAGTGATACAGACGCCGGACCACTGATATTACACGTGGCTGCAGCGCCAACGTTAGGCTGCTTTCACATCAGAAGTATTGCAATTTCGCGGAAGATCCAGCAGATGTCACCGCACCTGCCACATCTACCGCTTAACGGCCAACTTGCAGCATCGATCCGGCAAGTCCCATTCATTCTCTATGTGGTCGGGGGTGGCAAGTGTAGTTTTGCCGAATCCGGCACTTGCAGCAGCGTTTTTTTTGTGCGGCCACAAGTGCCGAATCTGCTGAAATGGGGCTTGCCGGATCGATGCTGCAAGTTGGCTGTTACGCGGTAGATGTGGCATGTGCGGTGACATCTGCTGGATCTTCTGCGAAGTTGCAATACCGCTGATGTGAAAGGAGCCTTATAGGTGTCCGTCAGTGAAGTTTGCCCATAGTGTCTCCTCCATGTACATTCAGCTAATCCCTCCTTAGACGGGTCCTCACCGGAGGCGCCACTGCACCATATCCTGCATGGTATAAGACCCAGCAGTGCCTGAGCTAAAGGGGGCAGATGCCTGGAGAGAAAGGCGACAACATATTTTCGGCGCTGTATTTTTCTAACATTTTGAATATGGCCTTGTGTTTCCATACAACATCACACGGAGTAACGCTTTGGACTGAGCAGCCAACTTTTCTCCCTTTTAACTGCATGACCCCTTCCTTATAAAATGTCAGCAAGAAAAGGGTCGTCTGCAGTCCGCACCTCTGTCCCTGGGTTGTAACGCTTTGCGGGATCTGCTCTGTGATGAGGACAAGATGACGCGTTGGCTTCATTATTGGTGGAGAGGACAGGAGGGGATCAAGGTGACGTTTTGCACCAAGGATCAGCGTAGTAAATGGGTCCAGCAGAAGAAACCTCCGAAATCCATGTAACCCTGCAGAGCGTTGCACCCCAAGAATGTATATGCCAATTGCAGATGACGCTCAGTACAAACCGCACTTTTCTTATCAATATTGGCATAACAAGAAACACTCCTAAATATACTGAAGAGGTGAGAAATCATGGGAATGTGGTACCAGGATCTCAGGCGCATACCTCTTGTCATCATCCAAGGCATTTAGGGTTGGTAAAGGCAGCCATGTTTGCTTTTATGTCACTACTAATCCTGAGGTTACCCATCTATCTTCAGCAAGTTACTAATTGGATAGGTCTGTGGTTAACCGTCTTTATGCTGCAAGGCCCTGACTGCATATACCCAACTCTGCTAATCCTGATAAACATCTGCTTGATGCAAGCTCAACTAAACCTGTACTTATCTGTATCATTACTGCTTGTTCCTGAATATCACTAATGCCTTTAGCTTCGTTTGTCCCATCTGCCTGCCTCCCTGTCCGGGTCCTCGCTGTCCATACCCGCTGCCACCGGTCTGTGCCTGCCACCTTACAGCTGAGCGAATCCTCCTCATCAGGTAAGCCTTTGACAGCACTATGACAAACCTAGCCTATACCCTAGAACAGGCTTTGCCTGCAGTCCTATGTAAAACCTAACACACATTGAACGCACACCATAGAGGGAGTCCCTCACAACCTACCTCGTGCTACCTGATTGCGACAAGCCCTGAGCGACTGGAAAAGGCTGAAGCCATCGATTGTCACAAAAGCGGATGGGTACAGGATGCTCATCTCTTCATGCTTCAAGAGGAGAAACAGAAATAGTGACAATAGATGAGCATGTAGTGACTGGCAACTTCTTAGAAACAAGGATCGACTCTTAAAAAGAAGGTCAATGAAGAACTGCAGGTGCTCAGTGCTCCATGTAGTGAGATTACTATGAATACAATGAAGATCCACAGGCAGACAGGCGCGCCACAGGCAGACAGGCGCGCCACAGGCAGCCAGGCGCGCCACAGGCAGACAGGCGCGCCACAGGCAGACAGGCGCGCCACAGGCAGACAGGCGCGCCACAGGCAGACAGAATTGCTACCTGTTCAGTGACACCTGGGTGTCGGGGAATCTCGTAGGTCCTGCACTTCAGCTGAAGAATGGGGTCTTCATTTAATAGCTGGGAAAGAAGCAGCACCCCGCTCTGGATGAAAGAAAGAGAGTAAAGTCCATGAAACAAGCTCGTCATTACAGATGACACATGCAGGCTGGCTTATGCAATGAACTGATCCGGGCAGACAGTGCCCTTCACACACTAAGCCTTTAAAATAGTAACAGAGGTTAACCCTTCTTCCAGCGCCCACATGGGACCAGCACGGGCCCTGTCAGAGGTCTGTGCCAGCTTTGGTAGCGGTATCTGCCCTGTTCCAACCTCACAGGAACTGACTAGACAAGCACATCACTGAAGGTTTCTCTGATGGCGGCTTCTCTAGTCACCCGACTGCTGCCGCCAATCACAAGTTGCAGCGGTCTGTGACATCTGAGCTTAGTAGGCGCCACTTCAAGGCAAGTATGCCTCCATTATTTAAAATATATATTTTTTTTATGTGTGGATCCTTTTTAGTGTCTTACAGCCTCGTTAAGTCCTATCCAATCCCAATTCAATATTAGACACCAGCAGTATACCATAATTTACCTTAGATTTGGCGTTCTGGATACCCTACAGGAGTTTTAATGGATAGTAAATAGGTTTTTTTTAATACAGACGTCCAAAAAAAACACTCAAGCTGGTGATAGATGATTGGATGAATGCAGATTTTGGAAGAAATGAGCGCTCCCCTCAGATGAGCATAAGAGCGCTATTGTAGAGCAGGTCTGCATCTCTTCTGCAAACAAAAGGATGAAATGCCAAATGCCCGATCCTTATGATCTTACATCATCTCTCGGGAGAGTCCAGAGAATGCCATGCACATCAGATAGTAGGCGAGCCCTGGCAAATTTAGTGGGTTCAGCCAACTTTAGTCTAATATCTATGGGGGCATTAACTATTTGTGGACCGGCCAAAGATAAACATTGTGCAACTTTGGGGCCGAGGAATTGGTTGTCAGACACAGCCTAGCTCCCATACAGAAGGCAGAGATGATTTATTACAGTCTCCGCCTTCTCTATCGCTTCATTCACAGCACCAAACAATTGCTGTGTATACAATAGTAGGAAATAGGAAGCGCTATCGGCACCTCCTCCTCCAGATCAATGTAACAACTTTTTAATAGACTTTCAGTGTCATTTCCTCAGTTTATAAGATCTCTGCTTGCTGTCACTCCACAGGAATCATACTGTTCAAATGGGTAATAATACGTCCTGATCCTGCGGTGGGCACACGGGTGCAGCGGAGACTACACTACAGACCTCAGAATCATGTATAATGAGGAGCTGCACACTCTCGTGTCCATCACACGATCAGGACAGAGTTTCATTTGCAGAAAGTGCCTGGAAAATACTGCCAGAAATGTATATAAAAGAGGTGCACTAGAAAATTGTACAAGACATAAATCATTTAATACATATACAAGATGTTGAGCACTAACCTCGGTGTAAAAGCGCACGTATCCAGAAGTGAAGCCAATGACAATACACGTCCAGTCCGGCCTCCCGGTAGAGCTCCTGTAAGGTGGATACGGAAGGCTCAGTACACACAGACATATGTACAGTAAAAATGGCCATATACTTTAAAAACCAGTCATCCGAACACTCATTCAAGCCAATTACTAACCCCCTTCCTCTAATCATAGACACGCATACCACATCGAGCGTGCGTGTGTCCTGAACGCAGATAGTGGAGGGACTCACACACACCATGGGTCTTTCTGTTCCGAAATCCAACTCCCAATCCTTTTCTCCTCACTCAATATATTTGCAGTTAGGGGAGGAAAGGGAATCCACTATACACATTACATGATTTGCCAATCAGTGCAAGTAGGAAAGCTTGGCCAACATTATTCTAAAGTGTATAGTTTACTAAAAAAAAAAAAAAAAAAACTTTATCCAGTTTGTCTGTTTGTCTTCTACATCCTGTATGTATCACAGTACATAGGGCTGCAGAATCTGGAACTCTCCTCTCTTGTATGATCTTATAACCTGTGATACATAAAGGATGTAGAAGACAAACTGGATAAAGTTTAATTTAATTTTTTTAATGAGACTCAATTACAAAAAAATGTATGTTCTGCCCATCTTATCTTGTTATGGTGTTCAAATATGTGTAGCACAATCTGGCAGTATCCCTGCATATCCAGGTGTCTTCTCCTTTAATAGCACAGTGCTTTGTAGGACCACCCTCTGTATGTCTGGGGAAGATGTAGCCATTTTTTCAGATCGGTACCAGTCAGAATTCATGTAAGCACCCATGTTTTATCTTGCTCCAGTGGGCTTTTCCCTCCATGAACTCCCAGCATTCTTTGCCAAGCCAATCTGGTAAGAGTTATACTTCTGTCTGTGCGCTTTATATTTTAGAACCTGATAGGATTGTGCTGCAAGCGCTTTACACAGAGACCGTCTGTTGGGATGTATGTATTCTATGATCTTCCATTTTTAGAGTACGATTCTATGTACTGTACACTGGCAGGGCTGTTTGAGATTATTTATTTATGCTTTCTATACTGTAAACTATCAGAGCTTTGGTGAAATGTGAATCCATTCTCCTTGTATTCTCTCTGCTATGTATTAACACAATTGTTGTTTATGTGATAGAATACAGATAATACAAATCGGTGCTAAACCTACTAGTATTACTACACTCATCACATGATTGCTGAACCATCTTTATACAACTGATTGATGAACAACACATCATTACTCTTCGTTGAATAATAAACGATCGACTACGGAAGCAACAGTCTATAAATTTGGGATACAGAGAAGGTTTAGCTGTATGCTGGAACTCGCATCGCATGTAACACGAACGAAGGCAGAAAACATGACATGTTTCACTGACATCATTACCTTTTCTGGCTCGCCAACGGGATGCACAGTGTGCTGCTGATAAACTCGCTGCAAAGCAAAACAAACACATCACAGGATCAGATTGATGATAGAAATCCACAATCTGGAACCTTACGGCAAAACAAGATCACATCTAACCTCAAAATATGATGAAGTCTAATGTAGATAATACACCGAGGGAAAAAAGAGGTAAATAAATGAGGATTTTACATGATATCATTACTGCTTTTTACTTCGTAATGAATCAGTACCAGGAAATGATCATTAAATTGCAGTGGATGTAGGTTTTTCAATAACGACAATTATTATAATTGCTCCGACAATTACACATCTATAGTGAAACATTGAAAATAAATAAAGAATTCTGGATCAGTCAATGGCGTCTTGGCGAGTAACAAAATGAGCGAGGTCTAGAAAATCTCCGGTGAGGTCGTTAGGTCACAGTTATAGGGGGAAACTTACTTCTCTTCCACATTTAGGGGGCCGCTCCAGACGACCTCATACTGCATCTCCTCCCGGCCTTTCCCGTCAGCTTTCCACTTAGCTGTGAAACCAGAGTAAAGAACGATAGAAAGAAAGTGTCAGCCGGAGAAATCAGAGGGCGTCTCACACAGTATACATTGTACATTACTTAAAGATAAACTAATAGAGCACGAGAAAAAGAAGAGGGGAAAAAAAATACAAAAGAGCAGTAAAAAAAAAAAAGTGCATGAAAGAAAAAAGAGAAATAAAAAGTGCGCTAAAGAGGAACTGAAAAGAAAAGAAAAAAAAAAAAAAAAAAAGAGTATATACAATAGAGAAAAAGAAAAAAAGTGCGTGCAAAAAAGAAAAAGTGCACAGAAGAGAAAGAAAAGGAGCAATACTGTGAAAGAGAAAGAATGTGTGCAAATGCCCAAAAGAGAAAGCGCAAGAAACAAAGAGTGCGGGGCCAAGAAAGAGAAAGGAAAAGGGGCCAAGAAAGAGAAAGGAAAAGGGGGCCAAGAAAGAGAAAGGAAAAGTGGGCCAAGAAAGAGAAAGGAAAAGGGGGCCAAGAAAGAGAAAGGAAAAGGGGGCCAAGAAAGAGAAAGGAAAAGGGGGCCAAGAAAGAGAAAGGAAAAGGGGCCCAAGAAAGAGAAAGGAAAAGGGGGCCAAGAAAGAGAAAGGAAAAGGGGGCCAAGAAAGAGAAAGGAAAAGGGGGCCAAGAAAGAGAAAGGAAAAGGGGCCCAAGAAAGAGAAAGGAAAAGGGGGCCAAGAAAGAGAAAGGAAAAGGGGCCCAAGAAAGAGAAAGGAAAAGGGGCCAAGAAAGAGAAAGGAAAAGGGGGCAAGAACAAGAAAGGGAAAGGAATAAGGAATGGAAAAGAATAAGAAAAGAGCAAAAAAGAGAAAGAAAAGGAGAAAGGAAAAGAGCAAGAAAGAGAAAAGGGGCAAGAAAGGACAAAAGAAAAGAGCAGGAAACAGAAAAGAAAAGAGCAAGCAAGAAAGAAAGAAAAAGAGCAAGAAAGAATGGAAAAGGGGGCAAGATCAAGAAAAGACAAAGTAAAAGGGGCCAAGAGCAAGAAAGTGAAAGGAAGTGAGAGTGCAAAAGAGGAAAAAAGATCACAAAAGCATGAAAGGAAAAAAACAAAAAGTGCGTGAGATAGAGGTCGTGCGCAAAAGAGAGACCAGGGCGTGAGACAGAGAGGTGAGAAAGAGGCAGAGTAAGGCTGGAGTCACACGGCTGTATCAGGTGCACAGGAATCACATCAAAATACCCGAGCCAGCGATCTGCTGACCTGACAGTGGCATAGAAATACATGACATGCTCTGATCAGAACCCCACAGCCGATCTGGGCAGGGTGATGTGATCCTCGTATGAGTCATGTGCTAGTGTGACTCCAGCCTAATAGAGATCAGACACAAGTGAGCAGAGAGACAGACTGGCCGGGCTCTCAGCTCTCTCTCAACAATCACTAATTCTCAAGAATAAGGGAAGATTTTCTTACGCGCTAAAAATACGGCTTTCTGATCGTGGGCGATCACCATCAGATCGTTGGTGGGTGATAAGGACAGGACGCAGTCTTGTAGCCAGTACACAGACACGGCTTTACTGGAGATTTCCTCCTCAGCCTGTGAGCAAAGAAATAACAGATTAATAAAATAAAGTTTATTGTAAAAGTAATAAAGTGCCTGTGGGGTCTGCAGGCAGAATATCATCATATAACGGTGAGTGTATAACTGGGAGGTGTTAGATTGCAAGGAGACACAGGCTGGCGTTCTCACTGGCAGTATTTGTGAGAACATAATTTTCTTTATTCCTGTATTTGGGAGACAGCATGAACAAAAAGCGGGCAAAAAATTATTTATTTATATAAAATTTTTGTATGTGAAAAATATTGTGTTCACGTTAATGAAGCATTGTGAAAAGGGGAAAAAAAATTGATTTTCAATGTTTGGATTCTTTAAATTATTATTCAGAGCGAAACGCGCATCGGGGTATGGAGACATGGAGCTGGGGATTTACTTTTGCAGCCATCAGAATCCACTATTACAAGATAATTACGTGTCTCGGACACTTGTCCTTCCCATATTATCATATCACTAGTATTTCCTGTATAGGGACTTAGTTGCACTGGCATGTTATTTGAGATACCATGTTGGATTTACGTTTGGCATATTAGAGTTATGGTACTATGGTGGCTATTATTATCATTACATCTTTGTGGGGTTGTAGATATGAGGAGTGTGGATTTTGTCAGTACCTCAACATCACCTAATTCTCCTTACTGTTCGTCCTACTTTTTTTAATTAAAAATTACATCTGAAATCGCGCCTGCGCACTGTGCTCTGCTGAAGAACCGAAAGCTGTTCTGCACATGCACGAAATGATAAGGTCAATGTGCAAGAGTATAGTGCGCAGGTGTGCCATTCGGATATCACACAGAAGAGGAGGCTGTCAGACAACTCGGCGAGGCGGGACCGGGGGCCCAGAGAGGCGGGACCGGGGGCCCAGAGAGGCGGGACCGGGGGCCCAGAGAGGCGGGACCGGGGGCCCAGAGAGGCGGGACCGGGGGCCCAGAGAGGCGGGACCGGGGGCCCAGAGAGGCGGGACCGGGGGCCCAGAGAGGCGGGACCGGGGGCCCAGAGAGGCGGGACCGGGGGCCCAGAGAGGCGGGACCGGGGGCCCAGAGAGGCGGGACGGGGCCCAGAGAGGCGGGACCGACCAAGCCCATTAAACCAGAAACAGGCAATTGTAATACAAGGCGGGAAGTTTTTAAAACTTATTTGGTGTACAGGGGTAGTCAGGGTGTAATAGTCTCCTTCTTATACTGCAGCGCAGGCGCTGCTGAAGGTGGCACTTTTAGTTTCACATGCCCAAATCTGGTGACAGGTTCACTTTAAATATATAAAATAATTTTTTACTATCTATCTGGTCACTTTTGTTATTCCTCTTATTGGTATAGCATGCTGCTGAAATTATCCCTGTATTGAACAGTATAATGCCTGTTGGCAGTGTACTGAGCACTAGTGACTGACCGGCATATACACATGGGGACCAGCTGCCATTGATTTTTACTTGATAATGGCGCAGGTATGGCGTTATCTGAATAAAAGAACCTTCATTGCATCCTCTTGTAGTGAGATATTTTCTTCCATCAGCGCTGCCTATGTTTAACAATTGTCTTTTATTCTTTTGATGGGACAATTTACCTGGAGACCTTCCCTTTACGGAGGAGGAAAAATTGAAAAAAAACAATGCCTCCTTGTGGCTGGCGAAGGTCTTCACATAAACTGTCCATCAGAAGAATTATTACACCTACTACATATTGGGATAGGATCTTGGAAATGGGAATACCCCTTTAAATAGGGTCACCATATTGTGTGCACCTTCCCCACACTACACTTCCTTATGAACTGTGGATTGTTATTGACATATGGCAGCAGAAGACACCCATGGAAACGTCTAAAGCCCCCCCTGTCACACCACCATAATAAATGTGTATTGTAGGTCTGATCAGAGAAAGCATTTAAAGGCCGAAACCTATGTCAAATGTTCCTAGTGTCCCTAGGCAGCACCTGACCATAATATATAAGATCTGTCCTATGTGGGCCACATGTGGCTTTGCTCACGGTATCCCATATACACCCAACAGATGAGGGTCGCACCTATCTTGGAGATGTGGCTCCATTGTACATTTCAAGGAATAGGGCATCCCAAAAATTGTCAGAAAATCTCCAGTGTCCAGGGACAATCAATCAATGGTAAGTATAAAAACTTGGGTTTTATTTCATAAATAGCCCATATGATTATGACTGCAGCATGTTGGACCAACAGAAAGGTATTGTAGCAACCTTACACGTTCCAGCATCCAAAAATAATGCACATCAGCCAAAATGCGTACGGTTACTACAATACCTTTCTGTTGGACCAACATGCTGACCTCATTATCTTATGGGCTATTTATGGGATAAAACTTAAGTTTTTATACTTCTTACCATTGTTTGTCCCAGGACGCAGGAGATTTTCTTCTTACAGTTCATTTCCTGACCACCAGGGCGGCTCCA
Source organism: Allobates femoralis (assembly GCA_033576535.1). Lineage (NCBI taxonomy): Eukaryota > Metazoa > Chordata > Amphibia > Anura > Aromobatidae > Allobates > Allobates femoralis. Next base: position 602,694,121 of record JARQOC010000001.1, on the reverse strand, counting down.
TGCGCTGGCTGTGAAGGCAATCTGGTGCCTGCCATAGGGTGAGCTGACTGTTTCTTCCTCTTAGTATAAGAATTGTCACACACCCTTGCAATGTCATCTTCAAAACTCCCATCCACATGTGAAGCCATTACAGGAGGGGGGTCACTTAGGCAGGAGCAGTGCCCAGGTGTATCGCGATTTTACGGCATACATGTTCCTCTTTAACAAATGCATGAACTAAACAATCACCGAATCCTGTAGGACTTGCTTCACTCCGATGATGCACCGGATCCTGACGGGTTGACACTTACCGACACTTCCTTGCTCTCATTCTCTTCCCAGGATCCCCAGTCTTCATTCTCCCAACTGGATAAATTCTCTATGCAAAAAGACAGAAAAAAGAAAACAATACATTTCTGGGTTCCTCTATGAGAGTCTGCCGGCAACCCGCCACACATAGAGGTTGTGCACCCGGAAAAAAGTGACACACACAGCCCTAGAAGTGTGTGCAGGAGATAATTTTCCACTAGAGATGCACATACATTGTACACCTAATCGAGACAGTGGGGAAATTGTATTCAGGTTGCAACACCACAAAGCTGTGCCTTACACTACTGCATCACACACTTTACATTGTGCTTGGTGATGTAAGGATGGATGTGCCACTGAGATTCACAGATCTTGTACATTATGGATCTCTGGAGTGACTACAACAAAAGAAAGACCATTTTTACTTTCCACGTGCCTCTGCCCCAAGGGGTTTCCTTATGTGGGTTTCGGTAGTGTGTAAATCCTTCATGCTCCCTCTTCACAATAACTGAGACAAATCTAGCAAATCAGAAAATGTATAAATTGCCTTTTGGTAAATTAGGCGTTCTATGATAGCGCCATATATAACTATGATATACTATTACCCAGGTATGTCTATGGTGATTACACGGCTGTGTGCAGGATTTTAGGTGTGGCTGAAAATCTATATGCTTTCGGCCATATAGTGCATTTTAAATCTATATGCTTTCGGCCATATAGTGCATTTTATTTTATGACCATCGGTCACTCCTGTAAATCAAGATCTTTGATCCACATCTACATTAACAACATCTGTAGCTGTGGCTGCAAAATATAAACTTTACTAAAGCTCCCAAGTGAATTCACGCTTACAGACTACAAACAGTCCCTGCGCAGTCAGATTTACCAGTCACCTCCATCTATGCAAGAGTCACTATCTGAAACAGATTAAAAGAGACAGCGATGGCCGGACCAGCACCACGCGGGACAGGACCAGCACCACGCGGGACAGGACCAGCACCACGCGGGACAGGACCAGCACCACGCAGAGCTTGCATGTCTTTATAGCTTTTCTATAAAAAGCGCAAGGACATGTCCGCGTTGTTGCCATCGGTGCACTCACCTGTCCTTCACTGTTCACTTTATGAAGAACGTCATTTTCCTGCAATGGATGAAGATATGATCGTGCGTGGGCGTCTTATACTGAGGTAGCATTGACCTGCACTTATTCAAGATCTCATCTGCTCCATACAGTGCCGGGTGTCGCAGTCTTATGTTACTGACTTATGTGATGACAGTGACACCATCAATTTGCTGAATAGAAATGCTGCCGACAGTGTAACCCTTTAGAGAAGGGTTTCAAATTAATGTTCTATGGGAAGGGCACACGGAGCGAGTCAATGGGCGTGGCGTGCACACGGGGCGAGTCAATGGGCGTGGCGTGCACACGGGGCGAGTCAATGGGCGTGTAGGCAGCTGCACACGGGGCGAGTCAATGCGCGTGGCGTGCACACGGGGCGAGTCAATGCGCGTGGCGTGCACACGGGGCGAGTCAATGCGCGTGGCGTGCACACGGGGCGAGTCAATGCGCGTGGCGTGCACACGGGGCGAGTCAATGCGCGTGGCGTGCACACGGGGCGAGTCAATGCGCGTGGCGTGCACACGGGGCGAGTCAATGCGCGTGGCGTGCACACGGGGCGAGTCAATGCGCGTGGCGTGCACACGGGGCGAGTCAATGCGTGTGGCGTGCACACGGGGCGAGTCAATGCGCGTGGCGTGCACACGGGGCGAGTCAATGCGCGTGGCGTGCACACGGGGCGAGTCAATGCACGTGGTAGCCGCAGTTCAGGCTCACCGCTCCCAATGCGTTTCCTGCTCAATTTACACTAGCCTTGTACACTAGATTTGTCATCACCGTCACATTGGATCTCTACAAGTAAGGTACCTTTATTGGGGGACAAGCGCCTATACCACTACTTCCATATGTTAAAACCATTCTGATAGATTCCCTCCAAACAACTTCAGCTTTTACATTCACGACAAAGTACAGTATCGCTCAAAAGCAGTTGAAACAGTTAAAAACATAGCAATGTTGTATGCCAACAGTGTCCTTACAGAACTATATCTCTCCATGGTAACAGACTACAAACAAACCCTGTGTAGTCTGAACGCTCCAACTAGAAAATATGCAAAAGAGGATCTGGACCGGCTGATCATTTAACGTGTCCTCTGCTCTGAAACTTGATGTCGATAGAGAGATGTATCAGGCAGTTGGATTATATACACCAGATCCTTTTGCCTCCATGGGAGATAAGTCGCTATTAGAAGTATCTGGCCGTGACTCCTCTCTCCCCATAGAAAACGCATAAATGCTCAGCCGAGCGCTCATTCATATGGGGAAACCCAAAGAGACAGCTGCTGACTGCACATTGGTTGTACAGATATCTCATGTTTGGACATCATTGTGACACTTTCATGTGTCCATACAATTTGGTGCGATAATGCACCGACCGGCCGTGGCTATCCCCGGCCCAAACGGGACAGCTTCATAGATTGTGATGAGGCTGTCACGCTCAGGTCGGGATAGCTGCATCCTCTTCAGTTTTCGCTCTGCACACTCAGATGGGAATATTCACATCATCCGTGTAGCTGCCTTTGATGCCGGCTCACACGCCAAGCCCTTAGCTTTCCCCACACTTGGTGGCTGATTTAATCAACCATCAAGGTCATCTAACAGCCCCAGGTGAAGCTCTGATCCACCCGCAGCTTTTAACCAGTTAAACACCACTGTCAATCATTCATAGGAGGATTTAACACGCACATACACGAAATGTGTCAATGATCCCACCCATCAGTGCGCCATCGCAGGATGCCGATGAGTTGTCACCATAGCCAGGGGTCAGCCGATGACCTGTGTATGTCATCACGATCCTCCTGTGAACCTTGTCTACGAGGGACATCCATAAGAGATCTCGTGATTTCTACTGTTCAGAAGCAATGCAGAAAAAGTGCAGATTTCGGGCACATTTGTGGCAATATGCAGATATCCAACATGTGCACTGTACACATGGACAGGGTTTTGATGACATGTACCATATTGTTATCTATTGTATCCACATGTGCTGGATTGTACGGTACTTTGTTGTGAATTTGTAAATGCAAAGTTTTATTAATGTTGGATTTGCAAACCATAAAAAGTCACAGCTTCCCATTTCTGTAATGTCATAAGTCACCGGTAACACAGCTGCGGTACAGTGATTTTGTCACACACTTTCAGCTCGATTTAAAAAAATAAATAAATAATAATCTCTCTCAGACATCCATCGCCTCCCTGCAGAGAACTGAGAACACCCGTCAGGACATCCTGCAATCTTTTCCCAGTGCAGCGTCCCACATGTTCCGTCTTGCAGTTTACCTGCCTGACCAGCCGCCACCCGATCCCTCACATCTTAAGTTGTAGGTTTTTTCTTCCGCCTAGTATTGTGTTCTCCACCTTCTACGCCATATACATCTTTTCAGTTTTACCTTTAAGGTCACTTTATGTGTTCTGTTTTTTGTTCGTTCACCATTGTGAGCAGAGTTTAGGCTTTCCAAATGGTTTCAGCTGATCAACGATTTGGGGTTTTATATAGCTGCAACATGTTTGCCCAGATGTTCTCCGGACCCCTTCCGGAGTCTTTGGCTGCATACTCACGATGAGTAGTACAGTATAAGCATAGGGGATGGGATTTCAAGAAATCCTATCCTCAATATTCTTAACCCGACCGCAGCGATCTGACAGCTATGTTCATTTGATGCTGCGGAGTCGGAAGCGGCTCCCATCGGGTGACTGCAGGGCAAAGCCGCCCCGCACCCGCCGCACATGGTGAGAGCAGGGCGGCTGCGGTCTCCATGTGGCCACCCGCGGCTTCCCTCAGGTCCGGAGGAGCCGCATCCAACACGCAGCTCCTCCGGACCGTGAGCACATAGCCTTAATGTATGCTAGTATTTCTTTCCAACATTTTGTGCAAAAAGTCATAATACATGCTCCACATGTCACAGTTTAACCCAGTAGATGCCATGGACAATTGTAATGGCAGCATTTAAGCAGTTGGAACAGAGGAAGGTTGCTGATGGTGTCCTCAAGGCAGCTGGGAGGCTTACTGAAGACACCCGTCTAAAATTATGCGTAAACAACTTTGCTTCCACCATGTGATGATCGTTTACACTCAACTGTGGCAAGTAACAGGTGTGGGCAATATGAAAATCACACCTGACACCAGATAAAAAGGGGAGAAGTTGCCTTAATCTTTCCATTATGTCTGTGTGTGCCACACTAAACATGGAGTTTTGGACTAAACATGAAAGAGCAATAAAGAATGGTCTGGGACTTGAGAAGCAAAATTGTTGAAAAATATCAACAACCTCGAGGTTACAAGTCAATCGTCAGAGATCTTGATGTTCCTTTGTCCGTAGCTAATCTCCCTGGATGTGGATGGCACAGACAAATTGATGAAAGGTTGCAATACAAAATAGTGGATGGTGGATAAGCCCCAATTAAGTTTTAAAGAAATTCAAGCCATCCTGCAGGCTCAGGGGGCATCAGTGTCAGCGTGAACTATCTGTCCACATGTGAATGAGACGAAAAGCTATGGAGGAGACCCAGGAGGATCCACTGCTGACACAAACAGAAAAGCTGGACTGCAGTTAACCAAAATGTACATAACGAAAATCCTTCTGGAAAAGAGTCTTGTGGACAGATGGGACCTTGACTGTGTACAAGATATCATGAAATCTGAAGATACCAAAGGATTTTGGGTGGCAATGTAGAGCCCAGTATCATAAAGCTGGGGGCGTCCTAGATCAGGGATCTCCAGCAGGACAATGACCCCAAACATCAAGAAGCATCAGAAATAGATAGAAACAAAGTGTTGGAGAGATCTGAAGTGGCAGCAATGACCGATCTAAATCCCACTGATCACCAGGGGAGATCTGAAAATTGCTGTTGGTTGAAGACGAGAGACCGGGAGCAGATTATAGAGGAGAGGAGAAACTCCAGGAGAGAGGAAGCTTGTGAGGTTATAGAGGAGACTGATTGCAGGGATTTATTACAAAGGGGGAAAACGAATATTATGTTGAGGGGACAACAATTTTGTCCGGACCATTTTTAGGGTTTTGTGTGAAATTTTGTCCAATTTGTCTTTTTTACGCTGTTTTTTTTTGTGTTGTTCTAATACACACAAAGGAAATAATCATGTGTACAACAAAAGTGTAACTGCAATAATTTTCTGGGAGAAATACTTCATTTTCTGGAACAATTTCAAGAGTATTGATACTTTCGGCCATGACTGTATTTCAAGTGTAATCTAATTAGCAAACGATGTGCTGGCGTGACCAATAATGGGCAGTCGGCTGCTCGGAGGGCCCAGTCAGCAGAGCTGCGATCCATAAGCAGCGGAGACGCTGACATTTCCATTAGGAATGAATCACTGTTGTTCCGGGCGTGCATCCTCCTCATCACACAGACGTGCGTGCCCACTGATCAGATGAGAGCGAGAGCTGCGTCCCCGCAGCCAGCCATCTGCTGAACGGAACAGGACGCCCCTCTACAGAACAGCAAGCAGAAGACAAGGGTCTGATGAGAAATCTGTCCTTCCCTGGAGTCACAATGAAAAGTATGTAACCTGTGCACCTGTCTCATCAGCTGCCACTTACCTGCAAATCCTATACATATCATGCCATACATACTATACAATGTGGGGTGTCCATAACATTCTGCATACTATATACAGTGGGGTGTCCATACATTCTGCATACTATATACAGTGGGGTGTCCATACATTCTGCATACTATATACAGTGGGGTGTCCATACATTCTGCATACTATATACAGTGGGGTATGGTACAACATTACATTCCCTGCATACTATATATACAGTGGGGGTGTCCCATACATTACTGCATACTATAATACAGTGGGGTGTACATACATTCTGCATACTATATACAGTGGGGTGTAACATATACATTCTGCATACTATATACAGTGAGGTCCATAAAGTTTTTGTCCCTTCCTGATTTCTTATTCTTTTGTATGTTTGTCACTTAAATGTTTCACATCACCAAAGAAATGTAAATATTAGACAAAGATAACACAAGTAACCGAAAATGCAGTTTATAAATGAAGGTCTTTATTATTAGGGAAAAAGAAATATAAACCTACAGAGCCCTGTGTGAAAAAGTGCTTCCCCCCCATCCCTGAAGACATAAATTAATTGTGGTTTATCACATCTTTGGAAAGCGGAGTTCAGTTTCACAGCCATACCAGGCCTGATTACTGCCACACCTGTTCTCCATCAAGAAATCACTCAAATAGGACCTGCCTGACAATGTGAAATAGACCAAAAGATCCTCAAAAGCTAGACATCATGCCAAATTGAATTGATAAACAAAGTAATTGAGATCTATCAGTCTGGAAAAGGTTATAAAGCCATTTCTAAAGCTTTGGTACACCAGCGAACCACGGTGAGAGCCATTATCCACAAATGACGAAATCATGGAACAGTGGTGAACCTGCATAGGACGGCCGACGACCGAAATTCCCCCAAGAGAGCTGAGACAACTCAAAGAGGTCACAAAAAAAACAACATCAACATCCAAACAACTGCAGGCCTCACTTGCCTCAGTTATGGTCAATGTTCATGACTCCACCATGATGAGAGACTAAGCTAAAATGGCCGCATGGCAGAAATCCAAGACGAAAACCACTGCTTAGCAAAAAGAACATAAAACGCTCTTCTCAGTTTTACCAGAAAATATCTTCAAGATTCCCACGACTTTCGGGAGAATACTCTGTGAATTGACGAGAAAAAAAGTTGAACTTTTTGGAAGGTGAATTTCCTATTTCATCTGGAGTATAAGTAACAGCATTTCAGACAAGGAACATCATACCAACAGTAAAGAATGGTGGTGATAGTGTGATGCTCTGGGGCTGTTTTGCTGCTTGTGCTAAATGGAACCATGAATTCTGCTGTCACCAAAAAGTCCTGGAGGAGAACGTCCAGTCATCTGTCCATGACCTCAAGCTGAAGAGTCACTTGGGTTATGGAGCAGGATAATGTCCCACAACACACCAGCAAGTCCACCTCTGAATGGCTTAAGAAAAACAATATTAAGACTTTGGAGTTAAAGTCCTGACCTTACTCCGATTGAGATGCTGTGGCCGGACCTTAAAAAAGTGGTTCATGCTTGCAAACCCTCCAATGTGGCCGAATTACAACAATTCTGCTTGATTGCAGTGGTTGGTGCTAAGGGCGGTCCAACCAGTTATTAGGTTTCAGGGGGCAATCACTGTCTCACACAGGGCCCTGTAGGTTTGGATTCTTTTTTCTTATAATAAAGACCTTCATTTATAAACTGCATTTTGTCATTACTTGTGTTATCTTCACCCAAATATTTAAATCGGTTTCTTGATCTGAAACATTTTAAGTGTGAGAAACATGCAAAAGAATAAGAAATCACGGAGGAGGCACACACTTTTTCTCTTTGGTGTATACTGACCTCCTAACCTGAAAGAAACCCTTCACGCAGATGTCCCAGATTTTACACATACCAGTAAACATCTAAAACGGCCTGATTGTCCCCCTGGGCGGTAGAGCTGTCCCACTGCAGTAAGAAGGATCGGTTGCAGATTCGTTGCAAAAATCAAGACATTTCTGCACATTTTACCCAACGCATTTCAATGCCGCAATGTTTCCCAAATAGCAAACATTCAGATTATCCTGCGTGCATTTGCAGATGGAAAATCTCCTGCAGATTACAGTAGCAGTGACACAATTGTGACATCACGGACATAATCTGCGGATTTTGCGGTATATTTTCAGTTGCAGACGTTCCGCAGCAGATGGGTTTCCTGGCATGTATGTGACCATGAAGGGGAATCTGTCACAGGATTTTTACCAGTCCTCCATATTCATGAGCGCCATATAACACCTGCACCCCTACCAGAGAATGGCCGCTTTCTGCCTATGCACAGTACATACAGAAACCTGTCCTCCAATCAATTTACGCCACTAGCTTTCCAAAAGCCTCTTTTTATTCTGTCCAATAATCCAGAATTTCTTATTAGCGAGTGCAAGCCTGACCCCAAATAGCACATTAAAGGATGCTTTAATATTGACATCAAATGGATGCGAGTCTTTGAATGAAGCAGTGACATTTCGCGCCCACGTCATTCCGGTCTCTTCCATTGTGATGCCAGACGCAGGCGTCCGTCTCCTTGTGATGGGGATGAAGGCAGCTTCAATGTCACTTTCACTTTATCTCGCTCTCCGCTGGCGTCGCCATCCGCGCGTGTTCAGCCCGTGAAGGTTTTATAAAGAAATAGTTCTCGATCATGTAGACTAAAACTGGGCCGACAGTGCACAGACTAATTATAGGACGGGGATGAGTCACTGGCTCAAGGGACGTGAATCCAGACACTGGATGATATATGTAGTATATAGCTGGGCTCTGCACGTCTGTCACTGGATTTCATATCTATTTACACATGCAAAGACAAGTCCAGCAATAGCTTTACATTACCTGTCCATTCCTCCTTACTGAGAAATCAGGTTTGAATTGATGGAGCAGAGCTGTGCGTTATTACATACACTTCCTGCAGCTCTCATCCCATGGTTTGTGTGGTGCAAGTGGGACTAGAACAGAGCTGACAGCCTGAAAGAGATATTTATAATGACATCCAGCTCTGCCTTACTTACCTGCTCTACTTGTAATCACAGTAGACGTCGACAGTAAAATCAGTGAGGAGAGCAGGGCTGTGTGTCATTACAAACACCTCTACAGCTCTACTCTCATAGCACTGTCAGCTGTGCTGCCCTCCCTTACCCACCACACTGAATGTTGCGAGATGAGCAGGGCTGTGTGTCATTACAAACACCTCTGCGCTCTACTCTCACAGCACTGTCAATTCTGCTCTACTGAACACCCAACACCCCCCCTCAACAAACTCAGTGCTGTGAGATTGGTGAGAAGAGCAGATTACAAACACTTCTGCAGCTCTACTCTCACAGCATGTCAGCTCTGCTCTACTCTCTCCCCCTTACACTGACAATGTTGTGAGATGAGAACTGCAGATGACAGAGGAAAGTTGAGCACGCCTGTGTCATTATTACACAATTTGTAGTCGCAGTAGAGATCATGATAAGAGCAAGGCCAGGTCTGATATTCTCTAGGGTGTGGGGATTTTATTGCCCTGCATGAAGCCTCCAGCTTATGATTGGTCAACATCATTCAGGGGAGAAAAATGAACGACCCTTGGTCTTAGTGGAAACTAGAATCTAAACAAATATCTCTGCAACAGTGATGAGAAGTTAAAATATAAAAGAAACATTGTCAGTCACCTCTGCAGCCACTAGCTGTGATGTGGCCTGTATAACATGGTTAAAGTCCTCTTTAAAGGGAACCTGTCACCAGTAAAACACAGTGCAATCTGCAGGCACCATGTTATAGAGCAGGAGCCCTGTAGATTTATATAGTTTGATCATTTAAACTTCTACGTTGTCATTTTCGGTCAGGTGGGCGGTCATATCAGTGACTGACAGCGTGCTATGCATAAGTCTGCATATAAAGATAGCTGTCAATCACTGATAAGACCACCCATTATTCGGGCAGAGACACTGAGCTCATTGATTGCCTGCAGTACTGCAGATGATAACAGACAGTGAGCAGTGGTAGAGACTTAGCGTTAAACCCAGGAAGAGCTAGAACAGTGCAGCTGGGGGGCAGGGTTTTTCTGAACCAGAAAACTCCTTTTAAAAGGGGTCTCATAGCCTAGGACTAGATTGATGGCCTAGAACACTGTGTAATATGGCTGTTCTCAGGTACTGAAGCTCAGCTCGTATGCACTTTAATAGGAGCCGAGGTGCAGTACCTGAGAATGGCCACTATACCATGTACGGTGCTGTGCCATTCCAACTATGCACATTGTGTACATCCGGCCACAATGAGACCCGCTAGCAGCTGACTGGTGTAAGGGGTTGGAAAACCACCAATCTCATATTGACGACCCATCCTGAGAATAGTCATGAATATACAAGTCCTGGAGAAATCATTAAAAAGAATCTATCTGCTGGTTTTTGCTATGAAAACTGAGAGCAGCATGCTGCAAGGGTTAATAACAAGAATCAACTGTGCTTCTCTTATCTGTGTGTGTGCTATTGTTTATGTGGACTAAAGGCTTTATCATCTAATGATTACAATTACAGGACTACATTGTCATGCGCATGGCAGTGACACGCCCCCTGCTGTGATTGACACCTCATTGTCAATGACCAATCTCTATTGAGAGCCTGGTGTGGGCGGGGGCAGCGCTCTGTCTATAGACATTGTACATACAGAGCCTGGTGTGGGCGGGGGCAGTTCTCTGTCTATAGACATTATACATATAGAGCCAGATGTGGGCGGGGGCAGTTCTCTGTCTATAGACATTGTACATACAGAGCCAGATGTGGGTGGGGGCAGCTTTGTCTATAGACATTGTACATCTAGAGCCTGGTGTAGGTGGGGGCAGCTCTCTGTCTATAGACATTGTATATACAGAGCCTGGAGTAGGCGGGGGCAGTTCTCTGTCTATAGACATTGTACATACAGCGCCCGGTGTGGGTGGCGGAGGTTCTGTCTATAGACATTGTATATCTAGAGCCTGGTGTAGGTGGAGGCAGCTCTCTGTCTATAGCCATTGTACATACAGAGCCAGGTGTGGGTTGGGGCAGCTCCCTATCTATAGGCATTGTACATACAGAGCCTGGTGTAGGTGGGGCCAGCTCTCTGTCTATAGACATTGTACATACAGAGCCTGGTATGGGTGGGGGCAGCTCTCTAAGCTTTGCTACATTGCTAAAACTAAATGCTTTGATTGTATCAGAACAGCTGTATCCAGTAATCTAAGTTAAACATCATTGAATTCAGGATCTCTTTGCCTACATCAGGCTGCTCTGAGACGAGGTAGCAAAAACCTGCTGACAGATTCCCTTAAACCCTATGTTTAAGCAAACGCGGTCTGTCCTCACTGATCAACACTACTGAACAGAGGCTAAAAAAATAATAGTGCCACGTATATTGCAATGAATGCTAAAAGATTTTGCCAATATTTGGGCTAATATCAAAGGGAATAATTTAAAAGGCTATTCCCATCCAATGCAACGATGCCAAATAAATAGTTGTCAGTCCGACATCTGGGACCCCCAATGACTGTAGGGCTAGGAATGCCCCTTCCACTCTTGCCACCATAACACCTACTTGCTTGGTTTGATCATTGCCCTTGTTGTCAGCCCACATGATAGCTGTACTGCCATCGTTCACACAATCGTCCCCCGCCAGTGCCCATATGGTGGCCAAAGCTTCAGCCAGTGCCCATACAACAGGTTCAACCCCGGCGGGGCGCCAGAATCCGCCTCTGCCAGTAACAAATAGATTAGTAATGTGCAGATTTCTCATTACATGGTCATGAATCCTTTATTGGCCTCCACCAGAAACCTCCCACCAGCGCTGGCTGCCATATTTCTCCACTGAATGGAAGCTGTCTACTTTGCAGGAGCTGAGCAGTGCCAACGCCACCCACGTGCTCCGGGGTGGCAGCTGCTGTCAGTGCAGGCACAGGTTGGCTTTAGCAGACAGTTTAAGGGTTTTTTTCTGCATAAATCCCATAATGAAGCTGCTTCAATAACGATAGTGTGGTCTTCTATGTACAGCAGCTTGTACTCCAATTCACAGGGTGACCGCAGATAAGGTGAAACGCTCTGCAGCCCAGAGGAATCGGGAATTATCCTGTCCAACATCCTCCGCACACTTACAACGACTACTCACATCATTAATTAATTTACTGCTTGGAAAACACATTAACTCCGCAGATGATTTCTCCAATCTCCAAGGAAACACTCGATATACAGTGTGGGGAGCCGTCATCATCAGGATCCTCTCCTGACCCCGTATATCACTACCTACCCCAAAGTCCCCTCTCCTGACCCCGTAATATCACTACCTACCCCAAAGTCCCCTCTCCTGACCCCGTAATATCAACTACCTACCCCAAAGTCCCCTCTCCTGACCCCATAATATCACTACCTACCCCAAAGTCCCCTCTCCTGACCCCGTAATATCACTACCTACCCCAAAGTCCCCTCTCCTGACCCCGTAATATCACTACCTACCCCAAAGTCCCCTCTCCTGACCCCATAATATCACTACCTACCCCAAAGTCCCCTCTCCTGCCCTCGTAATATCACTACCCTCACCCAAAGTACCCTCTCTCTGACCCCGTAATATCACTACCTACCCCAGAGTCCCCTCTCCTGACCCCGTAATATCACTACCTACCCCAAAGTCCCCTCTCCTGACCCCGTAATATCACTACCATACCCCCAAAGTCCCCTCTCCTGACCCCGTAATATCACTACCTACCCCAAAGTCCCCTCTCCTGACCCCGTAATATCGCTACCTACCCCAAAGTCCCCTCTCCTGACCCCGTAATATCACTACCTACCCCAGAGTCCCCTTTCCTGGGTCATTTGTCCAATTAACGACCTTTTTTTGCAATTTTTATAACATTTTTTAATATTTTCGTTATTAGATGTTATTTGATTAGAGCAAAATGCCACAAAAATACATTGCATTCACGGATCCTCTGACACTCAACATCACGCCAGGCCGGGGATGCCAGCAGGCAGGAGGTCATCCATCAGCTATGAAGTACTGACACAGCCAATGGACCTGGGTCCTGAGAGTTGCTTTGCTCACATCTAATTATATCCCCTTTAAAGTGAATCTATCAGTCCCTAATTGCATTCAACAGTAACTACATTTATTTACAGTATTTATATTTACAGTTTGCTTTTTGTCCAGAAAAACTTTATTCACCTACAAATGAAGGCGTTGGGTGCACCCTTGGTGTGGCCAAACGTGTCAGTGCAATTTTCCGTCCCTTTTTTTCTCCCCAAATGTCCACTCCCCTCTTTTATGATTGACAGAGCTAGCATTCCTCAAACAAACTGTCCACAAGTGCCAGCATGCTTATGTGAGTGAGGTGAGCAATCTCAGTAGCGAGGAGAGAGTGATTTATGGGGTCACTCATACAATGCCGAGATAGCAGAGGAGACGAGCAATGTCAGCAGTGAGGAGAGAGAGATGTGAGCTCACTCATGCTCTGAAGAGATAGAGGAGACGAGCAAAGCGAGGAGAGAGATGATGTGAGCTCACTCATGCTCTGAAGAGATAGAGGAGATGAGCAATGTCAGCAGCGATGAGAGAGTGATGAGAGTTCACTCAGCACTGAAGAGATAGAGGAGACGAGCAATGTCAGCAGCGATGAGAGAGTGATGTGAGTTCACTCAGGCACTGAAGTGATAGCAGAGAAGATGAGCAATGTCAGCAGCAAGGAGAGAGTGATGTGAGCTCACTCATGCATTGAACAGATAGCAGAGGAGACGAGCAATGTCAGCAGTGAGGAGAGTGTGATGCGAGTTCACTCAGGCACTGAAGTGATAGCAAAGAAGATGAGCAATGTCAGCAGCAAGAAGAGAGTGATTTGTGTGCACACACACTGCCCTGACACAGGGGGGCACACAGCAGCACAGGGGACATACACACACACAGCCACGGCTCAGGAGGGCACACAGTGCAGGGACACACACACTGCCCCAGCATAGGGGGGCACACAGCAACACAGGGTGGCACACACACTGCCCAGCACAAGAGGGCACACACACACTGCCCCAGCACAAGAGGGGCCCACAGCAACACAGGAGGGCACACACACTGCCCCAGCATGAGGGGGAACACAGCAACACAGGAGGGCACACACACTGCTCCAGCACGAGGTGGCACACAGCAACACAGGAGGGCACACACACTGCCCAGCACAAGAGGGCACACAGCAACACAGGGGGGCACACACACTGCCCAGCACAGGGGGCACACAGCAACACAGGAGGGCACACACACTGCCCAGCACAGGGGGGCACACAGCAACACAGGAAGGCACACACACTGCCCCAGCACAGGGGGGCACACAGCAACACAGGAGGGCACACACACTGCTCCAGCACGAGGTGGCACACAGCAACACAGGAGGGCACACACACTGCCCCAGCACAGGGGGGCACACAGCAACACAGGAGGGCACACACACTGCCCCAGCACAGGGGGAGGGGGGGCACACAGCAACACAGGAGGGCACACACACTGCCCACGACACAGGGGGGCACACAACACTGCCCCAGCACAGGGGAGCACACAGCAACACAGGAGGGAACACACACTGCCCCAGCACAGGGGGGCACACAGCAACACAGGAGGGAACACACACTGCCCCAGCACAGGGGGGCACACAGCAACACAGGAGGGCACACACACTGCCCCAGCACAGGGGGGCACACAGCAACACAGGAGGGCACACACACTGCTCCAGCACGAGGTGGCACACAGCAACACAGGAGGGCACACACACTGCCCCAGCACAGGGGGGCACACAGCAACACAGGAGGGCACACACACTGCCCCAGCACAGGGGAGGGGGAGCACACAGCAACACAGGAGGGCACACACACTGCCCACGACACAGGGGGCACACACACTTCCCCAGCACAGGGGGGCACACAGCAACACAGGAGGGAACACACACTGCCCCAGCACAGGGGGGCACACAGCAACACAGGAGGGCACACACACTGCCCCAGCACAGGGGGGCACACAGCAACACAGGAGGGCACACACACTGCTCCAGCACAGGGGGGCACACAGCAACACAGGAGGGCACACACACTGCCCCAGCACAGGGGGGCACACAGCAACACAGGAGGGCACACACACTGCCCCAGCACAGGGGGCACACAGCAACACAGGGGGCACACACACTGCCCCAGCACAGGGGGGCACACAGCAGCACAGGAGGGAACACACAACTGCCCCAGCACAGGGGGGCACACAGCAGCACAGGGGGGAACACACACTGCCCCAGCACAGGGGGGGCACACAGCAACACAGGAGGGAACACACACTGCCCCAGCACAGGGGGGCACACAGCAACACAGGGGGGCACACACACTGCCCACGACACAGGGGGGCACACAGCAACACAGGAGGGAACACACACTGCCCCAGCACAGGGGGGCACACAGCAACACAGGGGGGCACACACACTGCCCACGACACAGGGGGGCACACAGCAACACAGGAGGGAACACACACTGCCCCAGCACAGGGGGGCACACAGCAACACAGGAGGGAACACACACTGCCCCAACACAGGGGGAGGGGGGCGCACACACACTGCACACGATACAGGGGGGCGCACACACACTGCCCCGGCACAGGGTATATTCAGCCCCTCTATCTAGCACTGACCTGGGATCTTTTTCTCCTCCCGCAGCTGAGGGAACAGATAGTCCCGGACCTGCCTGATGTCCTGGAAGCGGCAGAACTCCAGCAGGGTGCAGGCCATCCTGCCCGGCTCCTGTCAGCCTCCTGTCGCCTCCTCCAGCTGCGGAGCTTCTCCTCCACCGGAACTGCGTCATTCTGGTGAGTTGTCAGCCTGAATTCCAGGACACGTCTGCGCATGCGCATACTTCCGCCCTGATTCCCCTGCCACCGAGCGCTACATTCTTCTGCGGCTTTTCTGTTTCCATGGCGACTGAAAAAAGTCACATGACGAAAGATTGATGTCTTTTCCGCCATATTTCTTTGTGGCAGATTTGTCAAAACGGCGCATGCGTGGGCTTAGATCATATGTCTTTATTTCCATAGCGACCAATCAGAACTCAGCTTTCATTTCTAAAACCTGCTGGGCAAAAATGAAAGCTTCACTGTGATTGGTTGCTGTGTGCCGCTGTCATTTTGTGTCTTTGTCACCATGAAGGACTTTCAGTATTCCTGATTGGTTGATTGGTTGCTATGGGCAACAAAGCCAAATTAGCCAGTTTTCATGAATGAGGCCTAATATGTTTTTTTAATGGTAATATACATCCACAATACATATAATGAAGATATAATGGAGGGTAGGTGGGCTGTAGTCACATTATCTGCTTGTCGTCAGTGAATGGAAGCAATTATTGCAGCTGAAAAGCTGGACTGGGTCTGTTCCACTGAAAAAGGAGACAAATATCACTAAAAAGCAGCCATACAATCCTCTGCTCAGACAATGCACAGGCCTCATTCATATAGGCAAAATACTAACCATCTATATTCACAATGCAGAAGTATGGCGCCATTCACACCATTACATGAGATACAGATCTGTACCCCTAATATTACATCAGGCTGTCAGTGCTATGTGTGCACCCACAGGACAGACACCCACATTACACAGCCGCCACTGGAGGGCCCGGCCTGCACCCTGCATGATAAACCTGCTATAACACACAACTATACACTTCAGCCCCTGACCTTACCCCTGCCGTACTGTCTAACCGCAGTCTCCAACATCATGTCCGCTCTCTATCTGAACTCAACCTTTCCAAAACTGAACTTCTTCTGCTCCAGCCCTCCACTAACCTCCCTAAATCTGACATCTCTCTCAGTGTGCGGCACCACGATAACGCCTAGTCATGTTTGACACCAATCTCTCCTTCAACTTCAATATACAATCACTTGTCACCTGCACCTGAAAAACATCTCCAGAGTTCGCCCCTCCCTCACCATGGAAAAAACAAAAACCCTCATTGTGGCCCTGAGCCATTCCCACCTTGATTATTGCAATTCTCTATTAATTGGCCTTCCCCACTTTAGGCTTTCCCCTCTCCAGTCCATCTCTAATGCAGCAGCCAGGGTCACCTATCTGGCTAACCGTTACTCAGATGCTTCAGCTCTTTGCACTGGCTGCCCGTACACTATAGGATCCAATTCAAATTGCTTGTTCTCACCCACAAAGCTCTTCACAGTGCAGCACCCCCATACATCTCCTCCCTCATCTTTGTCTATCACCCCACCCCATCCCCTTCGCTCTGGGAGTGACTTTAGACTAACATCTTCACTAATCCGAACTTCCCTCTCCCGTCTCCATGACTTCTCCCGAGCTGCACCAATTCTCTGGAATGTTCTACCCCAAGAAATTAGGACTATCCACAAATTACATAGTTTTAGGTGCTCTCTAAAAACACATCTTTTTGGGGCGGCCTATTATGATCCCTAACTGATGTCATTTAGACATAGGTTATCGTATCCACTACTTCTCGGAATATAACTGTCAAACTCCACCAGACCCAAAAGCTCTACACAGATTGGCTCTTATCTACTCCTTATTTCATCAAGATGGCTGGACCTCCATTGCATATAAGCCCCTGTACTTTGTGTCACCCCCACCTCATTGTAGATTGTAAGCTCTTACGAGCAGGGCTGTCATTATTTTTTGCTTCAATTATTGTATTTTCCCCAATTGTTTCTTATGACTATTTGTATATAAATCTCTGAATTGTAAAATGCTGCGGAATATGTTGGAGCTATATAAATAAAGATTATTATTACTATATGACTGAGGTATTAGTCCATATTTTGGCAAAAATACATACGCTCGCAACCCGGGTCAAGGGTCCACATTTTCTTGCGAGTCTTTACACTAAATTCACAAATAATTATTTTGGACAAAAACACCCACAACAGTGAAGTGTGGAAGTGGGAACACCATGGTGTGGAGCTGGTGTTCAGCATACAACACTGGAAAGATTAATGTGATTGAAGGAAGGATGAATGGACAATCTGTTGCCATACACTGCAGATGATGAAGGTGAAACGAGGGTGGACATTTCACAAATCAAGGATCCCAAACACACAGCCAAGGAAAGAAAAGAAAGCTGCTAGAATGGCCGAGCCGATCACCGGAGCTGAATCCAATAGAAAATGTCTGGAAGGATCTAAAGCTCCGAGATCATAGAAGGATCCATAGGATCTGCAGGATGTGAAGAGTGTTTGTGTGGAAGAATGGGCCAAAATCCCCCTGAACAATGCAGGGACGAGTGTCTCCATACAGGAGGTGTCTGGAGCTTCATCACCCACAAAGGCTGAAGTATGAAGTTTTAAATACATTTCAGTAACGTGTCCAATACTTTTTCCCTCTGTCATTTCTCAGTATTACACATAATTTAGTTTATGGACATTTATGCTTTGACTCCTTTGCCTGTGTGGACTGGATGGGTTGTTTCCAACATGTGGTGAGAAAAAGTAATGTCAATAGCTCATATAGAAATATATTTACTTAGAGAATTGATCACGTGTTCAATACGTATTTCACCTGCTGTATGTGTGTGTGTATATATGTACATACATACTGTATATAATAAGATACTTAGTTTATGTATTGGCCAATCCATGTGAGCCTGATAACCATGACAAGGCATATCTGTTTATCGGTACTGTGACACACCGCACCTCGCAGCCTTGTCCTGACATCTATAAGATGTAGCCAGGTGATTTGGTCTCATGACTTCCACCAACACGTGACGCCCCGAACCCCCAGGGATATATAAAGTCAGGGAGGGTAGAGAGGGTGATGCAGTTTCTTTCTTTCCCTCTTATGGTGGGTTCACACACTCAGATATCTGAAACTATATCGTTTAAAACGTCACGCTTTTCACATTGTTCAAACGATATCGTTTTTGCATCGTTGCGTGTAAACGCAGGATACCTGAAGGAACAATCGTTGGATCGGACATCTCAGCAGTGCACTCAGGATCTCACTTTTATCATTCGTCGTCCAATTAACGCTCCAGCAAAGTGCCGCATCGTTCAGTGTGACACCAAGATGAATGATATCATTCTGAATTCTCCTATTCCTGCCACTTTATCCAATCGTTCACAAAGTTGTAATGAACGACGCTGGCTCATTGCCAAATTACACATCGTTAACGATATCCTTGCATGTGACATCGCACTAACGATGTCAAAACCATCGCAGTCACGTGAGATTCCAAATGATATCGTTTCAGATATCTGAGCGTGTAAACCCACCCTTACTTCCCCCCACCTTTTTTTTTCTTTGTCCTTCTTGCTTTATACTGCATTTCCATTCTCTTTTCTCCTTACTTTGCACTGCAGGTTCTCTTTCTTTTCTCCTTACTTTGCACTGCAGGTTCTCTTTCTTTTCTCCTTACTTTACACTGCAGCTTTTCTTTCTTTTCTCCTTACTTTGCACTGCAGGTTCTCTTTCTTTTCACCTTACTTTACACTGCAGCTTTTCTTTCTTTTCTCCTTACTTTACACTGCAGCTTTTCTTTCTTTTCTCCTTACTTTGCACTGCAGCTTCTCTTTCTTTTCTACTTACTTTACACTGCAGCTTTTCTTTCTTTTCTCCTTACTTTGCACTGCAGGTTCTCTTTCTTTTCTCCTTACTTTACACTGCAGCTTTTCTTTCGTTTCTCCTTACTTTGCACTGCAGGTTCTCTTTCTTTTCACCTTACTTTACACTGCAGCTTTTCTTTCTTTTCTCTGTACTTTGCACTGCAGCTTCTTTTTCTTTTCTACTTACTTTACACTGCAGCTTCTCTTTCTTTTCTACTTACTTTGCACTGCAGCTTCTCTTTCTTTTCTACTTACTTTACACTGCAGCTTTTCTTTCTTTTCTCCTTACTTTGCACTGCAGGCTCTCTTTCGTTTCTCCTTACTTTGCACTGCAGCTTCTCTTTCGTTTCTCCTTACTTTACACTGCAGGTTCTCTTTTCTTTCTCCTTACTTTGCACTGCAGCTTCTCTTTCTTTTCTACTTACTTTACACTGCAGCTTCTCTTTCTTTTCTACTTACTTTGCACTGCAGCTTCTCTTTCTTTTCTACTTACTTTACACTGCAGCTTTTCTTTCTTTTCTCCTTACTTTACACTGCAGCTTTTCTTTCTTTTCACCTTACTTTACACTGCAGCTTTTCTTTCTTTTCTCCTTACTTTACACTGCAGCTTCTCTTTCTTTTCTACTTACTTTACACTGCAGGTTCTCTTTTCTTTCTCCTTACTTTACACTGCAGCTTCTCTTTCTTTTCTACTTACTTTACACTGCAGCTTTTCTTACTTTTCTCCTTACTTTGCACCGCAGGTTCTCTTTCGTTTCTCCTTACTTTGCACTGCAGCTTCTCTTTCGTTTCTCCTTACTTTACACGGCAGCTTCTCTTTCGTTTCTCCTTACTTTACACTGCAGCTTCTCTTCATTTTCTCCTTACTTTACACTGCAGCTTTTCTTTCTTTTCGCCTTACTTTACACTGCAGCTTTTCTTTCTTTTCTCCTTACTTTACACTGCAGCTTTTCTTTCTTTTCACCTTACTTTACACTGCAGCTTCTCTTTCTTTTCTACTTACCGTACTTTACACTGCAGCTTCTCTTTCTTTTCTACTTACTTTGCACTGCAGCTTCTCTTTCTTTTCTACTTACTTTACACTGCAGCTTTTCTTTCTTTTCGCCTTACTTTACACTGCAGCTTTTCTTTCTTTTCTCCTTACTTTACACTGCAGCTTCTCTTTCTTTTCTCCTTACTTTACACTGCAGGTTCTCTTTTCTTTCTCCTTACTTTACACTGCAGCTTCTTTTTCTTTTCTACTTACTTTACACTGCAGCTTTTCTTACTTTTCTCCTTACTTTGCACCGCAGGTTCTCTTTCGTTTCTCCTTACTTTGCACTGCAGCTTCTCTTTCGTTTCTCCTTACTTTACACGGCAGCTTCTCTTTCGTTTCTCCTTACTTTACACTGCAGCTTTTCTTTCTTTTCGCCTTACTTTACACTGCAGCTTTTCTTTCGTTTCTCCTTACTTTACACTGCAGCTTTTCTTTCTTTTCACCTTACTTTACACTGCAGATTCTCTTTCTTTTCACCTTACTTTACACTGCAGCTCCTCACTCATCCCTGCTTTGCACTATTCTATATTTCCATCATTCTTTAAAAAAGTATGCAAAGCCATTGTACTGAGAAAGCAGAGATGTCATTTACAAACTAGGAGGTGACGGTCTGTGTAGGCGCCATGATTTTCGGCAGGCTGCCTCCCATTTGAGTTTGTAATGAATGTTAACCAGCTATGTGAAGTAACAGGTGGACATGGCTTCACTTAATGGAGTAGGTGTATAGGGATGTCTTTATGTATTGTTCATAGGCCTAAGAATAAGAACTTTGTTGGAAACGCGTCAGGTGTCTAGGGGCTGCGTCCCCGCATGAAGTTTTTTTAATCTTGACATGGAAATAAAATACTGAAGATTTTAATGGAGAGACGCCCAGTGCTGGAGCTTTTCTCTTTCCTTTGCTGGTGAATGATGAAACGTCCAGCATGGCACCACACTCGCTCACCCCCCTGACAGGCTGCCAGACCCTGTCCAATGCCCCCAATGATACAGAGCTGCCACCAGTTCCTCGATAGGATTATATCGGGCCAGAAACCAGCCCAGATAACATGTAATAATAAACCCAGAACACGGACGTGGGAATTCGTGGATCAAGATAAAAGAATAACCAGGGGTTCAATTATATATTTAATCACCTTAAAGGCACACTAGGTAAGAACACTATATACTGGATGGATTTAGGCTAGGTACGCTACATACGCCTTGGAAACGTTTTTGGTATCAGTTTTTGGACTTTTTTTTTCTAAGTCCAAAAACGGATTTGCTAAGGGAAACACTCAGAAAAACAGATTGCCATGTGTGACCCTAGACTTACAGATATGATAGATATACAAATACAGGCAGTAGTACAACAAGTATAGGCAGACACACATAAGTCAGTTAACCATTTCCATGTTAGGCCTTGGTGGCTGGCAGCCACATGGGAGGTGGTGTGGAGCCAGGGGTTTTCCTTGGTTACTTAAAGCATGACCTTCCCTCATAAGAACAAATAAGAAATATGGTGGATACCTTTTATCAAATAAAAAAAGCCAAGAGGCCAGCGCTGCCTGTGGTCAGCACGCAATATAAACAGTGCATATGCACATATTAATTTCTAACTGTACTTTAAACTGAGACATTTAGCAAACAATTGATCAATTCTTTGAGCTACCCCGCCACGTCACGGCATTCTCAGATGGGGCAGTCCTACTCTACGTTTTTTACATACGCTGTGCCATTACGGCCTCCTGAATGCATTAAAAGCAGAACCATATTAAATGCACACGTACCTGAAGCGTTTCTGAACTAATCCCACAGCGCCAGAAAGGCAGCGCAGATAAAGGCAGACCAGGTCTGGACATGACAACCGGACATTATCAGATCTGACAACTACACTGCAAGACCAGCAACCATGGATGAGGGTAGAACAGGCCCAAACACATGTGAAACAATCAAGCAGAGCCTATGGGCAAGGTGTGGCCGCTGTATGTGTGTACAGCAGCCTAGATCAATCACATTAAAGACAGATAGAATGGCATTCATAACCAAGCGCGCAAAAAGTGGTGGTCACCCACAGGCAGCGCTGGCTTCTTGGCCTTTTTATTTGTTATTCGTTTGTGGTTGACCACCACACGCGCGCTTGGTTATGCATGCTGTTCTACCTGACTTTATTGTTATTGATCTAGCCCGCTGTACACACATACAGCAGCCACACCCTGCCCATAGGCTCTGCTGAATTGTTGCACATGAGTTTGGGCCTGTTCTGCCCTCATCCATGGTTGCTGGTCTGGCGGTGTGGGGGTCAGATCTGATAATGTCCAGATGTCATGTCCGGACCTGGTCTGCCTTTATCTGCGCTGCCCTTCTGGCGCCGTGGGAGTAGTTCAGAAACATTTCAGGTAAGTGTGCATTTAATATTGTTCTGCTTTTAATGCATTCAGGAGGCCGTAATGGCACAGTGTATATAAAAAACGTGGAGTAGGACTGCCTCATCTGAGAATGCCGTGACGTGGCAGAGTAGCTCAAAGAATTGATCAATTGTTTGCTAAATGTCTCAGTTTAAAGTACAGTTAGAAATTAATATGTGCATATGCACTTTTTGTATTGCGTGCTAACTACAGGCAGCGCTGGCTTCTTGGCTTTTTTATTTGATACCTTTTATCCCCCTCACTTGACCAAACCCTTGATCACCTCATGTGGAGCTGTCTGTGGGATGGGCTCAGAATTACAGAGGATGAAGAAATCCCAGTTTTCTGCATATCTTCGACCCTGGCTGTCCCAGATGCAAGATATTACCACTTTTCCTACTATGAATTTACCAGTTTATAGATAGGAAACATGCTGTGTGTACTGTCTTCCAACTGCTAGATATTAATTTGAAGCGCATATGCACGTCTCAAAGTTAAAGCAAAATATTTATTATGCACGTCCGGATATCCTGAGGCTGAACACATGCCTGCCATATTTGTGTGAACTACGCACACCCCAGTATTTCTAACTTTCCACCGGAGTCTACCTGTCTGATGATCTTTATTTGATTTACTCCTGGGAAATGTAGTTGCCCGCCCCCGCGTACACACACTCCAGTCTTTCTGTCTCTCAGGGGGAATCTTTCCTGCTTGCATTGCAGGGGGTCACTAGCTACAATGATCATTTAATTAGCGCTGTCACCTCACCATTTGTTAGTGGATGGAGGCATCCTGTTTCTCATCCCTCCCTCTCTGAATATGATGACTTATAGGTGCAGGTAAAGGATGTAAATACCTTAGGGATTTATGGTTTAGCATGACAAAGCACCCTTACTTATTTTTTCAAATACAGTCTCAATAGCAGTAAGGCAGTACCAGAATGCCCTCATTCAATGTAGCCAATGTTAGCTTTTTAGAAAGCTGCTGTATATAGTTTTATAATTATATTGTATTTTCAGCTTGCACCTGTTC
Organism: Allobates femoralis; assembly: GCA_033576535.1. NCBI lineage: Eukaryota > Metazoa > Chordata > Amphibia > Anura > Aromobatidae > Allobates > Allobates femoralis. The sequence continues at coordinate 602,670,099 of JARQOC010000001.1, read as the reverse complement.
ACACCTATTAGAGGTGCGGCTTAGGCGCTCTTGGAATTTTTTTCCTATTTTCAGTACATTATATGGTAAAGTAAATGGTGTCATTCTAAACTGCAAAGTAAAAGCTGAGTATCTCACGTGGGTATGTTAGTAAAAAAAAAATACAAAAGTTATGGATTTTGGAAAAGGAAAAAAAACTATAAAAGGTGCAAAAATGCTAAATATCCTGGTCATACAGGGGTTAATCCATAGTTTCTTTGTCTTATTTGAGGACAGCTACCAAAAGGTGGCGCTAGAGTTCATTCACTTCCTCACTGAAGTGACAATTTGCATAGTTCTCTGCAATGACTCTATCTTATTGCCTCTTAAATTCCCATACATCTGGTAACACATTCCTTATACTGGTGACACCTAGTGGCCAGTTTTTCAAACTACAGCTATAAATGTTTTACTTTTTTTTACCATTGAAAGCAATTGTTGATTTACACTTATTTAGTTTTTTATTTTTCACATTTTATACCAAATAACCTATTGAATAAATTCTCTAGGATGTTATTTATACCGACAGTAATATGTGTAAGTTTTAGTGTTTTCTTTGCTATATGTATTATTATTATTATCATCATCATTTATTATTTTAGCATCATTTATTCCATGACGCTTTACATGTGGAAAGGGCATACATAGACAAGTACAATATATATGAACAATATAAGGCACACAAGGTACAGGAGGAGAGAGGACCCTGGCCAAGAGTGCTCACAGTCTACAAGGGATGGGTGAGGATATAGTAGGTGAGAAGAGAGGACCCTGCCCACAATGGCTCACAGTCTACAAGGGATGGGTGAGGATACAGTAGGTGAGAAGAGAGAGGACCCTGCTCACGAGGGCTCACAGTCTACAAGGGATGGGTGAGGATACAGTAGGAGAGGAGAGAAGACCCTGCCCACGAGGGCTCACAGTCTACAAGGGATGGGTGAGGATACAGTAGGTGAGGAGAGAGGACCCTGGCCAAGAGGGCTCACAGTCTACAAGGGATGGGTGAGGATATAGTAGGTGAGAAGAGAGGACCCTGCCCACAAGGGCTCACAGTCTACAAGGGATGGGTGAGGATACAGTAGATGAGGAGAGAGGACCCTGCCCACAAGGGCTCACAGTCAACAAGGGATGGTGAGGATAGAGTGGGGGAGGGGAGAGAACCCTGCCCATTAGGGCTCATTGTCTACAACGGATGGGTGAGGATATATTAGAAGAGGAGAGAGGACCCTGCCCACAAGGGCTCACAGTCTACAAGGGATGGGTGAGGATACAGTAGGTAAGGAGAGAGGACCCTGCCCACGAGGGCTAACAGTCTACAAGGGATAGTGAGGATACAGTACGTGAGGAGAGAGGACCCTGCCATCGAGGGCTCACAGTCTACAAGGGATGGGTGAGGATACACTAGGAGAGGATAGAGCTGGTCATGCGGTGGTTCAGTAGACTGAGGATAACTGCAGGTTGTAGGCTACTCGGAAGAGATGGGTCTTCAGCTTTCTTTTGAGGGTTTCCACAGTAGATGAGAGTCTGATGTGTTGGGGTAGAGAGTTCCAGAGTATGGGTGAAGCACGGGAGAAATCTTGTATGTGGTTGTGGGAAAAGGAAATAAGAGGGGAGAAGAGAAGAAGATCTTGAGAGGATCGGAGGTTGCGTGAGGGTAGGTACTGGGAGACCATGTCGCAGATGTATGGAGGAGATTGTGGATGGTCTTGTATGTCATGGTTACTGTTTTGAACCAGGGCTTCTGAGAAACGGGAAGCCAGTGAAGGGCTTCGCAGAGAGGAGAGACTGGGGAATAGCGAGGAGACAGGTGGATTAGTCAAGCAGCAGAGTTCAGGATAGATTGGAGTGGTGCAAGAGTGCTAGAGGGGAGGCCAAAGAGTAGGAAGTTGCAATAATCGAGGTGGGAAATGATGAGGGCATGTACAAGTGTTTTTGCAGTATCTTGGTCAAGCAATGTATGGACCCAGGAAATATTTTTGAGTTGGAGTTGGCAGGAGGTGGCAAGGGCTTAAATATGTGGCTTGAAGGAGAGGGCAAAGTCAAGTATCACCCCGAGGCACCAAGCATGCGGGACTGGGGAAAGTGATAGATTGATAGATAGGTCTGGGGGAGGCAGTGGCATAACTAGAGTCTGGTGGGCCCCGGTGCGAAATTTAGACCTGGGCCTCCCCACCCCGCGTGCGCACACATTGGTCAGATGTATGGGCCCCGTGTAATGTTCTAAATCCTTTAAAGACTCACAAATTGACCCCTCACCCCCTTCATTATGTATTAATGTCTCTCATCCTGCTATATATGGTCCTCCTCCTTGAATATTTCCCTTATCGTGGTATATATGTCCTCCATCCTGGTTCATATGTTCTTTCTCCTCGTGTCACCATAGTCCTCCAATTATTTTAATGCATCCCCATATTTCTCCATATATTATAATGTGCCCCATAGTCCTCTATGTATTATAATGCAGCCCATAGTCCCCCATTCATAAGGTAGCCCCATTAGTCATCCAATTATTATAAAGCACCCCTATTATCCTCCATATAGTATAATGCTGTCTCACAACCCTCCATATAGTATAACGCAGCCTCATATTCCTCCATATAGTATAATGCAGTCTCACAACCCTCCATATAGTGTATTGGGGCCTCACATCCCTCCATAATGTAATGCAACCTCACATCCCTCTATATAATGTAATGCAGCCTCACATCCCTCTATATAGTGTAATGCAGCCTCACATTCCTCCATATAGTGTAATGCAGTCTCACATCCCTCCATATACTGTAATGCAGCCTCACAACCCTCCATATAGTATAATGCAACCCCATAGCCCTCCATATAGTAAAATGCAACCTCATAACCCTCCATATAGTATAATGCAGCCTCACATCCCTCCATATAGTGTACTGCAGCCTCACATCCCTCTTTATAGTGTAATGCAACCTCACATCCCTCTATATAGTGTAATTCAGCCACACATCCCTCCATATAGTGAAATGCAACCTCATAGCCCTCCATATAGTATAATGCAGTCTCACATCTCTCCATATAGTGTAATGCAGACTCACATCCCTCTCTATAGTGTAATGCAGCCTCACATCCCTCTATATAGCGTAAGCAACATCACATCCCAGCACTAGGAAGAAGGAGGCTCCCCACCCCTCCCCTCCTCTCCCTGACACACGGGCCCACGCTGCCGTGCAGTGACATGGATGTGTGTTCTCGGGGACGCACAATCATGTGAAGCGGGCGATGGGATTGGGGGTTGCAAGGGGCGGCGGACAGTGCGGGTCCCTATATGCGCGGGCCCCGTCGCACCTGAGACCCCTGCAACCATGATCGTTACGCCACTGGGTGGAGGGGTAGAGTGAGATGCAGGATAGATGATGAATTCTGTTTTGTCCAAGTTAAGTTTTAGAAAACGAGCATAAAAGAAAGATGAAATAGCGGACAGACATTGTGGGCTTTTGGTTAGTAAGGAGGTGATGTCAGGTCCAGAGAGGTAGAGCTGAATGTAACAAAAGTTTATTATTTATTTTATTAAAAAAAAACTTCTTTAAAAGAAAGTTTTCTTTTTACTTTTTTTTTTTGCAGATGTTTAATACATATATTTACATTTTATATAGTTTGTTCTCCTCCCCAAGAGATACAGTGTTGGCCAAAAGTATTGACACCCCTCCAATTCTGTCAGATAATACTCAGTTTCTTCCTAAAAATGATTGCAATCACACATTCTTTGGTATTATTATCTTCATTTAATTTGTCTTCAATGAAAAAAACACAAAAAGAATTGTCCTAAAGCCAAATTCGATATAATTCCACACCAAACATAAAAAAGGGGGTGGACAAAAGTATTGGCACTGTTAGAAAAATCATGTGATGCCTCTCTAATTTGTGTAATTAACAGCACCTGTAACTTACCTGTGACACCTAACAGGTGTTGGCAATAACTAAATCACACTTGCAGCCAGTTGACATGGATTAAAGTTGACTCAACCTCTGTCCTGTGTCCTTGTGTGTACCACATTGAGCATGGAGAAAAGAAAGAAGACCAAAGAACTGTCTGAGGACTTGAGAAACCAAATTGTGAGGAAGCTTGAGCAATCTCAAGGCTACAAGTCCATCTCCAAAGACCTGAATGTTCCTGTGTCTACCGTGCGCAGTGTCATCAAGAAGTTTAAAGCCCATGGCACTGTGGCTAACCTCCCTAGATTTGGACGGAAAAGAAAAAGTGACGAGAGATTTCAACGCAAGATTGTGCGGATGGTGGATAAAGAACCTCGACTAACATCCAAACAAGTTCAAGCTGCCCTGCAGTCCGAGGGTACAACAGTGTCAACCCGTACTATCCGTCGGCGTCTGAATGAAAAGGGACTGTATAGTACGATAGCCAGGAAGATCCCACTTCTTACCCCTGGACATAAAAAAGCCGGGCTGGAGTTTGCCAAAACTTACCTGAGAAAGCCTAAAACGTTTTGGAAGAATGTTCTCTCTTTTTGGGCAAAGGTATCAACATAGAGTTTACAGGAGAAAAAAAGAGGCATTCAAAGAAAAGAACACGGTCCCTACAGTCAAACATGACGGAGGTTCCCTGATGTTTTGGGGTTGCTTTGCTGCCTCTGGCTCTGGACTGCTTGACCGTGCGCATGGCATTATGAAGTCTGAAGACTACCAACAAATTTTGCAGCATAAAGTAGGGTCCAGTGTGAGCTGGGTCTCCCTTAGAGGTCATGGGTCTTCCAGCAGGACAATGACCCAAAACACACTTCAAAAAGCACTAGAAAATGGATTGAGAGAAAGCACTGGAGACTTCTAAGGTGGCCAGCAATGAGTCCAGACCTGAATCCCATAGAACACCTGTGGAGAGATCTAAAAATGGCAGTTTGGAGAAGGCACCCTTCAAATATCAGGGACCTGGAGCAGTTTGCCAAAGAAGAATGGTGTAAAATTCCAGCAGAGCATTGTAAGAAACTCATTGATGGTTACCGGAAGCGGTTGATCGCAGTTATTTTGGCTAAAGGTTGTGCAACCAAGTATTAGGCTGAGGTGCCAATACTTTTGTCTGGCCCATTTTTGGAGTTTTGTGTGAAATGATCAATGTTTTGCTTTTTGCTTCATTCTCTTTTGTGTTTTTTCATTGAAGACAAATTAAATGAAGATAATAATACCAAAGAATTTGGGATTGCAATCATTTTCAGGAAGAAACTGAGTATTATCTGACAGAATTACAGGGGTGTCAATACTTTTGGCCAACACTGTATGTTTTCTTCTTTTAGGCTATGTTCCCATGATTAGCTTTTAGTGAGTTTTTGATGTTGCAGATTTTCTACATCTATTATGTAGATTATGTTTCATGTGTTTTAAGACTTTTTTTGTCATTTTAGTATGTCATGTTTTAAATAAAACTGCTTTGTTTTCGATCCTTAAATTTGACATGGACAAAGCTTTATTGATAGTCATTTCTGGCTTAGGCCCCTTTCACATCAGCGTTTTTTCAAATCGCGGCAGATGCGGTGAAAAAAACACATCTGCCGCGATTACCGCATACCGGCTGCACTTGCGGCACGGTTGCGGCGTGGTTGGGGCAAGCCCTATAAAATGTATAGGTGGGCTTGCGGCAGGTGCGGCAAGTGCAGTTTTGGCACTTGCGGCAGGTGCGGCCGCGAAAAAAACCGCAGCTGACCACGTTTTTTTTCACGGCCGCACCTGCCGCAAGTGCCAAAACCGCACTTGCCGCACCTGCCGCAAGCCCACCTATACATTGTATAGGGCTTGCCGCAACCGTGCTGCAAGTGCAGTCGGTATGCGGTAATCGCGGCAGATGCATTTTTTTCACCGCATCTGCCGCGATTTGAAAAAAACGCTAGTGTGAAAGCAGCCTTACATGAATTTCTGATGCGGAAACATACTAAAGTTGCATGTGCATTTTTTACCAGCGGATTTTCCACATATAAAGTGCCTAATCTCATATATTCTTCAGGTACGTTTCAGTGGTTCTATTAAATCACTTTTCATTTGTTGTGTTCCAGCACCATCTGCTGGTGAAATGCATGATTTACCGTATATACTCGTGTATAAGCCGACCCGTGTATAAGCCGACCCCCCTACTTTTGCCCCCAAAACCTGGGAAAATCTATTGACTCGTGTATAAGCCGAGGGTGGACCCCAGCACAGGTATACAGGCCCCCCAGTGGTAGTATACAGCAGCCTCCCCAGTGGCATATACAGGCCCCAGTAGTATATACAGCAGCCCCAGTGGTATACAGCAGCCTTCCCAGTGGTATATGCAGACCCTACCAGTATATACAGCAGCCCCAGTGGTATACAGGCCCCAGCAGTATATACAGCAGCCCCAGGGGTGTACAGCAGCCTCCGGGGGCATACAGCAGCCCCAGCAGTACACAGCAGCCCCAGCGGTACACAGCCACCCCCAGGGGTACACAGCCGCCCCCAGGGGTACACAGCAGCCCCCAGGGGTACACAGCCGCCCCCAGGGGTACACAGCAGCCCCCAGGGGTACACAGCAGCCCCCAGGGGTACACAGCAGCCCCCAGGGGTATATAGCAGCCCCCAGGGGTACACAGCTGCCCCCAGGGGTATATAGCAGCCCCCAGGGGTACACAGCCGCCCCCAGGGGTACATAGCCACCCCAGGGGTACATAGCCGCCCCCAGGGGTATATAGCAGCCCCCAGGGGTATATAGCCGCCCCCAGGGGTATATAGCAGCCCCCAGGGGTATATAGCCGCCCCCAGGGGTATATAGCAGCCCCCAGGGGTACACAGCCGCCCCCAGGGGTATATAGCAGCCCCCAGGGGTATATAGCCGCCCCCAGGGGTATATAGCAGCCCCCAGGGGTACACAGCCGTCCCCAGGGGTATACAGCTGCCCCCAGGGGTACACAGCTGCCCCCAGGGGTACACAGCTGCCCCCAGGGGTATATAGCAGCCCCCAGGGGTACACAGCCGCCCCCAGGGGTACATAGCCACCCCCAGGGGTACATAGCCGCCCCCAGGGGTATATAGCCGCCCCCAGGGGTACACAGCCGCCCCCAGGGGTATATAGCCGCCCCCAGGGGTACACTGCTGCCCCCAAATGCTGGCACTCGCCCCCCTGCTGCTTAACTTACCATTCGGTATTCTGATCAGCGCTGCTCCTCGCTGGTCCCGTCTCCTCTCCGTCCTCGCGGCTTCCGGGATCCCGGCCGTTGCAGGTATGACGTCATACCTGCGACGGCCGGGGATCCCGGAAGCCGCGAGGACGGAGAGGAGACGGGACCAGCGAGGAGCAGCGCTGATCAGAATACCGGATGGTAAGATAAGCAGCGGGGGGGCCCTTAAAGCAGCGGGGGGGCCCTGACACAGAGGGGGGGCCGAGTGGCAGCGTTTGGGGGCCATATGCACTGCTTCCCCCTGCCGCTGATTGACAGGGGGATGCAGTGCATATTTAATGAGCGGCCCCACGTGACGGGGCCGCTCATACAGCAGCCTCCCCCCGCCTCCTGCAGCCTCCACAGCCCCCACCACATCACATACCGTATATGACCCGTGTATAAGCCGAGGGGTAGACTTTTCAGCCCAATTTTTGGGCTGAAAAACTCGGCTTATACACGAGTATATACGGTATATTAATTCCACAATGTAAAATCTGACATACAATTGAGCGTAGATTCTACTGGCCAGTGACCCTGTCACCAGGATCAATAGGAGGAGCTGCCTCAAGTCTCTGTCTAGACAAGACAGAGATCTGGAAAGTCCCAAAAGTAGTCTGGTACAAGATGTGACACGGAGCAGACCTCATGTGAGGGTCTCCTCACCTCCTCCAGGCTCATCCTTCTCTGCGTCTCAAGATTTTTAGCCAGGCCTAAGTCTTAGGATTCTTCCTCTTACAACCAAGATGGCTAAAGACTTTTAACCCTTTTAACCCTGGGTCCTCACTGACCGGATTAACCCAAGCTTCTCCATCATTAGGTCGCACTAAATGTGTACAGAAGAAACTATTGCCCGCGTGTTGAGGAAATCAAGGGTTTCCCACCTCACTGTATTTTTTGTTATTTGCTTCAAGTATATTTCCTGCACGGACCGTGACAAGCTGTGAAACGGATACAGGACGCCAGGTCTGTAAATACTTTCACTATACATCTCCTATTCTCCTAAAAAAGTGGGGGGAAAAAGTATTTAGTCAGCGACCAATTGCGCAAGTTCTCCCACTTAAATAGATGAGGTCGGCCTGTAATTGACATCATAGGTGACCTCAACTATATGAGACACAATGAGAAAAAAAACCTGAAATTCACATTGTCTGATTTGGAAACAAATTTGTTTAATATTTTGGTGGAAAATAAGTATTTGGTCAATAACAAAAGTTCATCTCAATCCTTTGATCTATCTCCTTTGTTGGCAATGACAGAGGTCAAACATTTTCTGTAAGTCTTCACACGGTTGGCACACACTGGTGCTGTATGTTGGCCCATTCCTCCATGCAGATCTCCTCTAGAGCAGTGATGTCATGGGGCTGTCACTGGGCAACACGAACTTTCAACTCCCTCCAAAGGTTTTCTATAGGGTTTAGATCTGGGGACTGGCTATGCTACTCCAGGACCTTGGAATGCTTCTTTTGAAGTCACTCCTCCGTTGCCCTGGCGGTGTGCTTGGGATCTGTCACACGCTTAGATGGTGCTGACATTGCTGGATGCTGCTGTGTATGTTGTTTGTCTTTAAGAGTTGCATGGTTGATGGTTGTGAAGGTCTTTGCCTCCTGATGTGTGCTCCAGAACAGCAGTCACTATTATGTTCAATTGCTGGTTCAGGAGTTAATGTGTGACTCACCTGGAATCCCCTCCCCCTGGCTTTAAATAGCCTTCCCTCTCCTCTGTCAGGTGCTGCTGATAGATATGTGCTCTAGGTCTTGCTGTGGTGCTGTGCTGATGCTTAGCTGCTGGGCTAAAGTCTTTCCTTGGGAGAGGCTGTGATTCCTGACCCGTGGGTGGAGGTTGGGGCCCTCAGCTTAGGGCTAATCAGGAATTTTAAGGTACAGGGTGGTGGCTTGGAACTCCTCACCATCAGAGGTACCTCCGAGATCAGGGAAAGCCAGGGACCCCAGCGTCAGGGTCAGATTAGGCTCTCCTGACCCCCTTTTGCCCAATTCACCTACCTGTTACCTGATTCCCTTACCTCCCAAGCGTGACAGGATCATTGTCATGCTGAAAGACTGAAGGATCTAGGACCCTGGCGGCGTAGTGTGTTACTGATGGTAGCCTGTGTATCGTTGGTCCCAGCTCCTTGCAGGTCATTCACTAGATCCCCCCATGTGTTTCTGGGATTTTTGCTTACCGTTCTTGAGATCATTTTGACCCCACAGGGTGAGAACTTGTGAGGAGCCGCAGATTGAGGGAGATTATCAGTGGTCTTGTACGTCTCTATTGTCTAATTATTGCTCCCACAGTTGATTTCTTCACACCAAGCTGCTCGCCTATTGCAGATTCAGTCTTCCCAGCCTGGTGGAGGGCTGCGATTTTGTTTCCCCATAGTGGAGTTTGGAGTGTGACTGTTTGAGGTTGCAGACAGGTATCTTTTATACTGATAACAAGTTCAAACAGGTGCCAGCACTACAGGTAATGAGTGGAGGACAGAGGAGCCTCTTATAGAAGAAATTACAGGTCTGTGAGAGCCAGAAATCTTATTACTACTTATTTTCAGGATTTGTTTTCTCATTGTGTCTCTCATAGTTGAGGTCACCTATGATGTCAATTACAGGCCGACCTCATCTTTATAAGATATAAGTAGGAGAACTTGCACAAATGGTGGTTGACTTAATACTTTTTTTCATCACTGTATGCTACCAAAGGACTCTGAACTTTCTTAAAACTATGTACTAGTGCCACACTTAAATAGCACGGGTTCTTAAAGCACCAGAGTCTCAATTTTGTGTCAGATTTTAACCTGAACTGTATCTGCCGTGGACTACCCACGTGAACTGTAAAGACTTACTCCATGTTATATCTCTCCGTTCTGCTGAAGTAAAGCAGCTGTTATCCCGAGACCAGTGTCTGTGGTCGTTCTATCAGCTGTGAGTGCTTTCTTTATCTTCTTCTAAAAAGTACCTAAAAAAATGAGGACTGTATGCAACATTTCCACACTGACGAAGGGGCTACAGTGTCTCGAAAGCTTGCTTTGCTTACCATTTTTTCAGTTCGCCATTAAAAGGTATCAACCACTGAGGACTCTCAGATTCTAATATTTTTCTATCTACTGACGAACACGGTATAAACATTTTTTACCTTATTGTAGAACACAATAGAGTTGCAGTACCATTTTCATCCCTGCAGGTGGCGCCATGACACATAGAATACCCATACATTCCAACTTCTAGAACCTCATTCAGACCTCCATGAGGCGTACACATGTTCTATGGGGTTTACCACAGACAGAATACTCATTATAATTTATGGAGTGGTTTACATAGGTATGTTGTCCGAGTCACGGATCAAAATCACCCATTCAAGTCTATGGGGAAATCACGGATGAGAAAAATCAATGACGTCTGAACTAAAACAGGAAAATATCATATGTGTGCAGATTACAGATACATGCAGTAATCCTGACATTTAGATCCTCGCTGCTATAAGTTAGATCATTAATGATCATCTCAGGGATGATCTGTCACACTGAATGCATTAGGGCAAATCAAACAAGATCCTCTGCTGGCAGCTCCTGTGTAATCACAGACCAATGACGTCCCAGATATCCTGGATGGGAGACAAGTCTGGAGACGCTGCAGCAATGGGAGCACAATTAGGACACACGGACTTCTTATAGTAGCATGCGTGACATGCGGCCGATGTTGCTTGATGAAAAATGACTCCTGAGACACTTTGGAGAAATAGCCGCAACCACTGCTTACATGACCAAATCAATGTAACCCTGAGTTTTTAGTGTACATGAGGCCAGAGGGGTCCGGCTACTGTACATTATGCCACACCATGACCTTATTCTGGAAATATGATCTTCATGGTGACACCCTCATGGTCTCAAGATCACTCTCTGACTATTATTGTGGGAAGGTCAAAAGTGGAATTCATTACTAAAGAGGACAGACCTCCATTCCAGCCTCTATTGCTCCATTCAGCTTTTTTTTCCATCTGGAGACTACATGGGCAATGCATGAACGCCACACCGCTCCTACTGTCAGGATTATTTTGTGAGATGGCATAATGTACACTAGCTGGATCACTCTAGTCAGCATGGACATTTCTAAAGTGCAAGGAACTGATGTAAACCCTTCCCACCCTGAAAAGAAGGTTCACAACCCTCTGTGAGGGCTGAATGTGGTTCACAACCCACTCTGACGGCAGAATGTGGCCCACGACCCTCTGTGAGGGCTGAATGTGGTTCAAGACCCTGAGGGCTGAATGTGGTTCACGACCCTCTCTGAGGGCTGAATGTGGTTCACGACCCTCTCTGAGGGCTGAATGTGGCCCACGACCCTCTTGAGAGCTGAATGTGGCCCCGACCCTCTCTGAGGGCTGAATGTGGTTCACGACCCTCTCTGAGAGCTGAATGTGGCCCCCGACCCTCTCTGAGGGCTGAATGTGGTTCAAGACCCTCTCTGAGGGCTGAATGTGACCCACGACCCTCTCTGAGGCTGAATGTGGCTCAAACCTCTCTGAGGAGACTGAATGTGCCACGATCCTCTTGAGGCTGTGGGCACAACCCTCTATGAGGCTGAATGTGGCCCACAGACCTCTCTGAGGCTGAATGTGGCCCACGACCCTCTCTGAAGTGAATGTGGCCATGATCCTCTCTGAGGATGAATGGCCCACGACCTCTCTGAGGGCTGAATGTGGCCCACTGACCCTCTCTGAGGGCTGAATTGGAGTGTGAAGTGCCCATGACCCTCTCTGAGTGCTGAATGTGGTCCCACCCCTCTCTGAAGGGCTGAATGTGGCCCACGACCCCTCTCTATGGGCTCAAATGTGGCACCCACGACCCTCTTTGAAGGCTGAATGTGGCCCACTACCCTCTCTGAGGGCTGAATATGGCCCACGACCCTGAGGCTGAATGTGACCCATGACCCTCTCTGAGTGCTGAATGTGGTCCATGACCCTCTCTGAGTGCTGAATGTGGTCCACGCCCCTCTCTGAAGGCTGAATGTGGCCCACACCCTCTCTGTGGGCTGAATATGGCCCACGACCCTGAGGGCTGAATGTGGCCATGACCCTCTCTGAGTGCTGAATGTGGTCCATGACCCTCTCTGAGTGCTGAATGTGGTCCACGCCCCTCTCTGAAGGCTGAATGTGGCCCACGACCCTCTCTATGGGCTCAATGTGGCCCACGACCCTCTTTAAAAGGCCGATATGTGGCCCACTACCCTCTCTGGAGCTGTGAATATGGCCCACGACCCTCTCTAGGGCTGAATATGGCCCACGACCCTCTCTGAGGGCTGAATGTGGTCCACAAACCCTCTCAGAGGGCTGAATGTGGTCCACGATCCTCTATGAGAGCTGACTGTGGCTTACGAACCTCTCTGAGAAATGAAAGTGACTCATAACCCTCTCTGAGGGCTGAGTGTGGCCCATGACACTCTGACAGCTGAATGTGGCTCACGACCTCCTTTCAGATCTAAATGTGGCTTTCAAGGTCAGAAAGGTTGGGATTTACTTCAAGACTTCCCATGATCCCTTTAAACAGCCAAATTAGTGCAGAAATCCAACTGTGAGCCACAAACGCCACGGTGGGTTTTGACGATGGAAATATCTGCAATGTGAACATGCTCCAGGAGGAGAAGTGCTAATGGCTTTCGAGTTGTACAATGGCCCAGCAAACGCTCCTACATTATTGAGGAGGACACATCACGCTGTATGAGCCGCACGTTAGCCGGATCTGTTTAGTTAACATTCAGATTCACTGTTTTTCTTTGGAAGCCGAGTTCTGCTCTGGAGTGAATTCTTCATAGTTAATGAGGCAAAGATGTCATGATGTAAAATGTCATCATTTCACCTATTATTTGGTTGCTCTGTCATTCTAGATAGGCTGGAGCTGTGTACTGTAATGACACGGCTGATGGTTGAAGGACCGGCGTTTGTTTCGCATCACATACTGTGAAACTGAAAGAAAACTATTTGTCTAGACCGGTGATTTCCAGACATTAATTGTTCTACCTCCAGGGCCTTCTTATATTTTCCATAGGAAGACGTCTGCGGTCAACAATGAGCTCATTAAAGAAAAATCCACAGTGATTGGTCAGGTTTACTGCTGACCCCATATGGACTTATTCAGCCAATGATTGGCTGCAGCGGTCACGCGTTGTCTCTTGGGACAGGAAGTGAGGAGTCCGGTGGGAGGCGGTAAGCAGGGCAGGAGAACGGCATCTGAATATACGTTTTGTTTTCCTTTTATTTTTTCAGACCATCGGAACCATTTTTGTAAATAATATATTAAACTTATCAACTGTAAAAAAATAAATGAAAAAAAACCCATGATCTATAATGCAAGATATTACAAATTGCGTAATATGAGGCCTCAAGGTCTGCTCGTCAGATGGAATATTCAATGGCTCCTGAACCTTTAGATAACAATCTCATTTGATACATAATATGATAAATAATCAATCTGCAAACCCCTTCTTAATATCATTTATGTTTTCTTATCTCAGAAAGTTAATTTCAAAGTGTCGGCCACTAAGTGGCTTCATTCTATGCGACTTGTTGTCTACTGCCTGTTGTGAAGTGTAATCCATCTCTAGCAGCAAAGAAGCCGAGACGGATTATAGTTGGGCGAGGTCTTTGTTTTTCTACAGAAAGTGTCTTTATATAGTCAGTGGGCTTTTTTTTTTGCCTTTATACAGTCACTGGTGGAAGTATTTGTGTCTCTATAGGAAATAAAGAGGGTTGTTGTCTCTCTACAGGAAGTGGTGATTGTTGCCTCTCTACAGAAAGTGGGTGATTTGTTGCCTCTCTACAGAAAGTGGTAGCAGGTTATTGTCTCCCTACAGGAAGTGGGTTGGGCTTATTTCTCTCTACCGGAAGTGTGGGTGGTGCTTTTATTTCTTTACAGTAAGTGAGAACATATCTTTATATTTCTTCAGGAAGTGCGAAGGGGTCTTTGCCTCTCTACAGTAAAAAGGGGTGGGATATGCCTCTCTACAGGAAGTGGGTGATTTGTTGCCTCTCTACAGGAAGTGGGGTAATTTGTTGCCTCTACAGGAAGTGGTAGCAGGTTATTGTCTCTCTACAGGAAGTGGGTGGGCTTCTTTCTCTCTACCGGAAGTGGGTGGTGCTTTATTTCTTTACAGTAAGTGAGAACATATCTTTATCTTTCTTCAGGAAGTGCGAAGGGTCTTTGCTCTCTACAGTACAAAGGGGTGGGATATGCCTCTCTACAGGAAGTGGGTGATTTGTTGCCTCTCTACAGGAAGTGGGGTGATTTGTTGCCTCTCTACAGGAAGTGGTAGCAGGTTATTGTCTCTCTACAGGAAGTGGGTTGGGCTTATGTCTCTCTACCGGAAATGGGGTGGTGCTTTTATTTCTTTACAGTAAGTAAGAACATATCTTTATCTTTCTTCAGGAAGTGTGAAGGGGTCTTTGCCTCTCTACAGTAAAAAGGGGTGGGATATGCCTCCTCTACAGGAAGGGCGGAGCGGGTTTTTACTTTACAGGAAGTGGGGTGGGTCTTGTCACGCCACAGTCTAGGGTGCGTCCGGATAAAGTGTGTGACAGTGGCACCAGGATCAACGGTGTCTGGCACACAACAAAACTACAAAACAGGGGGAACACAGGGAGGACAAATACAACAGGCAGGGCCCTGCTCATAGCGGACTGGGAGGTCAATACCTCTGCACCTCACACTTCACTATGGGCAGGGAACATGGCCACCGTCCCCATGCTCACAATACAGTCCAGCCCCTGATATACCAGCCTATGTAATGTAAGAGCAGGAGTGTTCTCCCTTCAAATAGCAATCATGTCACCAAGCAAATATAAATACACGCTGTGACTTCTGCTGAACAATGATTGATGGTGCATAATGTGTGCTGCCATGTATCAGGCTAGGAGCACAGGCAGAGCACTGCACTGATTGATTCACCACTGCCATGGTCTCCCCTCTCCCATATCAACTTGGTAGCTTCCTGTCCCCTGAAACTTTAGCACTATGCATGACTGAATTTCTCTGTCCCCTGACGGAAGGGTAGAGCTGAGGAGCAGATATGATTTTATTGATTTGTAAGCGATCTATAGATCCTAGAACTGCAGTGCACAGCTCTGCTTCATCATGTAGGAGGGCAGGGACAGTGCAAAGATGTTATCTCCCGGAATTCCCCTTTAATATCTCTTTGCTGATAGGACTTTGCACTCTAGAAATCAATACTGTATAGAGAGAAGTTACTGCTGATTTCCTCAATGTGGTCCCTAAACAAGGAGTTAATTCTGCGGAAGGAGCAAGCAAAGTTTTTGTGCTTTCTGTATGGTAAGTGAAGTGAAAATCAATTGTAATAAATATAAGACTGCAGTGAAAGGCAGTAAATAGATTGTGCTGGGTCATAACTTCGGAGCCTGTGAAATGAAACCAAAAGCTTTTATTACTCCAGACGAGACCATAGCAGGTAGATGATATTACTGGTAAATGTCATAAAAATGAATCATCAATCCCTGATCACAAAAACAGCTCATTTGTTGCAAAAGGTCAAACTTGAGCCGTTTCCTGCCTGATGGTGCCGACATTGTGACGGAGATGCCCCTTTCTTTGGTGCTTAGAAGGTGAAGTGCATCTTCTTTTGCAGGTCACACTGTCTGGGTGGAAGCCCCAGGGATGTCAATATATCTGAAAATAAAATTCTTAAAGGAAATTTCAAAAAATCCAAAAGACACTAAAATATAAATAAAAAACACCACTAAAATGAGGGGAAAAGATCTATATCTTGTCCATTGAACTCAATGGCAGTACTTGGTATGTATGGATGAATTTGTAGGGCACGCAGCCTTATACAGCTGCTGCCCCCTGACTGCTGTGCCCCTACCCTGGTCTTAAGGATGTCTCCCATCCCCTTCCTGGGCTGTTCCCGCTCCTATGGTTTATAAACCCCTGCTGCCCCCTCTGGCCTCTCTTTGGAGACCCAAACCTGTTGGGGAGCTGTCATCATGGACCCGTTTCAGCAGCGATAAGGGAGTGCGTCGGCTCAGTAGGAGCCGCATGGCTGGGAGGTTTTATTAGTGACAACGACAGCGACTTCCTCCTGCTGAGGCCCAAGCGTGGTTTTCGGCGGGCGGTAATATGGCGCCCCTGCGGATCCAGTTGCCACAGAGATGCTGCACACCTGTTAGGGTGTAGTATCCCACTCATGGGTAAGAGGGGTACAGACCGGTAGCGGGACACCTAGGCCATGCACTAGGAACCATTGTAGTGGGGCCAGGTGGAGAGGAAGTAGTTAGACGGAGCACCTGGGAAGGAGTGAGGCCAGGAAGAACACACGTAGATGACGTGGGACATGTGACAAGGGGTATAAATAGAGCGGGAAAGATCTAGAACGTAGGAGAGACAGTTGAACAGTAGAGGAGAACTAACCTGCTGAGGAGAGGTGTAGAACAGCTGAGGAGAGGCCATTGAACACCAAGGTCGAGTTGGAGGGAAGCTAGAGAAAATACACCTGAGAGGTGTCTAGAGGTGTCCAGAGGACTGGAGCAAGTGGGAGCTCATCTTAAGGCCAGACCCAGGAGCAGAAACAGCACCCAAGTGGCTCCAGGAGCAAGAGGGAGTTCCAGAGACACGGGAAGTGAGCAATCCACCCGTGGGGCTTGAATCCATTGTCATGCATAGGCAAGTGGAGGACCAGGCCGCAAGAACAGGGGCACTGGGACCTCAAGACTAGTGGAGAAGACAGACCAGGAACAGCTAGCAACCCAAAGGCTGTGACACTTCCATGGTGACACAGTTGACTTCTGCACACATCTGCTGAAAAGGTGGCAACCATAGGGCTAAGGGGAGAGGACCCACCCCTGGGCCGTTGGGTACCCGGTTCCGGGCGTTGTAGTTCACAGGGGGATGTCACAGGGCCTGTTGCATGGTCCCGGGGCCTTGGTGGTCGCTGAAAAGAGTCAATCAAAAATAAAATAAATATTATTAAAATAAAATAAAAGTGTTTCGAGTTTCGTGACGCCACCTATGGTTCCGGTAATGTTACCGGAGCTGCGGGGCAGACATCCGGAGTGATAGTGGAGCAGCAGGATGGTGATGCTCCCCGTAGGTGGAGCGGGATCCCTGAGGCAGTAGTGGATGATGGGAGTTAAGGATCAGTCCTTTATTTACACAGGAGGACAGCTACATCAGGCCTGGTCACTTGTTCTTCTTATGCTGCGGTCAGCGGCTCCTCAGGTGCAAGTGAATAAAGTACAACACACAATTTGTAACGCTGAACGAGTTTACTGGCAGTTCTTCAAACACAGTCTTTTCGGGTCTGCCTGGCCTGGGTAGTCGCCAGGAATTTCAGATTTTTGGGTCCCTCGGTGAAATGCCTGCCGTTCCTGTCCGGTCCCTTCCTCCGCTCTCTCCTGTCTACCTCAGTGCCTCCACGCGCAGAGCCTAAAGCCAGCTCCCTTGGATCCTCTCTATCTGAGCGACTCCTCTCCGAGCCCTCAGGATCCTATACGGTGCCTTTTCTGGGTGCGCCGGGTGTCGGCCACGACTTCCTAAATAAGCTCAGGCCTTCAGTTCGGCGGCTCGGGAGTGAACACCCATTCCACTCTCAGAGCTGGTCCTCCGTTCTGGGACTGGACCCCTCCGGCCGGTAGTCTTACCACGTCCGGATTTGGGTGCACTGCAACACATGGTGCCCCTAGGGTCCCCTTCAGTCCTGACGGCTCCTCTGCCGTCGCCTACTCCGCGCTCCCCAATGGAGCTCTTCATCACTCCAACTGTTTAACGCTCCTCCCACTCACACACTTTTCTACCCTTTCACCCCTCCCATGGGACTGGCCTCCCTACAGCGGTTCCACCCACGGTTCCCTCCCTAGGGTGTGTGTGGATGCATGTCATGAGGGTCCTTTATGCAGCATCCCAATTTCTCAGCCACAGGAATACTACACACTCTTTTATGAGTGCAGTACCCCTCTGTGGCGTCCTGACTAGTGGGGTGCCACAGAGACACTGCAGGGTTAACCCCTAAGAAAAGCCCACAGTCACTGGCTCAGAGCTCTGTGCGGCGAGGCACAAGGTAGGATGGGCGAGGCAAGTGTCTCACCCCTGGCAGGGAGCGTGGAGTACTCGGAACCGGGCCCTCTCGTCGTCATCTGGGGCTGCGGGATGTCACGGTGGCATGACCCGTTCCGTGATCCTCTTGTCGGGCGAGCAGTTAAAAATGGGAATTGGAAAATTGGAAAAATGGAGAAAAATAAAATAAAACAAAAATAAAAAAAGTGTTGTGACGCCACCCGTGGAATGTGGCCGGTATAGCCGTTGCTGCAGTCAGGACCTCTAGGGATGATGAGAGTAGCAACGACGATGGTTTCAGCTTCTGGGGATGATGGGAGAAGCAGCAAGAATGGTTTCAGCTCTCCACGGGAAGAGCGAGTCCTCAGGGCAACTGAATAGTTTGTGGTGGTGCAGGGCTCGCCGGGGGGTGCAGGGTTCACGAGCACAGTCAGGCAGTCTCCTGCTGCCGGTTCATCAAATCAGTCTACCTATCTTCAGGCGCAGTAATCACAGTTTCACACAGAGTTGAGCTTTAACCTGGTTTACTCGCTTTCTCTGAAGATGGTTAGTTTACAGACAGTGCAGTGGTGGCTCCGGTGTTGTCTAAGCAGCCGGGATGGCTCATCAAAATCACCCCCTTTTGTGGGCCTTTCGGGCTGTCCGCACGCTAGCTATGATCCAGCGGCCACGGGCTTTCAGTGGGCGTCCTGCTGGGTCCCCTAGCCCTAGTACTGCAGCCTTATTTTCGCTGCACCGGAGGTTGGGTCATGGGACATAAAGACCCCGCACCCCGGCGGTGTTCGTGTTTGGAACGTAGCGCGTCCTGTCCACTTCAGCAGAGCCGGCACTCTGGTTCCGGCCCAGTCCCTCAGTGTCCCCACTAATTCAAGCACACCTAGGACTCCTTCTGTCTCTCACCACGGTCTACAGACTGGGACCCGGACAAGCCTCATGGTGGCACAGACCGCTGGGTCCGTGTTCTTTCAGTACTGTATGATAGTGTTCTCGCCTCTACTTCTGACTGAACTTGACTCTTCCACTTCCCTTGGCTGACTGGCTCACTGAACTTGGTGTTGTCTCATTTAGTTTCCTCCCCTAACCGGGTCCTGTCCTAACTTTCCCACCCTCCACTTGTCTCCTCCCGCCATTCCGTTGCTGAGCATAGAGTCCCTAGTCTTGGGATCGGAGTGTGTTGTGTGTGTTTGGGGTGACCGCTTTACCGATCCAGGCTTGTGCGCCATCTAGTGGTGACCGGTCCGCAGGGGCACCACACAAGCGGCAGAAAAAGGACACAGAAGGGGTGCGGATACATACCATCCTACTACCCAGGAGTAGCTGGATTCCTGCCTCCGAGAACCCAGTGCTCAGTGGGCTGCTGCACAAAGACTGAGTAAAGAACTAAAGACTACACCCCGCTGTTTCTGAACTGTCTTAACATGTCAAAAGCACCAGAGACACAACTACCAACTCACCCAGGTACTTCAGGCTACCCTGGGGGTCAGCCCTACCCATTGAGGGCTCAAGACTATTTCTACCTCCCAACCATCGGCCCCTAGGAGAAAAGTCGTGCAGCGGCGGCCATCTATAGCCACAACCAGCGGGTGGCGTAACGTAAAAATACAAGTATCCCCAGGTCCAGTCATCCCTTCCAGAATGAACCCTCCATGCCAGATTCCAATCCCAAGAGAGAGAGACATCGACACCGAACTTTTAATGACACCGCCAGGGTCACAGAGCCGGGTCTCGGTCCCTGTGATCACGTGATGGACCTCAAAACAGCCCGGTTCTGAGTATCCTAAGGCCTGGAGGGGCGTGTCAGTAACTTCGATGAGCTACCCGTCATTAGAGCAGTGGAGCCATCAATTTTCAAACTGGAGCATGATCATACTGGAGTAGCTGTGCGCGCTCCGAGGGAAGCCATGCCACTCCCCATCTCATCTCTGCAGTAGTGTCTGCATGTTGCTGATATGGGTAGGGGGGATGAGGGATCACCCCTGGCCACCCTGGGAATCCCTTATTAGAAAAGGGAGGCATTATGAGGGCATTCTTTTGGGGTGGGGCTTTTTGATGGCTTTTATCTGCAC
This sequence comes from Allobates femoralis, assembly GCA_033576535.1. NCBI lineage: Eukaryota > Metazoa > Chordata > Amphibia > Anura > Aromobatidae > Allobates > Allobates femoralis. The sequence goes on along the minus strand of JARQOC010000001.1, from coordinate 602,649,820 downwards.
AGGATGTGACATAATAGGCTATTTAGTTTATGCAGTGTAGCAGGGGTATAGGTAATGAGTACTGCTGGGGCAGCTTTACACTGACTGTTGTTTTGCCAGCTCAGCTCTACAATTACAGGCCCAGGTTTAGGGCCGACAGTCTCTATGCAGCCCACCTTTTGTGGCCTCCTTTCCCCCTCATGAGTGCCCAATATGGGTTTGTGGTTTGCGTTTTTACCCTTTCCGTATATCCTGGTTAATTTAATACGTATTGACCCCTGAAGTCATGGTGTCACTATATGCAGTCAGGCAGCAGATTCTGTCGGGGAGCATTCCACAATCCCAGCTCAGCCATCATTTAGGACAAACTAGCAAATGATAGGTGTGGGTGCAGGATCCCCCGACCGTGTGAGAGCACAGGGTGTGGGTAACCGCTCCGCCTGATTATCCTGTCATCCTCGCACGCTGGCGGCAGGCACTGTGACTTCCGTCAAGCACATGATCATCAAGCATGTGTCGTAACCATTTTTCTAGACTCAGGAGATAGTCGGTTCGTTTTCGTGTTGGTGAACTCCCCTTTTTGACGATGCTTCTCAGATGGTAAATTGAGCCGTGTCAAGCCATGATGACCACAGTTCTTGTCCACAGCATGGCTTCTTCGGGGTAGCCGGGTCCTCAGCTCATGGCCTTCGTTGAGCCAACCAGCAACGTTGAGCTGGTGAGTATCAGTATACTAGCGTTGGGGTTGGTTTGGAGACAGGGGGAAATGCACGTAAGTATGTGATAATTCAATGTAGCGGGTATTGCTAAACCTCTGAATTCACAAATAATTGCAGTTTCGAAACAGCACCTCCACTCACTCAGACATACTCCAGGCTGCATTCATCACGAGTTATTCCACAGTTCGCTTAAACAAATAAAAAAGGTAGAGAAGATTTGGTGTAATTGCTATACCATTATATCGTCATTCTCCACCAGTGACTCCACGGTATACTGGTCAGCATGGTTGCGTATGAGGCACATGGTTGCTGGCTCAAATCCTACCAGAGCTATTCCGCCTTCAGAGGGAGAAGCGTTGGCGAAACGCTGATGTTTAAGGTCGCAAAGATGATTGTTACTTATATATCACCATTGAGGTTTTTAGGTGTGTAGCCTGTGGCACCCAGTACGAGGCTTGAATTGTTCGCATTATATATATAATTTCTATAAAGTTTACAACCGGTGTATGTCGCGGAGGGTTTATGTCGTCAGCGACTATCAGCCCCTTGATGTGTCGGAAAATGAAGGCTCAAGTGGACTTTTCTCAAGTTAGGAAGAGGTTCCAGCACCAAACTGGTTAATTCCAAAATCTTTATTCCAAATTTCTTAAAAGCACAGGAAAATGAGGCACATCATTACAGACATGGGCGGGGTGGCTGGGCACTGGGTTACGCTTTCGAGGTGTAGGCTACCTCTTAATTATAACCTAGTGTAGTGACCAGTGCTCAGAGTTTTTAAATCTCCCCAGAGTTGGATAAACCCCCCCTATTGGTCACATGCTTAGCCAGCTATACATAGTTACATAGGTACACATAAAAAGTGTAAAAGTGCAAACATTGCAGGTTTTTAAAACCAATAAAAAAACCATCCAAGGTTTGTAAGGGTGAAAATTCAGTAAAATAGAATCAAATCTGTCCACTTGTTTAGACCCATGGGGTGGAAGTTTTCTAGCATAAGGATCCAATAAGCTCCTGATTCAGAAAGCTTCACCTCCAAGCCCCACCTCTTTTTGGTCTGTGGACTGTTTCAATGCCGTTGAACTCAAAGCCGCTCAGGTCCCCACCATGGGACTGCAAGAATGACAGACACATTGGATGGGTTTGGAGCATCTGGATTGATGGAATCTCTGAGATGCTTATTGATGCGTTGCCGCAGCTTTCTGATCGTACACCCTACATATGAGAGATTACAAATGTTACACGTAATGACATATATCACATATGTGTTGTTACAGTTAATAAACTTGTCTTGTTCACTACTCCCAGGATCCAGGTAATTCTTCTTCTCCTTTCAATGCCGAGATCGTCTATGAAGTTAAGGATACCTGGCTAAGAAGAAAAGAGGTGGCAGTTTGCTCTTTCTGGTCAACTGGAAGGGATACGGTCCTGAAGAGAGATCATGGGAGCCTGAGGAGAACATTGATGCTCCGGTCCTCCTTAAAAAGTTCCTGGCAGGTTTGAAGACAGGGGGGCATAAGAGAGAGTCTGCTGTCATGCCCTCGGCTGTGGGGCCGGTCTCTACTAAGCAGGGAGATCGGTGCCTACCACGCAGCTCTGTTAGTTCTGCTCACCCTGTCCATGGATCCATGCGGCCGTCTGCTTCCTTCTCTGTTAGGAACTTTCGTCCTCTTGGCAGGTCTCCTGGGAATGCTCTTTGGATGCGCGCGCTGCTTCCTTCACATACTTAAAGGAGCAATAAACCTGTTCCCTATTTGACACAGACTGAGTGCTAAACAGGTCTGGGAATAAAAGGCATCCTCTACCTAAGGAGGGTGCCTGAGCAACGTGTTCATTCTCCAGGAACGTTGCTTCTGTCCAGGTTGCATTCCTGTAGTGCTCTGTGATAGGAAGACTGTTGCCTTGCATTTTACTAATACTCTGTCTCCACAGATTCCTTTGCTGGCATTCCATATCCTGGATCCTTCTGGACTCTCCGGATCCCACCCCTTGGATGGCCAAGCTTCTCCTCACCGTACCATCCGGATACCTCTACCGGCTGGATCAGCCTTTCTGGGATTACACGGAGCTCCCAGGATCCTCTCCACCAACAGAGCCAGTGTTCCACGTCTCTCCATCTCTACTAATAATTAAAGAGACGACTGGCATCACCTTTATGTAAAGGTGCTGCAGTCAGCGTGCCTGGTGACTTGGATTTTGCAAGGTAATTTATACACTATTATGTTTTAGTAATTACATCTTGACTACTTGTAGTGATTATTTGTTGGACTGTGTTAAGTTTAGCATACTTTTCTATAAAACTTAATGCCCCATTTCTAGCCATTACTGTACATAGTAATGGGTACTGCATATCTAGTATTAGCCCAATAGTTGCTAGTGGTATTGCACATTGTTGCTGAATGTTGCTATACTTGGCACATAGCACTTTATACATCCCGATACATAGTCTATGGCGATTGCTATTGTATACGTGTAGTGATTACCTTAGTCTAAGTTACATATGATCCATGAGTTACTACTGTATGCTGTTTTCCACCGTCTACTTTTTGTAATTGTTTTATCCACCTCCTGATTCTCTATGTACTTTAATGAATAAAATAAACTGCATTTTCCATTATTCTGGATGCTTTTTTTTTCTTTTGAGGTTTGGTATTTAATTAGCGATTGCCCTATGTAATCCTTTGATGTCTACTATATCGCAATGGTGATAATATTACTTAGAGATGGAGTTACTGGAGAAAGGTTTCGGGCACCAACGCTGAGGGACCAAGCATTAACCCATGCAGTGGCGACAGTGATTGTGCCAATGCTAGAGCCAGGGACCCACAGTGCTCCCTCTCATATTAGACATCCATGAGACAAAGAAGTAGAGGGTAAACCTGTAGAAGCACCAGACAAGTGCGAAACAGCGCTGTCGTCCTGCCTCCAGCACGACCTCCCCACCCCTCTGCACCTCAATGCCGGTAACATGTTTTACTCACAAGTGGGATAAAGGATCTCAACGCACCCGGTGAGTGCCGCTCTACTTCTTCTTTGTCTCATGGATTACTTAGGGATGGTATACCAATTATATATGCTGTGGTTTGGGATATTAATCACTTCTAAAAGTTGTTGATACATGGTACCTCTAGGGGTGAGAGCAATGACAAAATCCAAAAGTGACCAAAACAACAGCCAAAAATGATGAGAACAGAGAAATGGTCTGTAGTCACTGTGGCATCCCTGGGTCAAAGTGACAAAGTGTCATCACTGCCCCGGGTGGTGGTGTCCCAAGAGAGCAACAAAGGGTATTCTCATCAGGCAACACACACACAACACCAATACCTCCAGGCCAGAAAAGGGGAGACCAAGCCCGGGTTCAGGGTGAGCTCCCCTATATATTCTGGTCTGGGAAGGAGTTAGTTCAGTGCAGTTCCTGAGAGGGCTGTGAAGAAGCCCTGGGTGTAAAAGAGCTGTGCTAAACTCGTCCCAAGGTCCGCTGACTAACACCAGGCCTAATGCTAGGGTCTAAGGAAAGGAGGAAGGAGCATACCTGGAGGCTGAGCAACTTCGTGCTCTCCCCAGAGGAAAGGCACATAGAATGGACACCGGAGTCCGAGACTGTGCAGGGTCACACATCCCAGTAGTCAATACCTGTCGGTGGGGGTTCCAGATTCCCAGCCACACTACCCACAGACACAGCAATGGAGAGAGAGTTCAGAGACACTGACACCCGGGAACAGGGTATAAGTAAAGTACTCGAGTTGCCTGTCATACCGGTACCTCACAGGACGAGACAGGGCCGGCAGCCAAGCTTAAGAAAGCAGCAGGAGCCAAATTGCAAGCGTAGTAAGGTAGCCAAAGACCCGGTCGGGTGAGAATCATCCTAAATTGCTCTCAAGACTCCGTGGACAGCTTTTACCAACTGCTCCAATAAAGGATTGAGGAAACTACAAAAACCGTGAGTCTGCCTATTCCTTGTGCCCGTCGCCCTGCATCCCACACATAGACTATTTACACTGCCCCAGGGATTAGCTTTACCCATGGAGAGCCGTCCCATCCTCAGCTCCATCCATCATCCCCGGAGGTTCTGCAGCAGCGGTGGTCCCCACTGACACATACCACGGGTGGCGTCACAACAACCTCCCTGAACACATCTCGCTTTTTCAACTGACGCCCAGGCCACATAACCGGGTCACGACCCCCATGACTCCTCAGTGACAGCAGCAGCTATCCGGTTCCTGAGTACCCCACGGCCTGGGGGTGCCTCAGTTCCTGGCGTCACAAACAGGATCCCGTGCCCGTTAAACTGGGTACTGTGTGCCGTGAATTGTGTGAAATACGTGTTTCGGAGTGTCGCCATTGTTGTCTGTGCGCGGCGCGCGGGAAGCTGAAGGGGCATATCATCGTGGGTAGTACCCTCCAAAGAGCGCAAAACGAGGCCCAACCTACACTTTGACGACATCCGGTGGGGACGAGAAACCCTTTCCCACCGCGGAACGAAAGTTGTACACCCCGACAGAAGTAGAAGACCGGAAGGGTCAACATCTAACTAAGGGGGCGGAAAGATGTCAGTTTTTTATATTTATTTAGGGTAAAAATGATTAACAATCATTCTCCATCAAACTATTTTTGTTCGCCATTAAATGGGCCACGATATAGTCAAGCAGTGCATGTTAACTTCTTCATATTTATCAAATTTGTCACCAGATTTCACAGAATAAGGTGCATTTCACATCTGCGTTTTTCGTAATCGGGCAGATGCGTGAAAAAACGCATCTGCGCGTTGCCGCATAACGGTTCCACTTGCGACGTTGCGGTTTTTCTAGGAAGTATGGGACTTGCGGCAGATGCGGCAAGTGGGTATGACTTGCGGCAGGTGCGCAGAGAAAAAAACCGCGGCTTACTGCGGTTTTTGCTGCCGCACCTGCCAAGTGCATACGCACTTGCGCATCTGCGCAGTCCCTATATCTATGGAAAACCAACGTGCCGCAAGAGAACGTTATGCGGCAAACGCGCGATGCGTTTTCACCGCATCTGCCAGCAATTACAAAAACGCAGAGTGAAGGGCCTAACATGCATACATTTGTAAGGGGATGGTGTAATGCAAGTAAACAGCACCATCTGCTGATCAAGATGTAGAACATAGAAATTGGAGGGAAAACAGGAGGAACTGAAGAGCGAATGACACGTTCCTCTGAGAAGAGAAGAGAAAGAAGAAGAAAAGAGAAGAGAAAAGAGAAGAGAAAAGAGAAGAGGCACCAGGTCAGGTGACAGCTGTGGCACAGTAAATCATTATAAAAGTTTGAAAGAGCTAAGCAGGGGGGGAGATGGCACCTGAACCTGTGAGGAGCAGAGCAATGTTACAGCATCACCAGGGCCCAAGGAGGATTGAGACCAGTCCCCAAGGCAGATTGAAACTATTGCCTGAGGAGAACTGAGACCAATCCCAGTGGAAGACCGAGACCAGTGTCCGAGAAAGACTGAGGTCAAATAATGAAGAGGAGCCATGACCTGACTCAAGAGATGCAGAGGATCGTATTTGTGAGCAATTGCCTTCCTGCATCTACGGTATTAAGTAGGGACTGAGGTCATGTCTGGGGCCAAGGGCTTGGTGTACTTGGAGCTTGGGCGTACTGGTATGGGGATGGCACGGGTGGTCGGTGCCCGAGTCTGTACCCTTAGGCAGACAATAAAAAGGGGAAAAATGATAAAATAAAGTCAATCATGACGCCATCTGTAGGTCCAGTGATGGCACAGCGCTGCTGGGACCTCCGGGGTGATGGGTGGAGCAAGGTGATGTAGCTCCCTACAGGAAGAGCAGAGTCCCCGGGGTGTTTGGAAGTAGCAATGGTGGAATAGGGCAGCGCGGCCTCCGTTAGAGGTATAAGGCAGGTAAATTACAGTTCATTAGAAAGGAACACACACGTTGCTCACTCTGAACGGGTACTTTACTCCAGTAATCTGCAGGTTTACAGGGCAATGCAGTTCTTTCAGCTAAGGTAGCGGACTGGGTGGTTCTGGTAGTGAGCAGTGTCCCTCTGAAGCTCCGGTGGTTGCTCCTTCTCTATCACTTTCTCTGTCCTTTTCTGTGGTGCCCTGCACAATCCCACTTCTTGAACCAGGCCCGTCGGGTGTTATGGGAACCCTTTCATCTCTCCAAAGATGAACCCAACCCAGTTTAATGCTTCTGGTGGAGACCGTGCTTGGTGTAGGGTGGTTGGATCGAGCTCCTATAAAGACATCGACCACGCCGGTAATTTGCAGTTCAGGGATGGACCTCTGATCCACGTCGGAGCCGTAACCCGCTTTGAACTGGCCAGGGTGATTCAGTTATCCTCTATGTGCCCCTTTCTCTTTGGGTCACCAGGATTAGGTGCCCTCCCATTTACTTCTCCTCTGCTGTTCTCTGCTGACTTCTACTTCTGTTTCAACTGTGCTGTTCTGTTTCTCTTCACTCTGCACTCTTCACTTACTGTTCTTCCTTCCCCACTCACTTTATAACCTAGCTTCTCCTCCCACCGGGACCGGTTACCCTGGTAACGGGCGTCTGATTGGTCCCCTATCACTAGTTGTGTGTGTGGTGCTGGAGCTTCAGGCTTCTACTACTCCTTACCAGAACAAAGCATACCGCACCTTCTGTTAGGGTGCAGTACCCTTTTGTGCGCGTGATTAGCGGGGCGCTACAGTCGCGCTTCAGAGAACGAAGGTGGTTGGTGTGCTGTGTGAGAGAGAAGCTACCCACTAAATTGGACCTAGTGGGTAGTGCTGTTAACCCCCCTTAGTAGGAGGAGGAGGCACTCTGACGAGCTGTCAATTGGGTTAGGAGTGTGGAGATTCAGCAGCAGGGAAGAAGGATGATAAAGAGCTGACAATCATTCTAGGAAGGTAGAGACTCAGCAGCAAGGAGGAGGGATCTGATGATCTATCAATCAGACTGAGAGGCTAGAGATACAGCAGTAGGGAGGAGGGATGCTGAGGAGCTGTCAGGTTGAGAGGGTAGAGATTCGACAGTAGGGAGGAGGGATGCTGAGAAACTGTCAATAAGAAATGTGGGTGAGATCAGCATAGGGGAGGATACTGAGAGCGCAGCTAGAGAGGGAGATCTGCAACAGGGGAACACTGAGGAGCTGTCAGACCAGGAGAGTGGAGATTCTGCAACAGGGAGGAGGGACACTGAGGACTGCACAGGAAGAGTTCTGGCACTGGAGCGTCAGACCAGGAGAGTGGAGATTCTGCAACAGGGAGGAGGGACACTGAGGAGCTGTCAGACTAGGAGAGTGGAGATTCTAACAGGAGAGGACACTGAGAGGGGTCGACCAGGAAGTGAGATTCACTGGCCTGCAACGAGTGCGTCACAGGAGGGTACTGCACCCCTGACTGAAGGTGGGTATCTTCCGTCTCAGTGATTGAACAAGTTAAATCCAAGGCTCCATGTACCACATGCACCATCCAGAGGCAGAGGACCAATCAGGTCCTGGTGGGAGGAGTGTGAAGTGTGTAGTGTGGGGAAGAAACAGAAAAGAAAGTTAGAAAGTAGGAGAGACAAGCCAAGGAGAAGCAGCTAACAGAGAGGGCACCGAGAAGCGGTGACCCACAAGAGAAGGGGGCCTAGTAACCAGTAACCAGTAATGGGTAAAAAGACACCCGAGCCCAGTCCACCCGGAGTACCGGCTCCGAGGCAGTGCAGACGTCCACCGCTGCACTACACAACCAGAGTGATAGAGGGCTTCCTAGGAGCACATCACGACAACCACCATTATCGCAGCTGTGCCGGGAGGGGTACCCACCATTGGGGTTCAGGGAACCCATCGGGAGTCGGTAGGCCACGGCTCGGGTCCTCAATAGAGGTTCCCCAGTATCCTAACCCAGTGCACGAAAGCAGCGAAGAGTAACAAGGGACAGTCAGTTTATAGAGGGACACTGTGGAGCCTTGGAAGGATACTGTTCATCACAGGGCCACCCGGTCCGTTACCTGAAGGTCTGGAAACCGTTATACCGTGTACCTGTTGACCTTGAAAGAACAAGTAAAGACTCATGCAGAGGAGCATCGTGTCTGAGTATTCTTTCTGAACTGTTGCTAACTTACCTACCAATTCAACTGAGCTTCCGTATTCCACCAGTGCAGCTCCTGACCCTGGGGACTTTTGCTCGTCCTGTGGGAAGCATTCCATCTAGCTGCAGTCCACCCCCCGGAGGTCCAAGCAGCGCCGGTGCCATCACCGGACACCTACAGGTGGCGTCACGAAACAAACTTTACTCCTTTATTTAACCGTGCACCTGAGACCTGAGAACCCGGCAACGGTGAGTCATTCAGTAGCAAAGAGGAATGACACTGAGCAGCTGTCAATCAGCCTAGGCAGGCTGAGAACAGGTTTAAACTTTTCTGAAGGATTATACAACCAATCTGACAAGGATTTTCACACTTCAGGTCCAAGAAATCTATTTAATAATATATGCACTTTGCATGGTTTCATCTTTTAACAGATCTGGGACAGCTGATATGTCTGATGTAACTGCACTGGCTGCAAACTTTAATGGATACAAGTGTGACAGCTTTTCAAACGCTCCATATAGACTGGATGGAAAGCAGCGCACACATGCTTAAACTATAGCTATAGTGTTCTATTGCATTATATACCGGTATATATATATGGATTTTTCTGACCGCTATAAACCTTCTGTCCCGCCCCCTCTCCAAAGCTATTTAGAACCCATGAAGTATGAAGCGTTTTACTAAGGAGACAGTCATAAAGGTGCCGCTCATTACATTGCTGCTGGTGGTAATGAGATAGTTACAGTAAGTCTTATCTGACTACACGTCATAGTGAAGTGGATTCTCTCTACAGACGAGGCACTGATTCCTCATCACTGAGTTAGGAGAATAGATTAAAATGTCCATAAATAATCATCTCCAAACCAGCGAGTAATGCACTAGAGAATATATAATAACTAGAAATATAAATCGCTATGGATCACCAGGAGCAGCGAAAGAGGACACGAAGAGAGCAAGGACATCATGGTTGGAAGAATAGAAGGAACAAGGCAAAGAGGAAAACCAGCAACCTGATGGCTTGATACTGTCATGATAACGGCGGAGAAGACCCTGGTGGACCTATCTAGGCTTGGAGAAGACCTTGGTGGACCTATCTAGAGTTGAAGAAGACCCTGGTGGACTTATCTAGACATGGAGAAGACCCTAGTGAACCTATCTAGGCTTGGAGAAGACACTGGTGGACCTATCTAGGCTTGGAGAAGACCCTGGTGAACCTATCTAGGCTTGGAGAAGACCCTGGTGGACCTATCTAGGCTTGGAGAAGACCCTGGTGGACTTATCTAGACTTGGAGAAGACCCTAGTGAACCTATCTAGGCTTGGAGAAGACCATGGTGGACTTATCTAGACTTGGAGAAGACCCTGGTGGACCTATCTAGGCTTGGAGAAGACCCTGGTGGACTTATCTAGACTTGGAGAAGACCCTAGTGAACCTATCTAGGCTTGGAGAAGACCCTGGTGGACTTATCTAGACTTGGAGAAGACCCTGGTGGACCTATCTCGGCTTGGAGAAGACCTTGGTGGACCTATCTAGAGTTGAAGAAGACCCTGGTGGACCTATCTAGACTTATAATAATAATAATAATAATAATATTTATTCATTTATATAGTGCTATTGATTCCATAGCACTTTACATACATGAGTAATGCTGTCTCTCTTGGAGCTCACAATCTAAACATCCTATCAGTATGTCTTTACAATGTGGGAGGAAACTGGAGTGCCTGGAGGAAACCCATGCAAACACGGGGAGAACATACAAACTCCTTGCAGATGTTGCCCTTTGTGTCCTTGGTGGGAATTGAACCCAGGACCTCAAGACTCCAGTGCTGCAAAGGCTACAGTGCTAACCACTTGAGCCACCATGCTGCCCATGCTGACTTGGAGAAGACCCTGGTGGACCTATCTAGGCTTGGAGAAGACACTGGTGGACCTATCTAGGCTTGGAGAAGACACTGGTGGACTTATCTAGGCTTGGTAAAGAGCCTGGTGGACCGACTTAGGCTTGAAGAAGACCCTAGTGGACCTATCAGGCGTGGAGAAAACCCCGGTGGATCTATCTGTGGAACCCCCTTGGCGGGATGCCACAGGGGGGGTACTGCAGTGGCGGAACTAGAGCCTGGCGGGCCCCGGTGCTGTAAATAATAATAATAATAATAAAAATGATAATAATAATATTGGGGAGATTGCGTTAACTGGCAGTGGTATAGTAGATATAAAGTGATTGTTCGCTAATGTAGTGCACAGACCAGGGATGGCCTTTGTGTTTTGCAGACCATACGGAGGTGATGTCGTTGATCTGTTGGACAGGGAAGGGGGTAAGCATCGAAACACAAGATTATTCTGGTCCTGGTAAAAGCTAATCTAGAAGCTACAGAAGTTTGTAAGATGACAATGTTGGCAGTGGACACTACTGATCTATGCACTAATGTCTGCAACAAGCAGAAGAGAAATAACTGGTCACTTACAGATATTTCTGCTGATCTTTCATTAACGTGCTCTTGGCATTTGCAGAAAAATGTACAAGATAAATGGTAAGGTGACATCTCTTGTATCACCTTCATAATGGAGATTTGTGGCCTCCAGTTTAGGCAATTTACTTTGGCATTTAGCAGCTTTAAAAATAGGGGGTCCCAGCAGTCAATATCCCCTTGATATTACCTATTGTACCTGGTTATGGCTAGCCCCATTGCAGAAGAACAATAGCTTTATTTGGGCTTCATTAACCCTTCAAAGACCAGGACATTATTCCATTTTTGTGTTTCTGCCTTTTCCTTACCTTCTTCTAAGTGTGTGTTTTTTGTTTGTGTTTTTCGTGTGACTACTTTTAGTTTTGATTGGCACCATTCAATTTAACATTAAAGCGTAACCGCAATTTAAATTTTTATTTCATAATAATGTAAAGCAAGTGATTATAATAAACTTTATAATATACTTCATTAGAAAATTCTGGTTGAAAACCATTCATAAACCTTCCACAAGGCGTCCCCACTGCACTGTGTGTGAAGCTGACATATGTTCATTCTCAGTCAGATCTGTCTTCACATTAAATACGGGTGCATTACCATATAAGAGAAAAGGGTGTTGCCTACACTCTTGACTGCAGCTGGTGAGGAAACAATGTATCAGATTATCTCAGGCTACAGCACAGTGCTGAGCAATGTCAGAATGTCAGGATCACTGCAAACTCCTATGGACAAGCTTCTCTGATCTGTCATCTGGCTCTACACAGCTCAGTCACAATCTCTGTTAACCCCTTCTCTCCTGCCACATCACACTGCTCCCTATCAGCCTGCTCTTAAAAGCTGTGGAAATACACACACAGTGCTGGCAGACGTTGGCCACTCCCACACAGTGCTGGCAGATGTTGGCCATGCCCACACAGCCATAAAATGAAGTTTTTAAAAGAGCACAGAAAAATGTGAGAAAATAAGTCATATGGTCTCAAAAAGCATTATCTTAGCTACTATGTGACCCATCATCAACAACCAGTGCAGTATTGTTTTTGTTTTTTGGTTTTCAATGAAATGACATTTAAAATTTGGGAGAAAAAAAAATCCAAGTGGTTGAAAAAAAATGCAATTCCGCTCTTGTTTTTTGAGGTTTAATTTTTACGGCAATCATTATGCGGTAAAAATGACCTGGAAACATAATTGTTCACTTCAGTCCAATTAAAGGGGTTGTCTAGGCTTTTGCTATAATTCATATGAGTTTCTAGGCTGCAAAATATTGACAGTTTGTAATGTACATTTTGAAGGATTACCCAGATATCACATATTTACGGCAGCCAGGGAACGTCCAGGGGCATGTTTGTATTGGAGCCTGCATGGAAAGGGAAACTGGTCGTTTCCTCCCAGTCTCCTACAAACATGCCCCCTCCCCCTGTCTACACTATGGCCAGCCACCCCCAGGATCCTACAAGTCCACTCCCTCCCCAGTCTCAGTATGGTCGGCCAACCCCAGGGCTCAGCGGCATAACTACAAAAGATGCAGGGGTTGCGATCACACCCCGATCCTGCAGCCTAGGGGGCCCTGAAAGTCCCTTTGGCCTATAGAAAAAGACTACCGTATATACTCGTGTATAAGCCGACTTTTTCAGCCCAAAAATTGGGCTGAAAAGTCCCCCCCTCGGCTTATACACGAGTCATATACGTGGGGGCTGTGTCCGGGAGCAGGAGGAGGCAGGAGGAGGCTGGAGGAGGTGGGGGGAAGGCTGCAATATGAGCGGCTCGTGACGTGGAGCCGCTCATAACTTATTCATGATATGCACTGCATCCCCCGCCCATCCGCGGGGGGAGCAGTGCATATCGCCTTACAGCCCCCCAGCACGGGGTATACAGCCCCCCCATCCCTCACAGTATGGCGCCCCCTTTCCATACAGCCCCCCCCGTGGTATCCAGGGCCCCCCGTATATAACAGCCCCCCCGTGGTAACCAGGGCCCCCCGTATATACAGCCCCCCCGTGGTAACCAGGGCCCCCCTTGCTGCACCTGTAAAGGAAGAAGTCAGTATACTTATCGCTGCTGCTGCCGCCGCCGCCGTCGCCGCTCCGCTTCTCGGTCACCGCGCTGCTCCGGGTCTTCACGCTTCCTGTTCCTTCTCCGGCGCTCAGGAAATGACGTCATTGTTCGAGCGCCGGAGAAGGAACAGGAAGCGTGAAGACCCGGAGCAGCGCGGTGACCAAGAAGCGGAGCGGCGGCGGCGGCAGCAGCGATAAGTATACTGACTTCTTCCTTTACAGGTGCAGCAAGGGGGGCCCTGGTTACCACGGGGGGGCTGTATACAGCTGGGGCCCTGGATACCACGGGGGGGCTGTATACAGCTGGGGCTGCTGTATACAGCTGGGGCCCCTGTATACTACCTATGGGGGGGTCTGTATACCTCTGGAGCTGCTGCTGTATATACCCCCTAGGGCTGCTGCTGTATATACCCCCTGGGGCTGCTGCTGTATATACCCCCTGGGGCTGCTGTATACTACTACTGGGGCTTCTGTATACTACTACTGGGGCTGCCGTATACTACCACTGGGGCTTCTGTATACTACTACTGGGGCTGCTGTGTATATACCCCCTGGGGCTGCTGTATACTACCACTGGGGCTTCTGTATACTACTACTGGGGCTGCTGTATACTACCACTGGGGCTTCTGTATACTACTACTGGGGCTGCTGTATACTACTACTGGGGCTGCTGTATACTACTACTGGGGCTGCTGTATACTACTACTGGGGCTGCTGTATACTACTACTGGGGCTGCTGTATACTACCACTGGGGCTTCTGTATACTACTACTGGGGCTGCTGCTGTATATACCACTGAGGCTGCTGTATACTACTATTGGGGCTGCTGTATACTACCTCTGGGGCTTCTGTATACTACCACTGGGGCTGCTGTATATACCTCTGGGGCTGCTGTATACTACCACTGGGGCTGCTGTATATATCTCTGGGGCTGCTGTATACTACCACTGGGGCTGCTGTATATATCTCTGGGGCTGCTGCTGTATATACCACTGGGGAGGCTGCTGTAACACTGCTGGGGCCTGTATGTACCACTGGGGAGGCTGCTTTATACCACACTTCTGGGGGCTGTATACTACCACTGGGGAGGCCTGTACACCACTGCAGGGGCCTGTATACCACACTGCTGGGGGCTGTATACCTGTGCTGGGGTCCACCCTCGGCTTATACACGAGTCAATAGGTTTTCCCAGATTTTGGGGGCAAAAGTAGGGGGGTCGGCTTATACACGGGTCGGCTTATACACGAGTATATACGGTAATAATCAAAGTACCGTAATCATAGTAATCAAAGAAAACTTTCTACCAACCTAACTGAGGATAGAGGAAAAGTGTGGGAAGGCAAATGAGCAAATACAGAGCAGTAACACAACTAGTATTTGCCTGCTAGGCAAAATCCCTCGGTTTCAGTGCTGAAACTTCTTAGCAGAAATCCACCTTGATATATAGCCAGCAAAGAAGGCTGGTGCAAAGTGATTATAAATAGCTCCATCTGGGCTGTGATAGGACAGAGACAAAAATAGGAAAGTGAAAAAAATCTGACTAGCGGCAAAGCAAAGGAAGAAAAGCAAAGATAAGAGAATCATCAGCAGTTAAAGATAAAATCTTCACAATGTCCCCGTAGGGTCACCTTGATACATTTGTACTGACTGGGCCTCATTGATATATTTGTACTGACTTGGCCTCATTGATACATTTGTTGTACAAATCATGAATGGAAGCCGGCGGCTCCTGGTTGTCAGCACGAGCATCAGTATGCAATGAGCGTAAGCACACTGCTGGCCAGAATCCTTAATAAGGAGCTGTCCCAGATGCTTACGCCAATTGCGTACTGTACCCGCTCATTGTGTACTCATGGTCGTGCTGACAACCAGGAGCCGCCGGCTTCCAATCATAATTTGTACAAGCTGACAAATAACAGCTAAACATTAATATAGGACCGTTGTGGCATCTGGGATCGGAAGGTCACAGTGATTAGCAAATCGCAGGGCCTAGTTGAGGTCCGCTCAATGAGTGGTGCTGTTGGGGTTAAGAGTTTCTTTTTGACCCTACTGAGATTGCTTTTGCTCTAATCTCAGCTGCTGCTTCTTACTGCCACTCCCTTTTGTTATTTAAACTCACTCCTGGCTCTCTCATGTGCCAGTTATAGTTCCTCTAAGCTGACCTCCCTGGAGAAGTTGCTTGTGTCATAGCCATGGAATTGCTTTTGTTGTTTTAAATTCACTTGTGTGTTTGCTTTCCCTGTATTGTCTTATTTATGTAGTAAGACTAGTCTCTTGCTGCCCAACTCAGTAGCAGGGTTAACCAAGGGAAAGCCCGGGCTTGGGCACGTGGTTGTGCGCGGAGTGGGAGGACTTGTTTTGGGACACTAGGGAGTGCAGGGTTCAGGCACAGGTGAGTGTAAAGAGGCTACCCCTTTCCCATCTCTCTATCATATTGTCCGCCTTTACCTTCTCCCATGTCCTCTCCCTTTCTGCGATGCCACACGCCGGGGCGTCTCCATGCTGTGTTATGACAATACTAGAGGAAGTTATTGCCCATAAGGACTGGAATAATATTCCTGAGGAATGCGGGCAGAAGCTGGTGTTTGGCTGTGCATCACATTTACAGTAACTAAAAACATGTACGTCCTGGATTGATAAGTCTGTAAATGGTGATGTACTGTACCGGGGACTTGTCCTCACGGGTTGGTAGACGAAGCCATGAAAGCCTGTGAAGGTACAGGACCCTTTTGTGGTACTCAAAGTAATCCAACATCACTCCTAATTTACACAGAGCACAATCTTGCCTAAATCCTAAACCCCGCACTTGCATAAGACGACGGTTGATCTGATATGACAGCGCTATTGAGGTCTGATCTGTAGAATTATTTTTCTGGAGCTTGTGAATAATTCAATGTGACCCAGAATTGTGATCAAAGCAGGTGACTGATGAAAATACAGGTTATTTTTGTTATATTCTTTGGAACTGAAAAGGAGTTGTCATTGCATCTTATAGAGATGAGATGATAGAACAGAAGACGTCTTTATACAACCTCCGGAACATCATTTGCAATTAAGAATGAATGCTTTACCATGAAGAGTCGGATAAGAAGACATCAACATTTATTTTTTATTGCAATAGCCGTGCACAACAATTACTTTACCTAAAATGACCTTACAGCTGGCCATAAACTTTCAGAGCTGTGCGGCTATTGGCTTTAGCTGCAGCAGATTGGCATCCTTCCTGCTCCTCCTACACAGTATCCACTGCTCAGCATCAGAGTGGTAGATAGGGCTTTCCTTCACTAGGAGTAAAGACCAAGGCAAAGTGGTTTTCACTGCCATCATCTGTATTCCCAAGGTCCTTCTGCAATGATAGTACATATCTTGTATACATAAATTCTGTTCTGTCACGCTTCCGGGGGAAGGCGCCCTAGAGTGGACCCACTGGCCTGTGGTACCGAACTCCCCTGGGTAAGCTGATCCTAGTTTACCCAACCCCTATACAGGGATTGTCAGGGGCAAGCCCAGGGGGTCTAAGTACCACAGCATCTAGTACCAGGGGGGCGGCTCCTAAGGTTAGCCTATGCTACGGCACAGCTAAGGATTCCGGGATAACAGGGTACAAAGCTAGGAGAATGGATGGTGCTACCGGGGCAGAGCACAGCAAGGGTTCCAGAAAACAGAGTACAAGGCCGGAAGAACAGGGAGGGTGCTACCGGGGCAGAGCACAGCAAAGGTTCCAGGAAACAGAGTACAAGGCCGGAAGAACAGGGAAGGTGCTACCGGGGAAGAGCACAGCAAGGGTTCCAGGACACAGAGCACAAGGAAGGCCTGACCAACAGCTAGCAAAGCAGAAGCTCAACTAACACAATAATCAGGCACCTCCCATCAGAAGAGGTGGCCTGATATACCATAGGAAGAGAAGCTATTGGTCAAGGGGAGTGTCAGGTTGGACCGTGCCGGCCCTAGAGTCACAGGGGAGGAGTGCACCTAGTGCACCGCTGATTGGTCACGTGAATACGACCATAGTAATGTGCTCATGTGCGAGCCCGGCTGTCAGCTGACAGGAAGGGAACCCGGTGACGCTCCGAGACACAGCACGCCTGGACGCCGGATGCCTGGTCAGCAGAGGAACAGGAGATGCCGACCCGGGAGAGGTGAGCTGGGAAGCGGTGCCAGGAGGCCTAACATGTCCTATCGTTTGTGACTGGCACGCTGTGGGGCCCTCAGAGGTGGGGGCCTGGGCATGCCAGTCTGCCGCTCCAAAAACATCAGGAAGCTTCAAATATATTTTCAGGCAAGCTCTAATTTAATTACATAGTGGCGTAACTTGAAGTTCATGGGCCCCAATGCGAAAGCTCCAACGGGCCCCCAATTATAGCAAATCTTTAATAGCATCAGTCTTTTTTGGGGGCCCCCTAAGTTCCAGGGCCTGGGTGCGATTGCAATTCCTGCACCTGTTGTACCTACGACCCTGTTTATAAGCTTCAATCCTTTTGAAACTCTGACCATGGGAGAGTCCCGGGACAATCAGAATGTTCGCAAGTAGGTCAAACATTCAACTGTTCGAGACGTAACGGGTGATAATTAGTGATGAGCGAGCACTCCCATCCTCGGGTGCTCGGTACTCGTAACGAGCAGTTGGACACTTGGACGGGTGCGATATGAGTGCCCAAGTATATTGGAATTCAATAGAGAATGCAAACATTTTTCCAGAGAGTTCCTGGAAAATGGTTGAGTTTCCCATTGACTTCCATTATAATTTGTACTCATGTTGCGCCCTTCCAATAGTCTGACCAGCTCGTTACGAGTACCGAGCACCCGAGCCTGGTAGTGCTCACTCATCACTAGTGGCAATGAATTCAGGGCATGTTCACATCAGTCTCAGAGTCTTCATCAGGCGTTTGTTTTGCAGGTTCCATGATATATGGTGTGAAAGATAATACAGTGTATCCTGTTATAACAATGAAGAAACCCTTATATCATTCAATTTTTGATCCCTAAATAATGTGACGATCACTTAATCATGCTGCTAACACTGATTTTGCGGATACGTTCACAGCCGGCTAGGCATTTCAACTACAGCTCCTACTACAGGTGAAAGAAAGTATTACATGGTGCTCATTCAGTACCAGTCAGCACAACATTCGCTGCTTGTTAATGGCGCACCACTCTGGTGCATCCGGGATTCAGCAGGACTGTCCTGATTTGAGTGGATAAGTAGAAACGATAGCGGTGATATTGGTCATTGCCGAAGGTGGAGTTTACAGCCGAAATGTGTAGTGATGACTGTGACGAATGAAGGAGAAATCCACTAAGAAGGTTGACATTGAGCCTCTCTTTTTCGGTGCCCGATATCACCGCTATTGTTCCCACTTATCCATTTTTCTCCCATAGTTGAAGGTTAGTGGATGGAGCTGGGAGCCCTCATCCACCTGATAACACCTGTGCTAAAGGACCTGCCTTGACGTCACAGTCCATGTGACTTGCCGACCGCTTGGACCTGGAAATCCCTCAAATATGTGGTGCGTGAGATAAGATTCACTGGAGGCATTGTGCCATGGTTGTGCAAGGTCTGGACAACTCACACAGGTTAGTTCATCTAATTTGTAGTCCTCCCACTGGACCATCGGGTTATGCTTTAGGAGTGACCCTCTTTCTTTTATATCTCTATGTCCTGTTTTGAGGGCTCTCCTGGTAGTCGGGCTTTTGTCCTCACTTCCTCTAGCTGTCCTCGCCGCCTCCATAGCTCCTCCACAGGTGTCGGGGTCAGCATCTCTGTGCACCTAGATAAATTAAATAAACTATTCTCTTCTCTGGTCTTCTCAGAATCAAACTAGAGAACTCCTTGTCCATAGGCAGCAGCTCTACCACTGAGCCACAGCCCACACTGATGGTACCTTTACACGCCGCCACAACAGGATGGATACCAACGGCAACTTCACGTGCACGAGCACGGCCGAACGGTTACCAACGGGAACCGCACCCTCTTTACACGCCGCCACAAGGTGCGCTACGCTACGCCACATCTACAGCTACATACATTGCCGGGTGTCGCAAGTAGCCGTCTGTAGCTCAGCGTACCAGCTTTACACACCGCCACCACAGAGTGATCTGGGAGCAACAAAGGCAGGACGTAAAACAAATAGGCGTGCCACAGACCTGTACGCCGCGCCCAAACCACAACCATTGGCCAACACTACGGAGTTGTGATTGGGCACGACGGAAAGGGCGGATGGCCGAGACGTGCCGTACTACTGATCGGAGTGTGGCACGGAATAAGCGCTTGTGACATGGCGGAGTGTGATGGAAGAGCCAATCGTAACGCAGCATCTTCCACCAATGATCGCTGAAGGGGCGCGGTATCACGGAGCCTGGGTGACGCCTTAGCTACATTGCAGCTACATCGCCGGGTGTCCAAAGTTCCCTTCTGTAGCTTCTTTACACGCCGATACAGCTCGCTACAATCGGCGATGTAGCTTTCTGTTTATGGCAGTGCACGGATACAGAGGTATCTGTGGCCGGCTGTGTCGTCCCGTCTTCAGACGCCGCTATTACGGGCGATATTGGCGCGACAAGCTACAATCGTAGCCTGTAGCGGGTTGTATGCATCCTGTTGTGGCGGCGTGTAAAGGTACCATGAGAGTTTGGCATACTTGAAGGCAACCTAGAATCAGATTATACAGGCACATATAGATACATCTTTACAGTGCAATGCATTTCTATGTACCTGTATTCAAGATGCAAAGAAATAATCAAATTGTTTTGTTCTAATAAAATTACAAAAAAAAATTGTAAAAAAAACAAAATTGCAAAAATATCAGTTTCTTTCTAATTGCAAAAATATAATTTTCATTTTTTTTTTGTGAGTGTCCCTGGGACTTAAACCAACAACTCTCTACATTTTAGGCACTTATAAATGGTGTTTTTCCCCTTCCATTTTTTTCAGGCTTTGCATAGAAACCTATAAGGACAAAGAATGCAACAAAGCTGCACAGTTCAGTGGCGTCTTTAGATGCACCAAGGGTTGAGATTTAATGTAATCACCTGCACTTTGCTTGACCATTTAGGCTGTGTTCACATGTAGGGTAAATGCTGCATTTGTGCTGCTGATTTTTTGCACATTATTTCTCCTGTATGTAACTGTCCAAACATAGTGGATGTAATTTCATCAAAACGTCACCCCCTGTGGGTCTAAAGATGCCGCTGAACTGGGCGGTTTTGATGCTTCTTTTTCTATAGAGGCCATGTAAAAAACTGCAGGTACTTTTTAAATGCAGAATCAAAGCTTTTCTGTACTATAAAAACCTCCTGAAAAAGCGGCTTTACATCTGCACCAAAAGCACATTAAAAAGGCATAAAAAATGCAACAAAGGCATAAAAAGGCAAAAGAATGCTGAAGAAATGCAATAATCAGAGGAGGTAATTATTATGTAGTTTGGTGCAGATTCTGTAGAAAACAAAAACACAGTATTTATACTAAGTGTGAACACGGCCTTACAGACACAAAACTGCTCGCAGAGTTTTTTGGATGCTGCACAAAAACGGATGCGTTTTTTGAAAAACGCATCCACACATGCGTTAACACATATGTGTTTTTGGACTTTGAAAAAAAAAAAAGACCAAAATGATCCCAAAAACGGATTTAAGCCAAAAACGGATGGTATGTGTGACCCTGGCCAAAGTTCTGGCTGCTCCAACTATGAATGATGAACAAAAAATAAATCCACAGGTCCCAACTAGAGTTGAGCAGATGCAGAGACATTAGAAGGTGAGAGATTTGTGGACTCGCGTCCAGCTGCCAGGGACATCAGAATGTGAGAGATTCGTGGTCTCCCGTCCTGCTGCTCTGGACATCGGAAGGTGAGAGATTCCCAGCCTCCGGTCCATCTGCCGGGGACACCGAAGGGTCAGAGATTCATGGCCTCCTGTCCAGCCGCCAGGGACACCGGAAGGTGAGAGATTCGTGGCTTTCCGTCCAGCCACTGGGGACATCGGAAGGTGAGAGATTTCTGGCCTCCTTTCCAGCTGCCAGGGACACCGGAAAGTGAGTGTGGCACCCTGCGGACCGGTCACCACTAAGTGGTATAGCAGCTGGGACTCGTAAGTTGGTCACTCCGCACAAACACCCAACACAACCCCTGATCCCTAGTCCTAGTTACTTCATGTTAGGCAAGAGATAGTGGGAGAGACCAAGTGGAGGGTGGACAGCTAGAGAAGGAGCCCGGTAACGGTTGGAGAAACAGAAACCAAACCAAGGAACACCAAGTTGGTAGGGCTTTTTCAATCGGGAGGTGGAAAGAACACTTTGTGAAAGACACCCATCAGCCTCCCTAATTGAAACACTAGACGGGAAGAACCCGGGCCCAGCGGCCTGTGCCACCGTATGGTTAGCTCTGGTCCCAGACTGCCTACCAAATGAAGCTAGAAGGGGTCCCTAGTGTGTACGAGTCAGCGGGACTCTGAGTGAGCGGGCAGAACCAGGGTGCTGGCTCTGTTGAAGTGGCAGGGAAGCTACAAGCCCCAACCATGAATACCAGTAGGGTACGGGGTCTTTATGTCCTGGACCCAACCCCCGGCACGACGAAGGGAAGGCCATCGTACAAGGGCTAGGAGGCCCGGAAGGGTATCCCACGAAAACCTGTGACCGCTGGACCTTAGTCTGTGAATGGGATGGAGAGCAGAGGCCCGAGAGGAACCAGAAGGGGGGTGCTTTTGATGAGCCGTGCCAGCTGCTAATCTGGGAATGGAGCCACTAGTGAATAGACCGTGAGCTGTACTTTAAGAACTGCATAGTGACAGTAAAACCCAGTAAAGGTAATACTGTAATTTCCTCCGGAATCAATAAAGTTTATCTTATCTTATCTTATTAAAGGTCAGAACTGTGGGGGACTGTTAATTGCGCGCCCGTAACAAGGTTGATAGCAACAGTGAGTTGGCAACTGGAGGTTGACCAACTGCCAGATGTGGCCCTTGTCTCCCTGGAGGGGGAAGATGACGGACTGGGCCATCAGCTGGAACGGGCTCGCCTGACCATCAAGGATCAATGGCAGCAGCCGCTGGAGGAAGGGGCGGCCGTGTGGTGGATGGCGTCGCGCCCTGTGTCCCCAACCCAGGAGCTCAAGGAGGAAGAGATGGAGCCCCGTACCGGAGTAGGTACGGTAGCCACCCTACTGATGGAGAATTCGCCGCTGGCCTTGTTTGTGACCAGAGCGGGACAGGATGCACTGCTGAGGCAGCAGCATTAAAGCCCCGGAGAGGCTACGGACAGTGTGAGGGACTTTCTGCATTTTTCCTTTATTTTCCTAATCCTCCTTGTGAGAGTGTGTTTTCCCCTTGTGTTAAAAAAAAAAGAACTTTGAGATCATGGACTATGTGTGGTCTGGACTTATGTGTACATAATTAGCGCACCCCGATTTGCGCCCTGTTGGTTTTATCGCAGATTTCATAGTGAACTTTCTAATTGTGTATGTGAACTGTGAAAGGACAATGAACTCAGACTGTAACGCTTAAAAACGCACCGGCGCGGCCGAAGAATCGGTACATTTAGTCCCTGCCGCCATGTCCAGGGCTTGCAACAGGTTTTAGTGGTGGTGAGTTCCCGAAGCTTAACAATGACGAAAGCGAAGAGACAATTGTGGAACTGTGGACTAGTTTTTCTTGCACTTTTTTATTTTTATAGCCCCTGCCCCATAGTGATAATTAGGGAGGTTTTTGTTAAAGTCACATGCCTCCCGTTACAGGAAGAAACAGAATTCATGTAACTTTTTATGATGTTGATGTTTAATGCATAAAGAAAATGTAAGCTTGCGGGACACCCGTGCCCGGGTCCTAGCATGAGTAGCACGAGGACATGCTAAGCTTTGCTCAAGGGGAGTGTGGCTCTCCTGCGGGCCGGTCGCCACTAAGTGGTATAGTAGCTGGCACTGGTAAGTTAGTCATTTCGCACAAACACCCAACACAGCCCCGGATCCCTAGTCCTAGTTACTTTATGTCAGGCAAGTGATAGCGGGAGGGACCAAGTGGAGGGTGGAGAGCTAGAGAAGGAACCCGGTAAGAGGTGGAGAAACAGAAACCAAACCAAGGAACACCAAGTTAGTAGGGCTTTATGAGTCGGAAGGAGGAAAGAACACCTAGTGAGAGACACCTGGCAGCCTGGCTAACTGAGACACCAGACGGGAAAAAACGGTGGCCTGTGCCACCGTATGGCTAGCCCAGGTCCCAGGCTGCGTACTGAGTGAAGCAAGAAGGAGTCCCCAGTGTGTCCAGGTCAGCGGGGACACCAAGGGCCCGGGTCAGTACCAGGGTGCCAGCTCTGTTGAAGTGGCAGGGAAGCTACAAGCCCCAACCCTGAATACCTGCGGGGTACAGGGTCTTTATGTCCCGGACCCAACCCTCGGCACAATGAAGGGAAGGCCGTCGGATGAGGACTAGGAGGCCCGGAAGCGTACCCCATGAAAAGCACGGGACCACTGGACCGTAGTCTATGCGCAAGACCGAGAGCAGATGCCCGAGAGGAACCAGAAGGGGGTGCTTCTGATGAGCCATCCCAGCTGTAATCTGGGACTGGAGCCACTAGTGAATAGACCGTGAGCTGTACTTTAAGAACTGCAGCGTGACAGTAAAACCTGGTAAAGCTCAGAACTGTGTGTGACTGTTAATTACGAGCCTGGAACGTGGCTGATAGCTACGGTGAGCTGGCAGCTGGAAGCTGCCCGGGAATATTGACAATATCCTTCCATTTCAACTGCACCACCTACACGGAGGCCCTGGGGAGCAGCCCTACCCGTGGAGGGCGCATCATCCTGGTTGCAACCCCCATCATCTCCAGAGCACCCGACTGCAGCGGTGGCTGCAACTGGCCCCAAACCACGGGTGGCATCACAATCTCTTACTAAAAACTTTATTTCATCCCTTTTATTGACTTGCCTGGGACCACGGAGTTGGGTCACGTCACCATGACACCTCGAAGCCCTCAGACGACGTCGAGAGGACCCGTTTCCGAGTACCCCATGGCCCCGGTGGGCAATACATGAGAAATTCATGGCCTCCCATCCAGTCCCCGAGGACATTGGAAGGTTAGAGATTTGTGACCTCCCTTCCAGCCGCCAGGGACATCAGAAGGTGAGAGATTCGTGGCCTCCCATCCAGCTGCCAGGGGCACAGTAAGGTGAGAGATTTGTTGCCTCCCATCCAGCTGCTGGGGATGCCAGAAGGTGAGAGATTCGTGGCGTCCCATCCAGCCGCCGGGGACATTGAAAGGTGAGAGTTTGCAGCCTCCTGTCCAGCCACCAGGAACACCGAAAGGTGAGAGATTCATGGCCTCACCTTCTGACTGCCAGGGACACCGGAAGGTGAGAGATTCGTGGCCTCCTGTCCAGCCACCGGGGATATTGAAAGGTGAGAGATTTGTGGCCTCCTGTCCAGCCGCCGGGGACACCGGAAGGTTAGAGATTCGTGGCCTCCCGTCATGCTGCCGGGGACACCAGAAGGTGAGAGACTCGTGGCCTTCCGTCCAGCCGCCGGGGAAGTCAGAAGGTGAGAGATTTGCAGCCTCTGGTCCAGCTGCCGGAGACATCGGAAGGTGAGAGATTTCTGACCTCCCATCTAGCCGCCAGGGACATCAGAAGGTGAGAGATTTGTGACCTCCCGTCCTGCCGCCGGGGACACAGTAAGGTGAGAGTTTCATGGCTTCCCATCCAGCTGCCGGGGACATCGGAAGGTGAGAGTTTTGTAGCCTCCCGGCCAACCTCCTAGGACATCAGAAGGTAACAAATTTGTGGCCTCCCATCCAGCTGCCGGGGACATCAGAAGGTGAAAGTTTTGCAGCCTCCCGTCCAGCCACCGGGCACCACTGAGCTGGACCGGGGTCCCATGAATCTATCCTCTTATCTTTGGTTCCAATGGTCCTGGATACAGAGGAGAGTCCCGGATTTATGTCTATGCCCTGCAGTATCGGGCATCTGCTGAATGTCCTGCACTGCCACCGCCCCTCTGACATCTCCTCCTGCCAGGTAAAAAGAAATGGCAAATGGGTGTGGCCAAAATTTGCTGCGACACATCATCTTTCTGTTCTTCCGAAGATGGAAGCAATTTTTGATGTTCTTAATATTCTATAGTAAATCAGGTAGACAGGAGTTTTCCTCTTTAACGCAGCTGGCGCGGTAACCAGTTAATCCCCATAAAAGTGACTTATATATCTGTATGCATTCAATTAAGATAAATCAAGGACAAATGAATAGAAATAGTGGAATTATAGCGTATGGGTGGAGTCCCCTTTTAAAAGGTGAAGGGTCCCATGACTGGGTTTTAAATGTCGTGTTTGATCCTTTAGAGAGTCTCTCGGCGTGATATAGTGATATAGGATCTGTGTGCGGCTTGTTAGCTGATGTGACTGCACTGACCTTGTGTAAACCGTACACTGCAATACACTTTATATTGATTTCAGGGCATTAAATAGTAAATGGTTGTACAGGACATCAGGCTGATGCCGCAGTCATTAATCTGCAGTCACCAGGACCCCTAGATGGCATAGGAGCCCTGTCAGTGATGACCCCATGGACGTACCCAGCAATGAGCTTTATATCCATGTCTGTTCATTGGATTGTTGAATCACATTCTCTTTTCAGCGCCTCAATTTACTGAAGTCATTTAAAGGAGATTTAAAAGAAAAATGATATGTAATCGATGTTGTAGATTTGAGCTTTCAACAGAATCATGGAGTTCTAGACTTTATGTGAGAATGAACTGCTTTACTTGGGACATATAGCATCCATCTATCTACATCATCACAGTATGGAGAAATACAGGAAAGAACTGAGATCAGCAAGTATGGCACCCTGCCATTACAGGTAGCCACAGAACTACCTAAGGCATGGATGGATTTCCACAACAGGTAACCTACATACACACAACACCTTCCACCCCAGAACAGTAGGGGGAGCTCCATTTGCTGCCTTTAAGCAAGATCCCCTATAAATATTGTAGCTGGGGTAGAGTTAGCCAGACTTTGCAGTCGCTAGGAGAACTGTGAAGACGTCTTGGTGTGTCGGAGTTGTGCTAAGCCCGAGCCAGTGTGAAGGCCTGAGAGTGAGGTCAAAGGCAAGGCTTAAGGAGTAAAGGAGTAGACTGGGGGCAGAGGAGCCATACCGGTTCACCCCAGGAAGCAACCCGGACACCGGAGTCCGAGTCTGCAGGAGAGCATCAAGCCCAGCAGAAACACAGATTCACCGAGGAGACTCCAGTCTCCCGGACACCTGTCACGCAGCGGGAGCCAGGGTCCGCAGGAGTAGTCATAGCGGTAGCACACATAAAGGTTCTCGACTCTACAGAACGGGTGAAAGAAAGACACAGAGGAGGTCAGGCTTAGTTTTACACGGGTCAGAGACTTCAATGAGGGAAAAGAGACAAGGAGGCTTTATCCATCACTCACTGTAGAAATCTAGAAGTGCCTCCCCCGATCTCCTGGAATATACCCTGGAAAGTACCTGGAATACCATCAGTAAAGGTACAGAAACGATCCACAGTGTGTGTGTCAGTTTGTCCATCCCTGAACCCGTCCGGCCTAGAGACTGTCGCAGCGGCCCACCTGCCTAACCACCTCCCTGTGCAAATCCCTGTCACCTCATCACTGCCCCGGGGACCCCGCTCCACCTGTGGGGAGCCGTACTATCCAAGCTGCCCGTCCATCATCCCCGGAAGTCTGAAGCAGCGCTGGTACCTTCACCAGAATCCACAGGTGGCATCACGAGACTTTTGTTATTTTACCCTTTAGTTAGTTGACCCCCAGAGCTACAGGCCCAGGCACCAGCCAACGAGACAGCACCCCCATATCAATGCTTGGGTACCGAGTCCCCATAGACCCCTGGGCATACAGGAGGTGTCAATGTGCGGACACGTTGGTTTAGCTCCAGGGGAATGTGGCGCCCCTGCGAAAAGGTGGCCACAAGAAGGAAGTGCAGCCAGGTAAGCAAGGTTGCAAAACACACCCACACCGCACAAACACCAACCCTATGTCTAGGACTCTAGGATGGGCAAGGGGTGGCGGGTGTAGCACAATGGGTGGAACGTAGGAGGACACTGACAAAGTGGGTGGAGTGACCTAAACAAAACCCAGGAACACACAGAGAGGGTAGAGCAGAGAAGAAGAGTGAGAACAGAACAGAGAGAGACTTCCCAGACAGTTTCGGGTTCCCTGGAGACGCAGAATCCTGTGAGGCACGGACCCCTGGAGAGAAAGCCTACTTCACAGCCTGGAAGCGACAAGAAGGGGAAAAACTGAAAGAGACCCCATAGCTAAGGAAGGTGGGAGGACAAGGGCCCGGCAGCCAGATAGACCTGTGCTGCGCGGAGGAGCCCTTAGCACAGTGACAGAAAGAAGGAGCCTGGTGTGCCCAAATATCTGAACCTGGGACACTTGAGGGCTAGGCCGACACCAGAGAACCGACTCTGAATAAGTGACGGGATTCTATACCCTAATCACGAGACACACCGGTGTGGGGCTGTGGGCTTACCAGGCATGACCCTACCCCCCGAGGGAAGCAAGGCCAATGTGGCAACTGGAGTCTGGGGTGCCACAGTACCAGCTTGTGCAACTGTGTCCATTTTTGTACCCTGTTACCAGCCTATGCCTCTGTGCACGTTCCTGTCCCCCGGCACTAGCCTGAGTTCCTGTATCCATTGCCTTGTCCCGGTACCAGTCTGTGCTCCTGTGTCCGTTGGTGTGTCCCGGTACCAGCCTGTGCCCCTGTGTCAGGTCCTATGCCCCAGTGCCAGTCTGTGTTCTTGTATCGATTCCTTAGTCCTGGTAAGACCCTGTTTTCCTAACTCCATTCCAGTTATCCATGTTGCTTCCTAAATCTGTATCCGTCTGTACCTGTATCATCTACTTCCCAGCCGGTTATACTGATCCAGTACTGGCAGTGGCCCTTCTCAGTTCATCCAGTTTACGTTAAGTGTCAGCTTCCGCAGATTTAAGGACTGCCTTCAAGTGGTACCTGGTGTCTGCCAGCAGCCAAGTAAACCTCACCATCAGAGGCTCCGTTGAATACCCAATTAGTTAGGCCCCTAGCCCACGATCTGAGGTCCAGTGGAACCTCATTGCAGTCCCAGCAGGATCGGTTCTTGCTGTTGGTAACAGATGTCATACAATAAATGAACTACATGCACATAAATAAACTATTACAGTAAGCACAACACCATCTGCTATCTATTTGATATTCCCCTTAGTATAAGCCTGCAGCTGTTTATTAGATACACATTAGAAGATGGTGAGATCTGTGATATGAGATCAACTGACTGTGATGGAAGAAGTATACAGAAATCTGATCATATAGGGTTGTGGTAGTGGTTAGTGACACGCCCCCCAAGGCCGTGGGATAATCGAAACCGGGCTACAGTACGGCTGGGGAGTCACAGGCGTCGAGACCTGGCTCCGTGACCGTGGCAGTGTCAAGTTCGGTGGTTAATGTTTTTGGGGATTAAAGTCGTGACGCCACCCGTGATGTTCGACTATTGATGGCCGACACTGGGTCACCGGGACCTCTCGGATGATGGTATCGCAGCTATAGTGGTATCACTCCCCATGGGTGGAGGGGTTCCCCAAGGCAACCGGTAATGTCTATGGCAGTAGTAGGCCGTTAGGGTGTAGGACTGAGGGCACGGAATAACCGAAAGGCACACAGTATGTAGTCTCCGTTACCTTTACTGGTAGTTGCAGGTTTACACCAGGACACTGACCACAGGTGATGTTGGGAGTCTGGGCGGCCTGGAAGCAAGTTGCAGATCTCCTCACCCGGTGAGTTGCGAGACCCTACTGCGCTCCTCTTTGCTGATCCTGGATGTCGGTAGCTAAGCTGCAACCCTCTCTTCCTACTGGTAAGTCTGTCACCTGTATGGCAGATAGCCTGAGTCCTTCTCTGGCATCACTCCTCTGGCAACTGTCCCTGAGCTCTCGGGTTCTGCTGTGCCTTCAAGTGCTTTGGCGTGGCTGGGAGACATGGAGTCTCCCGCCTTCTGGTTTTGGCTGCTGGGCCTGGAATACCCTCACAACCTCAGACTCTGGTGTCCGTTTCTGGCGCTCTGCTCTGGGGTGAACTGGCAACTGGCTCCACTCCCCAGGCTTTCTCTCCTTCTTCAGACCCTCTCCGACAGGGTTCCTCACTCTTGTGGCCTTCTCTCCTGGGACGAGCTCCTCCGGCTCCAGTCCCCAGGACATCTGCTCACTACCTGTTCTTTAAGACTTTCTGACTAACTCCTCCCCCAGGCCAGAATTTATAGGGGAGCTCCCCTGAACCTGGATTCAGAGCTCCCCCTTCTGGTCTGGAGTCAGGAAAAGTGTTGCATGCTGTGAGTTTACCTGATGTGGATACCCCTTCTTGCTTCCATCCATGACATCAGTGTCGCCGACCCCCGTTTACACGGGGCGACACCTCCAGCCCCGGCGATCTGTCAGGCGGTATCGCCGCCGCGGTGTCTGGATACCCCCGCGGCGATGTCGGACAATGGGCGCCCGGTTGCATGGGGCGATGTGTGCACATCGCCCCATGATGGTCGCCTGGTTTCAGAGCACTGCTCTGAAACCAGGTGACCACCCGGCACCGCCGACATCGCCCCTTTACATGAGGCGACGACACCGGCGATAGGACATGCCCCCACGTCACCTCTGTAATGGGCGGTGATGTCGCCCCGTGTGACGGGGGCTTTAGGGTTATAGCTTATTTACAATCATCATTAGGAAAGGCCAGGTGATGCCAATTTCACAGCTTTATAAATCCCAGCCTTCTCTAACCTTGTGCCAGCATCCTTGGGTTCTTCTAAGTAGCTGCCTAGCACTCTGAAAATGGTGGAGGTCCACAAAGCAGGAGAAGACTATAAAAACATAGATGCCCTTATATGTCTTTGTATTCAACTCTATCAGATTCAAATATTTTTCAATGGTTTCTGCAACTATCGGTCATTTATAGCGTATTTTCTGGATGTGACATAAATGTCTGAGGACGGACAGCTACTTTAGAGGGGTTTCTTGTGTCCTGGCACAGAACTGTCTTTTTGGCAATTAAGCTGCTCCATGTCAGCAGGGCAGCGCCTCTTCTTCCAATCTGCTTTGTCAATGGGGCGGGACGTGACTGTCAGTGTCAGTTAGGCAGCGGGGAGTCGGCTACCACTCTTGACATCCGCAGTCACACCCCGTCAACAGAACACCGTGGAGACGAAGCCACTAATCTGTGGACACGAGTTCAGCGGAAGCCTCAGGATTGCCCTTATGAGCAGTCTGTGACTGCTCTGTGCCGGCGCACACAGGCAGAGAGTGTTGACTGCTTGCAGTCCATGTGTAATGCTGCTGTAGTTATCTGAGTAAATTTCCTTTGGTTCTCCTGGAGTTAATGCTAGAGGCTGCTGTTGTCTGTGTATTTGGCTCTGTATGTGCATGTGTAGGTGTGGGGGTGAGTCAGATCAGTTAGTTATCCCCTCCCTCAGCTTTTAAGTAGTTCCACTTCCTTCCACTAGTTGTCATTGATAGAGTTTCGCTTTGCATTGACCGTGTCAGCTAAGAAGATGTCTGTGTGAAAGCTTCTTGGTGCTTTTACTTTGTGGAAGTTGCTGTGTTCCTGGTCCGTGGTGGGTGGAGCTGAGGGGAAGTTAGCACAGGGCTGGTTGAGGAGCAGAAGGCAAGGGTGGTGGCCCAGACCTCCTCACCATCAGACTTACCTCTGGGTATAGAGTGAGAGTAGGGTCCCCAGTCTATAGGGTCAGACGAGCTACCAGTTTACCTTACCTATTTAGCTGCATTTGCAAAAAAACCCCAGTATACGACCAATATACCCTTAGATTCGCTAACAGAAAGGACGCGTCTCGGAAAAGCATATGCTGGTGATCTCTATGGGAGTGGAATCAGCCCCAATCAGCAGGGTTCCTGTGTGCGGCCGTATTGTGTCTGGCACACCGCTAATTGTTTTAATGCTCGCTGCCTTCAAGGACAAATCTGTCATTTTCCTAGCAGTCATTGCTGGTAACAGTCAGACATCTGTTAGTGGTGCAGATTTTATTATTTTTTTACATCACACATCTATATAACAAGGCTCGTGATTTACCAATACCGGGGCGTCAGTCTGCAATGAATGATGTTTGTGTCACAGAATCATGTTCACGGTGTCCTGGATTATATGGTACATGAGGATGAGTTTGTGATACATGTAGGATATTAATTAGGTTTTCAGGAGGAGAGCTCTCCAGAGATATAAGCGACCTTGAACTAACTCAACCCAAACGAAATCCCCAGCGTGGCAGATGTAAACTATAGGGCGAGCCGCTAGGGCAGGGGTGGGGAACTCCAGGCCTCGAGGGCCGCCAATCGTGCAGATTTTCAGGATTCCCTTAGTATTGGACAGGATATTATTTAATCATGATGATTCCAACCCCTGTGCAATGCTAAGGAAATCCTGAAAACGTGACCTTGATCACTGGAGTTTCCCACCTCTGGGCTAAGCAAAAGTGCATGCTATGTGCACCAGGCAAAAACACCTGTATATTACATATAGGACGACCACCGTCCTGAGCTTTAACTAGGCTACAATTACATGGAGATGATGTAGCGACCGGTGGTAAGGCCGCGGGTGTGTGTGTATGATCTTTCTCAACAGAATCCCCATACTCAGATTTAACCGGTAATAACGTTTCTTTACTGTAAAACATATTTATATCACAGTCAACCGAACTATATGCGCACTTGTATATATTAGAGTCTCTGGATCTTCACTTCTTCCGGGTACGCAGCAAGAAAAGAAAACACAACAATGAAGGTATCTTTCCCTAACTTTCCCTAAAATCACGTACCAGTCTTATCACAGAAGAAGATGTCGCTCCCACGTAGCAGGCCTGGGGATCTCCTCACTCTTCTTCTTTGGTCTCCTTCTGCAGGTAACAGTCTGTCTCTCCCAGTCTCAGGGCACACAGAGCAACAGCAGAAGGGAGATCACAGCAGCACAGAAGTCTCCCTTATGTCGGTCACGGCCCCAGCACATGCACTCCGGGTGCTCGGCGGGCAAGGTTTTGCAGAGCGGCCAGAGTCACAGCACCAAAGTCCAGTGGCCCAGGATCAGGCACGG
Organism: Allobates femoralis; assembly: GCA_033576535.1. Taxonomy (NCBI): domain Eukaryota; kingdom Metazoa; phylum Chordata; class Amphibia; order Anura; family Aromobatidae; genus Allobates; species Allobates femoralis. The sequence continues at coordinate 602,617,487 of JARQOC010000001.1, read as the reverse complement.
GGGCTTCTGCGGGGTGATTTTTCCGGCAAGGTGTTGCAAAGTAGCCCTCTTTCAACACACATCCACAGGCAGATGTTCTCTTGTTCAACTCTGTGTCTGTACTAAGCTCTTTCACTTCCTGGGTAAACAAAAGAGATGGCTGGGAGTTTCCCAGCTCTGTGATTGTACAGTCCACTGATGCCCCCTGGTGGACAAGTGCGGACTGTGCACAGTTCATTTCACTGTCAATTTCGATAATACAATCTGAATTGTACACCTCATTACAATATTGAGACGATATAGGATGAATGAATATGCAAAGTAGCAAATACTGTGCAAATTAAAGGAAAACATTGGAAAAAGTTCAAGTGCAATGATAAATCCTGTGCAAATCTGCAGGTAAAATATCTATCTTTTCTGTCCCATGTAGATTTACATTTGGTGTCAGGAATAAGATAGATTATACCCTGAGATTTCCCATCAAACGCTGCATAAATCAATAGTACAAGTGAATATAAGAAGCTTTGAAATAGATCTTATCGGAGAAATCTGCTTCTGTCTACTGACGTCATCATCTATTCTAGAACAAAAAAAGCTCAAATCACGGTCCTGGTCAATACAAAAGGTACCATCAACTCACTGAAGGATCAGATTACAGTTGTTTGTGTATGTAGAAGGGAGATAGGTGTCACGGCGGTAATGTGCACATGTCCTCAGCGCCATGCTACTCACAGCTCTGCTCCTTCCCATGTCAGACCGCCGTGCTGAATCCTCTTGCAGGTTTCTCACTCTGCTGCTTATCCATGCTGCCCTTACCTGGCTATCAGGAGGCATGACACGTTCCTGTAGAAACTTATCTATGCTGTGTCCTGCAGAGTTTAGCTTCCCAAGCCTATCCCCAAGCAGCAGGGGATTTATTAGGCATTTCCTCCCACCATTCATCACCAGATCTTGGTTTGAGTTCAGTCTCTGCCTAGATTCCTGCAAGGTACTCTTTGATACTGTCTTGCAGTTTTCTGACCCATTTTGCCTTTTTGTTTATACCAACCTCTCTGTTCCTGACCTCAGCTATGTGAACCAGACAGCCCCGGATCCGATTTTGTCCCTATTGTTTCCCTATGGGCCGGATGGCAGTGATTTGCCATCCGGTTTTGTGCTATCCGGGAGGATCCGGCAGATTTTGTTTTTTTTTGTCCCTAGCATAAAATCGGAGCTTGCAGCATATTTTGTGTCCAGGGCAAAAATTGGACAAAATCGGATCCTCCGGGATCCGGCGCCCATAGCATGGGAGTCTATGGGCGCTGGATCGTGCTGGATCCAACAAAAAATCGGACCAGTTCCAGGACACAGGGCGCTGAAAGAGCTAAAAGCAGCCACCATTGAATTTCAGCACCTGGAACCTGGAGAGCTCCTAGGCTGAAATTTCAGCACCTGGAGAGCTCCCAACAGCAGTAATGTTGAAATTTCAGCACTTGGACAGCGGCAGACGCTGATTCCGGCAGAAAACAGGATCGGAGGGCATATTTGCCCTCTGGTTCTGTTTTGTCCAGGGCTGTCAGGCTCTGTCTGGAGCTCCCTGCAAAACACCGGACAGGCCCGGACAGCACAAAATCGTGGTGTGAACCTTATCCAAAGGCTCAGGCTCCTGGCGACCAAAAGGCATATCACATTGTGGTCCTAAGAGGTTCTTACCTGTCAGGTTCGGTCCGGTGTGAACTGGACTGAACCGGATCATGTTTTGTCACCATGTATCCCTATGGTGCCGGATTGGCCTTATTTGGCCTCTGGTTTTGTGCTTTTCTGGGAGGATCCTGTGTTGTGCTTTTCCGGGATGATCCGGTTTTGTTGGATTTTTGCATCGGACACAAAATTGGAGTCTGCATCGTTTTTTGTGTCTGATGTAAAAATTGAACAAAACTGGATCCAGGGGCGATCCGACTCCCATAACATGAGAGTCTATGGACGCCGGATCCGTCAAAAAATCGGACCGGTTCCTGGACATATGGTACTGAAGAGCGGCAGCTCTGAAATCAGCCGTGCTCATTCAGCACCATGGACAGAGCTCCACGGCTGAAATTTCAGCACCGTGGCCAGCTCCCCTGCACTCGCGGTGCTGAAATTTCAGCACTGGACCGCGGCAGAAATGAATCTGGCAAAAAGCAGGAAGGGAGGGCAGATTTGTCCTGTCACTCCAGAGCCGCATTTGTGGAAAAGCCAATGTTGAACCGCCTGTCCGAACAGTCTTCCTTGCGGCTCAGTCCCCGATGGTTATTAAACTATCTCCTTTGTGTCCTCTAGGTAGTCGCTCAGTGTGCATAAAATGACGAGGAAACTACTAGTGTCCTATAAATGAGTTCCGGAGCCACCGGCATGGGCCAGACATGTTAAGTCTTCTTTTTATTGCCATTTTTTCTTATTTCTATGTAAGCAATAAATGTAACATAATTTTAGCGGATTCAGACGTGATAGAATATTGATGATTAAATCATGCATTGTTAATGGCGCTGTTTTCCGTATTCAATATTTTACTTACATTCATCATGTTTTATTAACATTTTAGATGTAGGATCCAAATAGACTTTTCATATTTACAGCGTTGATCAATGGGAACCTGGAAGGAAATAGGAGTTCTTTATTTAGGAGGTGTATTCATCCTAACAGGCAGAAACGTGAAGGCTTCGTCCCCCCAAAAAATTAGTATCAGGCCTCCAGCTTTTAAGTCTCATCAGTGTTATTGCTCTGTTGAATAGAGAGCTGTTAGTTGCCATAAATATGTATTTTTTTTAACCTGGTGTAAATGTCCCTGTTATCCCGATTCTGCATTGTTTTTCGTTTGTTTCTACGACTCACCTTTCCAGAGAGATAGCCGGTTTCCTACCTGTATGTGAATATAGCCCATTTACCAACTAGGAATAGTCCATGAGAAGAGTCCCAGACTAGAGTTGAGAAACACCAAAATTCACCGACAAGACTGAAGAGACAGGAGGAAAAGTCTGAGAAATCGGCAAGGAGAAAAGGATAGGATGGTCTAGGGATGATGAGGCAGAGAAGACCATGGAGGAGATGGCAGGAAGGATTTGGGAAAAGGTCGGTGGCAATGGTAAGGAGGAGGCAGGAAAGACTGGGGAAGAGGAGAAGGCAGAAGGGATCTGGGAGAGGGTGGAGGAGGCAGGATGGTCCGCAGGAAGAGGAGGTAGAAATGAAGTAGAAGGGAGAAGCAGAATGTATTCGGTAGGAGGACCAGAATGGACAAGGGTTGAGGAGAAGGAAGAAGGAACTAGAGAGGAGTTGTATGGACTGGGCATAACATCTCTCATAGGCCGTAAGCTCAAAAGGCTATTGTGGCACCCCTGTGGTGTGGTCTCCACAAGGGGTACTGCACCCATCCCACTGGTGTGGTATTCCTGTTCTCAGGAAATGGCATGGTAAGTCCGAGACACCCACAAAAGCACCCAACACACCCCGTCCCAGGGACGGCGGGAAGAAAGGTGGAGGGTGGGAAGTTAGTTTAGGCAGTCAAGAGGAAGTAGTGAAAGGAGGAGAATTAGGAGGACTTGAGCAGTGAGGAGCTCATCCTGGGTCCCAGGAACAGGAGACTGCAAGAGGGACAGAGAAAGCCCTAGGGGCACGGGCAGAGAGCAATCCATCCGTGCGCCCGAGTCTGAGTGAAGCAGAGGGGCAGATTGAGAATCAGGGGACCGGCCTTGAAGGTGACAAGGAGATTCTACACTCCAACCACTGGACCAGAGGTCACGAGATCCAGAGGAGCTGTGGCCAACTCCTGACACATAGCCGCACTAGGGTCAGGGGACTTGGGACTGGTCGCCTGATAAGACCTGTGGCTGCTGGATTGGGGCTAGATGAGAACTATCTGGACTGAGATTGGGCAAGGACAGTACCCTGTGGTGCCACAAAGTAAAAGCTAAGTAAACCGGGTATAGAGTCAGAACTGTGTGTGAGACTGTTCATTTCCCACTGGCGGATCAGTAGATTGATAAGACATGCGGCCACAGAAGACCTGCCTGTGAGTTGCTCCAATCCCCCTTTCCAGTCAGAACAGCCCGCTGCCTTCCATCACCGAACACTACACCGGTTGCCCTGGGGAACCGCTCCACCCGATGGGGAGCAAACCACCAAAGCTGTGGACCCATCTATCCCTAGAGGTTCCCGCACCACAGCGTCGGCCACTATAGCCAACACTACGGGTGGCGTCACGACCAACTATCCCTAAAACCCTATTCCCCAAACTTTTATTGACACTGCCAGGGTGATGGAGTCGGGTCTCGACCCCTGTGACTCCCCAGCAGGACTATTGCCCGTTCCAAGTACCACTGGGAGGCGTGTCAACTTGGCAGTCAACAACAGGATGAACCGACCCAGTGTCACGGGTCCCGTGCGCCTGCAGGGCTGTATTGAAAGAACTGTACTTTTGAGATTGGAGTAATGGTGGCCACAGCAAAGTGAAACAAGTGTTGGCTGGGGGGTGCGCCACGGTCGAGCCAGGCAGAACGGGAAAAATGGTCTACACCCCCTTCGTCCTCCGAGAGCCGGAAGGACTGCCCAAGAGACTGGATTGCTCCAGCCTGAGGTGTGGCTGACAGCAAAACGTGAAAGGATCCACCACAAAGAGAGGGGGAAGAAGAGAGTTTTGGCGTGGAAGTGACAGCAGGGTGTGGCACAAGAGATGCGGTGGAGAACCCAGTTGGAGCCATGGCGAGTGGAGGTCAGGAGAACCCGAGCATGTGTAGAAGTGGAGAGCTTCCCCAGCCGCCTGGAGAAGGACCTGAGCCAGTTGCCTGTGTAGAGACAAAGTTGACGTTCTGATAGGGCTAAGGAAGTTGTTCACCTGAATGAAGAGGTTAAAGTCGAAACTGTAGCGAAGTTGAGACCGTGTTTCTTATAAAGTTTTCACTACAACAAGTTTCCTTGCCCTTTACCTTAGCGCTATCAGAACCAGCAACATTCTAGTGCACGTCTCCTCTTCTGATGAGCCGTGCGGTCGCACTTGGAAGAGAGGCATCCGTTTATTAAAGGACGTTTATCAGTCAGAGGACTACTAAGACCCTTTTGGATGTTCACCTTCGATCACGTGACCGTGGAAGTGACGTGCTTCATCCCTGGCACGAGGATTATCGGGATGCCCTTTAGGATTGCTCCACAGGAGTATCACGTGAGTTGTACCGCAGAAAACTCACAAGGGAGTGGAAACCCCGCTTTCCCTGCAATACGGTTCACCCTGAGGTGCTTCACATTTGCGCTCCTTCTATTTTCTCTTACTGCCTGTGTAGGACCCTGACTTCTGGAAGGAGGAGGAAGAACAGAGAGCTCAACAAAGGGCTTTGGAGGAGCGGAATATGAAGGCGAAGGCGCAGGCCTGTAAAGTCCGTTCCGCTGATAGAGGTCCACGGAGACAGGGTACCGTGGTGACCTTCGACCTCTGGAGAGGATGGGGGTTCGTAAAAGAACCAGGTGCGGCCTCCGAACTCTTTGTGAGCTGGCGGGACATGGAGAAGCACCTGCCCAAAGGACATCCGGACAGGGATTTGCACCCTTGGGACGTAGTTACCTTCACACGGCATGAAGGAGGGCGGGGACAGTACTCCCTCAGAGTGAAAAGGGTGTTTAAAGATCAGGTGCACCCTGAATCAGCTGCTGCATCTGAGCCTGCAACCGAGAGGCGTGAACTACCCAAGATGCAAGAGCAGAGTACCCAGACACTAATAGCCAAACACCATGGGTGCCGTCACGACCACTACTAACCCCTAAATCCCTATTCCCCGAACTTTATTGACACTACGGCCAGGTCTCGACCCCCATGACTCCCGGCAGGACTATTGCCCAGTTCTGAGTACCCCAGGCCCTGGGGGGGGGTGTCACTATCTCAGACAGACATGGCGCTAGCTACTCCATCTGGCAGTTTCGAAAGGAACCTTGGCCTATGCCCTTTAGACCTGTACAGGAATCATCTTACAGTGGAGTCCACTGGATTGTTTCCACAGAAGAACTGGCCAGTGGAAGCGAACAAGAGGTGAGAGAATTCAAGGTAGCCAGGTCAGAACCAGTCAAGGTACAAAATCAGAAGACAAAAGAATTGGTCATTAAACAGGCTGTGGTCAAACAACAGGAATATACACAAGCCAAGAAGATGCCATTAGCACAGGGACTGAACCAGAGAACTTTAACTGACAGTGAAGAGGTTCAGAGATTTTAACAGGACAGAGAAGGGAGACAGGAATTAATCTAATTAGCACCAAAAGATCCAAAATGAAACATGACTGCAATGTCGCTAGGTACTGGCTTGGTTGTTACATCAGCAGTTATACTCGCGAGGTGAGGTCGATGACATGGGCCATTGGCGTTCGGTGCAGCCAATAGGTGGAAAACACAAGACATGGACATCTGAGGGACTGAAAATTGTAGTTAGACTCTACATCTCCAGAGAACTGCTAACAGGCAGACGGTTTGCTAGAAGGGATCGAGGAAAAGAAAGAAGAGCCAAGAGGAAGCGGCAGAAGGCGGGAGGGGAAAAGAGCAGGATGGTCCGGGAAGTGGAGGTGGTGGGACCATTGAGGAATAGAGAAGGCAGGATAGACATGGGGAGAAAAAGAAAAGACTGGAGGAATATTATAGAGGGACTGGGCAGGAGAAAAGAAAAGGCGTGTCTAACGATGAGGAGGCAGAAGGGACTGGGAAGCAGGAGAAGGAGGCAAAAGAGACCAAGGAGGAATTAGGAGGGACAAGAAAGTGTCCGGGTATTGCTATATGCAAGTGTGGCGCCCCTGCGGTTTGGCTGCCACAGATGATATTGCACCTACCATTGCTGTAATACCATGTCTGGACAGAATTGAGGTACCCTCTGCTGGAACCCCAAAGTATCAAACACTTTCCAAACTCCAACCAGACAGTTGAGGGTGGAAGAGACCCACCCCCGACAGACCCCTACTTCTGGTTGGAGGGAGGAATTAGGATAGGCAGGGAGTTGTAGGCAATATGGAGAGTTGAATCTGCAGCTGGCCAGAAGACAGGGTGCACATCACCTGCCTGGCTGAAGGGTATCCACTGTACTTAGAGGAGTCTGGGAGAACCTCAAGGGAACTAGAAACCGACCCACAGAAGTCAGCAGGAAGGCCATAATACCTCACTCCAGTAAAGCGGACTTCAGTTCTTTTAAAACTGGCTGGACCACATGCATATACCCTGGATCTGTGCAACATCTCCAGCAAAGAGGTAAAGTACTTAAAGAGTCTTCTGGGACTCCTTCCTCCTGTACTCTCTCGTCACCACAACTACTACCACCATCTCATGTCTACTTCATCTCTCAGGAGCCTGCCCCAGCTGAATAGGGTTATCCATCTCACTTCCACAACATCTAACTCCTGAGGATTAACATGCAGTGCCGGCCACCTGGTGGCTGGGGACTTCAGCTGGCGTCACAAACACTGTTTATTTTTCCTTTTTGTTTATTTTCCTACATTTGTACTTCCCCTTTTAATGTTAGCCAGGGCTACAGCTCTGGGCACAGCCACCATTATCCAGACCACTGGCCCAGCTGCTTAGTACCCCAGCCCTTTGTGCCCAACACAGGTAGGTGGCCTAGTGACTACAAAGCCAATCTCTGTAACACCAAAATGGCTGTCTACCACTTCAACTTCCTGTCCTGAGTTACAGCAGGAAGAACAGTTTTGCAGCAAAAACCTCTTTGATGAATAAACTGCGCAGTACGGAGAATTCAATCATAAAACCTTGTAAATTATATTATTGATGCATGTATCAATCAGAACCGATAGGCGCTAATCAAATATGGCTCTTGCTCGGTAGGACTTGGTACACCCATCCATTACACTGATTGATTTTCTGACATTATACTGACGGGATGAATGCTGAGCGTCCAATAATGTGTAGATAACCGGGTTGTATAACGCACCGACCTGCCGATGATGTCAACTGTGGTTGCCGAGCAACAGCTGCGTCCTGTGTAAATAAGATCACTATGGATCACGTGTCTAGTCCTGCAATGGTTAATATAATTTTATAGAGAAGAGACTATGCAGCACATATGATGTTGTGAGAGAAAACCTGATCAGTCGTCATTGGACTCATTCTCAACATTAGTGGTGTAACTTGAAGCTTATGGGCCCTGATGCAAAAACTCCAATCAGGGCCCCCAATTATTGATTTTTAATAGCATTTTTCAGAGGCCAAAGAGACTTTTGGGGCCCCCTAGGTTCCAGGGCCCGGGTGCAATTGCAACCCCTACACCTGCTGTAGTTACGCCCCTTCATGACCGGTCGATTTTCCATAACATTTTTACTTCTCCATTGTTACAGTCTTGAGTGACTAACTCTCTCCAATAGATACCTAATTAGTAAATGGAGTCCACCTGTGTGTATTTCTTTCTCTAATTTGTCCTGCCAAGGCCTCAGAGGTTTGTTTGAGAACACTAGTGAACAAACAGTTATGAAAGCCAAGGAACACACCAGACAAGTCAAGGATAAAGCTGTGGAGAAGAGTAAAGCAGGGTTAGGTTATAAAAGAAAGGTAACCTAAGTTCTTAACAACTTTATCATCCAAAAGTAGAAGGAGTATTGCACAACTGCAAACCTACCAAGACATGGCCATCCACCTAAACTGACAACCCAAGAAGGAGAGCACTAACTAGAGAAGGAGCCGAGAAGCCCATGGTCACTGGAGGAGCTCAGGGGAGAATCTGACACCACAACTATTATTCGTATACTCCACAAATTTGGTCTTTATGGAAGAGTGGCAAGAAGACACATTTTTTTAGAGCAAGCCATAAAAAGTCCCATCGGCAATTTATTAAAACCCATGTAGAGGACACAGCGAGCAGTGTAAGAAGGTGCTCTGGTCAGGCGAGACCAAAGAACTTTTTGTGCAAAATGTAAAATACAATTTGTGGCGGAAAACTAGCCCTGCACATCCCCCTGAAAATATCATCCCCACTGCCACGTGTTGTAGGCAGCATCCTGCTGTTGTGAGGCTTTTCTTCAGCAGAGCCAGGGAAGCTGGTCAGAGTTGATGGAAAGATGAATGGAGCTAAATACAGGGTGATCCAGGAGGAAAACCTGTTAGAGTCTGCAAAAGACTTGAGACTGGGGTGTAGGTTCACCTTCCAGCAGGACAACGACCATAAACATCCTGTGTAGCTACAATGGAGGGATTAGATAAGAGCAGATTCCTGTGTGGGAACAGCCCAGTCACAGTCCAGACCAAAATCCCATTGAGAATTTGTAGCAAGACTTAAAAATTGTTGTTCGCAGATATCTCCATCCAATCTTACTGAACTAGAGCTATTTTGAATGAAGAATGGCCAAAAGAAATTCAGCCTCTAGTTGGGCAAAGTTGGTAGAGACATCCCCCAAAAGGCTTATGATGGGCCCCAGGGCCGTGGGGTACTTTGGTGCTTCCGGGGAGTCACAGGGGTCAAGACCTGGCTCCGTGACCTTGGGTTCAGCTTTAAACAGTTTTGGGGAATGATAGGAAGGATTATTCGTGATGCCACCTGTGGTTTGCGGCCAGGAGTAGCCGCCGCTGCTGTAGAACCTCTGGGGACGATGGACGGGCAGCTGGGATGTAGTAGCTCCCCACAGGTAGAGCAGATCCCCAGGGCATTGGATGTTGAAAGAGTGTAGGGTGCAGGATGGAGGGCATGAAGTAACAGACAGACTCACGGTTTGTTGGTTCCACAGGTCCTTTACTGGCAATACCGGTTGAACGACAGGTGGTGTTACTGGGAGTCCGTGTGACCTGGGAGCAACTCAAGAGTCTCCTCATCCATCAAGTTCTGAGGCCTCCCTATTGCACTCTTTCTTTGAGAGTCCCTGCAGCTGCTTAAGCTGAGCTGAGGCCCTCTCTCTTTCCTGCTTGGTGCTGGTATGGCAGACAACTAGAGCCCCTCTCCAGCCCCACTTCCAGGGCGGCTGCTCCTGGGCTCTTAACGCTACTTTGCCTGCGGGCACTTGTATGGCTGGGGGACTTGGAATCCCCAAACCTCCAGTACTTGCTGCCGGGACGTTAAGTCCTGCACAGCCTCTAACTCTGGTGTCCGGAACGTAGGCATAAACCCGCCTGTAAACTGTGAAGGAAGAAGCTCTATGCCAACGGCCGGCCGAGGCATGTTGGCTCTCACCAGGACCCTCTATCACCCGCTGCGACTTCACATAACATAAACAAACAGAAGAGAAACAAGGAGAGCGGGAGAGAGGGCGTTGTTCTCTCTGGAGAGCTGGTGGGTGGAGTGACCCAACCAAGCCGGCAGGCTACCTTTTAAGCAAGCAGGGGAATAACAGTTATGGGGCAGTGGCAATCAGCCGCAGTGCCCCGCAGTCTGTTCTCCCTCACCTCTTTTACTTTCACTTTCAGCTTTTCTTCTTCCTGCACTCTCTAAGGCTAGTTTCACACCTGTGTCTAGTCCTGATCAGGATGCAAACGGGTGTATCTGCAGCATTTTTTTGAGCGGCCCCATTCTGGCAACAACACTGTAAGATTGAACCAAGAAACCGACAGCCACTGGGCTTTATGTGCAGTGGCCAATTACCGTGGGCATTCCGCAGGACGGTGGGTAGACCTAGAGCCAGAGGATGTGTCGACCGTTACTTGACAGGGCCTGCGGCCATCAGCTTAAGACACTGTAGTATGAAGGTGCAGGGGCAGGAGTGGCGAGAAATCCAGCGCAGAGAAGGGCAACCTGGGAAGGCTTATAAAAGGGTGTCTCGGTGGAGTTGAACCTGGACTGCCTGGGAGTTGACTGGACTACTGACCCGAAGGACACAGTACCTGGCTGGGCTGGAACTACTAAGAACTGCCAGTAAAGGTAAAATAACTGCACCCTCTGTGCTCTCCTTGCTGCCTCCTGCACACTAGCTACCACCACTATCATTCCCAAAGACTCTTACACCAAAACCAAGGGGCCCGCTCCGCCTGTGGGGAGTGTTCCAATCTCAGGTGAAACAGTCTATCCCGGGGTCATCAGCAGCGTTGCCCCCAGCCAGTACCACATGCGTTCACATAAAGCTTTTCTCCTTGAATAACCCATTCCTGCACGGCCAATGGCATGGATGGCCACAGCACCGTGTCTATCCTGAAGATCCGGGGTATGAGTATAGGCCGTGGCCTTTACATTTGTAACAAATAGCCAATTAAAAAAACAAGCAATATATTAATGGATATTTGGCACGGCTCGTGCATGTTGGACACTTCCACATACGGTGGGTACATGATAAGGAGAGGCATGTGTACGAAACTCCATCTGACAGTTAACCTTCGGCTCATCATTATGACACTAACTTTGAAGGTGAGTGAGTTCTGTGGCACATTCACTAGGCAACGTAAATGAGCAGTCCAAGATCTAGTAACAGGGTGTCTCGGCATGTTAAACTGGATGCTATATGATGATATGAAAGTCACAAGATGCGCTGGCTCGCTGCAGTAAATATGGCATATTGTTAATGAAGATGCTTGCCACTATAACACAAAAAATAGAATTTTACACAAAAACCATTATGGATCATACTTGAGGAGTGTATCCACAATCTTCGACAACACTACTGATAAACGGTGTAAAGTCAACCACATACCATTAGTATGCAGAAATACTGGCCACAGATTGAAAATGGCGCTACGATCCCACCTGATATTAAAGATTCATGCAAAAAAATTTGATGTAGATGAATTCTAATCACAGTGGGAATACCAGAGGAGGAAGGTAAAAACTATTGGTTAATCTCAGTGTCAACTAAAGAACCTCAAAATGACCTGGAATGGATAGTAAATGTGACAGTAGATAAAGACCACTTCAGTTTTGTATGGGTATAGCATTATAGCATAGGAAGAGTTGGGTGCGTGAATATTGTATGAAGGTAACAGACTTGATTTGGTATATTTATTACATGATATTAAGGTACCATTGACAAATATGTTGCACTACGTAGATGCAAATTAATTTGGGCGATAAAATTAGGGCATATGATGCCAGTTCCACATTGGATGAGAGAAAACCTCTAACCAAAACCAGATAATTATCAAGTTGTGGAAGCAAGATGGAAGATTTAATGTAGGAACGTGGTGAAAATAATCATTGATGAAATGAGTAGGAATTGGTACCACATTTGCTTTACAAACATCATCTGACACTTTTAGGAGGTCAAAAGTAATTGGACAAATAAACATAACCCAAACAAAATATTTTTATTTTCAATATTTTGTTGCGAATCCTTTGGAGGCAATCACTGCCTTAAGTCTGGAACCCATGGACATCACCAAACGCTGGGTTTCCTCCTTCTTAATGCTTTGCCAGGCCTTTACAGCCGCAGCCTTCAGGTCTTGCTTGTTTGTGGGTCTTTCCGGCTTAAGTCTGGATTTGAGCAAGTGAAATGCATGCTCAATTGGGTTAAGATCTGGTGATTGACTTGGCCATTGCAGAATGTTCCACTTTTTTGCACTCATGAACTCCTGGGTAGCTTTGGCTGCATGCTTGGGGTCATTGTCCATCTGTACTATGAAGCGCCGTCCAATCAACTTTGCAGCATTTGGCTGAATCTGGGCTGAAAGTATATCCCGGTACACTTCAGAATTCATCCGGCTACTCTTGTCTGCTGTTATCTATTATATAAAAGCCGAAGGCCACTTCCGGAGAACCCCAAGGTTTACTTCCGTGATGGCCTTCGACCATGCTGCTGACGTCACAGTGCGGGGTAGCCGCGCGGAACTTTCCGTGCAGCTACAGGCACCGGCGTTTCAACGTTCCGCTCGCCCAAGTTCCGCCCTTCGCCGTAACCCATCGGCCCCTCACTACTGTCTCATCAAACACACACACACAGCCTCTCACTACAGTCCTTCCAAACACACACATACCATCCCAACCACATCACACATACACACTCACACAACCCACACAAACACACACACACACACTGTCAGCGTCCACCCGTAGTTCATACATACCACCCCGTCTTCCTCGATCGTCCCGATCTCCGGTTCATCCAGAAGTCTTCCCTCCGATCCCGACCTCTTCTTACTCCGGCCGGGAGCTCCACGTCCTGCTTCCTCTTAGCCGGCATCTTCCCCGCAAAATGCCTCAACCAAGATGGCGGCCGCAATCATTCTTTAGTTCCCGCCCACAGTCCCCCCCCAGTTCCCGCCCACAATTACGCCCCCTCAGGTCGCGCCCACCATCTTGGTTGGGGCAAATACAGTTTCAGGCGCGAAATTTGAATTTTTAGCTTCACAGCACATTTCTCCTGCTTCCCCTCTGCCCCTCCAGCCTCTTCCCCTCTGCCCCTCCAGCCTCTTCCCCTCTGCCCCTCCAGCCTCTTCCCCTTTGCCCCTCCAGCCTCTGCCCCTCCTGCCTCTGCCCTCCAGCCTCTGCCCCTCCAGCCTCCGCTCTCCCCTCCCGCCTCCGCTCTCCCCTCCCGCCTCCGCTCTCCCCTCCAGCCTCCGCTCTCCCCTCCAGCCTCCGCTCTCCCCTCCAGCCTCCCCTGTCCTCTGCCCTCCAGCCTCCCCTGTCCTCTGCCCTCCAGCCTCCGCTCTCCCCTCCAGCCTCCCCTGTCCTCTGCCCTCCAGCCTCCGCTCTCCCCTCCAGCCTCCGCTCTCCCCTCCAGCCTCCGCTCTCCCCTCCAGCCTCTGCCCTCCAGCCTCCCCTCTCCTCTGCCCTCCAGCCTCCCCTGTCCTCTGCCCTCCAGCCTCCGCTCTGCCCTCCAGCCTCCGCTCTGCCCTCCAGCCTCCCCTGTCCTCTTCCCCCCAGCCTCCCCTGTCCTCTTCCCCCCAGCCTCCCCTGTCCTCTTCCCCCAGCCTCCCCTGTCCTCTTCCCCCAGCCTCCCCTGTCCTCTTCCCACAGCCTCCCCTGTCCTCTGCCCTCCAGCGTCCGCTCTGCCCTCCAGCCTCCCCTGTCCTCTGCCCTCCAGCCTCCCCTGTCCTCTGCCCTCCAGCCTCCCCTCTCCTCTGCCCTCCAGCTTTCCCTCTCCTCTGCCCTCCAGCCTCCCCTCTCCTCTCCCGCCTACCCTCTCCCCTCCAGCCTCCGCTCTCCCCTCCAGCCTCCCCTGTCCTCTCCCCTCCAGCCTCCCCTGTCCTCTGCCCTCCAGCCTCCCCTGTCCTCTGCCCTCCAGCCTCCCCTCTCCTCTGCCCTCCAGCCTCCCCTCTTCTCTGCCCTCCAGCCTCCCCTCTCCCCTCCCGCCTACCCTCTCCCCTCCAGCCTCCGCTCTCCCCTCCAGCCTCCCCTGTCCTCTGCCCTCTAGCCTCCCCTGTCCTCTGCCCTCCAGCCTCCCCTGTCCTCTGCCCTCCAGCCTCCCCTGTCCTCTGCCCTCCAGCCTCCCCTGTCCTCTGCCCTCCAGCCTCCCCTGTCCTCTGCCCTCCAGCCTCCCCTGTCCTCTGCCCTCCAGCCTCCCCTCTTCTCTGCCCTCCAGCCTCCCCTCTCCCCTCCTGCCTACCCTCTCCCCTCCAGCCTCCGCTCTCCCCTCCAGCCTCCCCTGTCCTCTGCCCTCCAGCCTCCCCTGTCCTCTGCCCTCCAGCCTCCCCTGTCCTCTGCCCTCCAGCCTCCCCTGTCCTCTGCCCTCCAGCCTCCCCTGTCCTCTGCCCTCCAGCCTCCCCTCCAGCCTACGCTCTCCCCTCCAGCCTACGCTCTCCCTCTCCAGCCTACGCTCTCCCCTCCAGCCTACGCTCTGCCCTCCAGCCTCCGCTCTGCCCTCCAGCCTCGGCCCTCCAGCCTCCCCTGTCTTCTGCCCTCCAGCCTACGCTCTGCCCTCCAGCCTCCGCTCTGCCCTCCAGCCTCCGCTCTGCCCTCTGCCCTCCAGCCTCCCCTGTCCTCTGCCCTCCAGCGTCCGCTCTGCCCTCCAGCGTCCGCTCTGCCCTCCAGCGTCCGCTCTGCCCTCCAGCGTCCGCTCTGTCCTCCAGCGTCCGCTCTCCTCTGCCCTCCAGCCTCCCCTGTCCTCTGCCCTCCAGCCTCCCCTCCCCTCTGCCCTCCAGCCTCCCCTCTCCTCTGCCCTCCAGCCTCCCCTGTCCTCTGCCCTCCAGCCTCCGCTCTGCCCTCCAGCCTCCGCTCTGCCCTCCAGCCTCCCCTGTCCTCTTCCCCCCAGCCTCCCCTGTCCTCTTCCCCCCAGCCTCCCCTGTCCTCTTCCCCCAGCCTCCCCTGTCCTCTTCCCCCAGCCTCCCCTGTCCTCTTCCCCCCAGCCTCCCCTGTCCTCTGCCCTCCAGCATCCGCTCTGCCCTCCAGCCTCCCCTGTCCTCTGCCCTCCAGCCTCCCCTGTCCTCTGCCCTCCAGCCTCCCCTCTCCTCTGCCCTCCAGCCTTCCCTCTCCTCTGCCCTCCAGCCTCCCCTCTCCTCTCCCGCCTACCCTCTCCCCTCCAGCCTCCGCTCTCCCCTCCAGCCTCCCCTGTCCTCTGCCCTCCAGCCTCCCCTGTCCTCTGCCCTCCAGCCTCCCCTGTCCTCTGCCCTCCAGCCTCCTCTCTCCTCTGCCCTCCAGCCTCCCCTCTTCTCTGCCCTCCAGCCTCCCCTCTCCCCTCCCGCCTACCCTCTCCCCTCCAGCCTCCGCTCTCCCCTCCAGCCTCCCCTGTCCTCTGCCCTCTAGCCTCCCCTGTCCTCTGCCCTCCAGCCTCCCCTGTCCTCTGCCCTCCAGCCTCCCCTGTCCTCTGCCCTCCAGCCTCCCCTGTCCTCTGCCCTCCAGCCTCCCCTCCAGCCTACGCTCTCCCCTCCAGCCTACGCTCTCCCCTCCAGCCTACGCTCTGCCCTCCAGCCTCCGCTCTGCCCTCCAGCCTCTGCCCTCCAGCCTCCCCTGTCCTCTGCCCTCCAGCCTACGCTCTGCCCTCCAGCCTCCGCTCTGCCCTCCAGCCTCCGCTCTGCCCTCTGCCCTCCAGCCTCCCCTGTCCTCTGCCCTCCAGCGTCTGCTCTGCCCTCCAGCGTCCGCTCTGCCCTCCAGCGTCCGCTCTGCCCTCCAGCATCCGCTCTGTCCTCCAGCGTCCGCTCTCCTCTGCCCTCCAGCCTCCCCTGTCCTCTGCCCTCCAGCCTCCCCTCCCCTCTGCCCTCCAGCCTCCCCTCTCCTCTGCCCTCCAGCCTCCCCTGTCCTCTGCCCTCCAGCCTCCGCTCTGCCCTCCAGCCTCCGCTCTGCCCTCCAGCCTCCCCTGTCCTCTTCCCCCCAGCCTCCCCTGTCCTCTTCCCCCCAGCCTCCCCTGTCCTCTTCCCCCCAGCCTCCCCTGTCCTCTTCCCCCAGCCTCCCCTGTCCTCTTCCCCCCAGCCTCCCCTGTCCTCTGCCCTCCAGCGTCCGCTCTGCCCTCCAGCCTCCCCTGTCCTCTGCCCTCCAGCCTCCCCTGTCCTCTGCCCTCCAGCCTCCCCTCTCCTCTGCCCTCCAGCCTTCCCTCTCCTCTGCCCTCCAGCCTCCCCTCTCCTCTCCCGCCTACCCTCTCCCCTCCAGCCTCCGCTCTCCCCTCCAGCCTCCCCTGTCCTCTGCCCTCCAGCCTCCCCTGTCCTCTGCCCTCCAGCCTCCCCTGTCCTCTGCCCTCCAGCCTCCCCTCTCCTCTGCCCTCCAGCCTCCCCTCTTCTCTGCCCTCCAGCCTCCCCTCTCCCCTCCCGCCTACCCTCTCCCCTCCAGCCTCCGCTCTCCCCTCCAGCCTCCCCTGTCCTCTGCCCTCTAGCCTCCCCTGTCCTCTGCCCTCCAGCCTCCCCTGTCCTCTGCCCTCCAGCCTCCCCTCTCCTCTGCCCTCCAGCCTCCCCTCTTCTCTGCCCTCCAGCCTCCCCTCTCCCCTCCCGCCTACCCTCTCCCCTCCAGCCTCCGCTCTCCCCTCCAGCCTCCCCTGTCCTCTGCCCTCTAGCCTCCCCTGTCCTCTGCCCTCCAGCCTCCCCTGTCCTCTGCCCTCCAGCCTCCCCTGTCCTCTGCCCTCCAGCCTCCCCTGTCCTCTGCCCTCCAGCCTCCCCTCTCCTCTGCCCTCCAGCCTCCCCTCTTCTCTGCCCTCCAGCCTCCCCTCTCCCCTCCCGCCTACCCTCTCCCCTCCAGCCTCCGCTCTCCCCTCCAGCCTCCCCTGTCCTCTGCCCTCCAGCCTCCCCTGTCCTCTGCCCTCCAGCCTCCCCTGTCCTCTGCCCTCCAGCCTCCCCTGTCCTCTGCCCTCCAGCCTCCCCTGTCCTCTGCCCTCCAGCCTCCCCTCCAGCCTACGCTCTCCCCTCCAGCCTACGCTCTCCCCTCCAGCCTACGCTCTCCCCTCCAGCCTACGCTCTGCCCTCCAGCCTCCGCTCTGCCCTCCAGCCTCTGCCCTCCAGCCTCTGCCCTCCAGCCTCCCCTGTCCTCTGCCCTCCAGCCTACGCTCTGCCCTCCAGCCTCCGCTCTGCCCTCCAGCCTCCGCTCTGCCCTCCAGCCTCCCCTGTCCTCTGCCCTCCAGCGTCCGCTCTGCCCTCCAGCGTCCGCTCTGCCCTCCAGCGTCCGCTCTGCCCTCCAGCGTCCGCTCTGTCCTCCAGCGTCCGCTCTCCTCTGCCCTCCAGCCTCCCCTGTCCTCTGCCCTCCAGCCTCCCCTCCCCTCTGCCCTCCAGCCTCCCCTCTCCTCTGCCCTCCAGCCTCCCCTGTCCTCTGCCCTCCAGCCTCCCCTGTTCTCTGCCCTCCAGCCTCTCCCTGTCCTCTGCCCTCCAGCCTTCCCTGTCCTCTGCCCTCCAACCTCCCCTGTCCTCTGCCCTCTTCACCCCTCCAGCTTCCGCTCTCCTCACCTCTCCTCACCCCTCCAGCCTCCGCTCTCCTCACCCCTCCATATGCAATGTACAGTATGTGTATATATGTGTGTATGTACTCACTTCCGTCACTTTGTCCGCACTTCCCTCACTTTGTCCGCACACATACACACACACACACACACACTCCGCTATAGTTAGCACCGGCCCTGCATCAGCCGCCTGGATCCTCAGTCGACATGTCGCCACCCCCCAACTACTGGATCCATTATAGCGTCCAAGAAGTGTCGCCAAACTTCCCGGACGCCATATTGGATCCAGTCGTCCGCGGGTGGCGACATGTCGACTCAGGATCCAAGCGGCGAGGAAGACGCAGGGTCGGTGCTAACTATAGTGGAGTGTGTGTGTGTATGTATGTATGTGTGTGCTGACCACTCTGCCCACGGCGCTGCGCTGACCACTCTGCCCACGGCGCTGCGCTGACCACTCTGCCCACGGCGCTGCGCTGACCACTCTGCCCACGCCGCTGCGCTGACCACTCTGCCCACGCCGCTTCGCTGACCAATCTCACCGCACTCACTGCTAACCACTGAGCCACCGCACTCACTGCTAACCACTGAGCCACCGCACTCACTGCTAACCACTGAGCCACCTGTATACACACAATTCATTTCACCGCACTCCCCTAACTATTAGTAAATAGACTATATATGGATTCTAGACTACCCGATTCTTTAGAATCGGGCCGCCATCTAATGTCATCAATAAACACAAGTGACCCAGTGCCATTGAAAGCCATGCATGCCCATGCCATCACGTTGCCTCCACCATGTTTTACAGAGGATGTGGTGTGCCTTGGATCATGTGCCATTCCCTTTCTTCTCCAAACTTTTTTCTTCCCATCATTCTGGTACAGGTTGATCTTTGTCTCATCTGTCCATAGAATACTTTTCCAGAACTGAGCTGGCTTCTTGAGGTGTTTTTCAGCAAATTTAACTCTGGCCTGTCTATTTTTGGAATTGATGAATGGTTTGCATCTAGATGTGAACCCTTTGTATTTACTGTCATGGAGTCTTCTCTTTACTGTTGACTTAGAGACAGATACACCTACTTCACTGAGAGTGTTCTAGACTTCAGTTGATGTTGTGAACTGGTTCTTCTTCACCAAATAAAGTATGCGGCGATCATCCACCACTGTTGTCATCCGTGAACGCCCAGGCCTTTTAGAGTTCCCAAGCTCACCAGTCAATTCCTTTTTTCTCAGAATGTACCCAACTGTTGATTTTGCTACTCCAAGCATGTCTGCTATCTCTCTGATGGATTTTTTCTTTTTTTTCAGCCTCAGGATGTTCTGCTTCACCTCAATTGAGAGTTCCTTTGACCGCATGTTGTCTGGTCACAGCAACAGCTTCCAAATGCAAAACCACACACCTGGAATCCACCCCTGACCTTTTAACTACTTAATTGATTACAGGTTAACGAGGGAGACGCCTTCAGAGTTAATTGCAGCCCTTAGAGTCCATTGTCCAATTACTTTTGGTCCCTTGAAAAAGAGGAGGCTATGCATTACAGAGCTATAATTCCTAAACCCTTTCTCCGATTTGGATGTGGAAACTCTCATATTGCAGCTGGGAGTGTGCACTTTCAGCCCATATTATATATATAATTGTATTTCTGAACAGCTAAAATAACAAAACTTGTGTCACTGTCCAAATATTTCTGGCCCTAACTGTAACTCATTATAGTGAATGAACTTGACAGTTGACGGCGCCCACCAGGTCCGTGGGGTACTGGGAACCAGGTTGGGCAGTTCACTGGGAAAGTCATGGGGCTGTGACCCGGTTCTGAGGCCCAGGCAGTGTCAATAAATGGGTGAAAAAAGGTAATGGTGTATGGGATCTAACGTGACGCCACCCGTGTATTTCGGCAATGATGCATGGATGGCCGACACTGCAGGGCAGATCCTCTGGGGCTGTTGGTATTGCAGCTGAGAGGGTGTGGGTCTCCACAGGTAGAGCAGAGGACCCCAGGGCAGTGATAAAGTCTTTGTTGGGGCAGCGAAGTAATAAATAACTTGGAGGACACAGCTGGGTGCAGTCTTTAAGTTTTTACTCACTGTTTTGACAAGTGGTCAGGTGTTCTCAGCAAACTACGGGGTGCTGCACCCTCCGGGTCAGGGGCTCCATGCAACTCTCGGATAATTTGTGGAACAGTCAACCAGGACCCCCTTCTGGTGTTCCTTCCAGGGTCGTCTCTCTGCGCTGGCTCGCACCCGCCTGCCCCACGCCTCACACTCAGTGTCATCTTCCTAGTCGCCTAGACCCTCCACGGCCACCTTTTCAGTGAATAAGTGTGGATTCAGGTTGTTGCACCTGAAGTCGCCACAACCCCCGGTTTTCATAGCTGAGCCTCTTTCTCTGTCACTCCACTATTCGGGGTCCAGTTGCCCTTTCTGCGGCCCTGGTTCCTCCACCTGACTCTGGTCACTGTCAGCCTGGATGCGGGTGCCATGGATGGATTCCTCACTTCCTGTGCTCTTGGGACCCCTTCAGCCTCTCCAGAGCCCCTCTCCAGCTCCTCTGTCCCACTCGCCTTTCTGTCGTAGTACGAGTCTCCAGGACGTATCTATCAAAAGTCCTCTCGTGTCAGACTCCTCATCACCTACATTCGTCCGTTCTACATCTCTACACTTCCTGTTCCCACCTTCTGGTGCTCCCCTAGTCCCCCTTCTCCATTCGCACGCCCTACCTGTCTTCCCTCCAGCCAGGGATGGGGCCCTCCCTGAACAGGGTCTGCTCAAATCCCCGACCTGGAGTGTGTAGTGTTGAATGTGGGTGTGTGAATCTTGATCACCGTCCCCTCCGTACCCGAGAGTGGGGTACCACACCTCTGGCTGAGGTGCAGTACCTCTGTGGCGACTGGACTCTCAGGGGCACCACATATAGAAGTTGTGATGGTGGACATGGTGGGTTATATTTTACTACATTTTACAAGTGTCGTTCTAATACTGTGTATTCACCCCTTCCCCACTTCCTGTGTACTCACTACACTCCAGAGAGTCTGATAATTGAATTTCTGTGGACATGTCCTTACTTGGTCATTCTAGTCCTCTGCCTACCAAAGTTTGTACTTGCCCCCCTGGAGTGTGTCAATAGACCTAGTTTTGGATATTGGGAGGTGGTTGGGGAGAAGAGGGTGTAAGATTTGAGTCTTTCAGTGGACAGGCAGTGCAATTCAGTCTTTGTGTGTGCTGGACAGCTGAGTTGAGATCAACTCCACAAAGGGACATAGAGAAACCTGGATTACATGAACATATAATATACTGCTGGATTGTTTTTATGGATTATTATGTTTTTCAAGCAATAAAGGTTCTTGGGCTGTTCACACATCTCTCGTTCTGTTGATTGTGGGATACCAGGGAAGGACCCCGTGACAGAAGGTTTGGGCACCATTTTACATCTCATCATAAAATGATAGGTATTATCTAACAAAGTAGGGTAGGCAGGTGAGAATTTAATCCATTAACAATGTTGGCATGCTTTTATGATGCGCGCAGGGCAGGTCACAAGGGTATCTCATTGCCAATACTCAGCCATAAGCCCTTCGTTTTGTTTCCATAAGTGATCAATGGGATGACGGCTGCTTTATGATTTATTTCAATGCTGTAAATAGTTGAATTGTCAGGTGGAAGAAGATGATGTTCTCTGGAAGATTTCTTGCGCTCCTATTTTGCACATCTTCTTCCCAGGGTAATAGAGAGGAGAGACTTTTAGTGCTATTGATTGTGTCCATCTGTCCCTCAGTGTAATTGACACTAATCCTTGAGCAAGGCCTTACTCCTGACATCACTGATTCCTAATTGCCGCTTTCAGTACTGAGCACTTCATCGTCCACCTGTCACAATGGTCTCTCTTACTTTTAAGACTTGTTACAGTTTTGGGACCTGTGTGTCACTCCTGTATTGAAACTTCATATTAAACATGTTTCTTTCCTTTGGCAATTTAGGAGTTAATGTCAGTTTCTGTTGCTAGCAAGCTAGCTAGTTCTTTGTCCAGGTGTGTCTACTTTGTGATCACTTCCATCCCCTTTATATTATCACCTGGTGTCCGCATCCTTTGCTGGTGATTGAAATTGGCCCAGCTACCTGAGGTGAATGAGGTTCTCTGGAGAGCTGACTACTGCCAAACTGTCTGCTGTCAAGGAGCGTGGAAGCAGGAGTGAAGTTGTTTGTTGTTTCTCTGTCTGTCTCCCCTTCCCTCTTGTTATTATTGCAGTGGTTGGGACAAGTGCTCCCACAAGCCATTTCCCTATTGAGGTCTAACATGAGATCCAGCAAGGGACTAGGTATCCTGTTCGGCGACAGGTAGAAAGAACCCGTATAGGGACGATAGGGAGATCAGCGCACAGCCGCAGGTGAGTGCAGGTCACCTCTCCCCCGTTTCTTATGAGCAGGGCCCTCCGCCGTATTTGTCCCCCCTGGTGTTGTTTCGTGTAGTTCACCGGACACTGTTAGCCCGTGTGTCCACCGTCACGCATGGTAGCCAGACACCCCCTTAATTCAATGTCACACCTCTATTGTACAGTGTGCATATATATACTTAGTTAAAATATTTGAATTTTTGTCTAATAATTGGAAACATTCCTTAAAACATTCCCCCCCTTAAATAAAAAAAAATCACCTGTAATATGTGATATCAACAGGATTTTGTGAATCAATCACTGATGGATGAAATGCCGGTGTGACTGACCGAGTGCCGCTGTCATGTGACATCATGTTGGTGACAGAGATCCCATTAAAGTTGGCAGCAAAGCAATTGCCATGAACCTGATGTCCAACAATGGGAATAGCTTTCCACATCGGTATCTCTAAACATTTTAACTCCAAATTGCAGGACAGGTGCAAGCACAACACTGACTTTTTATTTTTCAGCGCTGAAGTGGAGCTTTAAATGTAAGCCCCCTGCCCCCCAGTATTACACTCATCTGCCGCAGCTTCATCGCTTTCAAATCCCACAGCATCATCTTGTGCCTTTAACTTCTGATTGACCGGAAGTCAGAAGTTACATCACAAGGACTCAGTGCAACTCTATGAGAACCAGAACAAGGCCTCCATAGACTTGTATTGAGTTGTGACGTTTGGCGCGCTTCATGAAACTCTGGAGCTGCCAGCAGATCACAAATCACAGGAGACCGACCAGAGCAATGCTGGAAAAAGATAAATACGGCATCAAGTGAGCATATGATAGGGAAAGGGGATTTATGTTTAAAGCACCACTCCAGCGGTGCAATTAAAAAAAATGCTGGAGTGGTGTTTTAAGCAGTAGCTCCCCTTAGTGGTGGAACCATAGAAATTCTTATGCAGTAAATTCTTCCTTGTGGAGTGAAACATAGAAATTTTTATGCAGTGAGCTCCCCCTAGTGGAGGGGAATCATAGAAATTCTTATGTAGTGAGCTCCCCCTAGTGGAGGGGAAACAGACATTTTTATGCATTGAGCCCCCCTAGTGGATGGGAACAATAGAAATTCTTATGCAGTGAAATCCACTAGTGGACGGGAACCATAGAAATTATTATTCAGTAAGCTGGCAGCCCTAGTGGAAGGGAACCATAGAAAGTCTTCTTCAGTAAGCTCCCCCTAGTGGAGGGCAGCCATAGAAATTCTTGTGCAGTGAGCTCTCCCTAGTGGAGGGGAACCATAGAAACTCTTATGCAGTACACTCCCCCTAGTGGTTGGGAACCATAAAAATTCTAAGGCAGTGAGATCCCCCTAATGGGCAACTGTAAATAGTCTGCAGTGAATCACCTCACCTTAGTTGCATGGAACTATACAATTTTAATTGCATTACATTCCCTCTAGTGGTGGGACACTATATAGATCTTTATGCAGTGGGCTTCTACTACTGGTGTCTGCAGTTAGGAACATCTCTTTCAATGGCAGGCTATCCCTAGTCACAGGAAACTATATAACTTAGTGGTGGAAACTATACAAATCTTTATGCAGTGGTTTCCCACTAGTGGTGTCTGCAGTTAAGAAGATCTCTTTCTCTGTCAGGCTATCCCTAGTCACAGGGAGCTATATAACTGATTGTAAAATGAGCTCCCTCTAGTGGAACTATACAGATCCTTATACAGTGGTATCTGCAGCTAGGAAGATCTAATCTATCTATCCCTACTCACAGGGAACTATATAACTTCTTATACAATGAGCTCCCTCTAGTGGTAGAAACTACACAAACCTTTTTGCAATGGTTTCCCACTAGTGGTGTCTGCAGTTAAGAAGATCTCTTTCTCTGTCAGGCTAGCCCTAGTCACAGGGAGCTATATAACTGATTGTACAATGAGCTCCCTCTAGTGGAACTATACAGATCCTTATACAGTGGTATCTGTAGTTAGGAAGATCTAATCTATCCCTACTCACAGGGAACTATATAACTTCTTATACAATGAGCTCCCTCTAGTGGTAGAAACTACACAAACCTTTTTGCAATGGTTTCCCACTAGTGGTGTATGCAGTTACGAAGATATTTTCCTCTGTCAGGCAATCCCTCATCACAGGAAACTGTATAATGTCTTATACAACACTTGTAAGACATACTGAGGGAATTTAGATTGAGAGCCCCAATGGGGACAGTGATGCAAATGTATGTAAAGTGCTATAGAATAGCGCTATATTTATGAATAAATATTATTATTATATTAGTATTATTATACAATGAGCTCCTTCTAGTGGTGGGAATTATACAGATCTTCATGCACTGGGCTCCCTCTAGTGGTGTCTGCAGTTAGAAGGGGCTCTTTCTCTGTCAGGCTATCCCTAGTCACAGGGAACTACCGTATGTAACATCTTATACAAACAGCTCCCTCCAGTGGTGGGAATTATACAGATCTTCATGTACTGGACTCCCTCTAGTGGTGTCTGCAGTTAGAACGGGCTCTTTCTCTGTCAGGCTATCCCTAGTCACAGGGAACTACCGTATGTAACATCTTATACAATCAGCTCCCTCCAGTGGTGGGACTTATGCAGATCTTCATGCACTGGGCTCCCTCTAGTGGTGTCTGCAGTTAGAATGGGCTCTTTCTCTGTCAGGCTATCCCTAGTCACAGGGAACTACCGTATGTAACATCTTGTACAATCAGCTCCCTCCAGTGGTGGGAATTATACAGATCTTCCTGTACTGGGCTTTCTCTACTGGTGTCTGCAGTTAGAACGGGCTCTTTCTCTGTCAGGCTATCCCTAGTCACAGGGAACTACAGTATGTAACATCTTATACAATCAGCTCCCTCTAGCGGTGGGAATTATACAGATCTTCATGCACTGGGCTCCCTCTAGTGGTGTCTGCAGTTAGAACGGGCTCTTTCTCTGTCAGGCTATCCCTAGTCACAGGAAACTACCGTATGTAACATCTTATACAATCAGCTCCCTCTAGTGGTGGGAATTATACAGATCTTCATGCACTGGGCTCCCTCTAGTGGTGTTTGCAGTTAGAACAGGCTCTTTCTTTGTCAGGCTATCCCTAGTCACAGGGAACTACCATATGTAACATCTTATACAATCAGCTTCCTCTAGTGGTGGGAATTATACAGATCTTCATGCACTGGGCTCCCTCTAGTGGTGTCTGCAGTTAGAACGGGCTCTTTCTCTGTCAGGCTATCCCTAGTCACAGGAAACTACCGTATGTAACATCTTATACAATCAGCTCCCTCTAGTGGTGGGAATTATACAGATCTTCATGCACTGGACTCCCTCTAGTGGTGTCTGCAGTTAGAACGTCTCTTTCTCTGTCAGGCTATCCCAGTCACAGGAACTTACCGTATGTAACATCTTATACAATCAGCTTCCTCTAGTGGTGGGAATTATACAGATCTTCATGCACTGGGCTCCCTCTAGTGGTGTCTGCAGTTAGAACGGGCTCTTTCTCTGTCAGGCTATCCCTAGTCACAGGAAACTACAGTATGTAACATCTTATACAATCAGCTCCCTCTAGTGGTGGGAATTATACAGATCTTCATGCACTGGGCTCCCTCTAGTGGTGCCTGCAGTTAGAATGGGCTCTTTCTCTGTCAGGCTATCCCTAGTCACAGGGAACTACCGTATGTAACATCTTATACAATGAGCTCCCTCTAGTGGTGGGAACTATATAGATCCTTAAGCAGTGGGCTCCCACTAGTGGTGTCTGCAGTTATTAAGATTTTTTTTCTGGGAGATTCTTCAAAGGGTGAACTGCTATATCGCCCAAGATATCCTATCTGAAGAGGAGGGGAGAAAAAAATAAAAAAATATTTTAAATAATGATGATGAAGAAGAAGATGTGGTAAACTTCCACAACCCCTGAGTGATTAATGCGACCTCACCTCATCTATAATAATGCTGTTCCAGCTTCAGCTCCTCTCACGACGTCTCCAACAGAACAGACATATTAGCACAAAGGAGTGTGATTAAGGGCTCTTGAGAGAAATGTATCACACACAACGCCGCCACCTTAATGCTGAGCACAATTAGAAATTAATAATAATGGCTCCCGGTAAGTGATACTATGGGGGTGATATCACACAGGAAGCAATGCTCCTAATAAACTACAAGATTATGATGCAGGCAGTCCACAATGTTCACTATATAGCATCGTATATGATTCTTCTGTAAGGATTTATTTATTTAGAAGGTCTTTGTCACGCTCGGGTGAGAGAATGCATGGTGCAATACAGTACAAAGGTGACAATGGGGATAGAGAGGACAGAAGCCCAAGTGGTAGGAAGAGGAACAGGTCACTCTCCTGACATCTGTGTCTGTACCCTGAACTCCCTAACATCCCCATATGGGTCCTTCCCCCCCAATCACCATCACATTCCAAATCCTTCACTATCCCTCCACTCGCCCTTGCTATTGCAATGGCCAATGAGCGCACTAGTCACACACTGCAGTAATAAGACACAAAGAAAGAGGACAGACAGAGGGACATAGACAAAAAGGATATACTCCAACTCCACAATTGCAAAGAAGCACGAGGGTTGCAAGCGTCACAACTTCAGCAACTTCAAGAGAACTACTCCTTGCATGGTGGTCAGCATAGAATAAATTCCATAACCGGTATTTAGATGATGTGGAACATGTGACTATTTAAAGTGGAGAGGAGTGGTCACTAAAATGGCTGCACCAGAGATACGACTAACAAAGAACTACCAGAAAGGCAAGTGTCTTAAACCCCTGAAGCATAAAAACAGTTTCATAAGATAGGTCCTTCATGGTATGACGTCAGCTGCACATAATTTCTGGTCTGGGGCATGGTGGGGGTGTATTGTGGAGGTGTATTGGTTATACGGCCGGCTCTGGAGCATGTACTTTTGAATTACATTATCATGCCCACCGGGGTGTGATAACAACAGAGTAAGGAGAAGCATGGAGGCTGAGAGAATGCCCACACATGGCCCACAGGTCTGGACAATGGGGGAAAATGTAAGTTATAAACAATGTTTTTACAATCATTATACTTCAGTTTTAGGTCAGACAGGGATGGTTAGTGATGTAGTAGGAAGCTGCAGGGACAGGTAGTGACAGGTTTAGGGGCATAAATGACCTGACAGGTTCCTTTAAGAAAAAAAAAATCCTTTAAATGCCTATGCATGTCAATTTATTTGCTATAGTAGACCATAGAGACACCATAATAATAAATAATAAGTTTTATGCAAACAGTCATAAGAAAACCGTTATCAGAAAATACAACAATTAAAGCAAAATAATGACAACCCTGCCCATAAGAGCTTACAAATCTACAATGAGGTGGGGTGACACAAAGTACAAGTACTTATTTACAATGATGGTATAGTCAACTTGAGGAAATAGGGAACAGATAGGAGCAGCATATGGCAGTGGCCACCAACCATTGTTGGTGATTCACTTGAGACTGGTGGAGCGGATAGGCTATGTTAGATGACTTTGACTAGGGATCTTGTTATGCCGCCCTAAAAAGATGTGTTTTTAGGGATCGCCTGGTTGTGGATAGACCTAATTTCTTGGGGTAGAGCACTCCAGAGAATTGGTGCAGCTCGAGAAGTCTTGGAGAATTGAAAGGAGAGCCTGCTATGGAATCTGTTCTACATGATCTCCATTCATTTAATGGCCAACGGGTCTGAACTTAGATTGGGAAAAATGAGCCTCTGTTGTAGCGCTGCTTCAAAGGGTTGGGAATTTTTTTTACCTCCGAACCATTTCCGTAACATTTTTTAAACAAAATCATAACAGGCTCTCCCAACCCAAATCCATGAGCATGTTGGGTGTGCGGTGTTCATGCTCTGCTTGCCCGTGTGCGCTTTAATTAGCAGATGATTGGCATGTTCACAGGAGATAAGTGGCTTGTCATGTTTGCGTGTGACAAGGGCAGCATTATCGAGTGAGTGGGAGTAGGAAGCCGGGGAAAGGGCCGGGTATCTGCTGCTACAGTAGTGAAGAACAGTGACAGGTGGCTCTACGTGTATTATTAGGGAGAAGACAGTCTTTCCCTATACATGCAGACGTATAGTTTGAACAGTTTCAGTATTCATAACAAATAATGAACATAATGCAAGTCAAAGGAGAACTCACTTGAATACTATTACACGGAGCTTTGCTCAAACCTCCCAACTGTCATGGCAGCGTTGAGCTCTGTTCAGACTGCAGGTTCAGAGGCTCTGTTTCTCTGGTGTCTGGGATCAACACAGGCAGACTCGGCACCAACCTCTGGGTGCTGATTCATAGGCAGGCTAGCAAGAGTTAATCTCTTCTGTCTGCTTGATCCTATTGTCACATGTTGTGGTGAGGCCTATCACAGCGGCCCACCTCCTATTTATGCTGGTGGAATCCTTCTACACATGGCAGCTATAGTTTATCCTATGTTGGTCTGTGAGGTGTGATGTTCCAGACTCTCTGGAGAAAGCTGTGCTATTTACTTCAGTGCAACAGTTGTGAAAGTTGTTTACATCTGTTGTTTTGTAGCTTGCTTCCTGCTCTTGTTTTTTCTTCTGCTACTCCTCCGAGTTTTGATTTTACCTTGCCTGTCTTTAACTGTGGGCTTCATGACTCTCTGTCACTGTGTAGTGAGAATGCTGATGAGGGAATGGCAGGTATGGGCAGGGTGACCAGGGAAGACTAGTTTGACCCTAGCCTAGGAACCCTGAATCGCCCTGATCCCGAAGGTTTCTCAGAAGGTGAGAAGGTTCGGGCCTCCAGCCTCTCCCTAACCTCCTCCACCAGCCTATTCCCCTCTCAGCAACTACAGCAACTTCAAAGGATAGGACTTCAGCAACACAAACACACAGGTCAGCACAGCACGGCTTCCAGGCATAGAGTGAAACTCTATCAGCGGCACCACCTGGTGGAAGGAGAGGCTACTTAAAGGCTAGGGGAAGGGGAGTTCAGGTGACTCACACATTAAGCCCTCAACCAGCAGTTGAACCTCATAGTGAATGCAGTTCTGGAGCACACAGGAGGCCAGGACCTTCACAACTATCATGCATGCAGCTCTTAAAGACAAACACATGCACAGCAGCATCCAGCTATGTCAGCACCATCTACATGCATGACACTCTCCTGTCACGGAGGGAGGGGAATCAGCCCAGGGCTGTACAGGAGCAGGGCCAGGGTGAGGACTCAGGCCTTTCCATCATCAGGAGTACCCCTGAGACGGGGATAGCACAGGGATCCCTAGCTTGAGGGACAGATCAGGTGTCCTGGTTCCCCGTTATCCCATGGTCATCTTGACAAATACAATTACTGAGACAGTTCAAAGTATGCGGCAAGAGCAACCCAAACACGAACAGTCTATTATTCGCCCATCACTAGTATAGATGCAAGTGATGTGCAGCCAGCTAGAATTAAGTGGTATCCATGCTAGAAGAGTATTAGCTCACAGATCCTGATTTCACCCGCGATTAGCAGGAATCTGTGAGCAAAAGCATCAAGAAGTGTTCAATTTCCCTACAGCACCTCCACAGGGGAAATGAGGTATTACACAGTTGTCATTAAAGTTAGTCACCTTAGGCTCATGTGTTATATATGTTTTTATCAGGTAACGGACGGATTCTTACACTTCATAGAGGAGGTACCTCTGGTGTGTATGCGGTTGGCTCACATATAGTAGCCATCTGTATGTGTCCCAGACTTTATGGATTTAGGTCAGGTTGCTCAAAAGCTTGAGATGCAGGGGGTGCTCGCTCAGATCGGGTTAGGTTCGAGGTTTCGGGACAAAGTCTTGGCCTTGTATACGGCTCCAACGGCGAGGAATACGTGTAACGGTGCCCTATCGGACTCCTTTCCTATAGGGAATGGGACAAGGCGGGGGTGCCCCCTCTCACCTATGCTATGCTTTGGTGATGAAGCATCTGGCCATAGCCCTGAGGTGTAACCCTAATATTCACGGGGTGAAAATCGGTGGAAAAACATGTAAATTGGCACAGTACCTGACGATTTGTTGATGTATATTACCGAGCCTGAAATTTCTCTCCCATCTATCTTAGGGGAATTTGAGAGTTACGGCCTTGTTAGTAATTTTCGGGTCAATCTTACCAAATCAGAGGTCATGAATATTAGCCTTCCACCGGAGAGGCAGGGTAGGCTACAGACAGCCTTCCCCTTTAAATGGTGCGCGACGTCCTTGAAATATCTCAGCATCCACTTGTCTGCTGACTATTCGCAACTATATGAATTAAATTTTAAACCCCTCCTACACCGCATTAAAGATGATCTCAAAACGCATGTCAGAAGGCGTCTATCCTGGTTCGGCAGGATTAATGTCCTCAAAATGGACATACTGCCAAAGATACTCTACTTATTCCAGACAATTCCTATTGCTCTGCCCCGCACATTCTTCATTCAGCTGAAATCGGCCACTACTACATTTGTTTGGTCGAATCGTAGATCTCGACTGGCCCGTAAGATCTTGAGCAGGCCCAAATTGGAGGGTGGGGTGGGACTCCCTGACTTCCATCTTTATCACATAGCAGCTGTTCTCACTAGAGTGGTGTGTTGGTTTCATGGCGCCTTGTCAAAACAGTGGATAGATAGGGAAGGCCGCCTGGCGGGCTGGAGTTTAACTTCTCTCCCATGGATACCCAGACCTAAACGTCCGGATTGTGTCCTATCTTCTGTCCTTCTGAGAGACACATTGCGGATATGGGATGGTGTGTGCACTAAATATCAACCTTTCTGACGGATGGGGCCTATGACCCCTTTGTTCGATAAACCTGACTTCCCTCCGGCAGGTTCATGTGGAGACCTTTATGGTATGGTCGCGGCATCAGCACACCAGGGTCCGGGAGGTTCTGTTGGATACTTCCTCCTTCCCGACCCTCTTGGAATTCCAATCCAGTTTCCCGGATGGCTCAATCTGTTGGTTTGAATATTTGCAATTGAGATCTGTTTTTTGTACCACTTGGCCCATCTCCGGTTTGGCTGGGGATCTTTCGAAGTTTGAAGCTCTTCTAGTGCAGGACACGATGCTGACTCACCTAATCTCTATGCCTTGCTGTCCACACCTGATGATCTCAGATCGATAGGGTTTGTTAAATCATGGGAAGCGAAGCTGGGCCTTGAATTCCCAGACACTGACTGGAAAAATTTTGTGCCCATAAATTGCCGATACCATGCAAGATACAGGAACAAAATTACAAACTTGTTACTAGATGGTATAGATGCCCCAGAGATCTCCATAAAATCTATGCCTCTATCCCGGATACCTGCTGGAGGTGTCAGTCAGGCGATGGATCATTGATCCACATCTGGTGGAGATGTCCGCCCCATATTGGCATTATGGCAGAAAATCTTTCTAATTCATGAACGTGTCTCTGGTTTATCTGTCCCATGCCTTCCTCAAATAGGCCTGATCCTTTAAGGGACTCAAAAGTGGCCTTCTTAGGCATTGCCTTACAGCGGCCAGACTAACTATCCCAAAAAGATGGAAGACTACCTTGGTCCCTAGTGTTCTAGACTGGATCGGGGAAATGGAGTATCTGTGCAGGATGGAGAGGCATTCCGCCCATTCTGATACCCAGGTGGATAAATACTTTGCTACCGGGCAAGATTGGATAATGTATAAAGAAACCCCTGACTTGGTTGATGTCCTCTTGTTTAATACGCATTTTCCTTCCTTACTGTATGTTGAGCGAGGCCACTTGTTATGACGGTCCTCGCCCACTCTGGCTGCCCTGGGGACAACTCCTTAATTCTACCCTTCTCATTCATTTTGTCCCCCTCCTCTCTCTTTATTCTTCTCTTTTCCCTCTTTTTCTCCTTATTGCTTTCTTGCTCGATTGATAAACAGAAACTGATACATACTTTACTTGTACACGGTTGTTTTTGTGTTCCTTAATCTGCAATTTTATGTTATTCGGGATCGCCCGAGATCATTCACCTATTGTTGCTTGTAAATTATTGTTTTTTTTTTTGTTTTTTTTTTAATTTTCTCTTTCCTTTTCATTTTTAATATGTGCAATAATTGATATTGACTTTGTGTATATGCACTTGTCCGACATGTATTTGGCCGCTTGTAGTAGCCTTTCTGTTTTTTTGGCTGTATCTAAATAAAGATTTTCGAAAAAAAAAAAAAAAGCTTGAGATATAGAAATGGTGAAAATGGACTAAATAGGTGTGAGGAGTCTTCTCACTTTCACTTATATGAGCACATTCAACACCTGGGACATCAGACTAAAACATGAAAAGTATTTTTCAGATACTGGTCAGATGTCCAGGTTGTCCACATCTTCATTTGTTTGGAATACTGCAGGAGGACAATTATCTTATGGTAAGTCCCTCCTCGAGGACTGTAGGGGACAGTGCCTTTATTGTAAGTCCTTCCTTGAGGACTGCAGTGGGCAGTACCTTTATGATAAGTCCCTCCTGGAGGACTGCAGGGAACACTTCCTTTATGGTAAATCCTTCTTAGAGGTCTGCAGGGGGACAGTGACCTAATATTAAGATGCTCCTGGAGGCCTGCAGCAGGACAGTGCTCTTATGGCTAGTCCCTCTGGAGGATTGCAGGGGAAAAGTGTCCTCATGGTAAGCCCCTTCTGGAGGATTGCAGGGTAATGATTCCCTTATGGTGAGTCCATCTTAGAGGTGGATAGTTCCTTTATGGTGAGTCCATCTTGGAGGTCTGAGTGAACAGTTCCATTATAGTAAGTCCCTTCTGGAGGTCTGTGAGGACAGTTCCCTTATAGTAAGTTCCTCCTGGAGGTATGTGAGGACAGTTCCCTTATAGTAAGTTCCTCCTGGAGGTCTGTGTGGACAGTTCCATTATAGTAGGTCCCTCCTGGAGGTCTGTGTGGACAGTTCCATTATAGTAAGTCCCTCCTGGAGGTCTGTGCTGTGTGGACAGTTCCCTTATAGTAAGTCCCTCCTGGAGGTCTGTGAGGACAGTTCCCCTATAGCAAGTCCCTCCTGGAAGTTTGTGAGGACAGTTCCCTTATAGTAAGTCCCTCCTGCAGGTCTGTGAGGACAGTTCCCTTATAGTAGGTGTGGCGCCCCTGCGTCCAGGAGGCCACAAAGGGAACTGCAGCCAGGCAGGTAGGACACTTGTTGCACACCAACACCCTCACAGCCCACATAACCCACGTGTAAGAGAAGGTAGCATCCAGCCCTGAGATTAGAGACTCAATGAGATTGAGGGGTGGTGGATTTGGAGGAGTGGATTGGGCACACACGTAGTCAGGTGACTTGACAGTATATAGTGAAGGGGGAGGAGGAAGGAGTTCAGTAGGCCCAGGGTGCCGAGCTGCAAAGACCAGAAGCTGAGGAGCACAGGCCAGAGAACAGCGGAAGGTTGAGCTAAGCTGAGCAGGAGAAAGCCACACGTCCTGGAAGAGTGAGGGCATAAGGAGCGCAGAATCTGTACCGAGCCAGTGCGAGCCAGAGGAGAGAGAAAGCCTATCCAGAGCCGGATCCCCAGGAGTGTGAGAGAGCAGAGAGGGACAGTGATACCCAGGCCCTAGAACTACAGCTAAAGCAACCGACTGCAGGCGGAGTAGCCCTCCTATGATACCGAGAGATGCAGAAGGAAAGGAGCCTGGTAGAGCCTCACACCTGAGGACTGCTGGAGGCTGGGCTGAGTAGAGTGTCGGCTCTAGAGGGGACCGTAGTTTACCCGGCATCCCCAAACAACACGACGGGGGGTCTTAATTCCAGATTGGGTTCCCTACCCTAAATGACAGGCAGCTCAGTGACAAACGAAGGACCCACAGGGGCCCGAGTCACCGCCATACTGTCCAGTGTCGCACAACACGAAGTAAAGAGAGAACGTAATAGCCCGGAAAGGACACTAAAGACTGTGTGAGGGGTCACAGAGAGAGAGGAGCCTGGCTGCAGGGAGCAAAGGGAACCCGGAGAGGGAGAGTGTGCCCGTGTACTTGTACTGTAACTTGTAAGAACTGCACTGAACTGCAAATAACTTCTGAACTGTCTGAACAACTAAAGGTAGCGTCACACGGGGCGACATCGCCGGCGATGTTGCCGGGAACACAGGGGCGTGGCCTAATTGTGGCGACATCGCCGGCGAATTGCCCCGTGTGACAGGGCGATAATCAGGCGATAAATCGCCTGAGCAACATCGCCAGGTTTCCCAACATGTTGGGAAACCTGGCGATGTTGCTGAGGCGATCATGCCTGATCACCCTGTGTAACGCGGCAACCTGCAATGTTGCGGGCGACACCGCCTATCTACAACATTGCGAGTTACTGCTCGCTGGGTTCCTGGGCAACCCAGCGAGCGATAGCCGCGGCAACTAGCCGGCGACATCGCCGGTAAGTTGCTCCGTGTGACATCTCCCCGGCGATGTTGCCAGGGATGCGCGTGTGACGGTACCTTAAGAGTAAACACGGAAAACCCTGGAACTGCTTCCCTTGTGTTTCTGCATGAAAGTGATTCTCTCCATACAGGATACAGCCTGTCAGCACCAGCCAGGAGGAGAGATCCCTGCAGCGTCTGCAAAGTAAGTGTGCTACACACTCCACAATAGACTTAACCCTTACTGCCCCGGGGAACACAGTTCTACCCACTGGAACTATTACACCTAAGCTGCTATCCCATCATCCCCGGAGGTTCTGCAGCAGCGGCGGCCCCATCACTGGCCGCATATAGTGGGTGGCGCCACGACTGACAACCCCTGTAAATATCCCCTTTTATTGGCGAGCCCGGGACACGGACCAGACCAGGACCACCCGTGACTTCCCCTGTAGCAGACCGGTCCGGTACCAAGTACCCCTGTCCCAGTGGGCTCGACATAGGTCCCTCCTGGAGTCTGTGAGGACAGTTCCCTTATAGTAAGTCCCTCCTGGAGGTTTGTGAGGACAGTTCCCTTATAGTTGGTCCCTCCTGGAGGTCTGTGTGGAGAGATCCCTTATAGTATGTCCCTCCTGGAGGTTTGTGAGCAGGGGCGTAACTACCGGCATAGCAGACATAGCGGTTGCTTTGGGGCCCGGTGCTTGTGGGGGGCCCGAACCCAGCGCTGCTGCACTGCTATCCAGTCAGCTGTTAGTTATCCCTGCCGCTGTCGGCGCTCTCCTCCGGGACTTCATGCTCCGGTTGTGACTGGCGGGCGCAGGCAATGACGTTATTGCCTGTGCCGGAGGAGGAAACATGAAGACCCGGAGGAGCGCGGTCTCAGAGCGGTGACAGCGACAGCGGCAGGGATAAGTAAGTATAATTATGTATTCCTTTACATGTGCAGCAGCAAGGGTGGGGGCCCTGTATACCACCACTGGGCCCTGTATACACCACCACTGGGCCCTGTATACACCACCACTGGGCCCTGTATACACTACCACTGGGCCCTGTATACACCACCACTGGGCCCTGTATACACCACCACTGGGCCCTGTATACACCACCACTGGGCCCTGTATACCACCACTGGGCCCTGTATACACCACCACTGGGCCCTGTATACACCACCACTGGGCCCTGTATACCACCACTGGGCCCTGCATACACCACCACTGGGCCCTGTATACACCACCACTGGGCCCTGTATACACCACCACTGGGCCCTGTATACACCACCACTGAGCCCTGTATACACCACCACTAGGGCCTGTATACACCACCACTGGGGCCTGTGTATACCACCACTGGGGCCTGTATATACCACTGGGGCTGCTGTATATACTGCTGGGGCCTGTATATACCACTGGGGAGACTGCTGTAATACTGCTGGGGCCTGTATATACCACTGGGGAGGCTGCTGTATACCACTGGGGCTGCTGTATAAACTGCTGGGGCCTGTATATACCACTGGGGCTGCTGTATATACTGCTGGGGCCTGTATATACCACTGGGGAGGCAGCTGTAATACTGCTGGGGCCTGTATATACCACTGGGGAGGCTGCTGTAATACTGCTGGGGCCTGTATATACCACTGGGGAGGCTGCTGTATACTACCACTGGGGAGGCTGCTGTATATTACCACTGGGGGGGCCTGTATACCACACTGCTGGGGGCTGTATACCTGTGCTGGGTCCACCCTCGGCTTATACACGAGTCAATAGGTTTTCCCAGGTTTTGGGGGCAAAAGTAGGGGGTCGGCTTATACACGGGTTGGCTTATACACGAGTATATACGGTAAACTGGGTGGCGTCAGACTGTTAACACCTAGTCATATTATGGATCTGTTGTTTATATGTGGTGCTTTATTCTTGCAGATTCAGGATTAGGAACAATTTTGTTACATTATTTCTAATTTTGGCACTTAATGTGACTCCTGTATGCATTATCGGTAAGGGGGTGTGTCTTGAAGGGGGCGTGTCATTGGGGCGTGTCTTGGAGGGGGCCCCGTTCAAA
The DNA here is from genome assembly GCA_033576535.1 of Allobates femoralis. NCBI lineage: Eukaryota > Metazoa > Chordata > Amphibia > Anura > Aromobatidae > Allobates > Allobates femoralis. The sequence goes on along the minus strand of JARQOC010000001.1, from coordinate 602,581,057 downwards.
GGTTTGCTATGGGGCCCTGCCAGTTCTAGTTACGCCCCTGGCTGGGGCCTGTATATACCACTGGGAGGCTGCTGTATACTACCACTGGGGAGGCTGCTGTATACTACCACTGGGGGGGCCTGTATACCACACTGCTGGGGGCTGTATACCTGTGCTGGGGTCCACCCTCGGCTTATACACGAGTCAATAGGTTTTCCCAGGTTTTGGGGGCAAAAGTAGGGGGGTCGGCTTATACACGGGTTGGCTTATACACAAGTATATGCGGTAAACTGGGTGGCGTCAGACTGTTAACACCTAGTCATATTATGGATCTGTTGTTTATATGCGGTGCTTTATTCTTGCAGATTCAGGATTAGGAACAATTTTGTTACATTATTTCTAATTTTGGCACTTAATGTGACTCCTGTATGCATTATCGGTAAGGGGGTGTGTCTTGAAGGGGGCGTGTCATTGGGGGCGTGTCTTGGAGGGGCCCCGTTCAAAGGTTTGCTATGGGGCCCTGCCAGTTCTAGTTACGCCCCTGGCTGGGGCCTGTATATACCACTGGGGAGGCTGCTGTATACTACCACTGGGGAGGCTGCTGTATACTACCACTGGGGGGGCCTGTATACCACACTGCTGGGGGCTGTATACCTGTGCTGGGGTCCACCCTCGGCTTATACACGAGTCAATAGGTTTTCCCAGGTTTTGGGGGCAAAAGTAGGGGGGTCGGCTTATACACGGGTTGGCTTATACACAAGTATATGCGGTAAACTGGGTGGCGTCAGACTGTTAACACCTAGTCATATTATGGATCTGTTGTTTATATGCGGTGCTTTATTCTTGCAGATTCAGGATTAGGAACAATTTTGTTACGTTATTTCTAATTTTGGCACTTAATGTGACTCCTGTATGCATTATTGGTAAGGGGTGTGTCTTGAAGGGGGCGTGTCATTGGGGGCGTGTCTTGAGGGGGCCCCGTTCAAAAGTTTGCTATGGGGCCCTGCCAGTTCTAGTTACGCCCCTGTTTGTGAGGACAGTTCCATTATAGTAAGTTCCTCCTGGAGGTCTGTGAGGACAGTTCCCTTATAGTAAGTCCCTCCTGGAGGTCTGTGAGGACAGTTCCCTTATAGTAAGTCCCTCTTGGAGGATTGTGAGGACAGTTCCCTTATAGTAGGTCCCTCCTGGAGGTCTGTGAGGACAATTCCCTTATAGTAGGTCCCTCCTGGAGGTCTGTGAGGACAATTCCCTTATAGTAGGTCCCTCCTGGAGGTCTGTGAGGACAGTTCCCTTATAGTAGGTCCCTCCTGGAGGTCTGTGAGGACAGTTTCCCTTATAGTAGGTCCCTCCTGGAGGTCTGTGAGGACAGTTCCGTTATAGTAAGTCCCTCCTGGAGGTCTGTGAGGACAGTTCCCTTATAGTAGGTCCCTCCTGGAGGTCTGTGAGGACAATTCCCTTATAGTAAGTCCCTCCTGGAGTTCTGTGAGGACAGTTCCCTTATAGTAAGTCCCTCCTGGAGGTCTGTGTGGACAGTTCCCTTATGGAAGGTCCCTCCTGGAGGTCTGTGAGGACAGTTCCCTTATAGTAGGTCCCTCCTGGAGGTCTGTGAGGACAGTTCCCTTATAGTAAGTCCCTCCTGGAGGTCTGTGAGGACAGTTCCCTTATAGTAAGTCCCTTCTGGAGGTCTGTGAGGACAGTTCCCTTATAGTAGGTCCCTCCTGGAGGTTTGTGTAGACAGTTCCCATATAGTAAGTCCCTCCTGGAGGTCTGTGTGGACAGTTCCCTTATAGTAAGTCCCTCCTGGAGGTCTGTGAGGACAGTTCCCTTATAGTAGGTCCCTCCTGGAGGTCTGTGTGGACAGTTCCCTTATAGTAAGTCCCTCTTGGAGGTCTGTGAGGACAGTTCCCTTATAGTAAGTCCCTCCTGGAGGTCTGTGAGGACAGTTCCCTTATAGTACGTCCCTCCTGGAGGTCTGTGAGGACAGTTCCCTTATAGTAGGTCCCTCCTGGAGGTCTATGAGGACAGTTCCCTTACAGTAGGTCCCTCCTGGAGGTCTGTGTGGAGAGTTCCCTTATAGTAAGTCCCTCCTGGAGGTCTGTGAGGACAGTTCCCTTATAGTAAGTCCCTCCTAGAGGTCTGCCAGGGTTAAGTGAGCCTTGAGGGTAGACCATCGATTGATGACTCCAGATGAGGCCTTTTTGTTCATATGGTTGTGGACATTTTCTTGGAGGTCGTCTTCCTTTTGGATGGCGCTTGTGGAAGGGCGCATTTTTTGCACACTTCACTTATTTTCCACTTCGGTGCGGAAAATCATGATCTTGGGCTTACAATCAAAATTGTTTTTCTATCAAATTATGCTAGAAAGCCCCAATAGGGTATATGAAGATGTCCTTCTTTTTTTAGACTGTGTTATATCTTGATAATAATGATCATTATTTTTTTACTATTTTCTTCTGGAATTTTTCATGTTTTTGAAGTAATACCCACGCAATAAATACGTAATCCCCATCTTTCCTGCTTCTCTCGTGATTGGCAGGGCTGTAGACGCATCTTGGATATTTTAACCAGCTTCTGTTTCCACAATATCTGTGCGTGGGGCTGCAGTTATTACGCAGAACTGACAACCTCCCACATCTCCCTTCTTTACGTGATCTCCCAGTTGGCGGAGACATCTGTACAGGTCTGTGTTTCCGGCAAACATTCTGTCTTTTTTTCAATAGTTTCCTTATCTGTCAATTTATTTGTCCTCATTTATAGCTTATTATATCATTTCATTTGACTCAACTCCAATATGACATGTTAATAATTCTCTTATTGCATTACCTGGAAATTGTACAAATTCAGGCAAACTGTCCCAGGAATGTAGGAAAACCTTATGTTCATCTTGTAGGTCCTTGGACAAGAGTGACATCGAAGCCTGTGTCAGTGTGAACATCTACAGGAGCATCTGAATACATTAGAATATCATCAAAAGTTCATTTCAGTAATTCAATACATAAAGTGAAACACATATATTATATAGAGTCATTACACACAGAATTGATCTATTTCATGTGTTTATTTATGTTAATGTTGATGATTATGGCTTACAGCCAATGAAAACCCAAAAGTCATTATCTCAGAAAATTTGAATAATTAGCACAAAACACCTGCAAAGGCTTACTAAGCATATAAAATGGTCCTTCAGTAGGTTACACAATCATGGGGAAGACTGCTGACTTGATAGATGTCCAGAAGGCAGTCATTAACACACTCCACATGGAGGGTAAGCCACAAAAGGTCATTGGAAATCAAGGTCCCAGAGTCTGGAGGAAGAGTGGAGAGGCCACAATCCAAGAGTCTAGAGGAAGAGGGGGGTGGTGGGGAATGTCTTCCAGGACATTTTACAGCCCTTCAGGCTTCCCTCGACTGACATGCTTTTTGGAGATGGAGACTTCATTTTCCAGCAGAACCTGGCACCTGTCCACACTGCAAAAGTACCAATACCTGGTTTACTAACCACAGATCACTGTGCTTGATTGACCAGCAAACTCGTCTGACCTAAACCCTATGGAGAATCTCTGCTGTATTGTCAAGAGGAAGATGAGCACACCAGACCCAACAATGCAGACGAGATGAAGGCTGCTATCAAAGCAACCTGGGCTTCAATAACACCTTAGCATCTACAGGCTGATCACCTCCAGGCCACCCGCATTGATGCAGTAATTCATGCAAAAGGACCAGACCAAGTACCGAGGGCATTTACTGTGCAGACTTTTCATTAGGCCAACATATATGAGTTAAAAATAATTGTTTCAGTTGGTCTTATATAATATTCTTATTTTCTGAGATAATGACCTTTGGGTTTTCATTGGCTGTAATCTTCAACATTAACAGAGATAAACAGTTGAAATAGATCACTTTGCTTGTTATGACTAACTACCGTCCCATATCTCTCCTCCTTTTGCATCCAAACTACTTGAACTACACGTCCACTCTGAACTGCCTCCACCTATCCTCCTGCTCCTCTTCAACCGCCTACAATCCGGTTTCCGACCTCATCACTCCACTGAAACAGCCCTAACCAAAGTCATCAATGACCTACTGACCGCAAGAGTAAACAACACTACTCCTATCCTCCTCCTCCTTGACCTTTCTCTGCCGCCTTATGACACGGTCGACCACTCTCTCCTACTTCAAATCCTAGAATCCCTTGGTATCACTGACCTCGCCCTCTCTTGGATCTCCTCATACCTTACAGACCGCACTTCAGCGTCCCCACTCCCACACGTCTTCCTCGTCATACCCCCTTACTGTCGGCATCCCCAGGGATCGTTCTGGGTCATTACTCTTCTCCATCTACACCCTCGGCCTAGGGCAACTCATTGAGTCCCATGGCCTCCAGAACCATCTCTACGCCGAGGACACCCATATCTACCTTCCGGCCCCGACATCACCTCCCTTCTGTCTAAAATCCTCCAATTGCCTGTCCGCCATCTCATATTTCTTCTCTGCTCGCTTCCTCAAGCTGAACATGGACAAAACAGAGTTCATCTCTTTCCCCCCAGCCGCCTTCCCCTCTACCGGATCTTCCATCCTAGTCAACGACTGCTCCCTCTCCCCAGTCCCCCACGCCAAGTGCCTTGGGGTTACCCTCGACTCCTCCCTTCCTTCAAGCCCCACAACCAAGCCCTCGCCACCTCCTGCCGACTCCAACTCAGGAACATCTACCGGATCGCTCCTTCCTCAATCATGACACTGCCAAAACTCTTGTTCACACCCTCATTATCTCCTGCCTTGACTACTGCAACCTACTACTCACTGTTCTCCCTGCTTCCTCTCTTGCACCCCTCTGCTCTATCCTAAACTCCGCTGCCCACCTAATCCACCTGCCTCCTCGCTATTCCCCTGTCTCCCCCCTCCGCCAAGCCCTTCACTGGCTCCCCACCCCCCAGAGATCTCGATTTAAAGTCCTAAACCTGAAATAAGCCATCCACAACCTGTTTCCCCCTTACATCTCCAACATGGTCTCCCGATACCTACTGGCACGCAACCTGCGCTCCTCACAAGAACTCCTCCTCCTTATCTCATCCTCCCACAACCGCATACAAGACTTCTCCCACGCCTCCGCCATACTCTGGAACTCTCTCCCCCAGCACATCAGACACTCACCTTCCCTTGGGAGTTTCAAAAAGAACCTGAAAACTCATCTATTCCAACAAGCCTACAACCTATGATGGGCTCCAGCGCTGCTCCACCACACGCTTGGCGTTTCCCCTCCTATCGTGTCCTCCCCCACCCCTGTAGACTGTGAGCCCTTGTGGACAGGGTCCTCTCCCATCGTGTATCAGTAAGCCTTGATCGTTCATATGTACTGTATTTGTCCTTGTTACCCCCACTTCTAATGTAACCAATGGCGCTATATAAATAAACAATAATAATAATGACTCTATATATTGTATGGTTTTACTTTATATATTGAATTACTGAAATAAATTAACTTTTTGATGATATTCTAAGTTATTGAGGTGCACTTGTAGAAAACCTGGTATTCACCTTGGTCTAATTAATGATTGCTCAGTCTCAAGCCTCAGAAACACGTTCGAAATGCTTCATGTAAAGTGTATTGGTCCATAATGTATCTCCATGTGATTTTGAAAAAAGGCTTATTTCATCTCGTGCCATATTGTGCATTGCTTTTAGGAGAGACAATAATGCTGTGCAGAGGTAATGGCTTTATAATTACAATCTTATTAGGACTTACCAGAAATGTATAGTAAATATTATAGAGGCAAATTTATAAGGACACATCCTCATCGCTGAATTATGGTTTTTCATTCAGTCACATTATCACAGATGTATAACATCCGGCCCCATTACCCCCAGTGTATAACATCCGGCCCCATCACCTCCAGTGTATAACATCTAGCCCCATTACCTCCAGTGTATAACATCAGCCCCATTACCTCCAGTGTATAACATCCGGCCCCATTACCCCCAGTGTATAACATCCGGCCCCATTACCTCCAGTGTATAACATCCAGCCCCTTTACCTCAAGTGTATAACATCTAGCCCCATTACCTCCAGTGTATAACATCCGGCCCCATTACCCCCAGTGTATAACATCCGGCCCCATTACCTCCAGTGTATAACATCCAGCCCCATTACCTCCAGTGTATAACATCCAGCCCCATTACCTCCAGTGTATAACATCCAGCCCCATTACCCCCAGTGTATAACATCCGGCCCCATCACCTCCAGTGTATAACATCCGGCCCCATTACCCCCAGTGTATAACATCCGGCCCCATTACCTCCAGTGTATAACATCCAGCCCCATTACCTCCAGTGTATAACATCCAGCCCCATTACCTCCAGTGTATAACATCCGGCCCCATTACCTCCAGTGTATAACATCTAGCCCCATTACCTCCAGTGTATAACATCCGGCCCCATCACCTCCAGTGTATAACATCTAGCCCCATTACCTCCAGTGTATAACATCCAGCCCCATTACCTCCAGTGTATAACATCCGGCCCCATTACCTCCAGTGTATAACATCTAGCCCCATTACCTCCAGTGTATAACATCAGCCCCATTACCTCCAGTGTATAACATCCGGCCCCATTACCTCCAGTGTATAACATCCGGCCCCATTACCTCCAGTTTATAACATCCGGCCCCATTACCCCCAGTGTATAACATCCGGCCCCATTACTCCAAGTGTATAACATCCGGGCCCATTACCTCCAGTGTATAACAACTGGCCCCATTACCTCCAGTGTATAACATCCGGCCCCATTACCTCCAGTGTATAACATCTGGCCCCATTACCTCCAGTGTATAACATCCAGCCCCATTACCTCCAGTGTATAACATCCGGCCCCATTACCTCCAGTGTATAACATCCGGCCCCATTACCCCCAGTGTATAACATCCGGCCCCATTACCCCCAGTGTATAACATCCGGCCCCATTACCTCCAGTGTATAACATCCGGCCCCATTACCTCCAGTGTATAACATCCGGCCCCATCACCTCCAGTGTATAACATCTAGCCCCATTACCTCCAGTGTATAACATCAGCCCCATTACCTCCAGTGTATAACATCCGGCCCCATTACCTCCAGTGTATAACATCCAGCCCCATTACCTCCAGTGTATAACATCCAGCCCCATTACCCCCAGTGTATAACATCCGGCCCCATCACCTCCAGTGTATAACATCCGGCCCCATTACCCCCAGTGTATAACATCCGGCCCATTACCTCCAGTGTATAACATCCAGCCCCATTACCTCCAGTGTATAACATCCAGCCCCATTACCTCCAGTGTATAACATCCGGCCCCATTACCTCCAGTGTATAACATCTAGCCCCATTACCTCCAGTGTATAACATCCGGCCCCATCACCTCCAGTGTATAACATCTAGCCCCATTACCTCCAGTGTATAACATCCAGCCCCATTACCTCCAGTGTATAACATCCGGCCCCATTACCTCCAGTGTATAACATCTAGCCCCATTACCTCCAGTGTATAACATCAGCCCCATTACCTCCAGTGTATAACATCCGGCCCCATTACCTCCAGTGTATAACATCCGGCCCCATTACCTCCAGTTTATAACATCCGGCCCCATTACCCCCAGTGTATAACATCCGGCCCCATTACTCCAAGTGTATAACATCCGGGCCCATTACCTCCAGTGTATAACAACTGGCCCCATTACCTCCAGTGTATAACATCCGGCCCCATTACCTCCAGTGTATAACATCTGGCCCCATTACCTCCAGTGTATAACATCCGGCCCCATTACCCCCAGTGTATAACATCCGGCCCCATTACCTCCAGTGTATAACATCCGGCCCCATTACCCCCAGTGTATAACATCCGGCCCCATTACCCCCAGTGTATAACATCCGGCCCCATTACCTCCAGTGTATAACATCCGGCCCCATTACCTCCAGTGTATAACATCTGGCCCCATTACCTCCAGTGTATAACATCCATCTCCATTACCCCCAGTGTATAACATCCGGCCCCATTACCTCCAGTGTATAACATCCAGCCCCATTACCCCCAGTGTATAACATCCGGCCCCATCACCTCCAGTGTATAACATCTAGCCCCATTACCTCCAGTGTATAACATCAGCCCCATTACCTCCAGTGTATAACATCCGGCCCCATTACCTCCAGTGTATAACATCCGGCCCCATTACCTCCAGTTTATAACATCCGGCCCCATTACCCCCAGTGTATAACATCCGGCCCCATTACTCCAAGTGTATAACATCCGGCCCATTACCTCCAGTGTATAACAACTGGCCCCATTACCTCCAGTGTATAACATCCGGCCCCATTACCTCCAGTGTATAACATCTGGCCCCATTACCTCCAGTGTATAACATCCAGCCCCATTACCTCCAGTGTATAACATCAGCCCCATTACCTCCAGTGTATAACATCCGGCCCCATTACCCCCAGTGTATAACATCCGGCCCCATTACCTCCAGTGTTATAACATCCGGCCCCATTACCCCCAGTGTATAACATCCGGCCCCATTACCCCCAGTGTATAACATCCGGCCCCATTACCTCCAGTGTATAACATCCGGCCCCATTACCTCCAGTGTATAACATCTGGCCCCATTACCTCCAGTGTATAACATCCGGCCCCATTACCCCCAGTGTATAACATCCGGCCCCATTACCCCCAGTGTATAACATCTGGCCCCATTACCTCCAGTGTATAACATCCGCCCCATTACCTCCAGTGTATAACATCCAGCCCCATTACCTCCAGTGTATAACATCCAGCCCCATTACCTCCAGTGTGTAACATCAGCCCCATTACCTCCAGTGCATAACAACTGGCCCCATTACCTCCAGTGTATAACATACTGGCCCCATTACCTCCAGTGTATAACATCCAGCTCCATTACCTCCAGTTATAACATCAGCTCCATTACCTCCAGTGTATAACAACGGCCCCATTACCTCCAGTGTATAACATCCAGCCCCATTACCTCCAGTGTATAACATCTGCCCCATTACCTCCAGTGTATAACATCCAGCCCATTACCTCCAGTGTATAACATCAGCCCCATTACCTCCAGTGTTAACATCAGCCCCATTACCTCCAGTGTATAACAACCCTGGCCCCATTACCTCCAGTGTATAACAACTGCCCCATTACCTCCAGTGTATAACATCGGCCCATTACTCCCAGTGTATAACATCTGGCCCATTACTCCAGTGTATAACATCCAGCCCCATTACCTCCAGTGTATAACACATGCCCCATTACTCCCAGTGTATAACATCCGGCCCCATTACCTCCAGTGCATAACACAGGCCCCATTACCTCCAGTGTATAACAACGGCCCCATTACCTCCAGTGTATAACATCCAGCCCCATTACCTCCAGTGTATAACATCGGCCCCATTACCTCCAGTGTATAACATCCAGCCCCATTACCCCAAAGTGTATAACATCCAGCCCCATTACCTCCAGTGTATAACATCCGGGCCCATTACTCCCAGTGTATAACATCCGGCCCATTACCTCCAGTGTATAACATCCGACCCCACTAACTCTAGTGTATAACATTCAGTCCCATTACCCAAGTGTATAACATCTAGCCCCATTAACCTCAGTGTATAAGATCCGCCCCATTACCCCTTGTGTATAACATCAGCTGCATTAACTCCAGTGTATAACATCCAGTCCTCCTCTGTATTGATTACCCTACAGAGTTTAGTGTAATCTCCAAATATTGAAATTCTACTCTGTAACCCCCTACAAAGCATTAATGTTAAAATGAAGACGGACCAATACTGACTCCTGTGGTACCCACTGTTAACTATGACCCTGTCTGAGTGTGTTCCATTAATAACCACCCTTTGTTTCCTATCACTGAGCCAGTTCTTAACCCATTTACACATATTTCCACTCTTCCCATTATTTCATTTTATGTGCCAACCTATTGTGTGGCACTGTGAAAAGTCTACATAGACAACATCCACTGCTTTTCCCTGGTCCAATCTGGATCTTACCTCTTCATAGAAACTGATCAGATAGTTAAGCTCCACTTGTTCATTCTAGGTCGTGAATTCATTCTTCTCATGATAACTCAAGTATACCATCTCTTAGGAGACCCTTAATGATTTTACCCACATTAGGGGCTAAATTTACTGGCCTATAATTTCCAGGCTCAGTTTGTGTCCCTTTTTGAATGACGGCACCACATTTGCTATGCGCCAGTCCTGTTGTACAGACCCTGTTATTATGGCATCTGTGCCATCTTAACCAAGTATCCCATAAATGACCATTGCAGTTAACATCCTCATATTGGCTGCATGTTTCACTTCGATCTTTTACTTACTTCCCAGCCTGTACCGACTACACCGTGCTATTATATTTGGCCACTTGCTATTTAAAGTCTTACTAATATCATGAATATCACATTACAGAGGCCCCACCTGTCACTACATCTGTTAGTGTCTCGTCCTGCATTTGTTTTAGATTGACATCACCTGCTGCCTTGCAAAAACACGGAGGAGCCTGTCCTGTCAAATTGCATCTGTGACGATGGGACTAAGAGCTCGGCCACACATTGCGGACAGTATTGAATACCTGTAAGCAGAGGAATTGTTGCAGAAAGTATAATAGAAATTTGCAGGATTTTGATTTTGTTCTGAATTTATGTTCACAATTTGTTTTTTTTTAGGGTTTTTGATGATCTTTTCCTACGAACTCTAATATCTGAATCCTGAAAGGACGTCCTGTAAGATGCTCAACTGGAGCTAGAAAAGCTTCCTTCACGTGCGAATGTGACTGAGTTCCGGATAGTCTCTCTTACCTGGGAGACTTGTGTCTGGTTGGGACTCTGTCTCATGTCTATATTGAGACTTCATGTTTAAACGTGTTTCTTTCCTTTGGCAGTTGAGGAGTTAATGTCAGTCTCTGCTGTTAGCAAGCTAGCTAGTTCTTGTCCAGGTGTGGCTACTCTGTGATTACTCCATCCCCTTAATATGGTCACATGGTTCCAGCAACCTTTGCTGGTGATTGAACATTCCTGGCCAAACTTCCTGGGGTGAGGGAGGTTCTCTGGAGAGCTGACTACTGCTAAGACGTCTGTTGTAAAGGAGAGAGGCAGCAGATGTGAAGTGGCCATGTTTTTTCCTTGTCTGTCTCTCCTTCCCTATTGACTTCTTTATTGCAGTGGTTGGGACTAGTGGTCCTGATGGCCATTTTCCAATTTGAAAGGCTAACATAATGGCCAAAGCAAGGGCCTAGTATCCTGCTCGGTCAAACAATCTCGTAAAGGCAGATAGTAAGATATCAGGGCACAGGATCACAGGTGAGTGCAGGAGGTCACCTCTCCCCTGTTCTGTATTAGTCTCCCACCCCCCGTCTCCCCATCCGTTGTTTTGTAGCCGGACATCCCCCTTAGTCCAAGTGTGATACCAAGTTGGTGCCACAAAATGAGGACCACAACAGATTTCAATTTGGTTGTGCCCATCCACATCTATGCCAGGCAGACATCATTGGGCTGGAATCAGACTTGCAGTTTTGTGACTAACACCATTTGTGGATTCAAAAGCAATGGGAAATGGAAAAGGAAGGACTTATTCCAGAGTCTGTAATGAAAAAAGGGTCAGTGCTCCATGTGCTCGATGCACAGTTGACAGAGTCGCTTTTGCATTGGAAGCAATTAGCAGTTGTTTCAAAATTCCTGGATGCAGTCAGGCCTGTAGTGTAGAGAGGGTAATATGGGGTTGTTCTTGTTGGGTGTGACCCGCCCCAAGGCCGTGGGGACTCGGTATTCGGGCGGTTACTGTAAGGGGATGTCACTGGTGGCCTGCCCGGGTGGTTGCTTAAAAAAAGGGGGGATTTGAAAATAAAAATAAAAAACTAAAGTCTCGTGACGCCACCTGCGGACTCTGGGAAGGCACCAGCGCTGCCGGCAGACCTCTGGAGACGGTGGGTAGGCAGCCAGATGTTGTAGCTCCTCACAGGAGGAGCGGGTCCCCAGGCAGGATCTGGAACACTTGTTGTCACAGTACTTATAGGAATGAAATAGAGGAGACTTGATGATCTGTACTGATGTTAATGGTAAAATTCACAGCAAGTCAGGTATATAGTTACACAGGATCTGGAGCTGGCCGGGTCGTCACTGAAGAGTGCAATGTCTCTCTGAGACTTTCTTAGATGTTCCTTCCACTTTACTTTCAGTCCCTCTGTGTGCTTCCTTGCGCTCTCCTTACTTTCCTGCGCTGCCCTGCATGAACCCTCTTCCTACCAGGCCCGTTGGGTGTAATGAGGATACCCTTCTTCTCTAAGGGGCTCAACCAAGTTTGGAGTTCCTGGTGGGGCTGTGCTTTGTGGACAAGTTCGGGGCTGTTTAACAGACCTGCGACCCACCAGTGTTGGCGGCTCAGGGTTGGACTCGCCTGTACCGCGACTTGGAGTCGGTTCTCCGGTTCAGGACTGGCATTCCCCCAGACCGTGCAATTGGAAGGTCTGGCATTGGGTTTCCCCCTTCTGTCTGGGTCGCCGCTCCTTTTCGGGTGCCCTCGCTGCAACTTCCTTCTAGGACTCGCTTCACACTCTCTCCTTCCTTAACTGTCTGCTCCTGCTTTATCATTACTCCTGATACCCTAGTAACGGGTTGGCCAATTGGTCCCCTAGTCCTAGGTGTAGGAATGCTGGGATGAGAACCTCAGTTTGACATCATGCTCTCCAATGACAGATACCGCACGCGCTGTCTTGGGTGCAGTACCCCTACTGTTGCACACTGACCAGCGGGGCGCCACAGGTGCACTTATACAGTGCTAGGCAGTCTGCCTAATAACAGTACGGTCATCACCAATAGGCAGTAAACCAGTCCTTCTGAATCACATGTACCTGTGTGATTGACTGTTATGTACATAACAACTCAAATACAGGTACACAAAGGTACCCATGCCCTATTGGTTCCTACACAGATTAGAATGTCCCTAGCCGCACAACTAAAAACACAGCTCAGACCTGGCCCAAAGGCCATCAACTGTTTCTTGTTCTTCCTGAAGAACCAGAGAAGTGGCTACAAACAACCAAGGTAAAGAGTGCAGTCGTAGACAAAAGTGCAAGATGAGCTAACATAAAGCATCTGCACAAGTGGACAAAGGAGAAATAATAAATGCAATCAAGATTAACCTCCTACAAACCTAATAGAAAACAGAAGATAGGTATAAGGAAGGCAAATGAGAACTACACAGAGCAAAAATAACACTGGTCTCCACCTAAAAGGCAAAATTCCTAGCAATAGAGTTGGAACTCCTTAGCAGAAATCACATAGAAATATAGCCAGGAAAGGAGGCTGGTAAAAGGTGAGTATAATAGCCCCACCCAGGATGTGATAGGACAGAGACAAAAAAGTAACTGAGAACACATGACTAACCACACACTAAAGGAAGAAGCCAAGATAAGAGAACCATCAGCATTTGAGCAGAGACCATCTGTCTCGTGTTGACTGTTCTGCAGTCCATGTGAAATGCTCTGCTGTTTAGAGTTATTGTTAATGTCAGAAGCTGCTTTGGTGTTCCTGTGTTTGTCTGACATTGGCTCTGTAGGTGGGATGTTGTGGGTGTGTTAGGTGACCACGCCCCTGGCCTTTAAATAGTTCTCTCTTCCTCCAGCAGATGTCGCTGATAGACTTATAGTCTGGGCCAAGATAGTGTGCTGTAAGGATGTAGTGCAGTGTGTGCTGATGCTGTTCTGTCCCCTTCTGATGACTGTAAATTCCAAGCGCTCTACTCACCAGTCTTTTAGATAATTGTATACTTTTACTTACATCACCAAATGATGGGCAGACAGTGTCAACTCAATCGTCACTGCAGACCAGGAGAAACGCTGTAGTTTTCTTCCAAATCTTGTATTAGTTACAATTGAAAGATAGATGAAAAGGAATAATTTGTACAGGGTTGCACACATGCGTCTTCAGTAATGGCTTCCCTAAACTAAACTGGTGAAGAAGGGAGGAGCATCCTGTACAGAGGCCAACTAAAGGAGGGAGGTAGAGACAATTTTCACACAGACTAATCTACCTACCGTAGCAAGATAAAGGAATTTCCTGATAAGAGGAAAATACATAATGCAAAGAATAGATATTACAGGTTGTTCCCATTCATAGGATACAACAGATGCCTTCCTGGTGTTCCTGCCTAGAGTTTTCCTCATTTTGTGGGAGTTGCTGGGCATCCTGGTCCATGGGTGGAAGTGAAGGAGACTTAGCCTATGGCTGATCCAGAGCGAAGGGCAAGGGTGGTGACCCAGATAACCTCACCTTCAGAGGTAATTCCGGGAACAGAGAGAGCCAGGGAAACCCAGTCCAAAGTTCAGATTAGTATCCCTGTTTGCCTTTTACCCAATTTACTATCCTGCTGCCTAACTCTCTTTACCACCCCGTGACACCAGCCAGGCTGTGGCTCAGCAAGAGTCACTGGATCGAGTAATGAGACTGAGTCAGGACACTGCTGGCGCTCTGTACAAGTTTGTATGTTCTCCTCATGTTTGCATGGGTTTCCTCTAGTTTCTCTGCTTTCCTCCCACACTCCAAAGACATAATCAGTGCCAGCATTATGGAGGAGCAGACTGGGCCCCATGATACGGAATGTAGATTGTGAGCCCCAATGGGGACAGTGATGATGATGATGATGATGGTGTGGATTTAAAGGTGCTATATAAGCGAATAAATTAAAGAAATACTGAAGCTCTGCTGCGCCCAGCCTTATCTATTTCAATGAGTTTAGATGCAGTTCCAGGCACAGCCGCAATTGTCATTGTCACTTGATCGTTCATTAATGGTCAAACCTTGGCATCCCACATTTGAAAATCCTAGACAAATAATGGCATTTAGAAGGAGGAGGACAAAATGTATAACATATTACATGCAACTGTAATAAAACCTCTAGATAAAAGCACCAATTTCCTATGCCAGATCATAGCTACCAACAATCCGGAATTCGCCTGATCTTTTGCAATTTTTCTATTGCGATCCTGGCAAATTTAGGGGCATTCAATGAAACTGAATGTTCCCGATCTGTCTCTCCCGGGGTGTATTTTATGACGCCTGCCTCTAGACATATGTCCTTTATCCCTAATATGAGCAGCAGCTCGGCCTTGCGTTACTAATTAATTACGTTTCCCTTATGATAAAGATGTGCCCCAGAGTTGTGATAAAAGATTGTCAGGCGTTGCAGCCGTTTAATGTGCACATCAATCATATTGGCTCTGTTCATTATCTAGATAGGCTAACAGGCCCCAGGATCGCACACTGAAGGAGTTAATGGACTTCCCTTTTGCAGCGTGCAGTAATCATTTTTTCATGAGACATGCATTTGTAGGCCCCTGAATAGCATACAGATCATGTTGCGCACTCAAGAATGACATTCCAGGTCAATGGCTCCTAGCTGCCGTCAGAAGAAGGCAAAGTGTCCTCTCGAAGTTGCAGAATCCAAAAATGTTGCGCCCATCTCCAGCCCAACACCAAGAAATCGGGGTGGAATTGGGTGTCTTTTCTGACCAATGGAGCATTTTATCTTTGCAACAATAACATAAAGCGATGATCGGTAATCTACCATCTGCCAGAGATCCAATATGGAGCACTTCAGACAACAAATTTGGTAGGGCAGTGGGCCTAATCGTACCTAAACTGTATGTACAAATGTATTGAGCCCCCTCAACACTCCATCTATAGCCTACATCCAAGCCTATGTAATGAGATTTCCCATAGGATTTTGGATTTTTGGATTTCACCCAAGAGAGCATTTGTGAGGTCGGACACTGATGATGGGGAGAGGCTGGACTCACCATCTCCATCATTGGTGTTGGATAGGGTTGAGGTCTGGAATCTGTGCGGCTGGTCATGTTCTTCCACCAAACTCCTCCAAACAAGTCAGTGTGAAGCTTGTTCCCTAGGCTCAGCCATGGGGAACAGATAAGGGCCTTCCCACAAAGCTGGAAGACACAATTGTCCACAATGTCTTGTGCTGAAGAATTAAGATTTCCTTTTACTGGTAATGGACCCTGATAGGTGCCCAAAATATTATCCTCTTCCGTCAAACTGTACAGTGGGCCCAATGCTGTCAGGGGGTAACGTTCTTCTGGAATCACCATACATAGACTCCTCCATCAAATGCTACATAGAGAAGTGTGACCCATCACTGCACAGAACACGTCTCCTCCAGATTCCAGTGGTGGCGGCTTTACACCGCTCCATCTGACGCTCAGCATTGTGCTTGGTGATATTCGACTGCAGCTGCTCGGCCATGAAGCTCCCGGAGGCACAGTGCTTGTGCTGTTATCACCAGAAGAGGTCTGGACCCTGCAGTTAAGGGGTCAGCGGAGGGCCGAGTGCTGAGGAGCAGAGGTGAAAAGTCTCCACAGCTCTGCTGAACCCATAACTGCAGAGTCCAGACCTCCTCTGGTAATATCAGCACAAAAAACTGCACCCACCGGGAGCTTCATGGTCAAGGAGCTGCAGCCTTACATCACCAAGCACAATGCTGAGCATGAGATAAAGTGGTGTAAAGCTGCCAGCACTGGGCTCTGGAGGAGACGTGTTCTGTGTAGTGATGGGTCATACATGTTACGTTACGGGGTCTCCATTTTGTGGCTGAGGTGCTGTGATTCCTTCCACTTCTCAATAATATCACTCACCAGTGATAACAGAAGACGTGGGAGGAAGAAATGTCATGGATGGACTTGTCACCCTGATGGTTCCTATTACAGGACTGGACTAGTATCAGTGAGCTCTGCACCACAAGCCGTTCTGTCACACATTAGTAAAGTTAGACTGCATGGTGGGGGGTTGTATGGTATGTAATGGTGCGAGGGGCCACATGTAATACATCGAGGCCAATGGGAGTGAATAAAAAACCTGTATTCAATTATTAAAATGTGTGGCCCATTACCTTTGTCAATATACTTTGAAAAGGTGATTGAGAAAGCAGCTCCCAGGCCCTGGTCCTTAGAAGGCCCTAGGCCCCTCTGTTCTATAAGAGAACATCAGTGTTATGAATACCATACTCTAGGTGGGGGACCTACAATTGATTTAGCATCTTATCTGGTAATTATTATCACAGCGCTCATGGAACAGGATCTCATCTCCAATGATAACCTATAATGCACAGCGTTTTGCAATCTCACTCCGATTTGGAGGACTACACTAATTTTTCACCTTATGTTGAACTTTTTAGGAATTATTTGGTTTACAAAAATCTTTTTTAAATCCTATTAGTATTAGTCCCTCATTTTAGACCTCTGTCAATTAGCCATCATAAAGATATAAATAGCTTTATTCTCTGTGGAGGACCCTGTCTGTCTATACGTTACATTAACAACTCATTGATTTCAATGAGCCGCATGTAATGCCTCATTTACCCTGCAGAGGCGCTGCAGGAGAAAACAACTCTTGATGCGAGCTTCCCCAGCAGATTATAGCTGATTACTTAGGGTAACAGGAGCAGAATAAATTGTTTTCAAGGACATATTCTAATTAATAATCCACATTCCGCTGGATCAGGACGCCGGTTTTTGGACTGAGCATGCTCAGAACCCGGATTAAAATGAGACACCCACTGGGGGGCATGTCATTTTCCTCCGGATCCAGCTAAATAAGATGTAACAGGATGCTCCCGCACCGGTATTATCACTGATCCGTGAGATGGGTGCATTCAGTTGCATCATGTATTACATTTGCGGGGGAATCCTAGGGGGCCCCAAAAGTCCCTTTGTCCTAAGACTAATGCTATTAAAGATTTGCAATAATTGGGGGCCCCATTGGAGCTTTCACATCAGGACCCATGAGCTTCACGTTACGCCACTTGCTGGTTGGATTAATGGAATCTTGGAGATATGGCTTGCAAGTTGCATCTCTGTGTACCAATACGGCAATCTGAGTGGTGACAATGCAGAATTTCCAATGTTAAACCAAATTCTCAAAATGTGAAAACAAGTTGTTTCTTGTGGCTGTGACAGCAACAGGAACGGATCATTCTATGGGTGAAATAATACAAATGAACGTCTTTTGCATCTGTAACATAGTAACATAGTAACATAGTTTTTAAGGTTGAAGGAAGACTTTAAGTCCATCTAGTTCAACCCATAGCCGAACATGTTGATCCAGAGGAAGGCAAAAAAAAACCATGTGGCAACACTAAGCTCGACATTGGGGGAAAAAATTCCTTCCTGACTCCAGATACGGCAATCAGACTAACTCCTGGATCAACGTCCTATCAAAGAATCTAGTATGTATAACTGGTAATATTATAGTTTTCAAGAAAGGCATCCAGGCCCTTCTTAAATGTTAGTAGTGAGTCACTCATTACAACAGCATGAGGCAGAGAGTTCCAAAGTCTTACTGCTCTTACAGTAAAGAATCCACGTCTGTGATTATGATTAAACCTTCTTTCCTCCAGACGTAGAGGATGCCCCCTTGTCCCCGTCTCAGGCCTAAGAGTAAAGAGATCATTAGAAAGGTCTCTGTACTGCCCCCTCATATATTTATACATTATTATAAGATCACCCCTAAGCCTTCGTTTTTCCAAGCTAAATAACCCCAAGTTTAATAACCTGTCTTGGTATTGCAGACCCCTTAGTCTTCTAATGACTTTTGTCGCTCTTCTCTGGACCCGCTCTAGTTCAGCTATGTCTTTCTTATACACCGGAGACCAGAATTGTACACAGTATTCTAAGTGTGGTCGCACTAGTGACTTGTATAGAGGTAAAATTATGTTCTCCTCATGAGCATCTATGCCTCTTTTAATGCATCCCATTATTTTATTTGCCTTTGCAGCAGCTGCCTGACACTGGCCACTAAATGTGAGTTTGTCATCTATCCATACACCCAGGTCTTTTTCAGTGACAGTTTTGCCCAGTGTTTTACAATTAAGCACATAATTATACCTTTTGTTTCCTCTGCCCAAGTGCATGACTTTACATTTATCCCATTAAAGCGCATTTGCCATTTAGCCGCCCAAGCTTCTAGTTTACATAAATCCTCCTGTAATATAGAATTGTCCTCCTCTGTATTGATTACCCTGCAGAGTTTAGTGTCATCTGCAAATATTGAGATTCCACTCTGTATGCCCCCTACAAGGTCATTAATAAATATATTAAATCTGCAAGGCACAAAGGCTGGTTCTCATGTCTCGGAGACACTCAGTTCCAGCCAGGACAGGTCTTCTTGTGATTTGCAGGACGTTTCTTGTTTTTCATCCTAGGCAGGGTTTAACGAGACTCGGTCAATTATCACGTACACTCACAATCACTTCCTATGAGACAGCGCCATAAGGATGGGATTATATCTCACACATGTATAGCTGGCACGGAGCAGGACTCTGTACAGGGACGAGTCAGCACAGTCCCAGCACCGACTCCAATTAGAGGTTGACGGGACAAGTACTAATGAGGACATTGCAGGGAATGACTTGGCGATGTTGGAATTTGCTCCTACCTGCCATTTCTTTTAACAACTATTTCAAAAAGAAATAATTTAAGATAGTCATCCATTTATGATTAAGGATATTCCCAAACTAAGAAATTATCCGCTTACCCATAAGGATAATTGGGGTCTGGGGATCCAACCATTTGGACCTCCAGGCAGGGGCGTAACTATAATAGGTGCAGGGGTTGCGATCGCACCCGGGCCCTGCAGCCTAGGGTGGCCCCAAAAGTCCCTTTGGCCCATAGAAAAAGACTAATACTACTAAAGATTTGCAATAATTGGGGGCCCCGTTGGAGCTTTCGCATCGGGGCCTAGAGGCCTGAAGTTACGCCACTGCCTCCAGGATAGGGTCTTGAATAGAGCTTGGCTTCCCCTCATTCATTGTCTATAGGACTGAAAGAAATAATCAAGCACTGTGCTTGGCTTTCTTTGATAGTAACGAAGACAGTGTCCAAATCGAAGGATAAAAACAACTTCATGGCTGCGGCCACACTCCTAGCCAGCAGACGGCTTGGCACTGGTTAGTTCACCAATAGCATCTTCCACGTAGGCGGCTTAGCAAAGACTGAGATTCAATCGCCAGCACTTGCTGATGGGTCATGTGACTATTTGAAGGAGATGGGAGTAGTTACAGAGTAGCTGCACCTGAACAGATCACCAAGGAGCTTAAAAGTAGCAAAACTGTCATTAACCCTAGCAGTACCAAAGGTAAGGAAATTCATTTAAAAGTCCAGCACGCATATACTTGCTTCTGATTCTTTATTATGAATACAAAGCCAACACATCATAGGCATCCAATGTGTATAACACTGATGCGTTTCGACAAATAATGTCTTAGTCGTGGTAATGTTTAATGTGAAGAGTCTCACCATGGAGATGAGACTCAGGTCCAAAACCTGTCACAAGTCTCAGAGGTATGAGAGCCATCGTGATATTTATTCTTCAAGTCAGTTCCATGGAGTCTTTTTTTACTTTGGATTCACCAATAGCTGCAGACTGTTCCCCTTTGTTCCGATTTCCTTTGTCAGCCTCATAGAAAATGAATGGAGAAGAGATCAAGCACGCGCGGCTCTGCTCCATTCAAGACAGGACTCTGCAGAGCCTGTCCTGATTTTCCGGAGCTGTATGGATAAGGGGAGGCCTATTATTTTATTATTTTGGAAACCTATATGCCACTTGATATCTGAATCATGTAGCTATTTCAGATATCCAGTGCATTGAGGTTTCCATTGATGAAGAATGGCCCCACTATCTTTGTACCCCATACACCACACCATACCATCAATGTTGTGTTCCCTCTTGAGGGATCTATCCCTGTGGGTTAGTGTCAGACCAATAGCGGGGGTTTTGGTAACTTCACCATTCACAAAAAGTTTTTCCCTCATCTGAAGCCAATTGTCTATGCTGTGAAGATACGAGATGTGCAGCATCTGACAACAGCGATACCTGGAAGGCCTGTGCAGCATTTCTTCTGCGGTGTTGCTATCAGTGTGTCAGGAAGTGGGAGAAGAGGGTTGTATTGACAATCCAACACAATGGGCAGCACTTTGAAACATTTTATAAGGGTCATAAACTTGTAAATAACTCATGAAAGAATAAAGTTACATTAAAACCAAGCACACCATTGTTTTTCTATGAAATTCTCAATATGTTTGATGTGTCACATGACCCTCTTCTCATTGAAAAAAGATAAAGTTGGATCCAAAATGTCTGACTTCAAAATGGCCACCATGGTCACCACACATCTGGATAAGTTTCCCCCTCCCATATACTAAGTGCTACAAACAGGAGTTGATATCACCAACCATTCCCATTTTATTTAGGTGCATCCATATAAATGTCCCTCCCTGGATATACTAGGTGTGTGTTCAGAATGTGTCATTATATAAGCCTGAGCAGTCTTGAAAGCTTGCTATTATTTACCATCTTTCAGTTCGCCATTAAAAGGTATCAACCACTGAGAATCTCAGATTTAATATTTTCCTTAAATTGTGTCTTTTTTCAAATTCTATTTTACCCTTGTGCTTTTTCTTCCTGCTCTTTATTTTGGGTGAGTTTGGGGTTTTAAGATATTTACGGCTGTTTCATTAATTTAGACTTTTTAAAAAGTCACTATATTTGGGTACAAGTGTGCTCCAAGCCTTCCCCCAACACACCTCACCCTACTGGAGTGATTTCATGAAGTTTTTATACAAATTTTACAGCTTTTTAGAAAGACGTGTTTTAGCAAAAGGTTAAAGACATAAGTAAAGAGTCTTTTCGATTTTGCATCAAATTGAGAGATTTTCAAAATTTTGCTGGAGAAAAAAATGTAAGTTCACGTGTTTGTCCTGAAGAAGAAGTCAGTAGACTTTGCAACGTGTTAACATTAAAACTATCTTTGATTATTTTGTATCTCGGACCGGTTACTGCTGTTGTAGCAATGCAGATAACCCACTATTTCTTTTTTACCTTTTAAGAATTGGGCGCAGGAATACTAAACAAATGCAATAAATACCACAAGAACAAGAACAAAAATTGACTTAAATAAAACTTCAAAAGATGGATTGAGCCTACTGTTTTTACTTTTATAAGAAGCCAAAATGTCAATTCCTACTCCTCATATGCGGCTGTACCATTAGCATGATAATGCACTAACCACCAAGATACTCGAGGAGAATAAATGGTCTGTGGCCGGTGCTGGACTCTGCAGGTCATTCATTATTTAACCATAAAGCATCATATATACAGGGCCAAGGCCTTTTATGTAAGCTTAGTGATGGTCCAACCACCCCATTAACTAATTTTTACTATGTTAACAACCTTCAGCTGGATCTCAAGCCATGGTCGACTTGATGGATCAACGATCTGTAGGAAGATCGATTTTGTGCAGCCTAGAAAGGTCCAGTGGGGTCTTCTTCAAGCATAGATAGGTCCAGCAGGGTCTTCTTCATGTGTAGATAGGTCCATCAGGGTCTTCTCAAGCCTAGATAGGACCACCAGGGTCTTCTACACCATGATCTTGATTGTATCAAGCCATTGGTTGCTGGTCTTCCTCTTCGTCTTGTTCTTTCTAGTCTTCCAACCATGATGTCCTCCTCCAGTGATTGCTCTCTTCGTTTGATGTGTAACAAGTCGTAGCTTGGTGATTCTTCCTTCCAGTGACATGTCTGGCGTGATTTGTTCCAGAATTGATGTGTTTGTTCTTCTTGTCCATCCATGTATTGATAACCTCCTCTCCAGCTCCACATTGTGAAGGTTGATTCTTCTTCTGTCTTGTT
The DNA here is from genome assembly GCA_033576535.1 of Allobates femoralis. Lineage (NCBI taxonomy): Eukaryota > Metazoa > Chordata > Amphibia > Anura > Aromobatidae > Allobates > Allobates femoralis. The sequence continues at coordinate 602,558,342 of JARQOC010000001.1, read as the reverse complement.
CCTTTATCATCCAGGTGTCACTTCCATATGTTACTACAGAATAGAGACGACGACGTTTAACTAATGTTACAGAGACCCGTTGTTCTTCTATCAAACACACAGTGATAAGAATGTTCCTTGATGTGAAGACCTCGTCCAGTGACTTCATTGTTGATTCTCCCATAGCTTTTCTCTACTGACTTCCGGTGTCGTTGCTCTATCTTGAGTGATCATTGATCTGACTAGGTTGAAGTCCTTAACCTCTTCTAGTTCATCTCAGTCCACCTCAAATGTGTACCAGTTGTACCTGACAGTAGCAATATCTTTCCAGGATAACTCTTTCAACCACACTTATTATAAAGGTTTTCACCAGACATTTAAATATTACTTAATCTTCCCCTTTCCCCCTATACACAGGCTGGACAGACATCTCTCGGAGATAGTTTGGTGCAGGGGGTCAGGAACCTTTTTGGCAGAGAGCCAAGATCGGCACATATTGTAAAATGTAATTCTGTGAGAGCCGTACAATATGTTTAAAACTAAATACAAGTAAATGTGTGCATTTTATATAAGACCAACCCTTTTAAAGTACAATAAGTCTCTGAATTTTTTTAATAATGTTGTTATGCTTTTGCTAACCAATGATGAATCACCTTGCAGCCCCAATATGGTTCCCCCCATCATCCCCATGCAGCCTTTTCAGCCCCAATATGCTATCTCCATCATCCTTTGCAACCTCCAATATGGTATCCCCATCATCCCTTTGCAACCCCCAATATGGTACCTCCATCATCCCCTTGCAGCCCCAATATGGTATCCCATCATCCCCTTCCAGCACCCAATATTGTACCCCATCATCCCCTTGCAGCACCCAATATTGTACCCCATCATCCCCTTGCAGCCCTCCAATGTGGTATCCCCATCATCCCCTTACAGTCTATTGCACCCCCAATATGGCACCCCCATCATCCCCTTGCAGCCCCCAATATGGTACCCCAATCATCCCCATGCAGTACCCCCATCATCTCCTTACAGTACCCCCATCATCCCCATGCAGCCCTTTGCAGCCCCCACCATGGTGCCGGTACCTGCAAAAAAAAAAAACATACACACACACATACTCACCGATCCTCCGCAGTCTGCGCTGTACGGTGTTCTGCGTGCCGCTCTGCCCCTGCTGCTGTACCCATAAGTTACCAACCTTAAGCCAGGCAGCTGCGGTCCAATCAGATGCCAGCAGCTGTGGCCCAATCAGAGGCCAGCAGCAGCTGCCAATCAGATTCCCACATGTGACTTCTTGCACCACTAATTAGCCTGCAGCTGCTGCCCTCTGATTGGACCCGCAGCTGCCTGGCTTAACCCACACTGCAGCAGGGAAAGAGCGCGGCACCCGGAACAACATATGGAGTCGGCGGGCTGCAGCTGTGTGGCGGGTAAAACAGTTTTATACAGATCTGGCTGCGAGCCAAATGCGGCCATCAAAAGAGCCACGTCTGGCTCGCGAGCCAATGGCTCCCGACCCCTGGTTTAGTGAATCCTGCTTTGAGCAGGTAGTTGGACACGATGACCCTGGAGGTCCCTTCCAACACTACCAATTAATGATCCTATACTATGATACAATACATTAGACACAATATATATAGAACTAATCAAAACAAGTGGAGTGGAAAGTAAAAAGTCACCAATAGGCAACGTAGCACAGCTAGAGTCAATAACTAACGCTAAAAAGAAGAAAATAGCCAACACTAATGAAAAAAATCACCAGTTAGCATGACCTAAAAGTATTGACTACCCATGAATTGCTTAAAACTGAAATTCTTTAAACTAAATCTATAATACGAGTTGTATGTACAAGAACTACCGATAACCATTGCACTTAGGTCAGTTGACGTTCCTGGACTTGCAGATATATGAAGCTTTAACGAACACATCCCGTTCAATAACCACAGTGAATTATCCAGAGGTCAGCACCTCCGGCCTCGAATGGCTCATAGCAAGGGATCATCATTACATAGCAAATACTTATAGGGGGTTCTATCACAAATACAAGTCACCAACAGAAGAGGGCCCTGTGTAAGGACAATATATGGACCTTCTGTTCAATAGGGTAGTGGCCCTTATATCCTGGACCACTGAACCCTGAACATAGGTTGCACCAATGGTACGTCCGCCTCTGATGTAAGGGTTGTATGACTAGCACCATTGACCATCTTATACTAGATGTTTATGGATTATCAACTTTTCTGGTTGACATATCGAGTAGCCTCAAATTTGACGAGTAAGCTTTAAAAGGGGTTTTATTGGACTTTATATTAATAACCTTCAAGTAGCGCCATGGCCATCGTATCGAAGGATGAATGGTGCCATTAAAAACTACAACTGGTCCCACAGGGAACAATCCCTCATACGGCTCTATGGATGGTAATATAAAAAAAAGAATGAGTCGTAGAAGAAAATTGAAAGCGCAAGAAAACTGATATCAGTTATGCCGTGAAAGGGTTAAACAAAAGTTCTTATCCATACTATTCGCGTCGGCCTGTGTAAAAGGGCCTTACATCAACACTATAAGCAAGTTAGGGAAATCTGCTTCTTTCTTCTCCTGCACTGATAAGTCATAGGTGAAATCTGTATTTAGTGACAAGAAGATTTTCCCATCACTGATATAGGAGATGACAGTTAGTGCCCGTAAGCATCAATGGAGCTAGAGACAGGCGAAGACATTCCGCTGCAAGATCCATAGAACTTTATGAGCACTGTCATCTTCTGTCTCAATAGTGGGGAAGGCTGGATTAATTGAAGACACATTTTAGCCATAAATTGAGAATTTTGAGAATGAATGATCAGTCGAGGAGAAAAAGAAGCGGGTATCTCTGATAAGATATACAGGTGCATCTCAATGAATGAGAATACCGTCAAAAAGTTACTGTATTTCAGTAATTCAATATATAAAGTGAAACACATATATTATAGAGTCATTACACACAGAGGGATCTATTTCAAGTGTTTAGTTCTGTTAATGTTGATGATTTTGGCTTACAGGCAATGGAAATCTCAGAAAATTAAAGTAGGGGGGGTGAAGGGTTAAAAAACTTTATGCCGTATTCCACGAGACATCAAAGGGTGAATATATATTTATTTATTAGTCATTACTCTAAGAGATAAAATATGACCTAAATAGGTATCAGAAGCTTCACCTTGTGTGGTTGTGAGAGTCACAACCATTATAAAAGCAGATCACGGCTGCTGCAGTCCCCAGTGTGGTGAATATAGAGTAGGATGGATGAAGAGTTAAACACCGCGCTGTCGTATTCCACCAGACATCAAAGGGTGAATATAATATGTATTTAGTTGTCAACACGTTTCAGGCCTCCCTGGCCCCTTCCTCAGGACAAATCAATATCATATTGCCATGTTTCAGGATGCTTCAGGGATACCTGAAACACAATGACTAATAAATCAATATTATATTCACCCTTTGATGGCTCGTGGAATACGGCAGCGTGTTTTTTAACCCTTCACCCCCCCCCACACACACACACACACTTTAATTTTCTGAGATAATGACCTTTGGGTTTTCATTTTCTGAGATAATGACCTTTGGGTTTTTATTGGCTGTAAGCCATAATCATCAACATTTACCGAAATAAACACATGAAATAGATCCCTCTGTGTGTAATGATTCTATATAATATATGTGTTTCACTTTAAGGATTGAATTACTAAAAAAATTAACTTTTTGATGATATTGTAATTCATTGAGATGCTCCTGTATTATAAAGTTTCTTATTTTCATGACAGCTATTGATTTATGGAAAAAAATGTCAGTCAAGGTGCTTTCACATCTGTGGTAAAGTGTAATTCCCAGCAGATGTCACCACATCTGCCGGATCTGCCGCCTAACGGCCGATTTGCGACACCGATCCGGCAAGCCTCATTCATTTGTGGTGCCCTGCCAACGCAGGTAACCACATATCTCTCTTCTGCACAGCTGGGTTTCCACAGCAGGTATCACTACAAACAACACCTTCCACCCTGCCACAGTAGGGGGAGCCCAACCTGCTGCACTTAGGCAGGATCCTGTATAAATACTGCTGCTGGGGAGGAGCTAGTCAGAGTGTGGCAGACGCTAGAAGAGCTGCAGGAGAGTTCTGGTGCCTGGTGCCGCGTGAAGGCCCAAGCCAGAGACCCAGAGTAGCCCTTCAGTGTCCCACCAGCCTAAGTGGGACTGAAGGCAGGGAGCCTAGAGAAAGGAACAGAAGCAGGAACAGGAGGCTCAGTCGTGAGTTAGTTCCAAAAGGGAAGCCGATTGTTGGGGATCCACATCAGTGGGAGAACTCCAAGTTCCACCGAAAACCCCTTGGCACCGAGGAAGCTCCAGCTACCCGGTCTACTGAGAGAGTCAAAGTAAGGGAGCCAGGAACAGCAGGGCACTGCAGTGCCAGAGGAAGGTTGTCCCGGAGACCGCACAGGAGGAGAGAGAGGAAGATACAGATAGGAGAAGGTAGTGGAGGCAAGTCAGGATTTAACAGACTATGCTTCAGCAAATACACCAAGGAGGAGGCCTTATACCCACTTGCTGTGGGGGCCCACTGTGCAGCCTAGCTACCCGTCAGTGCTCTGGACAATTTACCTAAAAGTCATCAGTAAAAAGGTAAAGAGGCTTCTGCTGTGTGCTTGCATCCTTTCTTCCCCCTCACCGTGTCCCTCCCTAGACTATTCCTATACTCCCAAACTGTCCCAGCTCTGCTGCAACCTGTCCATCCTCGCCACTCTGCCCCGGAGGCCCCAGTCCTGCCTGCGGGGACTATACCATCACTGCCGCAATCCCATCGACCTCCGGAGGACTGTAGCGGCGCTGGTGATTCCTCACCAGATACTGCAGGTGGCGTCATGGCATTGTATATACTTTATTTCAACAAACCCCGTTATCTTTTATTTGACCCCCAGGACCACAGCCTCGGGCCGCCACCCGTGACATCCCGGACCGAGAGCCCGAGATCCGAGTACCCGAGCCCTGGGTGCGCGCCACATTCATGGGGCTTGCGGTCGGGTGCAGCAAGTGCGTTATTGCCGAATCCGGCACTTGTGGCGCTTACGGCACCGCAAAAAAAAACGCTGCTAGCAGAGTTTTTTGCGCGGCTGCAAGTGCTGGATTTGTCGGATTCGGCAATACTGCACTTGCCACACCCAACCGCAAGCCCCATAGAGAATGAATGGGGCTTGCCGGATCGGTGCCGCAAATCATCCGTTACACGGCAGATCCGGCAGATGTGGTGAGATCTGCCGGGAATTACACTTTACCACAGATGTGAAAGCACCTTTACTCTTTAAAATGTAGAACCCCAAAGTAAAAGTCTAAATTAGTGATCCACCAAGCACTGCCATGCTCCGTACTCAAAACGAGCAGGTTGGAGGTTCGGATGGGTGTGGCTCAAAACCTGCTTGACTGACTAATTGACTTCCATTATACTCAGTACTTGAGTTGCACCCGTGTGAGCGTCCGACCCGGTAATGAGCATCTGAGCATGGTAGTGCTCGCTCATCACCTCTCTATATCTTTCTCTAGCTCTTCTCTCCATAAAACTGTATGAGCACCAACTTCCATCTCCCATCTCAGTAACGCGAAATCCTGCCTGCTTCACCGGATACAGATTTTACGACAGAATACAGAGTTTAAGAACTGAAAGATCAGTCCGGGAGGAGAAAGAAGCAGATTTCTCTGATAAGATCTATTAACAAGTTTCTTATTTTCTTGTGTACTATTGATTTATGAAAAAAAATAATTAAAAAAAATTTAAACGAGGGTTACTCTTTAAGGCTGCCTTCACATTTGCGTATGTGAACGCAGCTTATGCTGCGTTCCCATACGCATTCAAACGCATGCGCACTGCGTTCCTATGTTTAACATAGGAACGCATAGTGCCTGCGTTTGGCAGCGTTTGCTGCGTTCGGGTGCGGACGATATCTGCTCCTTCCGGTGTCCCGCGTCCGCACCCGGGACGCAGCATGTCGCGTCCCGGGTGCGGGCAAGAGTGAGTGATTTGTGCGCAGGCATCCGCATGCGCACAGATCCCTAATGGCGGGCAATGAGAGCGCACGGCGGTCTGCAAGCATCTGCAGACCGCCGTGCGCTCCATTATAAACATAGGGGCCGCGGTCTGCATGCAGATGCTTGCAGATGCATCTGCAAAACGCTGCAGATGCATCTGCAAGTCTGAAGGCAGCCTAAGAGCATGAATCTTTCCAGTGTAAGTATGTCTTTATTGGATGTAACCGCAGCTTTCGGCTGTTCCTTTGAAATATAGACGAGTAATTAGATGCAGATAAGAAGCCTTCTTTCACAGCAGATTACAGGCATCTTCCACATTTCTCCCTGCCGTGTACTTTACAGAATAAATATTGACAATATTACACAAGATAGCGCTCTCATAGAGACAGATAAGACCTGTTCAAACATTGTTGTGAAAATCACCTGCCATGTCATTTAGGTAGACTTTTCCAGGTCATGCCCGCGGCACTCACCGGTGATGTCACCCAAACCTTACAGTGAATTACAGGAAAACTCTGACACAAATCAGGTTTCTCATAATAATTATTAAGGATATGTTCTGTAGGGTGGGTTGACAGATAGATGTTCTTGATTCTATGGTGACTTGCTAGAGCTGTGATAGGCAGGTGTCACGTATCAGCCGTGAGCAGCGTCACACCGGGGTCCTCCGAGCCGTCAGAGTAGATTATTCTGAACGCCATCTATGCAGAACATGTAAAGGTCTCTGATAAATATTAATGTCGTCTACTCCCGGTTGGCACAGTGAACAGTCTTACGCTACGTCCACATGTTCAGTTTTTGGTCAGTTTTTCACAACAGTTTTTGTAAGACAAAGCCAGGAGTGGGTGATAAATACAGAAGTGGTGACAAGTTTCTATTATACTTTTCCTCTGATTGTTCCACTACTGGGTTCCACTTGTAAATACTGATGTAATATACTAACCAAATACTCAACGTGTGGACGTGACCTAATAGAAAGACATCACCACTTCTGTATTTTTCATCCACTTCTGGTTTTGGCTTACAAAAAACGATGATCAAAAACTGAACATGTGAACGTACCTAATATGTATGGGGCCCACCGACTTTTTTCCAGTTAGATTTTGTCAGGGGCAAGAAAGATGTTGTACTACCAATCCTATTCTCTTTGGTAAGATAAAAAGTCTGGCGGAGACCATCTCACTGAGGACACCACAACACTTGTGTATGTAGGAGTTGGAAGAGAGAGCTACTGATCACTAGCTAGCGGTTATTATGGCACCTGTGTTCTCGGGTGATCTCAGTGATTCAAAGCTTACCCTGCCTCAGCTCGTGGCTCATTCATTCAGTGTTCGAGGCTGTGGGAATAGAATGCTTTGTTCTTCACCACGGCCTCCAATGAAGCAGAGCTCAGATTGCAATGTGGCGGCAGAGAGAAGTCATTGCAGAGGATGTGCAACGGCCGCAAGGGCCAGAGGGTACTCAGTAGTCGGGCCGACTGACATTTCCTGGGAGGTCACGATGGCTGTGGCCCAACCCCGTGGCCCTGGCCGTGTAGTTAAGGGTTATTTACAGGGGATTTAGAAGTCTTTTCGTGACACCACCTGTGGGAATTCGGCCAGGGATGGACAACGCTGCTGATTTGGGCCTCTGGGCCTGATGGTGTGGCAGCCAGGATGGTATCGCTCCCCACAGGTGAAGCAGGGCCCAGTTTTGGTGTGATTGTCTAAAGGGATGATGGTAGTTATAGTTAGGGTGTAGGTGCTGGCAAGGAGGGCGGGAAATAACTGGAGGACACCTGAGTTGCAGTTCCTTGACTTTTACTCGCAGTTCAGCAGTTCCAGCCCAGTCGGGACGCCGTGTCCTCCGGGTCAGCAATCCGGTCAACTACCAGGCAATTTGGATTCACTCCTCTGAGACACCCCTCTGTAAGTCTTTCCAGGTTGACTTCCCGTGCTGGCTACTCTCCTCTCCTGCCCTGCGCCCTCGTGCTGCAATGTCCTGAGCAGGCGGCTGCGGGCCCTGTTGAGTGACGGGCGATACGTCCTCTTACCCTGGGTATAGCCACCATTTTGCAGAATGTCCACAGTTGTTGGCTACTGAGCCTGCAGCTCAGCCGCCTCCGGTTTTCTGGCTCAGCCTTAAAGTATTGTTGCCAGATCGGGGCCGGTGCCCTCTTGCAAACTAGTTTCTCCAGCAACAAGCTCGGGGTGTTTGCTGGAATGGGGTCCCTCTAGACAAAATTCTGTGGTGACCTGCCCACTGTCCCACTTCTCCCCTGGCACTAGCCTCCCCTAGAACTCCATCTTTTCTAGGTGTTCTTCTGAGGGCAACTTCTCCCTCCAACTCCACTCACTAACTCTTCTGACTGTATAACTACTCCTCTTCCTCTCTGCTTTTCTAATTTCTGTTCCCACCCCCTCTGCCTATTCCCTCCTCCTGCCAGCAGATAGGGATCCTTGTATGGGGTCACTTCCGCCCCCTCTATCTCCTGGCCAGGAGTTAGGATGGGTGTTGGGTGTAGGTGTGTCTCGGGTTGGTGTTCCCTCCTTACCTTAGGTGCAGTACCTCTGTGGAAACCAGACCGCAGGGGCGCCACAGATCAAGAATTGGTTTGAGGGAGTAATAAAGATAGAGTCCAGATATATATTTGTTTGTTTTTCTAATGAAATATTCTTTCTATGTGTGTTGTGTCTTCTTTACTATTTCCTTGAGATTCTGTATGGCCAGGTCAAACATTTGCCCGACATTAAGAAACCTGGCCTTACTGCCAGCTGGCAACATAAAGCTGACATTAACACTTTATTACCCAGCATGCCACCACCACCAGGGTCACTGGAAGAGCCAGGTAAAGTGCCTGAAAACTGCGCTATCAAAGAATGTGCTATTTTCAGGGGCAGCTGTGAGCTGCTATTCTTTAAGGTGGTGGGCCAATAACGATGGGCCCTCAACCCACTGAGAATACCAATCCCCAGCAGCCTAGTTTTACCTTGGCTGGCAATTAAAAATAGGTCAAAACCCTACGCATTTTTTTTTTGTCAGACAAGATAAAATTAGGCAGCTGAGGGTGGCAGCTTGCAGTTGTCCGCTTTATCTGTACTGAGACTGAAAAATACAGTGAAGCCCTACGCATTTTTTATATTTATTTTACACCTTATGACGGCAGGTTGGTTGCCATACAGTAATGTGTATGGCAACCAAGCACAGACACTGTCCAGGTTGTGGAAATGCAGTTTGATTGGAACAGCCAATCACAGAGGTTCTCACAGTGAGCATCTGTGATTGGCTGATGCCGGTCAGTGCAGTGAATATGCATAAAGCCTAATGGGCGGGCTAGGAAGCAAGGAGTTGGACTCTGGTAAGCACCATCTAATTATCCTAGCATCCATCTATCTTTCTATGCTATTTATCTGTCAGTCTATTTTCTGACATTTTATTGCATGGAAATGGCTATGATAAAATCGTGTTCCGTTGTGCGATGTTTTTATCGCACCCATACACTTGGATTGGCGGAACCTCTGTGAGATCCGCAGACATATGCAGCATTCTGTGATTTTTTTCCTCAGACTGTTTTTTGCTAAGGAGAAACTGGCAGACATGCATAACACTATTGTCTAACATCTGAGCGAGTGCAATCTGATGTTTCATTGCATTGCACTTGCCGAGTTTTTCTGCAGATGAGGGCGCACCTCTAGGGTTTCTTCTCCCAATTTTTGTGTTCCTGCATTCTGTTGGGAACTTGAAAAAAACACATTTAAAAAAAAGCAGCTTCGTTTTTAAACACAGAATCAAAGCTTTAACTGCGCTACAAAAATGCTGTGTTAAATCGGCACCAAAATTGCATAAAATAAAAGGGAGAAAAGCAAAAAAGAAGGGCAGTAATCAGTATAGTATTTTCATGCTGCCTCCTCCTATGTGAAGCTTTTTTTTTGTGTTATTTTGGTAGGGAATCCACTCCAAAATCTCCATTGACAAACCCTGTGTAAATGAGTCATGTAAGAAAAAATAATCAAAATTCCAGAATTGCTGTTGTTTTCATCAACTTCTTAGGCTGGGGTCACATTTGGCATGCAGTAATTTTGGCCTGTTCCATTACTGGATCTGTTTTTTTAAATTGCCATTTTTTTCATCATTTTAACGCTACCATTACCGCATTCGTTAACGGATGGTACCTATATGTACCATCCGTTAACGGATGTGTTTCCCATAGGGTCCTGACTCACCATAGCCGGGTCTTCACGTCTCCGGAGCGTTGCTTCTCCCGTCACGGTTCCGCGCCCGAGGCTGTGGGGCCCGGTGGTCAGATCAAAAGGGGTTGATTGAACGGATAGGGGTTTAATTCTTCTTGTCGTGACGCCACCTGCGGGAATTCCGGTGATTTCACCGGCGCTGCTTGGGCCTCCGGGGGATGTACGGCAGCTAGATGGGACGCTCCCCACAGCTGGAGCAGGAGCTGCACGGTATGGAATATGGTAGCTCAGTGCTTCTCAGTGTTAGTCCAGGAATCATACGCGGACACAGAAAGTCTTTTAGGTACCTTTACTAGTGGCAACAGGTACACTCGGACCGGGTGATGAGGTTAACACTCCTGGAGTTTCCACAGCAAGCAGTGGTGTAGGCTTCCTTCTATGCTTTTCTGGTGAGGCCTGGTGGATGTGGAATCAGACCGGCCTGGGTTGTACGTTCTGGTAGAACGGAATTCACCTGTGTTAGCGGCACTGAGGGCACTATAAAAGGGATGAGGTAAATTTTTCCCTCTTTCCTGGGCTCTCATCTGGTGTTGCTTCAGGTGTACCGGGAGCTAGACTCCCTGGTTGAAGTGCTGGTTTCTCTGCAGTTTACGTTGTAATTCCTACAGCTCGGTTCCAGTAACCGGATAGTTAGGGAGAGTTAGAAAAACTTTTCTGTCCCTGAGAGGTGCTTTTCTCCCGTCCTCTGACCCCAGTTGCAAGGGTCTCTCACTTTTCTGGGTGTGCTGGTTTGGGCCTAGCGTGACTCCAGAACCAGTAACTGCACACTTCCTGCAGCTCTCCTAGCGTCTGCACACTCTACTGTTTCTCCCTCCAGGACCCGTATTTATAGGGGAACTGGCTTAAGGTAACCAGTGGAGCTCCCCCTAGGGGCCTGGGGTGAAACAGGTTGTCCTAAGGTGTTGTTAGTGGTGAGTGTTGCTTGCTGTGTACATTCCATTTGTGTACCAAGAGTTCTGTGGTGCCCTAACCAGAGTGCGAGGGTGCCACAGTCCCATGTTAAAAAAACACATACGTTTTTCCTACAGCACCCAAAAGCGCTGCTAGCAGCGTTTTTTGATGCTGATGCAAAAACGGATAGTGTTTTTAGCAGTGCACTTTGAAACTGCATTTTTTGCATTGGAGCCTGTGGATTCGTTAATGGATCAGTTTTCCAACATTTTCAACTTGGAAAAAACTGATGGTTTTAACGGATCCAGGTCTCAAGTGTGACCTCAGCCATAGACACTCGTTCTTATGTTTCACGTGGTGCCACGGATCCGCGTGGATCTGTGGCATCATGTTACATTTCCCGGAAGCCAAAAATGTATCATGATACGCTTTTGGTCACCGTGAAAAGTAACGTGATGCCGCGGATCTACACGGATCCCCAGCAAAATGGTGACACCAGGATGCCCACGGAAGTGTTTTCCGTCCCCATTGAAGACAATGGGACCGAAAACTGATCTAAAGCAGCATCACATAAGAAAAATAATCCAAATTCCAGAATTGTTGTTTATTTTTCATCAAAGTTCTAAAATGACGTAACAAAAAAGTGATCAAAATGTCGTATGGAGTCAGACAAACTAACTACAGATTGTGATGTAAAAAAAGAGGAAAACCCCAGTGTAAACGTGTCACGTAAGCAATAATCCAAGTTCCAGAATTGCTGATTTTTTTTTATCAACTTGCTAAACAAATGTGGTAAAAAAAGAGTTTAAAGTATCGTAAAGGACCAGAAAAACAAACTGCAGATTGGGATGATGCAAAAAAAGGGGAAAAACTCAGTGTAAATGTATAATGTAGGAAAAATGATCGAAATTCCAGAATTGTTTTTTTTTTTTACGTAATAAAAAAGTGATCAAAGTGTCATATGGGACAATGAAAAAAAACTAGATAGGGATGCAAAATAAAAATAAGGGAAAGTGTCATGTCAGAAAAATAATCCAAACCCAGAATCGCTGTTTTTTTCACAAACTTCCTAAAAAAGAGTAGTAAAAAAGTGATCAAAGCGTTTTATGGGGCCATAAAAACTACCATAACTACAGACTGGGATGTAAAAAAAGGGGGGAAACTCCCATGTGAACGATGTGTATGGCTAGGATCACATTAGCGTCAGCCCTTAGGCTGACAGACCCGTTAAAAACGTAGCATTTGGCAGCTTGAGCGCATAGCGTTAACGTGCTGTAACGCTGCGTTCAGGTTGCCTATACAATCCTTAGGCCGGCTTCAAACCACAGTTTTCTTCATCCGGGGCTGTCCAGTGTGAATTCACATTTCGGCTCCATAGTATTCCTATGGGGCTGGATGGCATTGTTTTGCCATCCGGTTTCCATCTGTCCGTGAGGATCCGGGAGAATTTGGGTTTTTCTCCCGGACACAAAATCGTAGCTTGCTGTGATTTTTCTGTCTGGGGCAAAAATCTGAATAAATCGGATCCTCCCAGATCCAGCACGATCCGGCGCCCCCAAACATGGGAGTCTATGGTGCCGGATCGCGTCGAATCCAAGAGAAAATCGGTCCGGCTCCTGGACGCTGGGTGCTGAGGCTCAGCACCGGTCAGCGCTGAACTGCAGCACAATGGAGAGCTCCCCGCTGACATTTCAGGATCGCGGCCAGCTCCCGCTAGCCAAGATTTTGACATTTCATTAGGGACAGCTCCTAAAAGCTGCGATCTGCCGATTCCGGCAGAAAACAGGACCGGAGGGCATATTCTTTTCTGCCCAGGGCTGTCAGGTTTTGTCTGGTGCTTCCTACAAAACACCGGACAGCTCAAAACCGTGGTGTGAAGCCGGCCTTATGGGTACCTCTCTCACAGCGCAGCCGGCCGCTTGACATACAAGGGCCGGATATGCGCTTTTGATGAGCGCACAGGAAAATGCTGGAGACTGCGTTTCCTGTGCGCTCATCAAAAGTGCATATCCGGCCCTTGTATGTCAAGTGGCCGGCTGCGCTGTGAGAGGTACCCATAAGGATTGTATAGGCAGCCTGAGAGCAGCGTTACAGCATGTTAACGCTATGCGCTCAGGCTGCCAAATGCTAACTTCTTAAAGGGTCCGTCAGCCTGAAGGCTGACGCTAATGTGAACCTAGCCTTAGACTAATAAGCAAAATTCCAGAATTGCTAATTTTTTTTATCAACTTTGCTAAAAAAAAGTTGGTAAAAAAGAGATCAAAGTGTCGTAACGGACCAGAAAAACGAACTGTAAAAAAGGGCGGAAAACCCTGTGTAAATGTGTCACGTAAGAAAAATGTTCGAAATTCCAGAATTGCTGTTTTGTTTTGTTTTTAAGAACATACTAAAGAAATTGGGTAAAAAGTAATCAAAGCATCGTATAGGATCATAAAAAATTCCCATAGATTCGGATGCATAAAAAACTAGGAGAAAAACGTTAAGAAAAATAATAAAAATTCCAGAACTGCTGTTTTCTTTGATCAATTTTTTATTACATTTTCTTAGAATTTGATAAAGTGTTTTGTGGGAGCATAAAATAACCTGCAGATTGGGATGCAAAAAAAGGGGGAAACCTCTGTGTAAATGTATCCCGTAAGAAAATTATTGAAATACCAGAATTGCTGTATTTTTTAAATAAATTTCCTAAAAAAAATGTAATAAAAAAGTGATCAAAGTGTCGTATAGGGCCAGAAAAACAAACTACAAATAGGGATGATGCAAAAAAAAAAGGGGGAAAAAATCCAGTGTAAATGTGTAACGTGAGAAAAGTGATCGAAATTCCAGAACTGATTTTTGTACGTAATAAAAAAGTGATCCAAGTGTCGTATGGGACAATGAAAAAAAACTAAATAGGGATGCAAAATAAAAATAAGGGAACGTGTCATGTCAGAAAAATAATCCAAACCCAGAATTGCTGTATTTTTTCATCAATTTCCTAAAAAAATATACCGTATATACTCGTGTATAAGCCGACCCGTGTATAAGCCGACCCCCCTACTTTTGCCCCCAAAACCTGGGAAAACCTATTGACTCATGTATAGGCCGAGGGTGGACCCCAGCACAGGTATACAGCCCCCAGCAGTGTGGTATACAGCAGCCTCCCCAGTGGTAGTATACAGCAGCAGCCCCAGTGGTATATACAGCAGCAGCCCTAGTGGTAGTATACAGCAGCCCCAGAGGTATATACAGCAGCCCCAGTGGTAGTATACAGCAGCAGCCACAGTGGTATATACAGCAGCAGCCCCAGTGGTAGTATACAGCAGCCCCAGAGGTATATACAGCAGCCCCAGTGGTAGTATACAGCAGCCCCAGTGGTAGTATACAGCAGCCCCAGAGGTAGTATACAGCAGCCCCAGAGGTAGTATACAGCAGCCCCAGAGGTATATACAGCAGCCCCAGTGGTAGTATACAGCAGCAGCCCCAGTGGTATATACAGCAGCAGCCCCAGTGGTAGTATACAGCAGCCCCAATGGTAGTATACAGCAGCCCCAGTGGTAGTATACAGCAGCCCCACAGGTAGTATACAGCAGCCCCAGAGGTAGTATACAGCAGCCCCAGAGGTATATACAGCAGCCCCCCCCCCCCATATCAGTATACAGGCCTCCCCCCTTGTGCAGCAATCCTGTAAAGGAATAGATTATTATACTTAGCCCTGCCGCTGTCCCGCTGCCGCTGTCCCGCCGCCGCTATCGCGCTCCTCCGGCTTCATCCAGCGTCTTCTGGCTTCCTCCTCTGGTCGGCGCACAGACAATGACGTCATTGCCTGCGCCCACTGGAGCAAGCCGGAAGAAGCCGGATGAACCCGGAGGAGCGTGATAGCGGCAGCAGGACAGCGGCAGGGATAAGTATAATAATCTATTCCTTTACAGGATTGCTGCACATGGGGGGAAGGGGGCCTGTATACTGATGGGGGCGGCCTGTATACTGTATACAGTGTATACAGTATACAGTGACTCGCGTATAAGCCGAGGGGGGGACTTTTCAGCCCAATTTTTGGGCTGAAAAACTTGGCTTATACGCGAGTATATACGGTAATAAAAAAAGTGATCAAAGCGTCGTATGGGGCCATAAAAACAAACTACCGATTGGGATGCAAAAAAGGGGGGATAATTAGCGTAAGAAAAATAATCGAATTAAAGAATTGCTGTTTTTTTTTTTATCACTTTACTAAAAAAAATGGGGAAAAAAGTGATCAAAGTGTCGTAAGGGACTGTAGATAAGGATGCAAAAAGAACAAGTGCGTAAACTGCTAATACTCTTGCACGTCTCCAATTTGTCTTTAACTCTGCTGCCCGACTAATTCACCTCTCTCCTCGCTATTCCTCCACTTCTATCTCTGCAAATCCATCCACTGGCTCCCAAATCTCCCACAAAAATGGAATTCAAACTACTAAAGGCCCCGTTACACACTACGATATCGTTAACAATATCGTTGCAACGTCACCGGTTTTGTGACGTTGCAGCGACGTCAAAACAACATCGTTGTGTGTGACATGTATCAACAACCAACGATAAGTTTGTTGATCGTTGAAGAATGGCCATGACCATTTATTTATCATTGGTCTACCGCTGGGCAGCAAGCATCAGCATGTGTGACAGCAGTAGACCAATGATAAACGACCTCCCAGCGCTGCACAGCACACAATGGGAGGCTGGTAACCAGGGTAAACGTCGGGTAAACTAAGTGCAGTGCTGCACTTAGTTACCCGATGTTTACCCTGGATACCAGCGTTCTCGCTGGTTGCTGGTGAGTCTGCATGTTTGACAGCTCACCAGCGATCACAAAACGATGTCCCAGCGATCCCGGCCACATCGGATCGTTGGTTGGATCGCTGAGACATCATACTATGTAACCTGGCCTTAACATTGCCATACAAAGCCGTCCACAATCTGTCCCCCACCGTAAATGTCTGAATTAATTTCCCGATATCATCCAACTCGTAATCTTCGATCTTCCCAAGACCTCCTTCTTTCCTCCACACTTGTACGTTCCTCATCTAACCGCCTGCAAGACTTCGCCCGAGCATCCCCCATCCTCTGGAATTCTGCACCCAAAAATGTTCGACTGTCCCCCACACTCGGAACCTTCAAGCGGAACCTGAAAACCCATCTCTTCAGAACAGCCTACAACCTGCAATGACCACAATGCCACCTCACCACCACTGGATCTGGTGCTCTAATTTCACTGGACCTGGCGCTCCACCACCACCACTGGACCTGGCGCTCCACCGCTACTGGACCTGGGGCTCCATCACCACTAGACCCGGCGCTCCACCACCATTGGACTGTCTCTCTCCCCACTGCCCTGTAGACTGTAAGCCCACAAGGGCAGGGCCCTCTCTCCCCTCTGTATCGGTCTGTCACTGTTAGTTTGTTCACTGTATTTATAACTTGTTTGTATGTAACCCTTTCTGATGTACAGCACCATGGAATCAATAGTGCTCTATAACTAAATAATAATAACATAAGGGACGTACGACACTTCCCTAAATGTGAGGGACGAGGCAACCGGAGGGAAGGACAATCCCCCCTAACCTCTGCTCCATGAGGAGAATGATGATCCCACTGGAAGTAGTTGTTCTCTTCCTGGACAGAGGAGGGAGGGAGTGATTGTGGTGGAGGAGGAGGAGGAGGATGAGGAGGAGGAGGAATGAGGATACAGCTTTGCTGCCTTGGATTTGCTGTCCTGGAAGAGGAGGAGATCTATCTGCAGGGCTGATTTAGCTTTAGATGTGAGAGAAATCTCCCTGTACTCCTCCATCCAGAGCAGGAGCTGCTTCACTTCTCCCTCCAGATTATTGTATTTTTTTACACCTTTTATATTGGATTATCCTCTTTTATTTTTCTGCATTGGATTGCACTGGATTTATGTTATTTTTTTTTCACATTTTTTTTTATTTTTTTTTGCACTGGATGTCACCTGCAGGGGAATGAGGAGGACACCCCAGCCTGAAGCAGAAGGGGCTGAGGTGGGGGGGACGACCCCCATTCTCCAAGGGATGCTGTGATTGTGGAGCAAAACGCCTGCACTGACTGCTGCAGACATTTTATAGTCATTGCATTGTGATAACGTGGGGGGAACAATTTTAATAAAGCGGGGCCTGGAGGAGGAGGGAGGAGGAGGAAGGTGGAGAGACCGAGCTCTGCGGCGCTTCCCTCTCCAAGATGTCAGCCAGGACGCCATTGCCGACCGTAAACGAGCGGGACACAGAGAACGTGAGTAGCCCCTGCGGGCGAGACCACTCCGGAGGAGGAAAAGGGGGGGGCGGGTGTATGAGAGAGCCCACTTAGGGAATTCTGGGGGATTAATGAATGAAGGAAGGGGAGGGGGCATGTGAAATAAAACAGCAATCAATGAAGGCCTATAAAAAAAGGGCGACAGAGGGGGGCGGACTGTGTATTAACCCCCTATATACCGGTGTAATTGGAATCTTCCGGCTTCGGATGTGTTACAATATGGTTTCCTCAGTGCTTGGCTTCAGGGTTACACAGCTCTGAGGTAAATTGTGTGGAAATTCTACAGGTACCGATGATCGGTTCATCTATGACAACACCAATGTACGACTAGTCCGATAATTAGCGCTAATAATTAGCTTTATACAGCTCTGAGGTAAATTTTGTGGTAATTCGACAGGTACCGATGTTCGGTTCATCTACGACGACACCAATGTTTGATTGGACCGATAACTAGCGCTAATAATTAGCTTTAGACACCTCTGAGGTAAATTTGGTGGAAATTCTACAGGTACCGATGATCGGTTCATCTACGACAACACCAATGCGCGACTAGTCCGATAATTAGCGCTAATAATTAGCTTTATACACTGCTCTGAGGTAAATTTTGTGGTAATTCGACAGGTACCGATGATCGGTTCATCTACGACGACACCAATGTGCGGTTAGTCCGATAATTAGCGCTAATAGCTTTATACACCTCTGAGGTAAATTTTGCGGAAACGCAACAGGTACCGATAATCGGTTCATCTACGGTGACACCAATGTATGGTTAGTCTGCTAATTAGCCCTAATAATTAGCTTTATACACCTCTAAGGTAAATTTTGTGGAAATGCAACAGGTACCGATGATCGGTTCATCTACGATGACACCAATGTGCGATTAGTCCGATAAGTAGCGCTAATAATGAGCTTTATGCACTGATCTGAGGTAAATTTTGTGGTAATTCAATAGGTACCGATGATCGGTTTATCTACGATGACACCAATGTACGACCAGTCCAATAATTAGCTTTAGACACCTCTGAGGTAAATTTGGTGGAAATTCTACAGGTACCGATGATCGATTCATCTACGACGACACCGATGTACGATTAGTCCGATAATTAGCGCTAATAATTAGCTTTATACACCTCTAAGGTAAATTTTGTGGAAACGCGACAGATACCAATGATCGGTTCATCTACGATGACACCAATCTACAATTAGTTTGATAATTAGCGCTAATAATTAGCTTTATATACCTCTAAGGTAAATTTTGTGGAAACGCAACAGGTACCGATGATCGGTTCATCTACGGCGACACCAATGTGCGATTAGTCTGATAATTAGCGCTAATAATTAGCTTTATACACTGCTCTGAAGTAAATTTTGTGGAAACGCTACAGGTACCGATGATCGGTTCATCTACGACAACACCAATGTGCGATTAGTCCAATAATTAGCGCTAATAATTAGCTTTAGACACCTCTGAGTTAAATTTGGTGGAAATTCTACAGGTATCGATGATCGATTCATCTACGACGACACCGATGTACGATTAGTCTGATAATTAGCACTAATAATTAGCTTTATACACCTCTGAGGTAAATTTTGTGGAAACGCGACAGGTACCGATGATCGGTTCAACTACGGCGACACCAATATTCGATTAGTCCGATAATTAGCGCTAATAATTAGCTTTATATACCTCTAAGGTAAATTTTGTGGAAACGCAACAGGTACCGATGATCGGTTCATCTACGACGACACCAATCTACGATTAGTCTGATAATTAGCGCTAATAATTACCTTTATACACCTCTAAGGTAAATTTTGTGGAAACGCGACAGGTACCGTTGATCGGTTCATCTACGATGACACCAATGTGCGATTAGTCCGATAAGTAGCGCTAATAATGAGCTTTATGCACTGATCTGAGGTAAATTTTGTGATAATTCAATAGGTACCGATGATCGGTTCATCTACGATGACACCAATGTACGACCAGTCCAATAATTAGCGCTAATAATTAGCTTTAGACACCTCTGAGGTAAATTTGGTGGAAATTCTACAGGTACCGATGATCGATTCATCTACGGTGACACCAATGTATGATTAGTCTGATAATTAGCCCTAATAATTAGCTTTATACACCTCTAAGGTAAATTTTGTGGAAACGCAACAGGTACCGATGATCGGTTCATCTACGATGACACCAATGTGCGATTAGTCCGATAAGTAGCGCTAATAATGAGCTTTATGCACTGATCTGAGGTAAATTTTGTGGTAATTCAATAGGTACCGATGATCGGTTCATCTACGATGACACCAATGTACGACCAGTCCAATAATTAGCGCTAATAATTAGCTTTAGACACCTCTGAGGTAAATTTGGTGGAAATTCTACAGGTACCGATGATCGATTCATCTACGGTGACACCAATGTATGATTAGTCTGATAATTAGCCCTAATAATTAGCTTTATACACCTCTAAGGTAAATTTTGTGGAAACGCAACAGGTACCGATGATCGGTTCATCTACGATGACACCAATGTGCGATTAGTCCGATAAGTAGCGCTAATAATGAGCTTTATGCACTGATCTGAGGTAAATTTTGTGGTAATTCAATAGGTACCGATGATCGGTTCATCTACGATGACACCAATGTACGACCAGTCCAATAATTAGCGCTAATAATTAGCTTTAGACACCTCTGAGGTAAATTTGGTGGAAATTCTACAGGTACCGATGATCGATTCATCTACGACGACACCGATGTACGATTAGTCCGATAATTAGCGCTAATAATTAGCTTTATACACCTCTAAGGTAAATTTTGTGGAAACGCGACAGATACCAATGATCGGTTCATCTACGATGACACCAATCTACAATTAGTTTGATAATTAGCGCTAATAATTAGCTTTATATACCTCTAAGGTAAATTTTGTGGAAACGCAACAGGTACCGATGATCGGTTCATCTACGGCGACACCAATGTGCGATTAGTCTGATAATTAGCGCTAATAATTAGCTTTATACACTGCTCTGAAGTAAATTTTGTGGAAACGCTACAGGTACCGATGATCGGTTCATCTACGACAACACCAATGTGCGATTAGTCCAATAATTAGCGCTAATAATTAGCTTTAGACACCTCTGAGTTAAATTTGGTGGAAATTCTACAGGTATCGATGATCGATTCATCTACGACGACACCGATGTACGATTAGTCTGATAATTAGCACTAATAATTAGCTTTATACACCTCTGAGGTAAATTTTGTGGAAACGCGACAGGTACCGATGATCGGTTCAACTACGGCGACACCAATATTCGATTAGTCCGATAATTAGCGCTAATAATTAGCTTTATATACCTCTAAGGTAAATTTTGTGGAAACGCAACAGGTACCGATGATCGGTTCATCTACGACGACACCAATCTACGATTAGTCTGATAATTAGCGCTAATAATTACCTTTATACACCTCTAAGGTAAATTTTGTGGAAACGCGACAGGTACCGTTGATCGGTTCATCTACGATGACACCAATGTGCGATTAGTCCGATAAGTAGCGCTAATAATGAGCTTTATGCACTGATCTGAGGTAAATTTTGTGATAATTCAATAGGTACCGATGATCGGTTCATCTACGATGACACCAATGTACGACCAGTCCAATAATTAGCGCTAATAATTAGCTTTAGACACCTCTGAGGTAAATTTGGTGGAAATTCTACAGGTACCGATGATCGATTCATCTACGGTGACACCAATGTATGATTAGTCTGATAATTAGCCCTAATAATTAGCTTTATACACCTCTAAGGTAAATTTTGTGGAAACGCAACAGGTACCGATGATCGGTTCATCTACGATGACACCAATGTGCGATTAGTCCGATAAGTAGCGCTAATAATGAGCTTTATGCACTGATCTGAGGTAAATTTTGTGGTAATTCAATAGGTACCGATGATCGGTTCATCTACGATGACACCAATGTACGACCAGTCCAATAATTAGCGCTAATAATTAGCTTTAGACACCTCTGAGGTAAATTTGGTGGAAATTCTACAGGTACCGATGATCGATTCATCTACGGTGACACCAATGTATGATTAGTCTGATAATTAGCCCTAATAATTAGCTTTATACACCTCTAAGGTAAATTTTGTGGAAACGCAACAGGTACCGATGATCGGTTCATCTACGATGACACCAATGTGCGATTAGTCCGATAAGTAGCGCTAATAATGAGCTTTATGCACTGATCTGAGGTAAATTTTGTGGTAATTCAATAGGTACCGATGATCGGTTCATCTACGATGACACCAATGTACGACCAGTCCAATAATTAGCGCTAATAATTAGCTTTAGACACCTCTGAGGTAAATTTGGTGGAAATTCTACAGGTACCGATGATCGATTCATCTACGACGACACCGATGTACGATTAGTCCGATAATTAGCGCTAATAATTAGCTTTATACACCTCTAAGGTAAATTTTGTGGAAACGCGACAGATACCAATGATCGGTTCATCTACGATGACACCAATCTACAATTAGTTTGATAATTAGCGCTAATAATTAGCTTTATATACCTCTAAGGTAAATTTTGTGGAAACGCAACAGGTACCGATGATCGGTTCATCTATGACAACACCAATGTGCGATTAGTCCGATAAGTAGCGCTAATGATTAGCTTTATGCACTGATCAGAGGTAAATTTTGTGGAAACGCTACAGGTACCGATGATCGGTTCATCTACGACAACACCAATGTGCGATTAGTCCAATAATTAGCGCTAATAATTAGCTTTAGACACCTCTGAGTTAAATTTGGTGGAAATTCTACAGGTATCGATGATCGATTCATCTACGACGACACCGATGTACGATTAGTCTGATAATTAGCACTAATAATTAGCTTTATACACCTCTGAGGTAAATTTAGTGGAAACGCGACAGGTACCGATGATCGGTTCAACTACGGCGACACCAATGTTCGATTAGTCCGATAATTAGCGCTAATAATTAGCTTTATACACCTCTAAGGTAAATTTTGTGGAAACGCAACAGGTACCGATGATCGGTTCATCTACGACGACACCAATCTACGATTAGTCTGATAATTAGCGCTAATAATTACCTTTATACACCTCTAAGGTAAATTTTGTGGAAACGCGACAGGTACCGTCGATCGGTTCATCTACGACAGGGGTGGGGAACCTCAGGCCCCAGGGCCGAATGCGGCCCTCGATGACTTTTTTGCGGCCCCTGGGCAGATTCCTGGGGACCGCAGTGCTCAGGCTGGCAGACGCGCTTTGCCGACTTTCTGCCCTATAAATCCAGGTCTCCAGTGATCTCTATGCCCCAGCCTCAGGCTCCCCAGTGATTTATATGACCCCAGCCTCTCCTGTGATATCTAGGGCTCTAGCAAACCTGGAAAAGCAGTCGAGAAGCAACATGACCAATATCACCTACGCCAAAGAGAAGCAGCTCCAGCCACCACAGTAGGGGTGAGTTGATTATTTAACCAAATATATCGTGTAATTTTCAAGTTGATAATTTTGTGCGGCCCCGAAGGGTGGTAGAAATTTCCAAATGGCGCTCTGCAAAAAAATGGTTCCCCGTCCCTAATCTACGACGACACCAATCTACAATTAGTCTGATTATTAACGCTAATAATCACGTTTCCATAAAGGGAAATAGAAAAAAATACCATCACCATTGGAATCTTATTGTTTTGTACAATATGGTTCCCTCAGTGCTGGCTTCAGGGCTTAAGGTCGCTTTACACGTCGCAATATCGTTACAATATTGTATACAACGGCACGGGAGCGCGCACGTTTTTGGCACTAGTCCAAGATCGCATGGGAGATGTTACACAGGGAGATATCGCCAGGCAACGCAACTACGATGTCTACGCCCCCTCCTTCGCGCTGTGTACGAGCGACCCAGGGAACGACCATTTAACATGGGAGTGAATAGGGGAAGTTGCGCTCCAAATCGTAGTTGCGCTGTCACACATCACGATCCTGCCAGATCGTCAAGCCAATATTGCACAGTTGGAGAGCCTGCACAATTCACAAACGATATCGTTTTTGCATTGTTCTGGCGTGGCATTGCTCATTTACACGACACAACACACGAACGATATCGGCGGCAACGCCCGAACCACGTGACTTTTTATCGTAGTTGGGTTATGATATCGTGCCGTGTAAAGCGGCCTTTACACTTCTCTGTTGGAAATTCTACAGGTACCGATGATCTGTTCATCTACGACGACACAAATGTATGATTAGTCTGATAATTAGCGCTAATAATTAGCTTTACACAGCTCTGAGGTAAATTTTGTGGTAAATCAACAGGTATCGATGATCGGTTCATCTACTACGACACAAATGTACAACTAGTCCAATAATTAGTACTAATAATTAGCGTTACATTGCTCTGAGGTAAATTCTGTTTTGTCGACAGGTGCGGATGATCGGTTCATCAACAGGGACACAAATGTACAATTAGTCTGATAATTAGCGCTAATAGTTACGATTCCGTAAAGAAAAATAGCAAAAAATACTATCGTCGTTGGAATATTCCAGTTTCGCCACCTCAAATTGTTACAATATGGTTTTCTCAGTGCTGGCTTCAGGGCTTTACACTGCTCTGAGGTAAATTTTGAGGTAATTCGACAGGTACCGAAGGTCAGTTCATCTACAGCAACACCAATGTATGATTAGTCCAATAATTAGCTCGACACAGCTCTGAGGTAAATTTCGTGACAATTCAACACGTACCGATGATCGGTTCATCAATGGCGACACAAATGTAGGAATAGTCTGATAATTAGCGCTAATAGTTACGATTCCTTAAAGGAAAATATAAAAAAAACATCGTTGTTGGAATTTTACGGTTTCGCCTCCTCAACTTGTTACAATATGGTTTCCTCAGTGTTGGCTTCAGGGTTTACACTGCTCTGAGGTAAATTTTGTGGTGATTCGAATGGTACCAATGATCGGTTCATCTACAGCGACACCAATGTATGATTGGTCCAATAATTAGCGCTAATAATTCGTTTTACACACCTGAGGTAAATTTTGTGAAAACGCGACAGCTACCAATGATCGGTTGACACCAATGTACAATTAGTCTGATAATTAGCACTGATAATTACGTTTCCATAAAGGAAAATATAAAAAATACCATCGCCATTGGAATCTTCTGGTTTCGTACAATATGGTGTCCTCAGTGCTGGCTTCAGGGCTTCACACAGTTCTGAGGTAAATTTGGTGGTAATTCTCGACAGGTACTGGTGATCGGTTCATCTACAGTGATACAAGTCTGATAATTAGCGCTAATATTATACTTCCATAAAGGAAAATAGAAAAGAAAAAAATTACTATCGGCGTTGGAATCTTCCAGTTTCGGATGTATAACAATATGGGTTCCTTGGTGCTGACTTCAGGGCTTACACTTCTCTGATGTAAATTTGGTGGAAATTTGACAGGTACCGATGATCGGTTCATCCAAGACGACATCAGTTTACCATTGGTCCAATAATCAGCGCTAATAATTACGTTTCCGTACAGGAAAAGGCAAACTATACCAACGCTATAGGAATATTCCGGTTTCACCGCCCCAGCTTGTTACAATATGGTTTCCTCAGTGCTGGCTTCAGGGCTTACACAGCTCTGAGATACATTTTGTGGTAAATCGAGAGGTACGGATGATCGGTTCATCTACGGTGACACAAATGTACCATGAGTCCGATAGCGCTAATAATTACGTTTCCTTAGAAAATAGAAAAAAAATACAATCGCCATTGGAATCTTCTGATTTCACCTCCTCTGCTTGGATCTGTAACAATATGGTTTCCTCAGTGCTGACTTCAGGGCTTTACACTGCTCTGATGTAACTTGTGTGGAAATTCGACAGGTACCAATGATCAGTTAATTTACAGCAACACAAATGTGCGATTAGTCTGATAATTAGCGCTAATATTTATGTCATGTAAAGAAAAATATGACACATTACCATCGTCATTGGAATCTTCTGATTTCGCTGCCTCAGCATCTTACGGTATGGTTTCTTCAGTTCTGGCTTCAGGGCTTTATATGGCTCTGAGGTCAATTTTGTGGAAATTCGACAGGTACCATTGATCGGTTCATCTACAGCGACACAAGTCCAATAATTAGCTCTAATAATTACGCTTCCATACAGGAAAATAGAGAAAAATTCCAATTGCATTAATAAATGGTTAATTAATGGTTCTTGTATCGAAAATATTATGTTAATTTGGTTAAATCATTGATTATTGGCAACGATATTGAAAATCGCCAAATCTGAGGTGATCAGTTCCTCCACTGATACGAACAAGAACTGAATTTTTGTTTTTATATTCCCTGGTCGCTTGGTCACTATCTCTCTACTAGTAGAAAGAATTTCCAGTGAAATAATTTTTTATTTCATTTTTATTTTTCACTTGAATCAGGATATTTACGCAATCTATGCCTTTATCGGCGTACAAAAGCGAGACAGCTTCAAAATGTGTTGAACAAACAATTTATGACTTTATTGGAAAACAGAAGTGAAGCAGCTTTGAAATGCGTTGAATAAACCAATTTTTTGGTTTAACGCACAGTATAATTTTTGACCGTCAGCGCAGGATAACCACTTATTGTCCTTCTATCCAATTCATTGGAATACAGACAATATATCTTTGTATTGTGTTAGCCAGTATGTGTTGCATACATGATCAGAAGTTTTGAGTAGTCTCGAAAGCTTAATATTTATTACAATCTTGTCAGTTAGGTATTAAAAGGTATCAACCACTGTGGACTCTCAAATCTTAATATTTTTTTATTGGAGTAGTTGCACTGAAGGGAAGCGCACATCTGAAGAATTGGCCTGAAGAAAGAGCATATCAAGAGAGCATCCCTCTGATGGTGAAAAAAATATGAGCTCACTTGTTGGAAAGGAAATAGATATTTGGGCCTTGTTCTGACGAGAATGCTTAGCTAAATGCTTACCCTAAAGGAAAGGCATATGGGGCGCTTTATCTAAAGGGAATATTAACTGAAAGCTTTTTAAAGGGGTCATATATGGGACCCCTTGATTTGAAGGGAACATGTATCAGACTTCTCTTATGCAAGGGAATATGAATGAGAGAGCTTGTTCTGAAGAAAACAGGTATCAGAATGCTCTCTCTGAAGGGGAAAGGTGTCTGGCCGCTCCTTTTGATGGGGACGTGTATCTGGGTGCTCTTTTTGACGATAACGTGTATTTGTAGGCTCCTTCTGACGGGGAAGTATATTTGGATGTTCGTTCTGAACATATCTGCACTCTCGTTCTAAAGATTAAGCGTATATGGACGCTCGTTCTGACAGGGATTTATTTCTGCATGCTCATTCTGATGGTAATGCGTATCTGGATGCTTGTGCTGACGGGGACTCCTATCTGGATGCTCATTCGGATCAGAATGTGTATCTGGACGCTTGTTCAGATGGGGATGTGTATGTGGATGCTCATTTTGATGGGGATGCTATCTGGACTCTTGTTCTGATAGGAATGCTTCTCTGGACACTTGTCCTGACGGGAACTCGTGTCTGGATTCTGATGGGAATATGTATCTGGATGCTTGTTCAGATGGGAACATGTATGTGGATGCTCATTTTGATGGGATACTATCTGGACTTTTGTTCTGATGGGAATGCTTATCTGGACACCCGTTCTGATGGGAACTTGTATCTGGATTCTCATTCTGATGGGAATGTGTATCTGGGCGCTTATTCTGATGGGGACATGTTTCTGGATACTCATTCTGACTGGGACACCTATCTTGATGCTCTTCTGTTAAGACTCATATCTGGTCGCTTGTTTTGATGGGGACATGTATCTGGACACTCACGGTGACGTGTATTGGATGCTCCTTCTGACATCGATACGTGTCTGGATGCTCGTTCTTACGGGATCACATATCTGAAAGCTTGTTCTGATGTTGACGTATATTTGGACACGCATTTTGACAGTGACTGTTATTTGGGACGCTTGTTCTGAGGGGGGACACTCATCTGGAAGCTCTTTCTGACCAGGGTTGTGGAGTTGGTAAGCCAAACATCCTACTCGTCAATTCCCTAAATCTGACTCCAACTCCACATAAATAGGACACTGACTCCACAACCATGCAGTGAAGTAGGATCCGGTTCCTTAATTTCCCTCAATCCGACTTCGACTCCACCCAAAATGGACACAGACTCCGCAACTCCGACTCTACTGTCCTGTTTCTGACGGAACGCTTATTCTGAATGGAACAGGCATCTGGAATCTCGTCCTGACAGGAACATGTATCTTTACACTCGTTCTGACATTGATGTATATCTGTACGCTCGTTCTGACGGAGACGTGCATCTGGACCCTCATTCTGAATAAGTTTCAAACTTTTGTCCTGAAGGAGATGCATATCTGAATGCTCGTTCTGAAAGAAAAACATATTGCATTAGCTCCTCTGAAAAAAAAAACTAAATTGGAAACCATTGCTTTGAATGAATTTAAGAACCCTTCATAGTTTCAGAGTTATTTAGGTTAAACGTAGACTATAAATTCATGTATTTCAACCCATAGCCTAACATGTTGATCCAGAAGAATACAAAAAACCCCATGGTGCAAACACTAACCTAAATATTGGGGGGAAAAAATTCCTTCATGACTCTATACGCCAATCAGACTAATTCCCTGGTTCAATGCCCTATCACAGAATCTAGTATATCACAGAATCTAGTATATATAACCAGTAATATATTTTCCAAAAAAGGCATCCAGGCCCTTCTTAAATTTTAGTAGTGACTCACTCATTACAACATCATACGGCAGAGAGCTCCATAGCCTCACTGCTCGTACAGTAAAGAATCCACTTAATTTGTATGGAGCAAATATCCAAAATATGACTATCAAGGTGCAAATCCTTTGTGTTTATTACCAGATGAGTTTATATATTGTGGAATAAGTCATTCTTCATTTCCACCTGTTCCCAGTCATACATTTTTATCCACTTTTCTGGATGTTGGTGTTGGGGCAAATGTACCATACGCATTATTAAATTCTTCAAGTCCTGGTGTCTTTCTGCCATGTGAACGAGTTAACCTTAGCAGTACTTAAGCTTCAGTGATTTAACTAAAACCAGCCCCAGGAGAAATATGATTAAACTATTGCCATCCATTCTGACTCCTAATTAACCCATGTAGTGAAGGTAAATGGATAAGATAGTTAAGACCCCCTCCAAGGTGACAGCCTAGTGCTTATTAGCAGCCTGTACTGATCCTTTTAATTAACTCCTGCGGAGCCAGATTATGTGCTCTACCTCCTCCTTAGATAATTCACCTCTTCTCTCTGACCACAACATTCTCTCCTTCTCACTCACTTTAGGCTGCCTTCACACTTGCAGATGCATCTGCAGCGTTTTGCAGATGCATCTGCAAGTATCAGCATGCAGACCGCGGTCCCTATGTTTATAATAGGGCGCACCGCGGTCTGAATGCTCTCATTGATTCCTATATGTGAGCCGTAAGCAGGCGTATGCCTGCTGACAGATCACACACTCCCGCCCCGCACCTTGGACGCAACATCTCGCGTCCATAGTGCGGGCGGGAGAGTGTGATCTGTAAGCAGGCATACGCCTGCTTACGGCTCACATATAGGAATCAATGAGAGCATTCACACCACGGCCGTGGTCTGCATGCTGATACTTGCAGATGCATCTGCAAAACGCTGCAGATGCATCTGCAAGTGTGAAGCCAGCCTAACACTCGACCACCACAGCCCAATTTTACCTATCACACATCCAGAAATCTACAGGCCATGAACCCTCATGCACTCAGGCTGGCTTCACATTAGCGTTTGTGTCTGCATGCTGATGGCATGCAGACACAAACGCTGTCAGAAGCAGTGTCCAAATGATGTGTCCGCAGCGGATAATGTCCGCCTGCGGACACATCACTATGGAGCCCGGCAGCCAATCGGCGCTGTCCGGGGGCGGGCCGGGGGCGGAGATCAGCGCCGGAGATCTCCGCCCCCCCCGGCCGCCGGTAAGCTCCGGGACTGTCGGCGGGGAGAACAGCTGATGTGAGAGCTGTTTGAATCTTCCCGCGCCGACACTGAGAGGAGATGTCGGCGCGGGAAGATTCAAACAGCTCTCACATCAGCTGTTCTCCCCGCCGACATCGCTAGGAGATTACAGGCGGCGGGGAGAAGGAGGACAGCAGAGGCTGAGCTGATCTCCCGGTGGCCGTCGGTGAGCTCCTGTGACATCACCGGCGGCCACTGGGAGATTTTTCAATGCGTCCGCAGCGTTCTCCTGCGGTGTCATGCAGAGGACACTGCGGACCCATTGAAGCCAATGCATTTTTTGTACGCTTGGGGACGCTTGCTGATTGTCCAAGCTCCCCAAACGCACAAAAAAACCCAACATGCTGCGTCCCGGGTGCGGATGCTGGACACCGGAAGCAGCAGATATCGTCCGCATCCGCACCCGAACGCAGCAAACGCAGGCACCATGCGTTCCTATGTTAAACATAGGAACGCAGTGCGCATGCGTTTGACTGCGTATGGGAACGCAGCAATACGCTGCCTTCCCATACGCAAATGTGAAGGCAGCCTCACAGATTCTCTCATCTCATCACTGTCCCCAATCTCTTCAATCTCCTGTCCAGATCAGGCAGTAAACCACTACAATGACACTCTCAGAAGCACCCTGGACAAAAGTAGCGCCCTTCACCCTCAGAACCTCCAAACATAGAACAAAACAGCCCTGGCTCACATCACAAACTCGATTCCTCCAGCGATGCTCTAGGAGTGCTGAACGTCTATGGAGGAAAACTCGCTCACCAGGAGACTTCATTCATTATAAATTCATGCTCAAAACTTACAACTCTGCCCTTCATCTTGCCAAACAGACCTACTTCACCACCCTGGTCTCCTCGCTATCCAACAATCCAAAAAAACTCTTTGACACCTTTCACTCTCTCCTCAGTCCCAAAGTGCAGGCCCCCATCACTGACGTCTGTGCTGATTGCCTGGCTTCTTACTTTATGGAGAAAATAGACAACATCCGCCAGGAAATCAGCTCCCAGCCTCAAAGCGCTACCACTCCCATTTTTTCCCACATCCCCTCTGGTTCACTCTCCACATTTGACCCAGTCACAGAAGAAGAAGTCTCCAGGCTCCTCTCTTCCTCTCGTCCCACCACATGCACTACTGACTCCATTCCCTCACACCTACTCCAGTCCCTCTCTCCAGTCGTCACCACTCATCTAACCAAAATCTTCAATCTCTCCCTCTCTTCTGGCATCTACCCCTCCTCCTTCAAACACTTGATCATTACTCCATTATTAAAGAAAACCTCTCTCGACCCATCCTGCACAAATAACTACAGACTAGTCTCCAATTTCCCCTTCATCCCTAAACTCCTGGAGCGCCTGGTCTACTACCGCCTCACCAGTTACCTCTCCGCTCACTCTCTTTTAGATCCATTACAGTCTGGTTTCCGCCCCCTTCACTCTATAGAAACTGCCTTCATCAAAGTGACCAATGACCATCTGACGGCAAAACGTAATGGTGACCACTCTCTGCTTATTCTCCTTGACCTCTCTGCAGCTTTTGACACTGTTGACCACCATCTCCTACTCTCCATGCTGCACTCTATTGGCATAAAGGACACTGCTCTCTCCTGGCTCTCCTCCTATCTTTCTGACCGCTCTTTCAGTGTATCATTCGCTGGTTCCAATTTCTCCCCTCTTCCTCTCACTATTGGAGTCCCTCAGGGCTCAGTCCTCGGTCCTTTTCTCTTCTCTCTCTACACCTCCCTGATTGGACACACCATCAGCAGATTTGGCTTCCAGCACCATCTTTATGCTGATGACACACAATTATACACTTCAGCCCCTAACCTTACCCCTGCGGAATTAAAGAACACCAATGACTGTCTAGCTAGCTGCAGTTTCCAACATCATGTTCTCTTTCTATTTGAAACTAAACCTTTCCAAAACTGAACTTCTTCTGCTCCCCCCATCCACTAACCTCCCTAAATCTTACATCTCTCTCTCAGTGTGCGGTACCACGATACGCCTAGGCAGCAGGCTCGCTGTCTGGGTGTTATGTTTGACACCGATCTCTCCTTCTCCTCCCACACACAATCTCCCGTCTGCTCCTGTCGCTTACACCTGAAGAACATCTCTAGAGTCCGCCCCTTTCTCACCATGGAAACAACTAAAACCCTCACCGTGGCCCTAATCCATTCCCGCCTTGACTACTGCAATTCTCTATTAAGTGGCCTCCCCCTCACTCGGCTTTCTCCTCTCCAGTCCATCGTTAATGCAGCAGCCAGGATCACCCATCTGGCCAATCGCTACTCAGATGCCTCTGCTCTGTGCCAGTCATTGCACTGGCTGCCCATACACTACAGGATCAAATTCAAATTGCTTGTCCTCACCCACAAAGCTCTTCACAGTGCAGCACCCCCCTACATCAACTTTCTCATCTCTGTCTATCACACCACCCGTTCTCTATGTTCTTCAAATGACCTTCGACTAACATCTGCACTAATCCGATCCTCCCACTCCCGACTCTAAGACTTCTCGCGAGCTGCACCAATCCTCTGGAATGCTCTACCCCAAGAAATCAGGACTATCCACAACTTGCATGGCTTCAGACGATCCCTAAAAACACATCTTTTTAAGGCAGCTTATCATACTCCCTAATAGAAGTCCTTTGCACTGTAGATAGTGAATGGGCTATCTCTCTTGACATTACTCTTCTATAAACTCCACCAAACCAAAAAGGTCTACACAGACTGTCTGATGACCATCCATGTAAGCTTAATTCTATGCCCCATTTCCTCAAGATGCCTGGACCATCAGTGCAATAAGCCCCTGTACCTTGTGCAACCCCTATCCCATTGTAGATTGTAAGCT
Source organism: Allobates femoralis (assembly GCA_033576535.1). Taxonomy (NCBI): domain Eukaryota; kingdom Metazoa; phylum Chordata; class Amphibia; order Anura; family Aromobatidae; genus Allobates; species Allobates femoralis. The sequence goes on along the minus strand of JARQOC010000001.1, from coordinate 602,525,967 downwards.
CTTCTGAGCAGGGTCACCTTCATTTCTTGCTTTATTTATTGTACCGTATATACTCGTGTATAAGCTGACCCGTGTATAAGCCGACCCCCTACTTTTGCCCCCAAAACCTGGGAAAACCTATTGACTCGTGTATAAGCCGAGGGTGGACCCCAGCACAGGTGTACAGCCCCCAGCAGTGTGGTATACAGGCCCCCCAATGGTAGTATACAGCAGCCTCCCCAGTGGCATATACAGGCCCCAGTAGTATATACAGCAACCCAGTGGTATACAGCAGCCTCCCCAGTGGTATATACAGACCCCACCAGTATATACAGCAGCCCCAGTGGTATATACAGCAGCCCCAGTGGTATATACAGCAGCCCCAGTGGTATATACAGCAGCCCCAGTGGTATACAGGCCTCAGCAGTATATACAGCAGCCCCCAGGGTTATACAGCACCCCCCAGGGGTTATACAGCACCCCCCAGGGGTTATACAGCAGCCCCAGGGGTACCCAGCGGCCCCCTGGGGGTACCCAGCAGCCCTCAGGGGGTACCCAGCAGCCCTCAGGGGTACCCAGCAGCCCCCTGGGGTACCAACATCCCCCTGGGGGTACCAACATCCCTCTGGGGGTACCAACAGCCCCCAGGGGTACCCAGCAACCCCCTGGGGGTACCAACAGCCCCCTGGGGGTACCAACAGCCCCAGGGGGTACCCAGCAGCCCCCTGAGGGTACCAACAGCCCCCTGGGGGTACCAACAGCCCCCAGGGGTACCCAGCAGCCCCATGGGGGTACCAACAGCCCCTGGGGGTACCAACAGCCCCCAAAAGCTGCACTGTCCCCCTTGTAAGGGCCCCTCCCGGCTGCTTATACATTACCATCCAGGTGTTCTGATCGGCGCCGCTCCTCGGTGCTTCTTGTTCATCCTCCCGTCCTCGCTGGCTGCATCCGGGATCTCCGGCCGTCGCGCGATGACGTCATATCGCTGCGACAGCCGAGATCCCGGATGCAGCCAGCGAGGACGGGAGGATGAAGAAGAAGCACCGAGGAGCGGCGCCGATCAGAACACTGGGATGGTAATGTATAAGCAGCGGGGGGGGGGGGGGGGCCCTTACAAGGGGGGACAGTGCCAGCTTTTGGGGGCTTTTGGGGGGCATATATGAACTGCTTCCCCCTGCCGCTGATTGACAGGGGGAAGCAGTGCATATATAATGAGCGGCCCCACGTGACGGGGCCGCTCATACAGCAGCCTCCCCCCGCCTCCTCCAGCCTCCACAGCCCCCACCACAGCAGGTGGTACCGTATAGACCCGTGTATAAGCCGAGGGGGGACTTTTCAGCCCAAATTTTGGGCTGAAAAACTCGGCTTATACACGAGTATATACGGTATTTTTTTTTACATTGATTCTATGCCTATTGTTTTGTATCCAATTATTGTACTGTATTTGTTCTCAACTGTAGTTACTTACTGTATTATATTTTCTGTACTCTAACCACTGGATTGTAAAGCGCTGCGGAATATGTTGGCACTATAGAAATAAAGATTTATTATTATTATTATAATATTTCTGACGTAAATCCTCATATCACAATTCTTCCTTCATGATCCTTTGTTACTGTTGGGAGGGATATATCCTCTGGGCTAGTGTTGATTAAAGTGGTCCAATCATGGTGCAGATAGAGGTTTGCACTGTATAGTATTGCATCAGACTATGGAATTGCATCGTGAACGTAGAATATGTAGAATAAAAACTGTGCCCTGCAGCATTCACCTACGTATTTGTCTCAGCGACAGAAGTTGAAATGTGAAGCAGAAGACATGTAAAAGGCCTTTTGCTGATTTCCAGATAGTCCCCCCTTTGTTCGTACATCATGAGGAAATTACATCACTCCATTGGCCTTCTACAGTCTGCTTATCTCTCAAATTCCTGAATTCATTTCGCCCATCAAGTACCTGCAAGATGGTTCAGCCCTATTCTTGTGCTTTTCATGTCAGCCGTCATACGGGAGGGGTGATATGGAGTGTACTTTTATGGCTCAACGTGATAATTATGGGATTTGGTGTCGATGGGATTTGACAAGAATCCTCAAATTACACTCTGTACTGTTGCCTTGCAGCAGATCGGTCTGTTTTCAGGTTGTGCTTTATGGCCATAATGTCGATGAGGCTGAGTGGGATTTCATCTGGTGTTCTGTGTCCATCCAAGAATCCTCAAATTACACTCTTTACTGTTGCCTTGCAGCAGATTGGTCTGTTTTCAGGTTGTGCTTTATGGCCATAATGTCGATGAGGCTGACTGGGTTTTCATCTGGTGTTCTGTGTCCATCCTGACATTTCTATAGATCATCGTGCCAGCTATATATAGGGTTTCTGCAATGATGCAATGCATTTATTTTAGCCTCTAGTCAAGATGTACTGAAAGAGACTAAACAAATCAGTATAATCCTGCAGACTTGTTTACACGCTAGGATATCGTAAACGATATCCTTGGAACGATCACGTGACAGTGATCGTTCTGACATCGTTAGTGCGCTGTCACACACAAGGATATCGTTAACGATATCCTATGCGGCAGCGCAACTTAAATAAGAGTGGAAGGAGTGAGCGATGTAATAAAGCGGCAGGAATAGGAGCTTTTTGAACAATATCGTTCACAAAGCTGTCACACTGAACGATGCTGCTTCCTGAACCAGCGTTAATTGGACGACAAACAACAGATTTGAGACCAGGATCTCAAATCTACGATGAACGATCCAACGATCTTTTCATCCAAAATCGTTCGTTTACACACGACGCCCGAACGATATCTTTTCAACGATCACAAATCTGTGACGTTTCAAGGATATCGTTCAGGATGTCTTAAGGTACCGTCACACGCGGCAATTTTGCAGGCAATTTCACTGGCAATTTTCTGGTTGCAGTGAAATCATGGACACATTGTTCTATCTTGTTGCTGTGTACAAATGGAACAATGTCTCCATGATTTCACTACAACCAGCAAATTGCCAGTGAAATTGCCTGCAAAATTGCCATGTGTGACGGTACCTTTAGTGTGTAAACCCACCATAAGTCACGGTCCTGGAAGCCCAGAAACTGGGATCCACAGATATCAATTTTGAATAGGTCACACTAGTAAGATTCCATAAATGAAGCTTTTGTGATATACCTATAAGGCCATGTGCCCACTGTGTATTTGTGCTGAGTTTTTTGTTGCGTTTCTGCAGCAAAAACGCAGCAACCACAGCTTTAAGATTAAAGTCTGTGTGATTTACAAAAAGCTGTGCCCACACGTGCATTTGTGGGTGCTGCGTTTTTGTTGCAGAAATCGGCTGTGTTTTGTTAAGTCCCCGTCAATTAACACGGCTGTTTTTGAGCTGTGTTTTCCCCATTGTCTCCATCCTAACCACCCCAAAAAAGCACCGCAAACGGATTGGTATCCCACAGTGCGTTTGTGATGCTTTTTTAGGGTGCTTTCACACTACGATTTCTTCATTTCCGATGCTGTCCGATAAAAATCGGACAGCATCGGACCGATTTTCGGACCCCATGTATCCCTATGGGGATCGGACCGAATCGGCTGTGCACTAAATGCCAGCCGATTTGTGTCCGACCCGATTATGCCCGATTTTTGCCGGGTTTTTTTCGGTGAAAAAATCGTTGCCTGCAACGATTTTTTCATCCGATTACAAAATCTGACAGAATCGGATCAGACCAAATCGGATGGCATTTGGTGCACATCCGATCTGACCCGATCCCTAACATGGGGCCCTATGGAGAAGGGTCCGAGGAAACATCTGATGTCTCCTCGGACCCGATTTTACTGTACTGAGCATGCTCAGTACAGTAAAAATGCTCAACTAAAAGCGCAGGGGTTAAAAAAAAAAAAAAGTTCATGCTCACCTCCCCACGAGCCCCCGCCGTCTTCCTGGAGGTTCCCGGTGGCTCCCGCAGGCTCCCGCTGTCTGCAGAGGTCTTCTTCTGCAGTTCAGGACCTGCGGTGATGTCACAGTCACGTGACACCAGGTTACACCATGGTAACCCGTGGTCACATGACTGTGACATCACCGCAGGTCCTGTGTACAGCAGAAGAAGACCTCTGCAGATACCGGGAGCCTGCGGGAGCCACCGGGAGCCTCCAGGAAGACGGCGGGGGCTCGGGGGGAGGTGAGCATGAGCTTTTTTTTTTTTCCTTTTTTTCAGCCTCCGGCTACGATTTAATGCCGGAATCGGATGCCTATTTGGCATCCGATTCCAGGCATCAGAAGGGAGCCGATGCTGTCCGATTTATATCGGACAGCATCGGCTCTCTAAAAATCGTAGTGTGAAAGTAGCCTTACAGTGATTTCCAAAACAAAAGTACTGCAATACTCAACCTACCGTACTTTGGCTATGCCACCATGATTCCCAGAGATTCTCCACCGTGCATAAGCAGGAGATGTGTTTATCGAGTTTCCGGTACCTCCGCCATGTGACTGGTCATGTGACTCAGGCTGTTTCTTGAAATCCCATCCACTGTGCTAATACTGTACTATGCATCGTTTTGGATTCAGCGGCAAGACGCTGCGTCCAAAACGCTGCATACACTGATCGTGTGCACGCACCCTTAAGTGCACCTTCAGGTTTTTATTTTCTTGCAGATTTTGGTGCAGAAAAAAGAAGCAACATGTCAATTCCTTCTGTGTTTTTCCCTGCGTTTTTCTCATAGACTGTAGGAACTGCTTGGTTTTAACGTAACTTTATTCATTCATGAGTTATTTTAAGTTGATATCACCATTCATTCCCATTTTATTTAGGTGTATCCATATCAATGGTCCATTCGGGCAATTGTCTAAGCTGTGAAGAGACCAGATGTGCAGCATCTGAAACAACGGATCCTGGAAGCCTGTGCAGCATTTCTTCTGTGGTGTTGCTCTCAGTGTGTCAAGACCGGGAGAAGAGGGTTGTATTGACAATCCAACACAATGGGCAGCACTTTGAACACCTTTTATAACTGGTCATAAACTTGTAAATAACTCATGAAAGAATAAAGTTAAGTTAAAACCAAGCACACCATTGTTTTTCGTATGAAATTCTCAGTAAGTTTCATGTTCACATGACCCTCTTCCCATTGAAAAAAATAAAGTTGGATTCAGAATTAGAACCCAATACCAACTGTGTGCTAAACAGACCCATAAAAAAGCCATGTACAACACCTCTTAGGGGCCTTTCACACTTGCGTTTTTTTCCTGATTTGGAAGATCAGGAAAACACCTGATTCTATGGTGGGTTTACACGCCACGATATCGTTTCGATATCGCAACTCAATGGCGCGGAGCGCGCAATTAGTGCACGTTTCACCCGCATCGCATTGACTGTTTAGACGCTGCGATATCGTAATAGAACGTCCGTGCGATTCTCCGCCTCCCAATCCAGGATCGCATAGTTAACATGGATGAATGGTGACGTATCAATCGCATCGTAATTGGGTGTTTACACAGCACGATCTGCTTCAATCGCTATGCAATATCGGGGCATTGAATAGCACGCTCATTCGATCCCCGATATCGCATTGACATCGTTCCTGCATCGCATTGGACGTCACACCATACAACGCAGGCACGATATCGGGTCCAACGATTGAACCACGTGACTTTTGATTGAAATTGTACTGCGATATCGCGACGTGTAAACCGCCATTACAGGATTCATTTTTTTTGCCCATTCTCTTAATGATTTCAGGACAAACATGAAGCAACAAGATTCTACCTGACAAAATAAAGTGAATGGGCAAAATACTGTAAGAATCAGGTTTTGCCTGATCTTCCAAATCAGAAAAAAACCAAGTTTGAAAGCCCCTTAGGGCCCCTTTACACGCCACCACTGAAAGGTAGCAACTGCCTGGCCTTGGGGATATTTATGCCTGTTGCCATGAAATTGCTACAAAATGGCGGCGTGTAAATAGGAAAATTCCTTCCTGTGTCAGGACACAGGAAGGAATTTCCCTATTTACACGCCGCATTTCGTAGCAATTTCATGGCAACAGGCATAAATATCCCCAATGCCAGGCAGTTGCTACCTTTCAGTGGTGGCGTGTAAAGGGGCCTTTAGGGTACCTTTACACGTCGCAACATTGCATGCAATTTCACTTGCACCTTACTGGTTGCAGTGAAATCATGTACACATTGTTCCATTTGTACACAGCAACAAGATAGAACAATGTGTCCATGATTTCACTGCAACCAGTAAGTTGCAAGTGAAATTGCTTGCAATGTTGCGACTTGTAAAGGTACCCTTAGGCCCCTTTCACATCAGCGGTTTTTTACATTTTGCGGCAGATGCAGCAGATTTACTGCATCTGCCGCATAAAGGCTGCACTTGTGGCAAAGTCCCCGTGCATTGTCTATGGGCTTGTGGCAAGTGCGGCATAGTTGCGGTTGCTGCTGTTGCGGCCACGAAAAAAAAAACGCTGCTGACCGCGTTTTTTTCACGGATGCAAGTGCCGAAACCACAGCTACACCGCACTTGCCGCACCTGCCACAAGCCCTATGCATGGGGCTTGCTGCAAGTGCGCTGCAGTCAGAGGTTTGGCTTACAGACTCCACAGCTCTGAGAGTAAGGGCAGGGCCAGAAACCCAAAAGAAAAGGCAGAAGAAGAATTTATTGTTTTTGCTTTTGCAGTCCCCATATGTACAGGGGTTTAATTTAATCACTTTGTATGTACTCGAGGCAGCTATGCTACGTCACTGCCCCTAATGGTACCAGCAATTGTGATCCCTGTTCGACAGGACACATGACAATACTATTGGTCTAGTTAGACCTTTCACAGCCCTAACCACGAAAATGATCACTTGGCTGAGCTGTTTTTCCCTGTAATTTAATCTCATATGGTAGCTACAGTAATAGGATTGTGGCGCCCCGCTACGCAGGCGTCACAGAGGGGTACTGCACCCATAAAAGCAGTGCGGATGCTCCAGCCGCAAGCAGATTCTAGGATAGTGGGTGGGACCCATAGACCAGCATCCCACAATAGATCACATAGTGGGAGGTACCCAAGAGGGAACAAAACCACTTCCAAAGGGAGCAAGGAGGTCTTTGACCGTTGGTCTTTTGCCGGAGGCCATGTATAAGGGAGTCAGAGTTGTGGAGTCAGAGTTTGTGTCAGAATCAGGGAAATCAAGGAGTCGTAATCAGAGTTTGGCTTACTGACTCCACAACCATGTATAAATGAGCAAAAAAAATATAAAAACAATTTAATGATCTAAAATTAAAAATAAGTTACAGCCATTTGGTTGGTATATGCAAAAGAAATAAAATTGTACTGGTTAGAGTTGGTGCCTATTCGCAGGACCCAGTTATGTGGCCATTTTGCCTCCTCTTTTGCTTGGCGTGTTGTCATGTGCATCATGCAGTAACGATGACTTCGCGTCAGACCGGCTACTCAAAGGAGGAATTGGGATGCCGTCAGGTAAGAGTTGGTTCTACGGAATCTCGTGCAGCAGAAACAGATTATTGGCCTCTCTACAGTCATGGCCAAAAGTTTTGAGAATGACACCAAAATTATATTTTCACATGATCTGCTGCCCTCTGGTTTTTATTTGTGTTTGTCTGATGTTTATATCACATACAGAAATATAATTGCAATCATATTATGAGTACCAAAAGGTTATATTGACAGAATGAGTTAATGCAGCAAGTCAATATTTGCAGTGTTGACCCTTCTTCTTCAGGACCTCTGCAATTCTCCCTGGCTGCTCTCAATCAACTTCTGGACCAAATCCTGACTAATAGCCGTCCATTCTTGCATAATCAATGCTTGCATTTTGGCAGAATTTGTTGATTTTTGTTTGTCCATCCGTCTCTTGATGATTGACCACAAGTTCTCAATGGGATTAAGATCTGGGGAGTTTCCAGGCTATGGACCCAAAATCTCTATGTTTTGTTCCCTGAGCCATTTAGTTATCACCTTTGCTTTATGGCAAGATGCTCCATCATGCTGGAAAAGGCATTGTTGGGCGCCAAACTGCTCTTGGACGGTTGGGAGAAGTTGCTCTTGGAGGACATTCTGGTACCATTCTTTATTCATGGCTGTGTTTTTAGGCAAGACTGTGAGTGAGCCGATTCCCTTGGCCAAGAAGCAACCCCACACATGAATGGTTTCAGGATGCTTTACAGTTGGCATGAGACAAGACTGGTGGTAGGCTCACCTCTTCTCCGAATAAGCTGTTTTCCAGATGTCCCAAACAATCGAAAAGGGGATTCATCAGAGAAAATGACTTTACCCCAGTCCTCAGCAGTCCAATCCCTGTACCTTTTGCAGAATATTAGTTGGTCCCTGATGTTTTTTCTGGAGAGAAGTGGCTTCTTTGCTGCCCTCTCTTGAAACCAGGCCTTGCTCAAAGAGTCTCCACCTCACAGTGCGTGCAGAAGCACTCACATCAGCCTGCTGCCATTCCTGAGCAAGCTCAGCACTGCTGGTAGTCCGATCCCACAGCTGAAACAGTTTTAAGATACGGTCCTGGCACTTGCTGGTCTTTCTTGGGCGCCCTGGAGCCTTTTTGACAACAATGGAAGCTCTCTCCTTGAAGTTCTTGATGATGCAATAGATTGTTGACTGAGGTGCAATCTTTCTAGCTGCGATACTCTTCCCTGTTAGGCCATTTTTGTGCAGTGCAATGATGGCTGCACGTGTTTCTTTAGAGATAACCATGGTTAACTGAAGAGAAACAATGATACCAAGCACCAGCCTCCTTTTAAAGTGTCTAGTGGTGTCATTCTTACTTAATCATGAATGATTGTTCGCCAGCCCTGTCCTCATCAATACCCACACCTGTGTTAATGGAGCAATCACTAAAACGATGTTAGCTGCTCCTTTTAAGGCAGGACTGCAATGATGTTGAAATGTGTTTTGGGGGTTAAAGTTCATTTTCTAGGCAAATATTGACTTAGCAAGTAATTGCTGTTAAGCTGATCACTCTTTATGACATTCTGGAGTATATGCAAATTGCCATTAGAAAAACTGAAGTAGTAGACTTTGTTAAAATTAATATTTGTATCATTCTCAAAACTTTTGGCCATGACTGTACTACTCATTATTAAAGGGTTGTCCGCGCTTTTCCTAAAATCTGTGTCTGCATCTATGCTGCAAAATGCTAACAGTTTACAATTTACACCCTGTTAGCATTTTGTAAGATTACCTAAATATTACGATTCAGCATATGTGGATGAGTAGCTCCCGCCCCTCCCCCCGACTAAATGCAAAATGCTGACAGGGTGTAAATTACTAACTTTAACATTTTGCACCCTAGAGACTCACACAGATTTTAGGAAAAACCTGGACAACCCCTTTAAGGTCCAGAATTCATCCAGGGAAAAGGTTACATATTTTAAGGATCTGAGTGACCTTTCCTGATTTTCTCCCATAATATTCAGTAGACCCTTTACAACATGAACATGGTAATATCTTTACTAAAATCTGTGCTGTTACTCATTCATTCTTCTCGTTTTTCTGAATGAAGCGGATCCTAGACCCCATCAAGGTGACCTTCATGACAGGTACTTTGAAAAACACCCATTTTTTCTTTTTAGGGGATGTCACACGCGTCGATATCGCTGTCAATGTCGCTCGTACGTCACGGATTTTCAGTCGCTCGAGCGACGTAAAAGTGACGCAGGTGCGACATTGAAACGTGTGACCAAGCGATGCAACCAGCGATATGTCGCTGATCGCCAATCGCAGGTTTCACTGCCAGATGTAAAACCTGTCGCTCATCGCTCAGTACACCTTGTGCATCGCTGCGTGTGACACTAAACTCAGCGACGTATTTTCTATTTTGACATCGTACAAGCGACTAATAAAATCGCTCGCAAGATGGCGACATCACCGCATCGCTGGGTCATATTGACGCGGTGTGACATCTTACCTGCGATAATTCCACATCGCTCAGGCGATTAATAATTTGTGACGCATGAGCGATATCGCAGGCGACATTGACACGTGTGACAGGCCCTTTAGAGGTGATCCTGTATCTAAAATTAACATTCTAAACCTGTCACCAATGTAAACACGAATAGAAGATTTCGGTCACTGATACTTTGGATTGCACAAAGTCTTTTGAAGGATCTCTCCACACTGATAACGTCACATGCCCTATGGTTCGGACGATGACACACATTCCAGGCTTTACCACTTGTGGATTTTGGTATGACTTGTATTAATGACATTGGAAACCGATGTCAGGGATCTTGCATCTCACACCTTTTAAAGATTAGCGTTGGGTCAAGAGGTTGTCCTTCAAATTGATTGACCTGGCACAACTGTGGCTCAAAGGATTGTTATTTTACAGCATTCAAACATTTGACATAACAGTAGCTGTGTCGCTGAAAGGGTTCCTGAAGTTAAGAAAACCTTTTTTTGTCATTTGTATACAAATCCGAAGATATTGTTCCAGGATTTGATTTTGAAGCATGTGTTTACTTTTTAAGGGATAATTGTTGGTGACTCTGACAACTTGTGGGATAAAAAGTTGTCATCTAACATCAGACTCACAGTTTCTGTATACACTGGTAAATTTTGGCTGATCAATCTTCTATTGTGTTTAGGGTGAGCAGATTCCCACAGAGGATGGAAGGATGGATAGATGGATCAGCCACATCTTGTAGATAATTTTAATGTCCACTGTCTATAGTCGAACAATATAGAAGTAATCAGCTATCCACATGAATGTTGGCAAGAGTATACAACTAATCTTAGGCTGGCTTCACATCAGTGTTTGTGTCTGCATGCTAATGGCATGCAGACACAAACGCTGTCAAAAGCAGTGTTGAAATGATGTGTCCGCAGCGGATAATGTCCGCCTGCGGACACATCACTAGGGAGCCCGGCAGCCAATCGGCGCTGTCCGGGGGTGTGCCGGAGGAGGAGTTCAGCGCCGGAGATCTCCTCCTCCCCGCCGCCGGTAAGCACCGGGACATGTCGGCGGGGAGAACAGCTGATTTGACAGCTGTTTGAATCTTCCCGCGCCGACACTGAGAGGAGATGTCGGCGCGGGAAGATTCAAACAGCTGTCAAATCAGCTGTTCTCCCCGCCGACATCGCTAGCACATTACAGGCGGCGGGGAGGAGGAGGACAGCAGAGGCTGAGCTGATCTCCTGGTGGCCGTCGGTGAGCTCCTGTGACATCACCGGCGGCCACCGGGAGATTTTTCAATGGGTCCGCAGCGTTCTCCTGCGCTGTGACCCATTGAAGCCAATGCATTTTTTTGTGCTTGGGGACGCTTGCTGATTTTCCAAGGTCCCCAAACGCACAAAAAACCCAACATGCTGCGTCCCGGGTGCGGATGCTGGACACCGGAAGCAGCAGATATCGTCCGCATCCGCACCCGAACGCAGCAAACGCAGGCACCATGCGTTCCTATGTTAAACATAGGAACGCAGTGCGCATGCGTTTGACTGCGTATGGGAAGGCAGCAATACGCTGCCTTCCCATACGCAAATGTGAAGCCAGCCTTACACTGCAGTGTTACATTAGTCACTACACAGATAAGCTGTGAGACCAAGTAAATCGAACATTCTGGGATTAGATACCAGGAGAGCATGTCATGTACTGGGAATAGATGAAGGCTTAGTTAGGTCACGGTCCAGGGTCAAAATACAAGGAGGATAGTGGATCAAAGCAAAAGGACAAGGGAAATGGATGGCTGTAAAAGATCAAGACACAGCACAGATAAAGAGGCCAACATGCACCAATGAGCAGAATGCTATGACTGGCAGAGATCTGGGATTAACTGTCCATATAAGTTGCTGGGTAATTATAAAAAACGGAATACTTGAGGAAACCCAGCACCTCACAGTCTAAGAGTGGATTGTTCAGATTTCAATCAACACACCGACTGCTCAGCACAGCCATAATTTCTTAGTCACAGCAAACAGTTACTCATTTCGTCATGACATGCAGATTTAAAACCAGATCCTGTTGCCCATGGAATTTGATGAAGTCTCCCACTCACAAATCTGTATGAAAAATCCTCTGTCTCATGTGAATATACACCAATTTATGTCAGGGGAAAAAAAATATTGTTCAGATTGGCCAGTTGTGCCTATGAGTCGAAGAGGTAACTGAAATTAGCACTGTACTGTATGTCCACAAAATAAAATAGTAACTTTTGTGATTTGAAGTTTATGAATTGCCAGATTGACAATTCATTTGTGTCTTGTTTTGTGGATGAGACAGTTTGGGTGACACAGATGTAGTCAAATCTATGATTTGTCAATGAATTAAGTCATTTATTTACGTAGAAATGATAAGCCACAGCTAGTGAGGTCTTACAGTGACAAAGCAGAGCTGGGCCGACAGCTATTCAACATGTATGGCCAACTGTACTGTATATTGGGACCCTAGAGCTGGCCATACAGAGAAGGTAACTGCTAGCCAAACATTCGTCATACGACTCTCTCGCTTCCCCCATACACATCAGCACTCTAGTCAGTCAAAAAAAGAGGGTAAATCTGTCGAAGCTTATCTCCCCTGAGTATGGAAGCATGGAGCGTTGAAATCGTAACTGCCCAATCCTTCTATCTCCTGGCCCCCATACACATTGAATTATTGGATGTTCCACCAAAATTTGCGTGTTTGGTCTACATTTCTCCAATATGTAACAAGGAAGGCTATTTGGCCAAGTTGAGTAAATTATCCTGCTAACGTTTCTAGGTTTTGTTTCGAAGATGAGTAAATGATGAATGTCGACATTTTCCTTTTTGAGCTTCAGTGAGGATTCCCTGTCCATAAATGATTTAGAGACTTTTTTGAGAGAGAGACTTAAACTAAGTTTCCCAAATTTGGCTCTGCCAGACATAGAAAGGGTTGGATCGCACAATTATCTTGTAATTGCCCAAAGGCAGGTACTAATTATTAAACTGGATCTTTGCCCAGAGTGCTCGCTGCCTTCCTCCAGGAGCGGCTCACCTGACTGGTGTGATTATCTGTCTGGGTCGTGTATGACATAAGGCAGCGCTTACTGATCTCTGAATATTTTCTTGTATCTCAGGGTCATAACTGCGGTAAGGGTTAGGCCGCATACAACAACTAAGTTGCGGTCGGATACCACAGCCACGTGCCGTTTTGGAAATTATTTTCCGGGATTTATTTTTGTCATTTTTCTGGTTGGGATTTTTGTAAAACTGCAGCTGGTTGCACAAAATTGGTTCAGTTTTTTGTTTTCTTTTTTTGCTGAAGGCATCACTATACTGAAACACACTAAAAATGACTAAAAATATGAACCCCAAGTGTCTATACACAGCTATGCCTTTCAATACTGTCCTGCTTTTCATAAAAGCAGATCAACTAAATGATAGAGGACCTGATTCTTCACATGACAGATACCAATAGCCCGGTTTCTTTCATAGGCTCCATCATATTATTGGAAAAATAGTTTTCTCGTTAATATGTCAGGATCTGCAACACGTGATCACAGCTTTACCACAAATCGTTGTCTTTTGCAGCATTTTGCAGTAAAATTGAACTTGGTTGAGTTATTTCATCACACTTAAAGGAAACCCGTCACGCCCTTAAACTGCCCCCAATGTTATTTAGATCGTGTACTGTTCATTAGTAACCTGTTTTTTTTCCTCTTTTAAATTGTGTTTATCCCAAAAAAGCACTTTGGGTAAATAGATGTTTTCATTAGCTACCTGTCCAAACAGTCATACCGTCATCCGGGCGGTTAGCCAACATGTCAGTCAACTAAAAACATGCTGAAATTCATCTGATGCTCTCTGGAAGGACCTGTGTGATGTCACGACCATGTGAGTGGAATAGGCGGGGCTATATCTATGTGGTTTATGCTTAATTCCACCCATTAGGGTCACATGGTTGTGACATCACACAGGTCCTTCCAGAGAGCATTAGCTTAATTTTGGCATGTCTGATGTTGATTGACATGTCTGCTAACCGCCCGGATTTCTGTTTGACTTTTTGGGCAGCTAGCTAATGAAAATATCGAAGTATCTAAAGTGCTTTTTTGAGATAAATGCAAAAGATTTTATTTAAAAAACAGGTTAGTGATGCATAGTACATGATCTAAATAACATTAGAGGCAGTTTAATCGCAAATAAGAACTTGACAGGTTCCCTTTAAATTAAGGTGGAATCTTGATAATGATAATGAAGAAGGTTTCCAGGAGTATAAAACATGCTCTACAAGTTGAACTGGCCTACAGCAAACACTGTTTGTTTGTGTTTCCAAAAACTAAGCCTGCGCACTTTTCTGAAGACTAGCTTGGCAAGTGAAACGAACAATTAGCCAGCCCCCTTCACACACAGCTCTAATCATGTGCTAACACTATAACACTGTGCTGTGGTAGTTACAATCTTATCACCCAACTTTTTTTTTAGTGTGTGCTTTTTTATTGCCATTTTGCCAGAAATATAGATGCTGGAACTTACTTTCCCTTATTTCTGTGACAAGTTGAGAATTTTAAATATTAATTTACTTTGGGACATTAAGGGTTGATGTCAGTTTTTCCTGCTGCTTCTGTCTTAAATCAGGTGTATTAAATCAGATGATGTGGTTGATGAAATAGTCACGTGACTTATCACCTGATGTCATTGATAGAGTTCATTCTCTGCCTGACCATTGTGCTGTTTGGAAATAGTGCTCTGCTGGTGCTGGAGTTATTCCTGAAGACCCTCTTTCCCTACCGTGACGTTTTTTTTTTGCAGCCTATTACAAGTATCCTTATTGTCGTTTCCCGTGTCTGTGTTTACCTTCCCTGTGTTTTATTATCTGCAATGGGAGGCTAGCCCCCTTGCCAACCAGCTAGGGTTGCCTTGGGTGACCGCAGGTGGTTAGCAGGTCTGTTAAGTCAAGTGCACATAGGGCGAGACTTGGCAGTCGCCTGCAGCTCCGTTGGGATATGGCAGCTGTGGCAGATTCGGACCAGTCTGGTATTCAGCTTTACCCCCTTGCCTGGTCTTCCCAGTGCAACCGCAGGTGATTGATAGGTCACTCTCTCATCTGTTCATAGTGAGAGACTTCTCAATCACCTTGTGTGGGCTGGGAGAGGCTGGATCTTCAAAATATATTTTCTCTGAAACTCAATTGTGCAGCCGGGCTCCAGTTCATGCTGCCTTAGGTTCCATTTAACTAGGGAAATGTAAAAGGGGCCACAGCACATTGGCCTGCTTATTTTCAGAAATGGTGGGAGCCCCAGAGATCAGACCCCCACTGATCATATATCTTCATATCCTAGTGAACCACTTTATAAGATGAGATGCATTTAAAGTCTTTCATATTTGTTCGGAGAGCAAAAAGAGCAGGATATTCTCAAATACTCAGCTCAAGAGCATGCACAGTGTATGTCAGGTAAATGATGTATCCTCATCAGCAGCACCTCTGTTTTTGCTAAATGAGATGTCCAGCACTTCTCACATCAAAAACAATGTCAACTAGCCTATCTATCTATCTATCTATCTATCTATCTATCTATCTATCTATCTATCTAGCTATCTATCTAGCTATCTGTCCTGTGCAAAAGTGTTCTTAAATCCAGTAGGCAAGATATTAATGTATCTGTCAGAATTATTAGTCCCCGGAGGGTTTTGTGGTTGTATTATATGCCAGGAGGTTAATTGATGGACCTGATTGTACTTTTATAAAGTGTTCTAAGATGAGCGGAACTGAATACATTTGTAGGTGAGATTACAAGAAAATATTCCATCCAGAGATGAGCAAATCGCAGGATTTTGGTCAAGCAGACAGGTCCGTATACAGTTGCCGATGAATCGCTTCCTATCTGACGCCATCAGTGGCAACTCTTCTCATTATGCGAAGCCAAAAGAGTTGCCGCGGACGGTGGAAGGTAGGAGGTGGTTTGCATGATTTCCATCTGATGGCCACTGAATACTGAGTTGGATCTTGGTTCCTGTAAATTTATTTTTTTATTGCTAATTACATCCAATTCATACTTTACATCCAATGCAATTACATCCAACTCAGTCCCCTGAAATAGGGTCAAGTCTGAAATGTGATATTTTGTAATAATGCAATATGTATTGATTTTCTTCAAGCGTTGTCCTCTTTAAGTTCTATAAATATCCTTTTTTTTTTTCTTTGCTAAACCACAAATGTGAGCATTTTTCCTCTGGCTCCATTGACTATTCTATACAGATACCGGTATGGCAAGTCATAGACCATAGAGCATATTTGGCATGAGCACAGGCACTGTTTAGTGTCTTGGTGTAGATAGTGGTTTAAACAAACAGCACCATAGGCATCAGCTTGCTGGATGACTATAGTATCTGGGAGGAAATTAGGACTTGAAGGCTACAGAGATTAAAGCAGCTGTCTCATGACAGTCATTTGTGGCATATCATTATGCTATGAAATCATTGTCCATGCCCTACTATTTTGATCCATTACAAAATGAAAGCATCAGTAGAAAAGTCAGTTTACTCTTTTACTTATTGCAGTGGCTCCTATCTCTAGCTCCTCCCTCTGACTCTAGGTTCTCCTTATATATATATATACAGCTCCTCCCTCTACCTCTAGCTCCTCCCTTTGCCTTTAGCTACTCCCTCTGCCTCTAGCTCCTCCCTCTAGCTCCTCATTCTGCCTCTAGCTCCTCCCTCTGCTTTAGCTCCTCGCTCTGCCTCTAGCTCTTCCCTTTGCCTCTAACTTCTCCCTCTGCCTCTAGCTCATTGCTCTGCCTCTAGCTCCTCACTCTGCTTTATCTCCTCCCTCAGCCTTTAGCTCATCCCTCAGCCTCTAGCTCCTCACTCTGCCTCTAGCTCCTTGCTCTGCCTCTAGCTCCTTGCTCTTTCTCTAGCTCCTCATTCTGCCTCTAGCTCCTCGCTCTGCTTTAGCTCCTCACTCTGCCTCTAGCTCCTTGCTCTGCTTCTAGCTCCTTGCTCTGCTTCTAGCTCCTCCCTCTGCCTCTAGCTTCTCCTCCCATTGTCATAGAATCTCATCAGTAGTCGCTGCCATCTCCTATCTCAGTAATGGGAAAGTCTTCACTGACTACAGATTTTACCTCGGTATTGAAGATTTTGATAATGATTGGAAATTGTAGCAGAGATAAAAGCCCATTTGTCTGATAAGATCAATTACAAAGTTGCTTATTTTCATGTGTACTATTGATTTAGTAAATTAAAAATTAAAACAATGGTTACACTTTAAAAGACAGTTTTCTTGCTTCTGGAGGAAAGCTACTTTTTTCCAGGGAGTATTGCCCATAAGACTCCCTACTTATGGAGTACTGGTACAATCCCAACTCCTAGATGCAATATCATTAGGTCATTCATTTAAGGTTAAATGTACTTTAACAAACTGTGTTGTGTATGTTTGAGGAATAACACTAATGTCATCCATTGTACAGTATGCTTGAATCCTGAATTTCACCAGTTTTCACCTCTGCAGGGTCTATCTTTTAATTTGCAGTTGACTCTGAGCTATTGGGTGGAGACGAGCAGCTGTAATGTTTCCCATAAAGCAGGATTCCTGCTTTTCATTCCTTTAGCACACAGACAGAAGCAGTAGCAGCATGGAGGACAATATACAGCAAAACTGAGCAGTGTAGCTGTGGATCCAGTTGTGGTGTGAGGTAAAAGACTTGTTAGAAAACTCAACACGAGCTTTCTGTGTCTTCCTCTCCTTGTTTTCTCACTCTGCTCCTCCTACTCTTCTCTGCATATAGTATAACAAACTGTGTGACCTCGCTGTGCTGGCAGTGCGAGTTGAGCGTTTTTTAGGAGACAGTGTGTGGGGAACAAGTGGATCATAAATGAAGAAAGCAAATTGATAAGATATATTAAAACGTTCTTTACATTTACCTGTACTATTGATTAATTCAACATTTGTTGAAAGTACAGTTCCCTTTTACTAACATTTTTCACATCATGTGTCATATTTGAAACAACTACAAGAGATTGAGAACCACTGGAAATGCTCCAGTAACATTTTGTCTCTGGAGTTTTAGATATTATAAGAAAATGCATGATAGATGGCCACTGACTTCATACAATCAAGATAAATTGTTGCTGATTTTCTACATTCATGATAGATTGTCACTATAGATTTGCTAATTTCATGATTGAGTCATGCTGTAGCTTTCCTGTAGTCATGATAGATCACCACCTATAGCCTACATTCTTCATAGATCACCACTGTAGGTTTCCTACATTCGTGACTGATCACTGGTTGGTTTCCAAAATTAGGGATAGATCTCCACTGATTTCCTGCATTATTGATTGCCACTGTAGACTGGCTATATTCATGATAGATCTCTCCTGCAGATTTCCTAAATTCTTGATAGATCGCTCCTGTAGATTTTCTAAATTCTCGATAGATCGCACCTGTAGATTTCCTACATTTTTGATAGATCGCTCCTGTAGATTTCCTAAATAGATCGCTCCTGTAGATTCCTAAATTCTTGATAAATCGCTCCTGTAGATTTCCTAAATTCATGATAGATCGTCGCTGTAGATATACTAAATTCAAAATAGATTGCTAATGATAGTCTACATTCTTCATGGATCACCGCTGTAGATTTCTTACATTTGTGATTGATCAATAGTTGGTTTCCAAAATTAGAGATGGATCGCTACTGATTTCCTACATTATTTATTGATAGCCACTGTAGACTGGCTACATTCAGGATAGATTGTCGCTGTAGATTTCCTAAGATCGCTCCTGTAGATTACGGTAACTAAATTCCCGATAGATCGCTGCTGTAGATTTCTTAGATTCTTGATAGATCGTCGCTGTAGATTTCCTACATTCACGATAGAACATCACTGTAGATTTCCTAAATTCAGGATAGATGGATACTGTAGATTAACTAAATTCCCGATAGATCGTCGCTGTAGATTTACTAAATTCACAATAGATTGCCAATGATGGTCTACATTCTTCATGGATCACCGCGTCGGTTTCTTACATTTGTGCTTTTTCTCGCACTATGTTATGATAAATCTTGTATTCCTTTATTAAACTATACGCACTACAAGTACTATGATACGGTCAGGGCTATGGGGTACTCGGTCACTGGGTCTGCTGAATAGGGAGTCACGGGTGGACGGGATCCCGGTGCCGTGCCCTGGTGATCATTTGAAGTAGATGGTGGTGGGGGAGAAGGGGGTTATTTACAGGGGATCGTGGTGCCACCTGTAGTTTCCGGTAATATGGTACCGGCGCTGCAAGCCGGCCGCTGAGGTGATGGTGGGTGCAGCAGAGTGTGGTGCAGCTCCCTACAGGTGCAGCTTTACCTCAGGGCAGCAGTGAAGGAAGATGGTGAGGGAGGGCAGTGATGAAAATGGTGCTGCAGTTCTTACCCCTTCTGCTGAGCTGCTGCTGATGCTGAGCCCTCCGGGCTGCGGCGGGAAGAATAACGGAAACCAGTTTAAGTTTAACTCCACTTTACTCGGTTCCGGCAGATGATGATAGTGTACGGTACAATCCGGTTTACCGGGGTCGTTCACCAGCTCCAGGTTCCCTGTTATGGAGCCTCTAGTTGGCCTTCTTTCTATGGCTTTCTGGGTTAACTTATCTTCCTTACTCTCCACCCTCGCAGAGCTCTCCCGCCAGTCCTCTGATCTCCTTCAGTGAGGCATGGTTATCCTTTCCCGGATTTAAGAAGAGACCATCCACTCCCCCACGTCGGTAATCGGGCCGTTACCCCACCGGTTCTGGATCTATTGTGGTCCTGAGGGGCGAGATACCTTGTGGTGCGTACGGCAACGCGGTTATGTTGGGCCCGCAGCTTGTTAAAATATCTAGTTAAAACAACCAATGTGGCTTATGTGACACGTGCATAAACAAAGACCCTTCCCTCACACAGTTACACAGCATACAATATTTACAATGATCCCATAAGATCTCCCAATGTCTTAGGTACGAATATGGTAGTCTGACCTAGCGTCCATTCCGGTCAAGCGTCAACGGTCAGTTATCATCAACCTAGTATCCTCATTGATTAGTAAATGTAGGAAGAACCTTTGAAATCTAGACCATATAATATTTCTACGTTCAATTTTGCAACCCGACGCGTTTCACCAGCACTTATGCCAGCTCATCAGGGGTACACAGTTTACACAATATTATACATGGTTTCTTGCAACCACACGCAGGTGGTTGGTACAGTAAACATTGGTCCTCATTTACTGTTATATTATCACTGAGACATCAGACATTCATCTGTTGGCCCGTTCCACCAAAAAGACAAGATGATATACGCCCTGGAGACATAAAGAACTATATAACTGACACAATGGTTGTTACATAAATACTATTGATAAAAAAGCCCCCAGCCAGTTGAGTGTTGAAATTATCTCATCCCACCCAGTGACTAAGGGTTATCCAGCCCAAAACGTGTCAAAATTATGTTCAGAACATCAACCAAGTATAGTAGTGAATAAAAGGTATTCAAAAAATGTCACCCGGGTGAACATTTCATTCAAACCCTAAAGTAAAGCCGGCGTCACACGCATCAATGTCACCAGCGATCTGATCGCTGGCGACATTGACGGCTGATCGCTGGTGAGCTGTCACACAGGCAGACTCACCAGCGATCATTGGACCAGCGACATCGTGGAAATTATTTAAATATCGTTTCCACGATGTCTGTCGGCTGGATCCAGGGTAAACTGAGAGTATCTAGGCAGCGCGCCTGCCTAGATACCCGATGTATACCTTGGTTACCAGCTATCTCCGCTCACCGGCCGGTATCCAAAGTACACAGCGGGTAACTAGGAACCCTACTTACCCGCTGTGTACCTTGGATACCAGCCGGTGAGCGGAGAAGGCTGGTAACCATGGTATACATCGGGTATCTAGGCAGCGCGCGCTGCCTAGATACCCGCAGTTTACCATGGATACCAGCGCTTGCTGAGAAGCGCTTGGAGCAGGCTTATCGCGCCTCCCGGTGTCACATGCAGCGATGGACTGGACCGAAAACCTGGTGACCATCAACCAGCGATTTATCGCTGGTTGATGCGCCCTGTCACACGCGTCAATATCGCTGCAACGTCACGTGCAGCAGCCATATTGACAGCGATATTGACGCGTGTGACGGCCCTTTAACATACCTCTCACAGGCAGATAAGTTGAATGGAACCTCCCACAGATTCACTCAAAGCTTGTTCCATAGTGCCTATCAACAAATACACTTGTTTGCATAGGCTTCTATACCTTCCCCACTCATTGTTTATTTTTTGATTTTACACACCTCCATCAAACTGCAGTGATGCTATCCTGCTGTCACTAGAAGCAGTGATTACCCATACACATCTCACATGAATGATAGGCGTCAGTGATATTGGATCTATTGTCCACCAGTCAGAGGGCAAAATCCCTTACAGGATCGATTGATCTGGGATAAATATTGTATGCTCTGTAACTGTGTGAGGGAAGGGTCTTTGTTTATGCACGTGTCACATAAGCCACATAATTAAGATCATTTTAGAGTAGTCCTTGTAGTGCTTATAATTCTTACATTTGTGATTGAGCAATGGTTGGTTTCCAAAATTAGAGATGGATCGCCACTGATTTCCTAAATTCACGATAGGTTGATGCTGTAGACTTCCTAAATTCACAATAGATCGTCGCTGTACATTTTCTAAATTGATGATAGATCACTGCTGTAGATTTGCTACATTCATGATAGCTGACTTATTTCCAAAATTAAAGAGATCACCTGGTTTTGTACGTCACTGATAGATCACCACTCTGATAAATCGACTTTGTGTTCCATCATTTAGGACAGAGCAACGTTGATTTTCTACATTTGTGATACATTGCTGCTGTAGGTTTCTACCTTCATGATAAATCACCAATCTTTTCCTGCTCTTCTCTTTTGTGTATTTCATCCCCTATGTGAATACCGCTTATAGAGCGGAGATGACGGTACGTATTATTATTTTATATTCCCCTGTCTCTTTCTATTGTGCGGAGTATGAGTCAGGGATATGAAATATTCAGGCAAATCCTGACGCATAGAATTAATATAGCCATCCTTTAACCCCTTCAATCAGGAGTTTGGTCCTTCTCGAGTGAACGCTACAGTAAATTAAGTTGCATTACACAACCCGCAAAGCTCTTATTTGCATACTTAGATTTTAATGGAAAACTGAATTAATCTCGTGTCCCATGTGTGTAGGAAATCCCGGCTTTAATGAAACAGAATATTGAATACCAGAAGGGTCTTATTTAATGGTTTTCTTCAGGGTAGACTATTAATTGAATGCAAGCTCACAATTAATTGTAACTTAATTGTGTAGCTGTAAATTCTTTATCTTTATCTTAAAGATATTTAAAGTGGGCTTTTTTCGGCATGGGAAAAAAATAGGCTAAAGGCAGGAAATGGCTTACGATACAAATAATGGATCCATTACCTGCTTGATAAATGTTATGGTGCCAACTTGTGATGAGCGAGAACCAGGGTGGATTTGATTTAAATCCAACTGATTTAAATCACGATTTAAATCACTAGTCAGTAATGGTGGGTTTACACGCCACGATATCGTTTCGATATCGCAACTCAATGGCGCGGGAGCGCGCAATTAGTGCATGTTCCTCCCGCATCGCATTGAATGTTTAGACGCTGCGATATCGGAATACAACGTCCGTGCGATGTCTCCGCCTCCCAACCCAGGATCGCATAGTTAACATGGGAGTGAATGGGTGACGTATCAAATCGCATCGTAATTGGGCGTTTACACAGCACGATCCGGCTTCAATCGCTATGCAATATCGGGGCATTGAATAGCACGCTCATTCGATCCCCGATATCGCATTGACATCGTTCCTGCATCGTATTGGACGTTCACACCATACAACGCAGGAACGATATCGGGTCCAACGATCGAACCACGTGACTTTTCATTGAAATTGTACTGCGATATCGCGACGTGTAAACCCGCCATAAGGCTTGATTTAAATCAGTGAATTAAATCAAAGTTTCTACCTAAACTAGTTCTTGCTGCTTTAACATGCAAGTAGATGAAGATTTTTAGAATCACTTTTTATATTACTTTTTTCTCCCCAGTTTAATGGGTTAATCATTCATATTTGGACACCACTGTTCTGTTGTACTTAGGAAGGAGAAAAATAATCCTGACCTTAATAACAATTTAAATAGATTTATTCAACTGAAACAATAACAACATTACAGCATAAGTTATTTGCTTAAACAAACATCCATGTTTGTTAACTAATTTAGCTAAACAAAATATATATATATTTTAAGAAACTTAGACTGTCAGCCCAGCCGACACATGAAAAACTTAAATACTACTGTCCCTGCTGTCCTCTGTAGCTCACTTGTCGTCATCTTCATCATCATCTTCTTCTTTGTTCCTATTTATAATTTGGAAAAGAAAAACAAGCTTTCCTGCTTTATTGGGTCCCAACCGATTTCTCAATTTAGAATGAATGAGTCCAAAGGAAGAGAATATTCTTTCAACGCCTGCAGAAGAAGCTACTGCTGTTAAAAGTGAAATCATTACTTGAACAGTCTCTAAATCCAAGCGCTTAAGTGACTTCCACCAGTTTACTGGTGTGACCTTCCTTAAAATATCTTCAGCAAACATATATTTCTTGAATGATTCCCCCTTAGCTCTGAAGTTTATTATAGTTGGCATTAAAGATGGATGATTGCTGGATACCCATGTCATAGCTAACTCCTCTTCCTCAGCACTTAGGTTTTGACCCCGATATTGGATATTGACAATATTTGCCAAAAAATGAGCTGGAGTCAGTGCTTGTCCCATTCGTTTTTTTACTGCTTGTAATTTAATTCTGTCCATGTGTAGTTCTGTTTTTAAGTGTTCAGTCAGTTCCTTCCAAATTTCAACAGCATCTGCAATAAAACAGCTATTTTTCTGTATTTTGTTTAAAGCTTGAGAGATGGGTTTCAGGAAGCTCAGCATATGTTCAACATTTCTCTTAAGCCCAATGTTGAGGATTTTGGCCGTGACAGTGCCATCTATTTTATCTCGATTTTCTTCACAAAGTGTCATCAGAATAGGCCAGTTTTTGATATACTGCTCAAAACAGTCCACCACAGAGTTCCATCTAACATCTTGTGGGAGCGTTAGCTTGGTTCCACCCATCCTTTTCAGAGCTGCTGCAGCAAAATGATTATTACGGAAGTATTTAGCAATTTCAACAACATTAGCCTTTATTTCTGGAACACTTAAGTCTTTGGCTAAGAGGTGCAGCAAATGAGCACTGCAACCATATGTTATTAGCAGCTTTGTATTCCCTCCCTGCTCTTTTAAATCTCTTCTCATCTTGGATACGTTTGCAGCATTGTCAGTGACCAAACTGCGTACTAAACATTTGAATTTTTGTTCACATGTCGTTATAGCTTTTACTGCCACTTCTTGTAAGTATTCTGCTGTGTGTGCATTTCCTGACGTATCAGTTGTTTGTGCAAGGAAGACTTTACCTTCTTCTGTTGTTATACAAGCACATACAATAGGATCATTGTGGACATTACTCCACCCATCAATACTTAGGTTAACAATTTTACCCTCCAGAGCTGTTGCACATTGCTCCATTTCTCTGTCATACACTTGATCCAGCAGTTTCCCTGCAACTTCAGCTCTGCTGGGTGGACTGTATCCTGGTCTCAGTGACTGAACCATATTAATGAAATGTGGGTTCTCAGTCAGACGGAAAGAAGAGTTCGTTGCATAAATAAACTGGGCAATTTTTTCATCAATCAACTCTTTTTCTAATCTGCTAGTTCTTATCACAAACCTATCTAAGGTGGTTCCAGGAGGTAAAGGTTTTTTCTTCCTTTTGGGTGATGGTGATATGTGTCTGTGGGTGTCTGATGATGATGCTGCTGCTAATGAAGCACTATCCTGGATGGATAACTCTGAAACTGTAGAACAGGATGATGGTGATCTTGGAGGTGGATAGTTTCCAGAATCCATGAATTCCCCTAAACAAAAAAAGTCAATGCTGTTATTTTATTGTTTATTATACAATTTCTGCTTATTGTACACAACACATCACTGCCCCTGCCCCAAAAGGAATATTTGTTTTTCTTCATAACTGTACCAAATGACAGTAACATGCAGTAATAATAAGAAATATAATTTTTCTCACACATGACAGTTCAGTCTTTAGAAATGGGATTCAGTAAAAATGTTTACCAACCTGAAGATCCTGCCTGTTCAGAAGTGTTTCTTTGGTCATCTTCATCACCGCACTTCTCATGATGTTGCCTCATTCGCGCCACCAGGCCTTGCATCTCTTTGTTGCATCGTTTGCATTTTGCACACATGCCTCCCTTACCGATAGGCGAAGGAGCTTCATTAAAATATTCCCAAACTGGGTCTCTTTTACGGCCTGCTGCCTATATAAGGAAAGAATGTAATAAACCTCAGATCGTACACACAAACAGATCCAGACTTGTCTGTCTGTGGCTATGCTGCAGTATTGTGCTTAAAGTTTCACTTTCATTTTCTTGTCTGCTTGCCCTTCCTCCTCCTCACACTTAGATTCACATTCTTCTTGTGTTGTGCAGATCTATTCCACTCCAAACAATCAGAAACATATTGTCTAACTTCTTGGACTTGGCACTGAAGGGGTTGATTCTGTATTCATAGGTTTGTAGAACAATAGGATTAAGGTCTTTTTCTCAACTCTGTTCATGTTGTAACATTTTTGCCGTGAAGAAGAGGCTGGGACCTCTGCGGAGTCAAATTCAGTTTTGAGAACTGCGTAAGTAAAGCGAGCGTCTGTGATAATATAGGAGAGAAACTGCCCACTAATCCTACAGAAACCTCTGGAAGAGCATGGCATTGTGAATGTTACACATATACAGCCTTTATTCTACTGAGTTAAACAACTCAGCTTTATCTCATGATGGAAGAACCTTTGGATGGTAAAATATTTTCCTCAAAAAGCAGTTTATTGAAAAAAATCCGATTTAAATAAAAAAAATCAGATTTTTTTGATTTTTTTTAAAAAAAACATTGATTTTTATCCACCCTGGCGAGAACGGAATTTCTCGAGTACTCGGCACTCTATTTGAACTGGTTGGATGCTCGGATGGGGTCGACTTGAGTACCGAGTATAATAGACATCAATAGGAAACTGGAAGGGGTTATCCAGGATTTAGCCCCCCCAAAAATGTGCCTCAGCACTAATAAGCAGGTAGCTGCCACCTACGTGCCTGTTGTGCTCGGTGCCGGTCACTGCCGACACGGAGTCGGCACAGACCACTCGTGTTGGCGATTTTCCGCTGATGTCACTCCTACAGAGAGGCGGCTTCTCCCCTCTGTCAAGGGGCGTCAGAGCCGACAACAATCAGGTAGTAGGAAGCTGGCTGTCAACCATCAGGAGACCGGCTGTCTCGCCCCTTCCACAGAGCAGAGTGGAAAGAAGCGGCAGCTCTGTTTATCCCTCCATGTTGTCCCTGACAGGAGTGGTCTGTCACCGGTCGTGTGTGGGGGGGTAACGAGGTGAACGGTGTCAGGCACAACAGGCAGGTAGGTGGCAGCTACCTGCCTGTTGGTGTTTAGGCACATTTTTTTTTGGGGGGGGGGGCTAAGTCCCGGATAACTCCTTTAAGTTTCCTATTGATGTCTATTATACTCCATTATAGCCGTGCTTGCTTGCTTATCACCAGTACTGACACTTTGACGGTCTACTACTTGTGATGTCTGTTAGGTCTTGCACCATACATTTAGGCATCAGCGATAAGGCTGCTGATGATTGGCTGCAGCTTCCAATTCCCGAATCCTCATTAAACACTGTTAAAAAGGGATTTTCCACAAAACTCCCCTACATGGCATTAGTATCAGTATCCCATACACAAAGTCATGAGCGCAAAAAAATGCATTGCAAAACCGTGGGGATTTACTGTAAAATGTGATTGGCTATGTGGCATGTTAGCTAACTATGGGGCACAATTCTGATGGCGTACTGAACACTTGAAATATTTTAAAGGTTAATATCTTATTAATCACTACTGATTGTTAGGTTTCTGAACCCCACTGATCCCAAGAGTGGGACTCTGCAGAGCCCTGTCTGGATGCAACAGACGTTGGTTATGGGGCTTCACTGTTCTTTGGGGCTCAGTGGTCGTACATCAGCAATTTGTACGTTATCACCCGCAGCAGGGGTAAGGAACTCCAGGCCTCGAGGGCCGCTAACAGGTCATGTTTTCAGGATTTCCTTAGCATTGCACAGGGGTTGGAATCATCACCAGTGCAGGTGATTCAGTTATCACCTGTGCAATAAGAAAATCCTGAAAACCTGCACTGTTGGCAGCCCTCGAGGCCCTTGACTCTCAGAATGAGGGGCCATGTACCAGGATGGGGGATCATACATACCAGAATGGTGAACCATATATACCAGGATGAGGGCCATATACTAGGATGAGGGATCATATATACTAGAATGGGGGACCGTATATACCAGGAAAGAGGACATGTACTGGGATGTGGACCATATATACCAGGATGGGGATCATACACACCAAGAAAGGGGCCATGTAGCAGGATGGGAATCATATATACAAAGGATAGGGAACATATATACCAGGATGGGGGCCATATACCAGGATGGGAGCCCATATATACCAGAAAGGGGTCATGTACCAGGATGGAGCTCATATATACCAGGATGGGAACGCTATACCAGGATGGGGTGATGGGGATCATATGTACCAGAATGGGGGCCATTTACCAGGATGGGGAACATATATAACAGGATGAAGCCATGTACCAGGATAGGGATCAACCACGATGGGGACCATGTACCAGGATGGGGGATCTTCTATACAGTAACAGAATGGGTAGCCTTTAGAAGGGGCTGGAACGGATTAATAGCATTTAAATTAATTTTAATTGAAATTTGAAAGGGAAATTTAATTTGACATAAGAGCAAATTGAGTTAAGAGCTCTGGCACAGAACGAAATAAACTCGTAAGTCAAGGTATTATCACATTGAAGAAAGAGGCACTCACCCGGTGAAAGTTGTTCCTAATGGATGACTTTAATCAGCATTGAGGTACAGGGTGCTGGGGAGGGGGTGTTGGAGGTTTCTGTCTCTTAAATAAGTCAAGGTATTGTATTCTAAATTAGGTAGTAACAACTCTGTACCAACTAGTGGACAGTCCTGATCTTTTTGGTAATTTTTGTCTTTGATTGTTCACAAACGACCTATCCCTAGTGCAAACCCTTTAAGGTGCTGTCACACGCGGCGATCTGGCCTCCGATGTCGGAAGCGAAGTGCGGGTGCCTGCTCGCTTCCGACATCGCAGGCCAGCTGTCACACGGCACGACGTTGCCGGTGACGCGGCGGCGATGTGGGCGGAGCCATCGCTCGCTGGGCTGGGCTCAGCCCAGCGAGCGATGGCTCAGAAACACTGCGATATAGGCTGGATCGCACCGCCAACAGTGTCAGACGGCGCGATCCAGCCTAATCGCTGGTCACAGGTTGACAGGTTTATGAACATGTTCATAAACCTGTCAACCTGCGACCAGCGATAATTTGCAGTTGCGTCGCGCTGTCACACAGCGCGACGCACTTGCAATATCGCCCGCGACATCGCTGTGACGTCACTTTTTGGCGATGTCGCGGGCGAAATCGCCACGTGTGACCCCACCTTTAGTATAGCTCTGTGTGTCGACCACCTCTTTACTTATCAGCATTCATTTATGGACTTGGAATGCAGTAAATGTCAGCATATATATGGGTTTCTGTACTTTGCCGTGACATGTTATTTTGGCACAGACATCCATAATAAATATAATAAAAAAAAACCCAGAGTCCATCTGTTGTATTATCAATAATGATCATCTTCCATATAAGTAAAGTAAAGGCATTGTCCACCTTTGGGGACATTTTTTTTATACTTAAGTGCATTTAAATGGTTCTAGAAATCATTTTTACAATTGGGTTTCATTAAAAATTTAGCTGTGTTTGCCGTCTATAGTCTACCTGTCTATTACTGGCTGCAGAATGAGTTAACTAACAAGGCTGCATTCACATATGTGTTTTTTGGAATGTTGCAAAGATCCTTTGAAAACCGCATCCAACCACATTCGTTTTTCATTGTGAGATCACCGCATCGGTATTATAACAGATCCGTCAGCCGGATCGGGAATCTGTCAGTCAAAGCTCACTATGACGGTCAGATGGAGAGTTATCTCTGCTGATTTCTGATCACACATCACTAAAGCTGAACAACATTCAGACAAGCAAAGAGACTGTAAATGCCAACATTTTTAATTCAAATGTATTTAATTCTCAATTAATCTTTATTTATTTAAATATATAAATGCCATACAATTTAAAAACAGAGCATTCCCTCCGGGGGGATACACAAGATACAATAAGGCTGATCAGTACAATATATATAGTATTCTATACAATAATCTTCAAACTTATTGTCATATCACTACAATATAGGGTCTATTTCATCTGTGTAATATTTAACCCAAATTACTGAGCTGACAATATTAACCATCCTCCACCTCATAAGGTGCGTGCACACGATCAGTGGACGCAGCATCTTACCGCTGCGTCCAAAACGCTGTGTAGTACAGTACTAGCATAGTGGATGGGATTTCAAGAAATCCCATCCACACTATGCTTAACCCACCCGCAGCGTGTTTGGAGCCGCCCTGCACCTGCCGCACATGGTGAGTACAGGGCGTCTGCGGTCTCCCTGCGGCCACCCACGACTTCCTTCGCGTCCAGAGGAGCTGCGTTCAACACGCAGCTCCTCCGGACCATGTGCACGCACCCTTATACACATTACTTGACTGCATGTCCACTTCACAATCCAGCTTTTTACAAGCAGCCAAAGTAGTGCCTAGCTATCTCAGATCAATCTTGGTATTCATCTTGGTAGCAAAAGCCTCACCATCTGTCTGCCGTTATCACCAATAGCTAACCGAGGTGTACCAATGTTTAATCAGGTGGCAAGGTTATGTATCATACCTGGATCACTGTGGTGCCTGACCGTGCTCGCGCTCCTCCCTGTTAAGCCACTGAAATCTTGCATCATGGCTTCACACATTAGCGGTACTCCCATTGCGGGCATTGACCTTACTGTTCGATTCGATTCGAATATCATATTTAATTCTCGTGTGCAAAATGCTGACAGTGCGCTGGATCAAATTTTCATCTATTTGTCCTTTACCATTTGTCATCTGTTTTTCTCATATGATGGAGGTTTCCCACTAGTCAGTGAAAAACAGACCGCACCAATGGAGATATCTGTGTAAAGTCCATTTTTTTCATGCATCCATTGTGGGTAAAGGGCCCCTTACACGGGACGATATTGTTAACGATATCGTTGGTATTTCATGTCTTCTGGAGCGGTGCAGCGGCATCGTTATGACATCGCAACGTTGTTGCGTTGACACCTAGATACGACCAAGTTTAAGTATGTTAAGATAAGTTTTTGATCGTAGATTTATGAACATGTTCAAAAACCTGTCGTCTGTCGTTCGTTCAACCTGCTGCATCGGCGTGTGTGACACCTTGATAACGATGTCGTTTATGACTTCGCCTATTCAGAACTGGAGGATGTAGGCAACCAAATGACCGCAAGTATTGTTCGCTTGTCACGGAATCGTTGCTGCGTCGTTCTCGATATCAGTACATGTGACACCTCACTAGTGATCATTGAACGTCGTTCCAGCGATGTAGGTCAAGTCGGATCGGTGGCGCTTCGCCGACACATTGAAGTGTGTAACGGGCCCTAAAGTTTGATCAGCAATTCGGTCCAAACATTGATGTGTTCTCTTGTATGTTTTTTTGCGGACATAGGATATGTACAGATAAATGTTGCCTAATGTACTGTAATTCAGTGAAATCACACACCCACCTCGGCTCTTGCTGTAATTCCCATCAATTGTTTAATCAAAGAACCCCAATCTGTACCTCCACCACCTGCATAGACATGATGTAAAGTTTCCATGTACACTGCCTCATGGAAGATTGGAAAGCTGAATGTCTCCTGGAAGTTATTGTGAAATATAAGATATAAAGGAATAATGATGATAAAGAAAGCAGTGTTAGTAATATCCCCTTTTGGGATAATATTAGAACAGACTTTTAGAAGCTGCAAACATTACCATGCTCAAACCATCCTGAGGTCAGTGCTGTTAGGACCCCCATCCTAGCTCAGTTTTCACAGGAAGAAACAGCTGTAGTGTATTTATAGAACAGTCAATGTGTCTAAATGAAAGTTTTGAGGGTCTACAGTTTGCACTTTAAGGAGGGGTCATACATTTTAAATGTTGGCTAAACATATAGCTTAATCTGAATCCTATTCATCCCAATACCCCTACACACATACAAAATAAATCCCTATTGTGTGGCTTGCCCAATATTGCCGATTAATTTTGAGCAATATTTTTCAACTGTTGTCAGTGTTTCGCCGCTGATCTTTCTTAATGACAGATACAGAGGATTATACCTGTAACAGAAAAGTGACATATCAGGCGAATCCTTACTATAATCCATTGCAGATTTATAATAATTTCTCTCACATTGTCTGCCTAAATTATGTGTTGTGTTCAGAATCTCTAGTATATTTCTATGAGATTAACAGGGTGAAACTTATCACAAGCAGGAGGCAGGGAAAAAAGATTGGAGCGGCATCACATCGGATATGCTGAGATTGCAGTGAACATCAGGGGACATTAGTTTTGTCACTGATCTATCAATTTTTGTTAGTGTTTTGCTGCTGATCCTTTTTCATGAGAGATATAGTCTTATACCTGTAACAGAAAAGTGACATAGCAGGTGAGTCTTTACAATAATCAATTGTAGATTCATAATAATCTCCTCACGCACACTGCCTGCCTATATTTGTGTGTTGTGTTCATTATCTCTAGTATATTGATGTGAGATTAACAGGGTGAAACTTATCACAAGTAGGAGGCAGGGAAGAAAGATGGAGCAGCATCACATAGAATATCCTGAGATTGCAGTGTACATCAGGGGCCAGCAGTTTTATGTCACTGATCTATCACTGGCTACCAAGAGTAATATGATGAGTCTCCACCCCCTCTATAAAGACTAAGGAATTGTGGGAAATATCTGCATTTAGAGAACTATATCAAACACAAACATGGCACATTAACTAAATCTGTGCATTTTTCTTTAATAATAGCCCATTTTGCATTTTTAGCCAGCCCCCTATTTGCTTGAGTGCTGCTTTCCTTACGTTATTGCAAAAAATTCCTTTATTATATGTATTGTTTCCTCTTGCTCTAGCTGTGTCACAGCAGGTTTCGTGAGATCCTCCTCTTCCTCGCACGTCTTTTGGACCAGGGATCCTTGGTAATGTCCATATATGACTAGTTTTTACCCTGGAGGCTGTTTCAAGTTTATGGGGCAGGTCACAGTATGTAGTCTGCGGCGGAGGTGCAGGATGGGGATGTTAGGAATTTGGCTTCTCGCTTGCACGCCAGACACAAAACCTGTTGTGACAGCTCCTTTGCGCTGTCATTTTTCCTGTGCTTTATGAAGCTATGTTGCTGTTCCTCTCGTATTTCTGCAATATCTCCGCAGACTTCATACCGATAGCAGCAAGTTGTCTGGTCATTGCAGTGATATGTATGTGTGTACACATAAGAAGAGCTTTATGGAGACTTGGAAGTAGTCATTTCACATCCTAAATATCATAACCTCTGAGGCTAGTTTCACACTGGCATTTTTTTTAATCCAGGGGAATGTTGTTCAAGCCTGCATTCCCCCGGATGCCCCCCACAAATGTTTTCTCAGGATGCAACTGGATCAGTGATAATACCAGTGCGGGAGCATACCATTGGATCCGGTGGATTACCTGTTTCCGGCGGATCCACTGAAAAATGACATGCCCCCTAGGGGACGTGTCATTTACAACTGCGTTCTGGGCATGCACAGTTCAAAGACCCGGATTCGGCGTTCGGATCTAGTGGGATCTGGAGTCCGCTGGATCCGAGTTCCATTGGGCACATTCTGATTTAACCCGTGGTTCTCCGGATCCGGGTGCTTCCGGGCTTTGTCACAGAGTCCAAAAATGCATCAAAGTTCATGGTCTCTGTAAAAAAAACTGTGACACCCGAGTGACACCCGGATTAGGGAAAAAAGTGAAGAACTGTATGCACTCGAAAGTGCCTGCAGCACCATTGAAAGTCAATGGGGCTGAAAACTGATGCGGGTGCATTCAGTTTAAGCTGGATACACAAGGATACCAAGAAACACCAGTGTGAAACCAGCCTAAAATTGAAAAAAAAAAAAAAAAACACAGCCCCTTGAGTCTGTTGACTGCCAAATCCAAATTCTGTGACTGACCGGCCATCTTATGCATACGGAGGACCTCTAGACCAGGGGTCTCAAACTCGGCTGAGTTGGTGGGCCGCATGTAGAAAAAAATTGATACCGGGGGGCCGCATTGCTTGTAGGACTAAGGGTACTGTTACACGTCGCAACATTGCATGCAATTTCACTGGCAATTTGCTGGTTGCAGTGAAATCATGGACACATTGTTACATTTGTACACAGCAAGAAAATGGAACAATGTGTCCATGATTTCACTGCAACCAGCAAATTGCACGTGAAATTGCATGCAATGTTGCGACGTGTAATGGTACCCTAAAGGTGGGGTCACACTTGGCGATTCTGGCCGGCGATGTCGGAAGCGATGTGCAGGTGCACGCTCGCTTCCAACATTGCAGGCCAGCTGTCACACGGCACGACGTTGCCGGTGACGCGGCGGCAATGTGGGCGGAGCCATCGCTCGCAAACTGAGAGCCCGGCCAGCCTATTTCATTAATGCCTTCGCGCCTGTACACTCATGAAAGCAGGCGGCCGGCGGACCAATCAGAAGCCTCCTGTGACGTCACAGGAGGCTTCTGATTTGTCCACCGGCCGCCTGCTTGGACCGGAAGTCACAGTAATAAAGCGGTATCGCGGCGGCTCAATGTATAATGGCCCGGGGCATGCTTTTTTCTGATCATCATAATGGGAGACCCAGACAATGGGGTTTAGGGCGCTGCCCTCCGGAGGTCACACTAGGTACTACAAGTTTGTAGCACCGCCTCCTCCGCTTATAAACCCCCACCGTAGGAGACATCCTCAGTTTTAAACTTAGTGTGCTCGGAGGATCACGCTTTGCTTGCACTTCACTGCATTCTCACAACTTACGTGATGGCGTATGAAGACAAGGTAAAATGGTCCCATTCGGGACCCTCGACAGCCTCCCCGCTCACCCTTGTGGAACACGCTGGTGGAGGTACCGGAGGGTTTTTAGCCTGGACACTTTAGTGTTCTCCCGGTACGCTGTCGCGCTCCTTTCCTTTCCATCCCTCCATGGAGGCTCTGGATAGGGGGAGCCTGGAGCCTTGCACAGCTCCGCTCCGTCCGAGGCCTCCCTAAATGGTGCTTACAGACCGGACGGAGCCAGCCCAGTCCGAGGCCTCCCTAAATGGTGCTTACACTCCGGACTGGTGCTGTACCCCCGTCCGAGGCCTCCCTAAAGGTGCTTACAGACCGGACCGGCACTGAGGCACCTGGTGTGTCTCCTGTGTGCCTGGGGGTAGTGTCTGTCACTGTGGTGTCATGACACTCAGACCGCGCGGTTACCCTCGGGTCCGCGGTTCTGGCGGTGACCCTGTGCTGGGGTCTCCCTGGCTGACCGCCCTGTGTTTCACAGGGGCTGAGGCTGTAGACTGCGGGTGTTTTTATGTGTACATGCAGTCTGAGAGTGTGTGTGGTGATATTCACTCTCGTTTTCCCGCGCTGCGGGCTCCGGCACCTCCATTGCTGAGGCAGCCTGGAGGAGGAGGAGGCAGCCCTTATGGTGACATCACCGCTGGGCGTGTTGTGTGTTCTTCCCGCGTGTTCCTGGCTCCGCCCACATCTTCACTGTCGGCGGCCATCTTCTCCCTCACTTCCCGGCTGGGATCTGAACTGCAGCGCGTGTCTGCACTTGCAAGGGAGACCGGAACTCGCGGAGGTCACACACACACACCGCTTCCTCCTACCGCTTTACTGCGGTCGGTAAGCCACCGGGATTCCCGGTTTGTTTGTGAACTTTGGCTTATATTCCCCTCACTGTGGAGATGTCCTCAGCTGGGAAGCATGCTGCTAAGGCGGCGGTGACCACCATTGTCTGTACTACGTGCAACGGGACACTGGTGGAGGGGTCCTGCAATAACTGCGGACGCCCAGAGGCCCGATCTGCTACTATTGAGTCTGCAAATCCGGGATTATACCCTGAGGTTCAGGTGATCCCAGGGCCATGGGAAACGCAGAATAAGATCAATGAATCTCTGCTGTCCCAGATGTCCTCCATGTCGCAAACCCTGGAGGCACTGCATAGGAGACTGGAGAACCCAGCTACTCCTCCTAGTTACCCCCGGGTGTCTCTTACTTCTGCTGTAAGACCCCCTAAGCGAGCCCGTGAGGCTTCTCCTGAGCTCCAGACTCTCTCTGAGGAGGAGCGTTCCTCTGATGGTGAGGAAGATGATGGGGGTTCTACTCTTGGGTCTATGTCTGAACCTCCAGATGGGGTGGAGGATCTGGTGTCCTCCATCAATGAGACATTGCGTCTTGTCACTCCTCCTGAGGAGGTGACTGTACACCCCAAGGAGATCTATCAATGGCTGCGGCCAGAGGCTAGACCAAGTGGCTCCTTCATGGACCACACTAATTTCGGAAGGGTGATTAAAGCTCCCAGGTTGCATCCTGGGCGGCGTTATGTCCGTAAAACTAAGGACAATCGCTTTCCCTTTCCCCAGGAGGCGCTCCAGGAATGGTCGCAGTCTCCCAAGGTGGATGCTTCCATGACTAGGATTGCTGCGCGCTCCTTGTTTTCTGCCTCTGATAGCTCCTCGTTGAAGGATGCTACTGATAGACAGGTCGAGCAACTCGCCAAGTCTTCCTATGAGGCTGTGGGGTCTTCGTTTGCCCCTAATTTTGCCGCAGTCTGGACCCTACAAGCGATCACTATCTGTTTGGATGGTATCACTGATCTAGCTAGGTCCAGTCCAGAGGTCCTGGCTCTCACTGAGAGAGCAAGGGCCTATGCGGACTATGCCAGGACGGCATCTTTGGAAACTGCCACTCGCTCTGCTGTGGCCTCGGCCAATGCAATTGCGATCCGCAGGCTATTGTGGCTGCGTCTCTGGGACTCAGATGCCACATCTAAGAAGATTTTACAAAATCTTCCGTTCGCTGGTGACAGGCTTTTTGGCACCGAACTGGACAAATTGATAAAGGATTCTGCTGAGTCTAAGATACCGCAGAATAAGCCTAAGCCACGGTACACCGTGAAAAGGAACCCTAAGCAGTGGTCCTTTCGCTCCGGTTCACAGTCATCAACGGCGTCCACTCGCTCAGACCGAGGGGGCAAGCCTGCTAC
This sequence comes from Allobates femoralis, assembly GCA_033576535.1. Lineage (NCBI taxonomy): Eukaryota > Metazoa > Chordata > Amphibia > Anura > Aromobatidae > Allobates > Allobates femoralis. The sequence continues at coordinate 602,489,631 of JARQOC010000001.1, read as the reverse complement.
TCAGTGGCGTTCCAAGAGTCGTCAGAAGAAGCCGGCGGGGGCAGCGGCTGCCACCCCCAAGCCCGCTTCGACATGACTCGCTATTTCATCCTGCCTCCCCACAGGTGGGGGGCCGCCTGTCCCGCTTTCAGGACAAGTGGTTTCTTCACATTCAAGATCAGTGGGTTCGAGACGTAGTCTCAAGAGGTTACAGGATAGAGCTGACGTCACAACCAATACACCGATTCCATCGGTCGGTTCCATCTCCAGAAAAGGCTCAGGCTTTTTACCTGGTGTTGGAGGGACTCCGCAGAGACGGAGTGGTGGTCCCTGTGCCCACGGAAGAGAGGTTCAGGGGTTTTTACTCCAACCTCTTTATTGTCCCAAAGAAGGACGGCTCTTTTCGCCCGGTTTTGGACCTCAAGTTGTTCAACCGTCACGTGTTGGTTCGGAAGTTCCGCATGGAATCCCTGCGCTCAGTGATCGCGGCTGTGTCACAGGGAGACTTCCTAGCGTCCATCGATATCAGGGACGCTTACCTTCACGTCCCCATTGCACCAGCTCATCAGCGCTGGTTGAGATTCGCAGTGGGGGAAGAGCACTTCCAATTTGTGGCACTGCCATTCGGGCTAGCCTCAGCACCACGGGTGTTCACAAAGGTGATGGCCTCCATGATGGCTCTCCTGCATGCGCAGGGACACGCCGTCATACCCTATTTGGACGACCTGTTGGTCAGGGCGCCATCGGAAGACCTTTGTCGGGTAAGCCTGGAGGTGACCATGAAGTCCCTGGAACGGTTCGGGTGGCTTATCAACATTCAAAAGTCGACCCTGGTTCCGACCCAGTCATTGACATATCTGGGCATGGACTTCCACACGGACTCGGCCCTGGTGTCCCTACCTCAAGCCAAGCAGCTTGCGATCCAATCAGGAGTGCAGAATGTCCTCCTGTCTCCACAGTCATCCCTACGGGTATTGATGAGACTGGTGGGTCGCATGGTAGCGGCGATAGAGGCGGTGCCGTTCGCACAGTTTCGCCTCCGTCCTCTCCAGCTGGAGATCCTTCGCAGATGGGACAAGAGGACGATCTCTCTGAATCGGCTGGTGACACTGTCACAACCAACCAGGGACTCTCTACAGTGGTGGCTCCAGCCACTTCACCTGTCACGGGGCCGGTCCTTCCTAAAACCGTCATGGTTAGTGGTGACCACCGACGCCAGTCTGAAGGGCTGGGGGGCGGTGTTCTTGCACCACAGGGCTCAAGGCCTCTGGACTCAGTCGGAGTCGGCGTTGCAGATCAACGTTCTGGAGATCAAGGCGGTCTATCTGGCGCTACTGGCGTTTCAGAAATTCCTGTCAGGACAGCCCATTCGGGTACAGTCCGACAATGCGACGGCCGTCGCCTACATAAATCATCAGGGAGGGACCAGAAGTGCTCAGGCCCTCGCCGAAGTCCACCGCATTCTACTCTGGGTGGAGGAAAACGGCTGCCTGATCTCCGCAGTTCACATCCCAGGGGTCGAGAACTGGGAGGCCGACTATCTGAGCCGACAGGGGATGGACGCCGGAGAGTGGTCTCTACATCCAGACGTCTTCCAGGACATCTGCGGCAGGTGGGGCACTCCGGACGTGGATCTGATGGCCTCACGGCTGAATCATCAGGTGCCCCAATACATGGCAAGATCTTGGGATCCACAGTCTCTGGGGGCGGACGCCCTGATTCTGAGCTGGTCCAGATTCCAGCTGCCATATGTGTTTCCGCCTCTGGCTCTGATTCCCAGGGTCCTGTGGAAGATCAGGACAGAATGCAGAGTGGCCATTCTAGTGGCTCCAGATTGGCCCAGGAGGTCTTGGTACCCGGACCTGTGGCAACTGTCAGGCGGACACCGGTGGGCTCTTCCAGAACGCGCAGATCTACTCGCGCAAGGGCCATTCTTCCACCTCAATTCCAGGGCCCTCAGATTGACTGCATGGCTCTTGAGGCCTGGCTGCTGACATCCAGAGGTTTCTCTCCTACAGTGGTTGCCACTATGAATCGGGCAAGGAAACCTGTTTCCAGGAAGATATACCACAGAACGTGGAAAATCTTTTTTACTTGGTGTGCCTCTGGTGGCCGCTCACCGTGGCCTTTGTCTATCCCGACATTGCTGGCCTTCCTACAGTCGGGGTTGGAGTTGGGATTATCCCTTGGCTCTCTGAAAGGTCAAGTATCAGCACTTTCAGTGTTGTTTGACAGGCGCTTGGCGCTCCTCCCGAAGGTACGTCAATTTCTGCAGGGGTGTCTCGGGTGGTCCCGCCCTATAGACGACCTCTGGACCCTTGGGACCTAAACATGGTCCTGACGACACTGCAGAAACCGCCGTTTGAGCCACTGAGAGACGTCTCTCTCTCTCGTCTGTCCCAGAAGGTGGTCTTTCTGGTGGCGATTACGTCTCTGAGAAGGGTCTCAGAATTGGCTGCACTCTCGTGCAAGTCACCTTTTCTGGTGGTTCACCAGGACAAGGTGGTGTTGCGTCCACGGCCTGAATTTTTGCCGAAGGTGGTTTCAACATTCCACTTGAACCAGGAGATTGTTCTCCCATCATTTTGCCCCGCTCCCGTTCATCAGGTTGAGCGCGACCTCCATACTCTGGATCTCGTGAGAGCTGTACGCATTTATGTGTCCAGGACCGCCTCCTTTAGGAGTTCGGATTCCTTATTTGTCCTCACGATGGGTCGCTGTAAGGGGTCCGCGGCTTCAAAGTCGACCTTGGCCAGATGGATCAAGGCTCCCATTCAGGAGGCTTACCGGTCTTCTGGTTTGCCTCTCCCGGTGGGTTTGAAGGCACACTCTACTAGAGCTGTAGGTGCCTCTTGGGCCTTGCGACATCGAGCTTCTGCTCTACAGGTGTGTCAAGCGGCCACTTGGTCCAGCCTGCACACTTTCTCTAAGCACTATATGGTGCATGCCCATGCCTCTGCGGATGCGAGTTTGGGCAGGCGGGTTCTCCAGGCGGCGGTTGCCCACCTTTAAAAGGGAACCATGTGTTATCCGTCTTGTTGAGGAACTATTCCCGCCCTGGGGTATTGCTTTAGGACATCCCCATTGTCTGGGTCTCCCATTATGATGATCAGAAAAAAGAGAATTTTGTTTACGTACCGTAAATTCTTTTTTCTTGAATCATCAATGGGAGACCCAGCACCCACCCAGTTGTTCCGTTGCATGTTTGCATTTGATCTGTTCTCTGTTGAGACAGTGTTTCCGGGTTGTTACACCGTCTGTGCACGGCATTCTTCCCGATGTTTCGGGTGTGGTTTATTTCTCCTCGCAGCTTATGGACTAAACTGAGGATGTCTCCTACGGTGGGGGTTTATAAGCGGAGGAGGCGGTGCTACAAACTTGTAGTACCTAGTGTGACCTCCGGAGGGCAGCGCCCTAAACCCCATTGTCTGGGTCTCCCATTGATGATTCAAGAAAAAAGAATTTACGGTACGTAAACAAAATTCTCTTTTTTCTTTCATGGTTTCATGGAACATGTTCATAAACCTGTCAACCTGCGACCAGCGATAATTTGCAGTTGCCAGACAGCGCGACGCACTTGTGATATCGCCCGCTTTGACAGAGAAGCGCAGGTGCGTGTATGCGGCCGCTTTCAGCAGACGCTGTCCCTGGTTACCCGATGTGTATCGTGGTAACCAGTTCATACAGCAGCCTGCATAGTGTGCGCTTATCCAGAGCGCACAGGGAAATGCTGCTTGCATACACGCACCTGCGCTTCTCTGTCAAAGCCTAAGAGCACAGGTGTGTGGACAAGCCCATATATACACACCAGCACATTCACACACACACATACATCCTCAGACATATTCACACAAACACATACATACTCACACATTGACACACTTACATATTTGGAGTTCCTGCCGCCCTAGGCACTTTCAGCGGTCACGTTTCCCTTCCCCCCAGGCTTCTATCTTCGGCTGTAACAGCGCCTTACCTGACTCCACTCTTTTCATCCCGGCAGCTTCTTCCTCTGTGGCTCCCAGTCTTCCACTTGCCGGCAGCAGCTAGCACCCGGCGGCCGGCACCCGCCTGCACCCAGCACCAGCCGCCGGCGATGTGCCGCTTAGGCGGCGCGGGAATACACTCACACATATACATACACTCACATACAAATATACACGCACACACACACACATATACACATACACACAAATACTCACACATATACACTCACTCATATATACACACAAACACACACTCGCATATACACACACACTCACATATACACACACTCACATATACACACACTCACTCACATATACACACACTCACTCACATATACACACACTCACACATATACACACACACACACATATACACGCACAAATACACACACTCACATATATACACACACACGCACACACACACACACACACACACACACGCACACACTCACATACGCACACACTCACATACGCACACACTCACATACGCACACACTCACATACGCACACACTCACATACGCACACACACACACATACGCACACACACACACATACGCACACACACACACATACGCACACACACACACACTCACATACACACACACACACTCACACACACACTCACATACACACACTCACATACACACACACACTCACATACACACACACACTCACATACACACACACACTCACATACACACACACACACACACACACTCACATACACACACACACATACACACTCACACACACACTCACACACACACTCACACACACACACACTCACACACACACACACACACACACACACACACCACACACACTCACACACACACACACACTCTCACACACACACACACACACTCACATACACACACACACACTCACATACACACACACACACTCACATACACACACACACTCACATATACACACACAAATACACTCACACACTCACATATACACACACACTCACTCACATATACACACACACTCACTCACATATACACACACACTCACTCACATATACACACACAAATACACACATACTCACTCACATATATACACACACACACTCACATATACACACACTCACATACACACACAAATACACATATACACACATACTCACTCACATATACACACACACTCACATATACACACACACACTCACATACACACACAAATACACACACACACACACACTCACATATGCACACAAATACACTCACTCATACACACCTGGCTGGCTGAACTTAATCCGGGAGTAGCATGACCCTGGCAGCCCCGAGGTGGCAGGGGAGTGGGTTTTTGGGGTGGGGGTCTGCTTGCTGGCCGGGAGAGGAGCCGAGGGGGGAGGCCGCGATGTGCCGACAGTTCTGGCTGGGTCGGGAGCAGTGTTGAGGGGCGTTTGCAGTGAGCTCTGCTCTAGCCGGGTGAGGAGCGGGAAGGGGGGGGGCGATGTTCTGTCAGAGCTCCAGCTGAGTGAGGAGCAGTGGGGGGGGGGCGTTTGCGCTGTCAGGTCTGGCCGGGTGAGCAGGGCAGCAGCTGCGGCTGCAAACTGAGAGCCCGGCCAGCCTATTTCATTAATGCCTTCGCGCCTGTACACTCATGAAAGCAGGCGGCCGGCGGACCAATCAGAAGCCTCCTGTGACGTCACAGGAGGCTTCTGATTTGTCCACCGGCCGCCTGCTTGGACCGGAAGTCACAGTAATAAAGCGGTATCGCGGCGGCTCAATGTATAATGGCCCGGGGCATGCTTTTTTCTTTCATGGTGCCCCGGGCCGCACTGGGGAGCGTGGCGGGCCGCATGCGGCCCGGGGGCCGCGAGTTTGAGACCCCTGCTCTAGACAATGAAGGGAGCGAAGGATTGAGTAATTGCAATTTAAATTGCTGAAGCTTTTGTTGTCTGGGAAGATAGGCAATCACCGGCGTATGCTTGTGATTTCTTGTATCGATACTTTACCTATTCCCAGACCACTAGGAATGGAGGAGTGGCCGAGTATGGTTGGCTTTATCCATTCACTTTCATGTAGATTGTGAAAAATTTGAGAAGTCAACTGAGAAACCCAAGCATGAGCTGCCATAATTCGATGGCTGGATAGACATGTTCATATTGAAAGAACAGAAACAAAATTTTTCAAACATCTGAATTGATTCAGTATCGGGCATGAGCACCAAGTGCAGAAATACCCACACTTACATTTCTTGGCTGCTATTTGTGAAGTTAGTGGTTGACTGAGGAACATTGTGCCTCGCTAAATGCACTTGGACAAATCATCAAGATCCGCTGCTGGCAGCTCTTATGCAATTGACAAATAGTGACGTCACACATATTCTCGATAGGAGATAAGTCTTTAGATGCTGCAGGCAATATTAGCATGTTTAGGCCACGCTAGCTGCTCACAAGTAGCATGAGCAACATACGGCCAGGCTTTATCATGTTGAAATATGTCTCCTGGGATACTTTGAGGAAAAGGCCACACCCTTGGATCCATGACCAAATGTAATGCCGAGATTTTACTGAAGGATATAGCGCTCTAGCATTATTATCTATATATTATTCCACTCAACACCATGATCCTGGGAGTAGGACCAGAGTGATGTTCCCTCGTGGAGGACTGTTCATGGCAATGTCTATGTGGTTTGCAGAAAATTCTGCAGCTATTGTTGCGTCCAAGACAAAAATGGGACTCATGACTGTGGAGGACGGGACCTTCATTCCAGTCTCCATTTCTGTCTGGTTCTGCAATATGCAAGTGTAGGCAGATGTCTGGTTTGTAGCCTAATGTCAAGCAAATGCCTTCCAATGATCTGTGTAGACACGGTTTGATATTTTAGTCTTGGTAAGTGAAGTCAACTCTCAATTGGTGGTGCAGAACGGATTAATCAACGAACCATTGGTATGGCCATTTGTCCAAGAGTCCCAGGAGCCATTTTTCTGCATGACATTGCGACGTCTGTCAGAACCTACAGGCACAAAAGGGTACCTCGGACACACTAGGCAGAACCCTGACAAACCGTGATCCCATTTAACCCCTATACAGGGATCTGGATTTACAGCCTATGGAAGGGCTGCAGTCCAGAGACAGGAAAGTCACCAAGCAGGGTCAAGGTTGAGAGGTCAGGAAAAAGGCAAAATAAGAATCCAGTAGAGCAGTCAGGGAGTCAAAACCAAGGTGGCAGCAAGGTACAGAATCGTGACACAGAAAAAGCGTCTCCTATTGAGCACATCGGGGATGTTCCTAGTCGGCAGTTGTAAAGAGAGCTGTCAACAGAGGATCTTGATGATTTTTTGTGTCCATGAACATTTCTCAGACGAACATTAATAACTTCATTGATAGCAGCCAAGGTGCTCTTACTCCATACTGAATGAATCAAGATGTTTTGCCATCACTTCATTTCTATGTCTATCCATCCTGTGATTTCCATACTGTTATAATTTCATTTTTGAGCAGTGTTCAGTATATAAGTCCTTTTCAGTAATATTTAGAAATTGTCTCACGTTCTTTCAGAGATACATACATAAACATTTTTAGATATCGATTTTTCTTCGCCCCTGTGTTCCGCTATGCATTGATTTGATTGCTCGGAAGGACAATAACCCCTGAAGGGCCAGTAAAAATTGGATCAGTAGAGAAGGGTAAAAGCTGAGATGCTTTCAAGGTCAGCGATGGGTTGTGTAATAAGACACCATAATGCAGCTCTGTCTCAAGATCTGGCAGGTGTCCAAGTAATGGGAGATAATAAATTCTGATTGCTCCCACCATTTATATATTTTGTACATCAATGGGTGTTTATTAACAGTGCACTAAATAATCTAAAAATCAAATTATATATACCGTAATTTAATTTATTAGAGCTGATTTCTAGCCATTATGAGCTCCGATCAACGATGCAAGAAGGGTCGATGCAAACGGCGTGGTGACGATTGATGGTTATACGAACATCTTGACCTGGGTCCTGACAATCCTTTTGCTCAACTCTAGTGACCAGGGATGTTTAGTCGGAGTCAGAGTCATGGAGTCGGTTTCAGGGAAATAGAGGAGTCAGGAGTTGGAGTCGGAGGTTTGGCTTACTGACTTCACAGCCCTGGTTGTGGAGTCGGTGTCCATTTTTGTGGAGTCGGATTTAGGGACATTGCATAGTCGGAGTCGTATGTTTGGCTTACTGACTACACAGCCCTGCTCGTGACAGGCTAATGGTCACCATTACAGTTGTCATACATATTTAAATAGTAAATTTACCCCATTTCTGTATTTCTATATGTCTAGACAGTTTTTTTTGAGGAGTTTCAGAGAGGTAGGAGATAACGACATATGGGAGCTATTAAGAATGACATGTTTGTAATTGTCCTAGAAATTAATTAAACCGAGAAAAGGCATTAACGGCTTGACGGAAGAGGTCGATTCTGCCCGGATTATTTTTTTTTCCAGAAATGTCTTATATTTGTCTGAGGTCAGTATTATTTCCAGGGCTGTGGAGTCGTAGAGTTGCAGTCGGTGCCCATCTTGGTTGGAGTTAGATTCAGGCTAATTGAGGAGTCAGAGTCGGATGTTTGGCTTACTGAATTCACAGCCAGGGTTGTGGAGTCGGAATCATGGAGTTGGAGTCGGTGTCCATTTTGGTGGAATTGGACTCTGAGTCAGATTCAGGGAAATTGAGGAGTTGCAATCAGATGTTTGGCTTGCTGACTTCATAGCCATGGTTGTTTAGTCGGAGTCGGTGTCCATTTTGGTGGAATTGGGGTCGGAGTTGGTTTCAGAGAAATTAAGGAGTCGGATGTTTGGCTTACTGACTTTAAAGCCATGGCTGTGGAGTTGGAGTCGGTGCCCATTTTGGTGGAATTGGAGTCGGATTCAGGGAAATTGAGAAGTCAGAGTTTGATGTGGGGCTTACGGACTTCACATCCATGGTTGTGGAGTCGGAGTCATGGATTTGGAGTCTGTGTCCATTCTGGTGGAATTGAGGTAGGTTTCAGGGAAATGAAGGAGTCAGATTTTTGCCTTACTGACTTTACAGCCATGGTTGTGGAGTCGAAGTCATGGAGATGGTGTCCATTTTGGTGGAATTGGAGTCGGATTCAGGGAAATTGAGGAGTCTTGAGTCAGATGTTTGGCTCACCGAACATAATATTTACATGTACAGAAAGGGGGGGGCTCACAATATAGTAAAACTTTCACATTTTATATACATGTCTAGACACACTCCAGTTCTTTTTTTTTTTAACTATTCATGAAGAAACGCTTTTGGTCAAATTTGATGGTAGTGATCTAAGTAGAAGGCAAACGTGTATTATTCCATTTGATTTGACGGTTTTACACTTCTGACAGCTGCATTTTTCGTTGTCTGGTTTGGAACCACTTTTTCTCTTTGTTTCATCTTCACTTGCAGCAACAATCTACAAAATAACTTGCAGAAACCATAGAATAAAAACAGCAAAACATATCACATTTTTAAAGTGAACCTGTCACCTCCTTAAGGCTCTCCCTGCACCTTCCTATTACTTTTCTACAGTGGCGTAACAAGTGTCCCGCGGGCCCCGGTGCTAGAATCACCCAGGGGCCCCCTTGGTGAGATGCAGGTTGTCCTAGTAGTGCCGGCCGGGTGAGAAGCGGGGGGGTGCTAGTGGTGCCGGCCGGGTGAGAAGCGGGGGGGGGGGGTGTAGGTGCTAGTGGTGCCGGCCGGGTGAGTGAGGAGCGCACGACCGCGGTAGTTACGCCACTGCTATTCTAACTATGCCTCTCTCTCCTAAATGTGCTTTGTGAATGTCTTTTAAAGGCTTTTTATTACTTACTCTGCCTCCTATGATAATGAAGCGGCATTTTGTCAGCATCCTAGGTGGAGCAGAAGGCTGTGCTCAACGACTTACAAATCTTAAAGTGAACCTGTCACCTAGTTAAATCATCCCAGGCTATCACTAGCTGTCCCTGCACCTTCCTATTACTATTCTAACTATCCCTCTCTCTCTCCTAAATGTGCTTTGTGAATGTGTTTTAAAAGCTTTTTATCACTTACTGCCTCCTATGATAATGAAGCGGGGGCTACCATTATTAGCCCCCCGAGGTATCCTCTTTAGCTCCAAGAGTCTTTATCACACCCCTATGGGCTGACAGATGAGCTGATGTAATGTGCTCTACAGAGCATGCGCAATGTGTAGCTTGATGTCAGGCGATATACACCTAGGTGTATCGACTGCGTAGTTCGGTGTCATACCCAGAACTGCACAGAGGGCTCCGAGGCAAGGTGGGGCGCGCATTGCAATTACAATATCACGCCCATTGGGGTGTGATAACAACTCTTGGAGGCGGCGAAAGCGAGCAAAAGAGGATGCCTAGGGGGGCTAATAACAGTAGCCCCAGCTTCATTATTATAGGAGGCAGTAACTAATAAAAAGCTTTTAAAACACATTCACACCACACATTTAGGAGAGAAAGGGATAGTTAGAATAGTAATAGGAAGGTGCAGGGACAGGTAGTGAGAGTCTGGGGAGATTTAACAAGGTGACAGGTTCAGTTTAAGATTTGTAAGTCGTTGAGCACAGCCTTCTATTCCACCTAGGATGCTGACATTATGCCCATTTACAACTATTAACTAAAGTTAGAAAATTAGAGAGTGCCCAGGGTTGTAGGAGAAAGCTGAATTTTTTGGGCCATCCTAATTAGTATAGTCAGGGGTGGACATATTGGTGCAGCAGTCAAAAGCAGGTGGAATTGTGCATTTTTATGATCTCTTTGGCTGTAAAGGGTCCGTATATTGTTCTTACAAAGGAGTCCCCTTCTGTCTGTGACCGCCAGTAAGTATTGTTTGTACAGTTACAGTCCAAGGTCTTCAATTTGAGGAACATTTCACTGGTGATGAAGACACGGCTCGTACATAATCTGGTCTATTCTGTAGTAATATATGGATAAGATACCTGGACGATAAAGGAACAAGACAAAAGAAGACTCAACACCTTAACCATGTGGAGCTGGAGAAGGATGTTATCAATACCATGGATGTCAAGAAGAACAAACACATCAATACTGGAACAAATCAAGCCGGACATGTCACTGGAAGGAAGAATCACCAAGATACGACTTGTCTACACATCATATGAAGAGAGCAATCACTGGAGAAGACATCATGGTCAGAAGAATAGAAGGAGCAAGGAGAAGAGGAAGACCAGCAACCCGATAGCTAAAGGCTGGATTCATACACAGCGTTATTGCTGCGTATTGTGAGGATCTTTTTTTGGTGCAAAAATTGCACCAAGAATGGATCCTCACAGAAAGCACTATTCCATGTGTTAACGCTGTTGCTCTATGCTGCTGCGCTTATACTTACCTCACTGTGCTGGCCCGGTGACCAATTTGTCATCCCCGCCGGGCCGCAGTGAGCGCAACCTCTAGGACCAGCACGTGACCAAGTGACGTCGCTCGGTCACATGTTACAGTCTCAGGTCCTCCAAAAGTTATGTGCTGTCACGATGGTGGAAGCGCAGCAAGGTGAGTAAAAGCGCAGGCGAATAACGCAAAAAGAATTAACATGTTCATTCTTTTTACGCATCAGCTTTTCACCTCTAAATCGGATACGTAAAAAGCGCAATGTGTGAATGGAGAACTGTGAAATGCATTGACTTGGCTGCATTCCACTGCATTAGTGGAGCTGTAAAAAGCGCAGCAATTGCACAGCATTTGATCACGTGTGAATGTAGCCTAATACTACAATATATGGTGGAACACCGTGGCCTCGAGTAAGAGATCTGGGAGTAGATGCTTAGGGAAAAAACTTGTGATTCAGGTACAGTTCTGTTTATAGGACTTTGACACTATAAAGCCCCTAAAATGCCCCTGGTTGTCTCTACTAAAATAAAAAAAGGTTAATATCTGCTTCAGATTTACATGTTGTCATCATTTTGGTGGCATGGACCCATGTTCAGCATGTGACATTGCATGGAACTGCTGGCACCTATCTAGGCTGAGACGATGGATGGCAGCCTTCACCTTAGGGTAAGTTCACACATACGTCGTCTTAGTGTCCGGCGGCTGGGCTAAACCGACACGAACTTCGGCAAGCCCGTCCATCGGCTTCTTGTGGTATGTGCGGCGGAACGGCGGTTTGTGCGGTGTGCAAACCGGTTATGGCAGTTCTCAGGGCAGTGTGTGTTAGTGCATAATTCGACTTATTTGCCCCATGCAGTTAGAAGCCGTTTATAGAACAGGTAATTTTCTTGTAGCTAACCGTGGAAAGCCACGAGCAACATAATGAAGCATTGTGAAAGCCGCGGTGGTGCACGGGGTAGTGTTCCAAGGCTGTAATATTGTGACTAAAAGCCGCTTTTGGTTAATAGAATTTGATAAAACCTCATGAAAATGCCACGAGTTCCACTGCTGAAACGGCTTAAACTGATGTGTGAACTTCCTTAGTGAATGTTGCGCCTTGTCTGACAAGCTGCAGCGCTGTGACATAACGGCCCCTTCACGCCAGAAAGATGGCCGGCAATCCTGTTGGAAGTGATTGACAAGGGTCTTCATTGTTGACATTTACATTGATTGGATCATAGGAATTGAGGTTTAAGTGATGTTGTTGACTTTGACAAAATTGAGGAAGGTAATAATTTCTAGAAAAGGAAAGGTAAGGAAAGTACTAACAAAATGGAAACAGTGGGCACCATACTAACAGAATGCGAAAGCTCATCATGGAAAGAAAGATTGAAACAAAAAATCAAAGAATTGGGAAGAATAAATGCAAAAAGGTGTAGAAGAAAGGTGTGTAATGGTGTGACAAAGGCCTGAGTGGGACTCCCTGGTACGGACCGGGTATCACGCGGTCCTGGTCCGACGGTTTGTCCCGGGTTCCCAAGGTTAAATGGGGGGGGATATTTACAGAGGATTTGTCGTGACGCCACCCACGGGTTGTGGTCAGGGTAACCACCGCTGCAGAACCTCCGGGGATGTGTTGGGCAGTGAGGATGTAATGGCTCTCCGCAGGTAGAGCTGGGTTCCCGGGGGCAGTGGTAGTAATAGTCTATAGATGGTGCTATGGATGTTGTGAGATAGGGGTAGTAGTAAAGATGATGGTAGTTGTGAGTGGTGAGGCACGCAGGTTGGCACAAGGAACACACAGTCACGGTTTTAAGTTTTGCCAAGGCTTTATGAGAGTTTTGTAGTCAGAGTCTGTCCATGGGAGGCTTGTACAGGGACCGGGTTGCTCCCACCCTGTCCGGTCTCGCTTCCACTGCTGCACTGTGTGTGTGCCTGCTGCTGCTTACTAGCTGCTGGCCTGTCTCTCGTCACAGGTACCCTTCTAGCAACTTGAGTTTTCCGTGTGCTCTGACCCTGCCGTGTTGCTTCATGAGGTACAGTGAGATCTACAACCTCCACTATCCCGGTGTTCTGTGCTGCATGTTCAGTCACAGATTCGGATCCGGTATCGTCTCTGTGCTCCTCTGGGCGCGTTATGATGTAACTCAGTCTCCGTATGTTCTCTGTTCTTGTACTCCTCTCCTCAGACCTGCTTCAGCCTGAAGTAGTCAGTGGTCCCTGTCAGGAAGTCACACTGCTCCATACAGTCCTCCTCCTAGTCTCCCTGCACTAAAGAACTGTCAACCATCAACTAACTACTTCCTCTCAGACCAATATATCAGAGAGCGCTGAGCTCCCTTCTGCCCGAGGTGCTAGTGCAGTGTCCAGTGTTGTGTGGGGTTAACCCTTGTGAGTTACTGTGGCACATTAACCTGGTGCCACATGTATACTATAGATCACAGACTGAACATAGTCAACAGTGTGATGCAGCAGCAAAAAAGGCAAACACAATTTGGATGTTTAACAGAAGCATACAGTGTAAATCATGGAGTCATTATCCCCTCTACTCTCCTCCTCGTCAGACCTCATCTGGATACTGTGTCCCGTCTGGGCTCCACATTTTATAAAAGACATCAACAAACTGAGCAAGTTTCAGAGAAGAGCGACCAGTAATGGTGACCGGTCTGCAACCATGTCCTATGAGGAACTGTTACAGGATTTGGGAATGTTTAGCCTGCAAAAAGAAGACTTGGAGGAGACTTAATAACTGCCTACAAATAACTCAAGGGCTGTCACACTGTGAGGGATCAGCTTTATTTTCCTTTGGCACAAGGAAGACTAGAAGCAGTGGATGAAACTGAAAGAGACAGATTAGATATTAGAGAAACGTTTTGACAAAGAGAGTGATAAATGAGTGTAATAGGCAGCATAAGAGGTAATGAGTTCTCCTACAATAGAAGTCTTTACACAGAGGCTGGACAGACATCTGTCTGGATGATTTGTGAATCTTGCTTTGAGCGGGAGGTTGGACCCTGGAGGTCCCTTCCAACTCCACCATTCTATGATTCTATGGGTTATGACTCGGAGAGTCTTCCGAATTTACCATTTACTGCATTTAGGCTGTAATGCAATGTAGTGAGACTAAATGAGACCAGACAGCTGACTCTACCGACTCTGGCATACATTCAGCTTTACTGATCATCGTGTTCTTTCAACAGGGAGAGAGGAGAAATGAATAATCGGCATTTAAGTTTGACTGTCGGATACTTCTCTCCTGAATTATTATCTTGGGGGGGAGAGTTGGGAGGCCCCCATACAATCAAATGTTCACTGTTACCCAACATGGCAGGTTCTGATGATTTTCATCCAGTTATATCATGATTGGGTTTGAGTGATTGGGAAGGCCTTTCCTCATCCACTGCCCACTATACTCGATCACTTGATGGAGATGGATTTGATTGACAGCTCCTTCGGTACTAAATCCAGCATAGGAGAAATCATATAGCAAGTCAATGAGTCTTGTAATTGTCAGCCCCGGCAAAGCGATCACAAGGGCTGACTCAGAAATCGTGACAGAGTTGGGTCTACTAAAAGCCCTCAAGGCTGTCTAGGCTGCGTGCGCAACTCAAGTATGCCGTGACAGATGCCTGTGCATTTTACATGTGGCATTGTACATTATAACAGAGATATAACCATACATTATGCTTAAAAGAAAAAAATTGTTAAAAGTAAAAGTACCCTGATTAAAATACAATATAAAACAAAAAATAAGTGGTTATTAAAGGGAATCTGTCACGTGAAAAAATTCATATGTAACTGATATCATTTTCTAATTCCTTTCTCTAAGCTCTCTCTATTTATATATTGCTATTATTTATGCTTCTCTCCTATGTTCTGTATACTTCAAAATAAAATATTAATTCCATCTGTCAATCACAGTGAGCTCTCTGCTTCCCACTCCCCAAGGAATGAATATGCATGCATCATTAGACTGCCCTCCTCTCTGATCTGTCTGTTGTGTGACTCATTGCAGAGCAGAAATGAGGGGGGAGGAGGTGTGTGCTCTTAGAGATCTTCACTGTGTGTATCCGAGGCATATGTGCATTGTGTGCAGTCTGAGATATTTCTATGTGATTATAAGAACATTTGATCATTTGCTCAGCAGATACAGACATTACATGTCTGCAGGAAAGCCAACCTTCATATACTAGAAATCTTACAGATAGAACACATTGCAGCACAAAACACCTCCCAGCACAGAGCTCAGAGAGGAGCAGGGGTGGACTGGCCCAGGTGACAGGGAGGCATTTGCCCCCCAGGCCGGTAATTGAGTCCTAGTTTAGGGACGCCCCCCACTGTGATAGCGGCCGCGTGGTGGCACATTGAGGCCACAGCTCACAGCGGGACCCGGGAAGCAGCAGGCAGGCAGCGATCGGCAGCGTGAAGGCTGGTGAGTGAAGCAGCACCCCCCCCTATCCCGCTCCCCACTCGACTCGGCCTCGCTCCGACACCGCCACCCCGTTTCCCCCCCGCTCCTCACTTGGCCTCGTTCAGACAGTCTCCCCCCCCGCTCCTCACTTGGGCGCTGGCCAGAAGAAGTGGACTGCCCCCCAGGGCAAGATCTGCCAGCCAGCCCCTGGAGAGGAGGGACAGAACACCAGCTTGGGTGAGTGTGGATATTTATATAACACTTATACAGCCAGCGGACTATTTGGCTGTGAATATAATTGGGAGGACTAATGCACCAGCTGCCTGCAGGGTGTGAAAATGCTTATAACATGGAAACTAGGAAGTGTACAACAATAATGATTTTACATGTTTTTGTAAAGGTCTGTCCAGGCACTAATCAAGGGTAATATTAGTATCATACTGAAAAATGACCTGATAGAGTCCCTTTAAAATATCATACTAAAATGCAAAACCATACAAAAAAACATTTATCCGGCTTCCTGGATGCCTCTGCCGCTCACTAGACCCTTTGACATTGGGACATGCATCATATCATGACAATGTAGAGGCCCAGTAAGCAGTAGAGGTGCCCAGGATCCCAGACAGAGGAACGCCAGTATAAAAGTAAACATTGTCCTGGTCTGTCCACATCCCAGCTCCTTGTCTTTCTTCCATTGATACTGTGCAAGAACGCCAGTAATTTCTTAATGGTTGAGCAGTTTGACCTTCATTTCTCCCATTTACTGTCAGCCACAGAAAAAGCCCTGCAAATAGTTTGATGGCCTCCACATAGCCCTGCAAATGGTATAATGGCCTCCACATAGCCCTGCAAACAGTATAATGGACCCCACATAGCCCTGCAGATAGTTTTATGGCCCCAACATAGCCATATTAATAGCATAATGATGCCCACATAGCCCTGCAAACAGTATATAGGCCCCCACATTGTCCTGCAAACAGTATAATGGACCCCACATAGCCCTGCAAATAGTATAATGACCTCCACATAGACCTGCTAGTAATATAATGCCCCCACATAGCCCTGCAAATAGTACAGGGTGGGCCATTTATTGGGTGGGCCATTTATATGGATGCACCTAAATAAAATGGAAACAGTTGGTGATATCAGCTTCCTGTTTGTGGCACATTAGCATATGAGAGGGGGAAAACTTTTCCAGATGGGGGGTGACCATGGTGGCCATTTTGAAGTCGGACATTTTGGATCCAACTTTATTTAGGTGAATCCATACAAATGGCCCACCCTGTATAATGCCTCCCACATAGCCCTACTAACAGTATAATAGAACACACTTAGCCCTGCGGATAGTATATTGACCTCCACATAGCCCTGCAAATACATAATGGCCCCCACCTAGTCCTGCAAATAGTATAATGGCCCTCACATAGCCCTGCAAATAGTACAATGGCCCCCACAAAGCCCTGCAAATAATATAATAGCCTCCACATATACCTGAAAATAGTTTTATGGCCACACATACCCCTGCAAAATGTATAAAAGCCCCTCATAGAGCCCTCCAAATAGTGTAAAGTCCCCCACATAGCCTTGTAAACAGTATAACTGCCCACACATAGACCTCCAAACAGTATAAAGGCCCCCACATAGCCCTGCAAATAATGTAATGGCCTACACGTAGCCCTGCAAATAGTATAATGGTCCCACATAACACTGCAAATAGTATAATGCTCCCCCATATAGCCCTACTAACAGTATAATGGAAACCACATAGCCCTGCAAATAGCATAATGGCCCCACATAAGCCCTGCAAATAGTATAATGGCCCCACATAAGCCCTGCAAATAGTATAATGGCCCCACATAGCCCTGCAAATAGTATAATGACCCCCACATAGCATTGTAAATAGTATGATGTCCCCAACATAACCCTGCAAATAATGTAAAGACCCCCAAAATGTATTAATTGATCAAGTAATAAAATATACTCACCTCTCCCTGATCCCTCGCTGCTCTGATCTGTGCAGTGTGTTGTGAAGTTCTGGATATGATGTCACTACACCGCGCTCACTGTGCTGACATGTCAGACCCACAAGGAGAACAATGGAGGATGTTCCATCATTGCTTTCAACTGCATTGGCATCCAAGAGGATGGAGGGCAGTATGGACAGTGGCACCATGCCCCCTGACTCACAGGCCCCATAGTGGCCACATTGTCTGACGCTATTAGCAGTAAGCCACTGGTCTATATCACTGCCACCGAGCATTTGTGGTGAGGGGTCTGCAGGGTTGGACCCCATTGGTCAAAAATTGATGGGTAGTAATATTTTAGTACAGATTAAACACTTAAGCTTCTAAAAAGCTAACCTGCCTAATTATATAATGATATACCGTACCACCCACGTTACATTACTAGCCACAGTCGTCCTGCCAGGAGAGACAGGTCACAATGTTTTTTGGGCTATTTTTCCAGATGTCTTTAGTAATTTGTCTTCCAGCGGGCACAATGCAATTTCTAACAACTAAAGTTGGGAATTTTTTAAATTTATTTTATTTCAGGGTTTATGATTTCTATTTTTTGACTGCAGACGTCAATGGTACAGAGGGAATTTTCTCATTTGACAAGAGCAATATTCTTAGCTGTGAGCTTCGATAAATGCAAAGTGACGCGCTAAAGTCTCTCTACCGAATTTCTCCCCCTCCCGCTTTCTTTGTAGTCTCTTTGATCTACTTTGTCAAGAATAGAAGCCATTCATTTCTTGGCGCTGTTGTATCTACTCCTTGTCATTGCTGAGTACAGAATATTGCATCGTTAGTATATAAAAAATGATGTTCTGCTAGAAGAGAATGTATCAGCAGAAAAACATATAATACTTAAATCAGGTTTTTATTATGTGTCTAATGAAAATTGGTGATATTCTTTAAATATTATGTGTCATAAAAAAAACAAAATAAATGGGTATTCTCAATTTGGAAGTTTTCCCCCTTTAAAGGTTATGTACATCTTCAGCCTATATTACTGGGAGACACAGAGCTCACATCCAGCCTATATTACTGGGAGAGAAACTACAAGATGAAATTGTGTTCTGGCAAATCACCCCTTAGTAAGATGGCTGCTGCTGAACCTTTGTAAGTGTAGCGCCCCACTAGTCAGCACGTTACAAAAGGGTACTGCACCCCTAACAGAAGGTGCAGTATGCTTTGTCCTGGTAAGGGGGTAATAGAAGCCTGAAGCTCCATCACCACACACATATACCTAGTAATAGGGGACCAATCAGACATCCGTTACAAGGGTAACCGGTGCCGATGGAAGGAGAGCTAGGTTATATAGTGAGTGGGGAAGAGCGGGAAACAGCAGTGAGAAGTAGAAACACCAGAATAGAACAGCAGAAGAACAGTAGTTGGAGAGAGAACAGAAGTAGAAGTGAAGGAGAGTGTAAAAGAGGAGAAGTAACGGGGAGGGCACCTCAACCTGGTGACCCAGACAGAGAGAGGCTAAGATGAGGGTGACCAAACGCCCTGGCCCAGTCCATACTGGGTACCGGCTCCGACGAGGATCAGAGGTCCATCCCTGAACCGCAAATTACCTGCGTATTCGATGTCTTCATAGGAGCACGATCCAACAGCCCGACCTGCACACGGTCCCCACAGGAAGCACCAAACCGGGTTGGGCTCCTCTAGAGAGAAAGGGGTGTCCCATCTCACCCGACAGGCCTGGTCCAACAAGCGGGATTCGTGCAGGGCAGCACAAGGAAGAAGGAGAGCGTAGAGGTAGGACAGAGCAAGTATAGAGAAGGAACATCACTCGGTCCACTACCCTAGCTGAAACAACTGAATACCTTATAAGACTGCAGATTACTGGAGTAAAGTACCCGTGCAGAGTGAGCAACGTGTTTGTGTTCCTTGCTGATGAACTGTGATTTACCTGCATCGTGCCACAGAGACTGCGATACCCGCTTCTATTCCCGCACCGCAACGACTGCGCTGCCCTATTCCACTATCATACTCCTTACAGCCCCCGGGGACCCTGCTCTACCTGTAGAGAGCACATCACTTTGCTGCTGCCCATCACCCCTGAGGTTCCAGCAGCGCCGGTGACATCACCGGACCTACAGATGGCATCACGACTGACAACTTTATTATTTTCTTTTCCTTTTTACTGTCTCCCCAAGGGCACGAACTTGGGTAACGTGACATCCCCGTACCAGTACGTCCGAGATCCGAGTACCCCGACCCTTGTCGGCTAGACATAAACAACTTTCTAAATTACCTTGATTACAAAAATGCTACTAGATTATAGGTCCTTTATCTAAGGGCCCTTTCACATCAGCGTTTTTTTCAAATCGCGGCAGATGCGGTGAAAAAACCGCATCTGCCGCAATTACCGCATACCGGCTGCACTTGCGGCGCGGTTGCGGTTTTTGCCATGCAAAGTATAGGCGGACTTGCGGCAGGTGCGGCCAGTGCGGCTTTCCACTTGCGGCAGGTGCGGCCGCGAAAAAAACCGCGGTCAGCCGCGGTTTTTTTCGCGGCCGCACCTGCCGCAAGTGCAAAACCGCACTTGCCGCACCTGCCGCAAGTCCGCCTATACTTTGCATGGCAAAAACCGCAACCGCGCCGCAAGTGCAGCCGGTATGCGGTAAAAAAACGCTGATGTGAAAGGGCCCTAACTCAGTATTTTTACAAAAATGTTAAAATCCGTCTGAGTTCCTGCTCAGTTCTGACAGTTCTCCATGACAGTTCTCACATCCAGCCTGTGTTACTGGGAGAGACACACATGGCTCACATCCAGTCTATATCACTGGCAGATACACACAGACCTCACATCCAGCCTATATTACTGGGAGTGACTCACAAAGCTCACATCTAGCTTACATTACTGGGAGAGACATACAGACCTCACAAGCCTATATTACTGGGAGAGACACACAGACCTCATATTCAGCCAATATTACTGACATCCAGCCAATATTACTGGGAGAAACACACATACCTCACATCTAGCCTATGTTACTGGAAGAGACACACAGAGCTCACATCCAGCCAATATTGCTGGGAGGGACACACAGAGCTCACATCCAGCCTATATTACTGGGAGAATCACACAGACCTCACATCTAGCCTATATTACTGGGAGAGACACACAGATCTCACATCCAGCCTATATTACTGGGAGAGACACACAGACCTCACATCCAGTCTATATTACTGGGAGAGACACACAGAGCTCACATCCAGCCTATATTACTGGGAGAGACACACAGACCTCACATCTAGCCTATATTACTGGGAGAGACACACATACCTCACATCTAGCCTATATTACTGGGAGAGACACTCAGAGCCCACATCCAGCCTGTATTACTGGAAGAGACACACAGAGCTCACATCCAGCCAATATTGCTGGGAGGGACACACAGAGCTCACATCCAGCC
Source organism: Allobates femoralis (assembly GCA_033576535.1). Classification (NCBI taxonomy): domain Eukaryota; kingdom Metazoa; phylum Chordata; class Amphibia; order Anura; family Aromobatidae; genus Allobates; species Allobates femoralis. The sequence goes on along the minus strand of JARQOC010000001.1, from coordinate 602,468,522 downwards.
TATATTACTGGGAGAATCACACAGACCTCACATCTAGCCTATATTACTGGGAGAGACACACAGAGCTCACATCCAGCCTATATTACTGGGAGAGACACACAGACCTCACATCCAGCCTGTATTACTGGGAGAGACACACATACCCAGGGCCGGCTCCAGGTTTCTGTGGGCCCCGGGCGAAAAGGTCTCAGTGGGCCCCCTTTAAGTACATATCGCGGACTATATATATATATATATATATATATATATATATAGTCCGCGATATGTACTTAAAAAAAACCCCGCATCTGCCGCATTTTCCGTCTAGCAGCTGCACTTGCTGCACGTTTGCGGCAAGCCCCATGCATTGTCTATGGGGCTTGCAGTAAGTGTGCGGCAATATATATGTATGTATATATATATATATTGCCGCACACTTACCGCAAGCCCCATAGACAATGCATGGGGCTTGCCGCAAACGTGCAGCAAGTGCAGCCGCTAGACCAGGGGTCTCAAACTCCAGGCCTCGGGGGCTGCACACAGTCCAGGTTTTCAGGATTTCCCTAGTATTTGACAGTTAGTAATCAAATGACCAACTGTCAAAGTATGGAAATCATGAAGACCTGGACTGTGTGCGGCCCTCGAGGCTTGGAGTTTGAGACCCCTGCGCTAGACGGAAAATGCGGCAGATGCGGGGTTTTTTTTTACCGCAACTGCCACATTTTTCAAAAACCGCCTATGTGAAGGCAGCCTTACAGGAACAGTGACTGCCGAAACCAGCAAGAGCTGTTCCTGACAGTGAGTATATTACACATTGTTAGGAGCGGGCTAAAATACGATTGCGTTCCCTTGCGCTTTTTAAAAATACCCTTCAAATGCAAAATGTTGCATTTTTGTGCGTCTGAGGATGCTTGGTATATACACAAGCATCCTCAAGCACACAAATAATGCAAGCAGCTCAATGGAGCCGCACTGCCATATGGTGGCACCACAGCCAAGCGGAGTGTCTGGCTGTCCGGATCTCTCTTCTCCTCACCTTTCTTCTTGCCGCTCCGGTCTCCTCCGGTCGCTCTGCACATATCAGCACAGTGATGACAACATCGTGCCCCTCCATGCTGAGCTGCAGAATGCAGACAGCGGCAGAAGAGACTATGGAGAAGAATGCTGCTGGCAAAGACGGCTGGGACTATAGGAGCGGAATCTGCGGGGGGCTACCACTGGTACACATACCTCGTACACACTCGGCTCTCGTACGCACGCACGCGGCTCTGCTCCGTACACCTCGTACGCACGCATGCGGCTCTGCTCCGTACACCTCGTACGCACGCATGCGGCTCTGCTCCGTACACCTCGTACGCACGCATGCGGCTCTGCTCCGTACACCTCGTACGCACGCACGCGGCTCCATACACCTCGTACGCACGCACGCGGCTCTGCTCCGTACACCTCGTACGCACGCGGCTCTGCTCCGTACACCTCGTACGCGGCTCTGCTCCGTACACCTCGTACGTGGCTCTGCTCCGTACACCTCGTACGCACGCACGCGGCTCTGCTCCGTACACCTCGTACGCGGCTCTGCTCCGTACACCTCGTACGTGGCTCTGCTCCGTACACCTCGTACGCACGCACGCGGCTCCGCTCCGTACACCTCGTACGCACGCGGCTCCGCTCCGTACACCTCGTACGCACGCGGCTCTGCTCCGTACACCTCGTACACACACGGCTCTGCTCCGTACACCTCGTACACACACGGCTCTGCTCCGTACACCTCGTACACACACGGCTCTGCTCCGTACACCTCGTACGCACGCACGCGGCTCCGCTCCGTACACCTCGTACGCACGCGGCTCTGCTCCGTACACCTCGTACACACACGGCTCTGCTCCGTACACCTCGTACACACACGGCTCTGCTCCGTACACCTCGTACACACACGGCTCTGCTCCGTACACCTCGTACACACACGGCTCTGCTCCGTACACCTCGTACACACACGGCTCTGCTCCGTACACCTCGTACACACTCGGCTCTGCTCTGTACACCTCGTACACACACATGGCTCCGCTCCATGCACCTAGTACACACTCGCCTCTGCTACATTCACACTTTAAATCCCTCCTGACCCCACACATAACCTTCACCTAATTGCCATACACCTAGTACACACTCACCTCTGCTACATTCACACTGTAAATGCCTCCTGACCACACACAAACTTCACCTTATTTGAGCATCATTGATGGCCAGCACAGTCCTGGATACACTGAGGAGCTGATCATGAGACCCCTGACTCCTCCCCATCCATTGACATCATCACAGGTCCTGTAAGCACAGAGTGTGTGCAGCTCTGTCGGCTCCCGTGGAGGGGGGAGGAGGGAGACCCTCCGGTGCTGCAGGCAGCAGGAGCCTGAAAATGACCCCCAGCTGCCCCCTGTATATGGCTCTGGCTGTGGGGGCAGTGCTCAGGGGCCCCTGAGGCTAGGGTCACACTTGCATTGTGACCCTAGCCTTATGCAAGTATTGTATGTTGCACTTGCAGCGCATAGCGTTTAATGCTATGTGCTGGAGGCAGCCCATAGAAACCCGACGTTTACCTTGACAACCAATGGTTGTCAATGTAAATATCGGCTTTCTATGGGCTCAGTTGCTGGCAGCGCATAGCGTTAAACGCTCTGCGCTGCAGCAGACAATACTTGCATAAGGCTAGGGTCACAATGCAAGTGTGACCCTAGCCTCAGGGGCCCGATGGGCCCCCTCCAAGCAGTCGGGCCCCGGCACTTGCCCGGGTACGCCGGGTGCTGACGCCGGCCCTGCACATACCTCACATCTAGCCTATATTACTGGGAGAGACACTCAGAGCCCACATCCAGCCTGTATTACTGGGAAACACACAGAGCTCACATTCAGCCTATATTACTGGGAGAGACACACAGAGCTCACATCCAACTTACATTACTCGGAGAGACACACAGACCTCACATCCAGCCAATATTACTGGGAGAGACACACAGAGCTCACATCCAGCCTATTTTACTGGGAGAAACACACAGACCTCACATCTAGCCTATATTACTGGGAGAGACATACAAAGCTCACATCCAGCTTACATTACTGGTACAGACACACAGACCTCACATCCAGTCAATATTACTGGGAGAGACACACAGAGCTCACATCCAGCCTATATTGCTGGGAGAGACACACATACCTCACATCTAGCCTATATTAGTGGGAGAAACACACAGACCTCACATCCAGTCTGTATTACTGGGAAAGACACACAGACCTCACATCTAGCCTATATTACTGGGAGAGACACGCAGACCTCACATCCAGCCTGTATTAATGGGAAACACACAGAGCTCACATTCAGCCTATATTACTGGGAGAGACACGCAGACCTCACATCTAGCTTAAATTACTGGGAGAGATACACAGAGCTCACATCCAGCCTATATTATTGAGAGACACAGAGCTCACATCCAACCTATATTAAAGGGAGAGAGAGACAAACCTTACATCCAGTCTAAATTACTGGAAAGACACACATAGCTCCCATCCAGCCTATATTACTGGGGCAGATACACAGAGCTCACATCCAGCCTATATTATTGGGAGAGTCACACAGACCTCACATCCAGACTATATTACTGGGAGAGACACACAGACCTCACGTCCAGCCTATATTACAGAGAGAGACATACAGAGCTCACATTCAGCCTATATTACTGGGAGACACAGAACTCACATCCAGTCTATATTACTGGGAGAAAAACTACAAGATGAAATTATGTTCTGGCAAATCGCCCCTTAGTAAGATGGCTGCTGCTGAACCTGTGAAAGCCATCTTGTTTCCTGTTTTTACTAGTTATCCGCTTGTGAACTTCATTCAGTGTTTAAGTATTGTGTCTGTCTTCTGTTAAGTTCAAGTCTCCAGCTCCTGAGAACTGTCTTGCCCAGACTGTTCCCACTCATCTCTGGACTGTTTCTCCCGACGTCCACTCCTGCATCCAAAGACTGCTACCACTTCCTGCTGTCCCTTCCTGCTGTCCCCCCAGCCATCGGATACCTGCTGTTTCCACCAGTATCGTAACACAGACTGATCACAGGTCCTGTTTAGAGTACACTTAGCGATTATCATTAGTAGAGCGATATTATTCCCTTTCAGTTTTGAAGGGGTTAATAGTCTCTTTCTTATCCTGGTGATTGTCCCTGTAGCTTTTAATGTCAGCCGCTGCTTCTTATGACTACTCCCTTCCTCTATTTAAACTCAATCCTAGCTCTTTCCTATGCCAGGTATAGATCTTCTATGCTGACCACTCTGGTGAAGTTGTTCCAGTAGAGCCTGTGGAGTTCCTTTCTGGATAAGTTGTGGAGTTCCTTTGTGTTTTTGCCCATTTGTTTGTCTCTCTCCCTATGTTGTCTTATTGTACTAGTAAGACTGGTGTCTTGCTTTCCTATTCAGGCAGTGCTTGGACACATGATCACTTAGGGGGAAGGACCCGTCCAGGGACGATAGGGAGCGTAGGGTTCAGATTTAGGTGAGTGTTTAGCGGTGACCGCTCTCCCTATCTTCAGGGCCTCACTTATACCTTCTCCCTGGTGTCCCGCTCCTGTTACACCGCACGCCAAGTGTATGAATAAATTGACAACTGGGCGTAACTAGTATTGTTGCTAATAGGGTACACCCGCCCTCCCCCAGTGCTACTAGTATCTGACAATATACCTTAACCATCTGTTGTTAAAGTGAATGGTAAGACACAGTTGTCGGTTTATTAATGGATTTCCAGAAGGAATAACAGAGGAACGTCACCATCAGTTTTAAGAAAACATGTTCCAGAATTTTTATTTCATGATGAATCGACACATTTACTAAATCCTTTGTCAGGAGAGATGCGGGGACCGGCTTTTAGACAACAAATCAGCATAAATTATAGGTAAAATGAGTATCTCGGACTGTACTTTGCTTTGCCCTTGCAGCCACAGTAATTGTGCATGGCCAACTAGCATGATGAGCCTCGCCAGGAAGTCGTGCCCTCATTGATTGGCATAAATGAGTGTTTTGCAGACCTTGGTGATAGTATGTAAATGGATTTTGTAGGGCGGATGTTCATTTGCATGATTTCTGAGATCGATGAGCTTCCAGGCAGATGAGGGCAGCAAATTTTAAAGACAGCTTGCTGTTGTATTTTGTTGGTCTCCAAGGTTTGGAAACACTCTGAAATAAGGAAGGGATTAGGTTGTCATTTTTTGGTTTATAGTGAACAATCTTTTTTTTTAAATTATTATTAGAAATAGACGATCTTGAAGGACCTCTTGGTCATTTTAACCAGCTTTCCTTGAAACTAAAAAAGGGAGAATGCCTCCTATCTTAAAGGGATCCTGTCACCTCCAGAACGCCTCCTAAGCTACCAAACCATGTCCCTGCAGCATCCTATCACTATTCTCACACTCCTTTTGTCTGCTAAAAGCATCCTGTGAAAGTGCATAAACACGTTTTAATACTCACTCATTAGTGATTATAATTAGCAGGGGCTATATTCTTTAGCCCTTAGGGAGTGTTGTTTTGCAGGCTCCAGGATCCACCCTCTCTCTGTCTGTGCTGCTTTGCTTGTGCAGGCTATGCCCTCCCCCCCTCTCTGTCACTCACAGAATGCAAATCATTAGTCCTGCCTTCAGCTCCACATCACAGCAGCACAGAGAGAGAGAGGGTGGATCCTGGAGCCTTCAAAACAACACGCCCTAAGGGTTAAAGAATATAGCCCCTGCTAATTATAATGCCTAATGAGTGAGTATTAAAATGTTGTTATGCACTTTCACAGAATGCTTTTAGGAGCCAAAAGGAGTGTGAGATTAGTGATAGGATGCTGCAGGGATATGTTTTGGTAGGTTAGGAGGTGTTTTGGAGGTGACAGGATCCTTTGTCAGGTCATTTTTCAGTATGACACTAATATTACCTTGATTAGTGCCTGGAGAATCCTTTTAAAAACATGTAAAATAATTATTGTACACTTTGTAGTTTCCATGCTATAAGCATTTTCAGACCCTGCAGGGAGCTGGTACATTAGTCCTCTCCATTCTATTAACAGGTGAATAGTCCAGCTGCTGTATAAGTTTTATTTATATATCCACACCCACCCAAGCTGGTGTTCTGTCCCTTCCCTCTGTGCTCTGTGCTGGGAGGGGTGAGGTGTTTTATGCTGCAATGTTTGCTAACTGTAAGATTTCTATGTGTATATATGAACTGTGGTATTCCTGCATACATGTAATGTGTATATCTGCTGAGCAAATGATCAAATGCTCTTATAATCACGTAGAAATATCTCAGACTGCACACACTACACACATTCCTCAGATACACACAATGACATGAAGAGGTCAGAGCTGCAGTTAAGAGCACACACATCCTCCACCCTCCCTTCTCTGTCTTCAGTGAATGAGTCACACAACATACACATCAGAGACGAGGGTAGGTCAGTATAGTGATGCATGAATATTCATTCCTTGGGAAGTGGGTAGCAGAGAGCTCACTATGATTGACAGATGGAATTAATCTTTTATTTTGAAGTTTACAGAGGACAGGAGGGAAGTATAAATATTAGAAATACATGAATAGAGATAGCTTAGAGAAAGGAATTAGAAAATGATAGCAGTTACATATGGATTTTTGGCCAGACAGATTCCCTTTGAAGGGGTTCTCCACTACTAGGACAATCCCTTCTGATTCCAGTTGTTTCCCCCATTAAAATAATAGGCCCTGTACTCGCCTCCTGTGCTGCCGCCGTTCCAGTTCCAGAACCCCTATATACAGTACACCCTTCACCATATGTTATTACCAAGCTGAAACAGAGGCAATTATGATGAAATCCCGCTGACTGGGAGGCATCCTGCAACTGCAAGCCTCCCCCATTGCTCTATCTGCAGTACAAGACCTGGCAAGCAAAGCCGAGCCCTTTCTCAGTTTTGTCAGCTGAAAATCATGGAGATCCGAATCTCTGCTAGATTTCTGTGGATGTGTGGGATTATAGCAACCGTTATGGGTTGTCCAGCTAGCGTCTGCAGCCCCATAGACAATTTCCACTACTCCATTCCAAGATTGCATTTCAGAGCCTCGTACTTGGGGTTGGTGGGCGTCCTGGCAGTCATCTCACCAGCAATCTATAAGTTATCACCAGTGGCGTGACTAGAGTCCAATGGGCTCCAGCGCAAGATTTTTATATGCCCTCACCCCCATCCCACCCCACTGCATGTTGTTCAGATATATGGGCTCTTGTAGCTTTGTAAATCCTATAAAGATACAGTATATGTGTTGCCCCCTCTTTCATTATGTTGTAATGTCCCCCATCCTGTACTAATGTAATTTATCCTGAGCCCATGCTGGTATATCTGTCCCTCATCTTGGTATATATGATCCCCATCCTGGTATAGATGATCCCAGTCCTAGTATATCTGTCCCTCATCCTGGTGTATATGTTCCACATCCTGGTATACATGTCCCCCATCCTGGTATACATGTCCCCGTGGTATATATGATCCCGTTCCTGGTATATCTGTTCCCATTCTGGTATATATATCCACCATCCTGGTATTTATGGCCCCCATCCTGTTATATATGTCCCCCATGCTAGTATGTACTGTCCCCCACCCTAGTATATCCTGTATGTCCCCATCCTGGTATGTATGATCCCTCATCCTGGTATACATGTCCCCCATTCTGGTACTGTATATATGTCCCCCATCCTGGTGTACATGTCCCATATCCTGGTATACATGTCTCCCATCCTAGTATAGATGTCCCCCATCATGGTATAGATGTCCCCCATGCTGGTGTACATGTCCTCCATTCTATTATATATGTCCCCATCCTGGTATAGATGTCCCCACCCTAGTATATACTGTATGTCCACATCTTGGTATATATGATCCCTCATCCTGATATACATGTCCCCCATCCTGGTATACAGTCTATGTCCCCCATCCTGGCATACATGCCTCCCATTCTGGTATATATATTCCCCATCCTGGTGTATATGTCCCACATCCTGGTGTATATGACCTCCATCCTGGTGTATATATTCCCCATCCAGGTTTATATGTCTTCCATCCTGGTATATATGTCCCTTTCTACAGCTGGCACAGGAGCTGGCAGCTAAGATCAGCATGCGTCCCCTTCAGTCATGAGCATGCCGACGTCAGCTAATGGGCATCTAATTGGCTGGAAAAGTAAGTATAGTGATGTATAGGGACCTGGTGGGTTTCTGCGCCACCATACGCTTCAGCTGAATGTGTGTCCTTGTCCAGCTGAAATAGGCGCCCAGGTTGGTGGGGAGATTATGGGGCATTTGCAATTTCTGCACCCACAATTGTTTTACCCCTGGTTATCACCTATGCTGTGTTTGGTTGATAACATGCCCAGTTTGGCCAACTCTTTTAAAGGGGAAACTCCCTCTTTAGCTTAAAGTGGTGCTCCACCAATATTCACTCCGTTCACATTTTACATAAAAAGGGTAATATTTAGGTGCAACAATATGAAGAGGGTAATAAAGGAGAAAAAGGGACCTCTCAGTCAACTGTACAAATGGTATTTCCAATGATTGCATGAGAAAAATCGAACCAATTTGCAATTTTGACTACGCAGTCATGAAAATCTTATATAAATGAACCCAAATCAGTAACTTAAACATTAGACTAATGATGGCTTATCCCACCCATATTGATGGGTTCGGCCAATGGTCTAATGTGTAAGGGGGCACATGTCTAATTTTGGACTGCCGAGTGCATTGTTCTTCCGGAGATAAGACACCAGCTTATGTCAGTCAGAGGCTCTCTCATACAGAACACAGGAGTGCCAGATCGAGCAAGCGCTTCTGTATATGGGAGAGATGGCTGCAGCATTGTTTGGCTGACAACCTTCTATACTATATGGTTGGCTTTAATCACAACTCATAATTGCTCTGTTAGGCCTCATTCACAGATCCGTGTAAAACGATCTGAGCATGGAACATACTGCACGGACTGGCCACAGGTCTCCGAATCTGAACGTCAAAGTGTAATGTACTATAGGATTACACTGGGATCTATTAGCAGATGGGAGCACAGACAGACTGAAACCAAATTTAAGGGTGAACAAGTCTATATATATGGGCTACGTCACACACACAGATAATTGTGCAGATATTGGTTACAGATCTCTGGTTGCAGTGAAATCATGGACACATTGCTCCATTTTGTGGCTGTGTACAATGGAACAATGTGTCCATGATTTCACTGCAACCAGAGATCTGTGAACAATATCTGCACAATTATCTGTGTGTGTGACGTAGCCCTATCACACATGGAATATATAACGTGAAGTGCAGGAAATGGGTAAGTTAATCAAACAGGTAACAATTGAAAGTCTGTTGAAATAGTTCTAGCATGAAAACACAAATAAGAAAGTCTCCTATTGGGAAAAAAACGATGGAGAAAAACACAGTCCAAGAATAATAAACCCCCAGAGTCCTTGGAATGGAAATCCACAGAAAGTCAAATACTTAGTAGTGCAGTGCAGCTTTTAAAAGAGTCCTGAATGTCCAGATAGCTGTATCTGCACAATAAAGTTCAGTAAGTACAGGCAGGTCATATGAGGCTTATGTAACACTGGGCTTGGTGAAACAGAAGCAGAGTTAGGGAACTAAACACAGGCAGCTGAATACAGGATAGAAGCTGGAGGCAGGTGAGATTGCTGGAGTCCTACGGCAGTTGCTGGAGAAGCCGGAGAGGATCAGCAGAAGATGGAGTAGACTGGTAGAGCTCAGGAAGGCAAGAATTCAAACTGAATACTCAAGCATGGCAGACAGTAGACTGAGGTTTATAAAGGCAGAGAGGAGGATGACATAAACAAGAACGAAGCAGTGGACACTATCTTGAAAAGGGGCAAGATGCACAGAATGCCAATAGAAGATCTAGAGTCCTAACACACAGGCTCTTATATCTCTATTTAAGTCAGGAGAGCTACGTCTGTGCTAGGACTAATGTCTGAATGCACCTTAAAGAGATTTTTTGGATGTCTCAGATCGTGGCCCTTCAAAGACCTACCCCTAACATTTATGTGAAGCCTACTTCTAATCTGTACTTTCTTTCCCGAGGACTCTAATCCATCATTTGCCTTAGTATATTATAATTGCATTACATAGTTTTACATTTATGTCAGTGAGCGTTGTTGTTTTTTTAGGACATTTTTCTAACATCCCACTCTTTATTCATCTGGAAAACACCCAAAATAAAGCCCTATGTGCTTGGTATCGGAGAGACGAAATCTGTGGCTTTCCAATACTGTGGGAGTCCTTGTCCTAGAAGGCCCTTTCTGATTTTAATATGTTGAGAAGAGGGTGTTGTCTCCAGGGAGACGTGTTTGGCCAAATTTATTAAGAAGAATAAGTAAAAATAATGCCAACTCTCGCTCAGATTAGGGTTTTTTTTTTTTAAAGAAATTTGAAGAAACAATGCTTTCATATACAGAGGTCCACAAAAATAAAAAAATATATTTATATATATATATATATATATATATATATTGTGGGGTATACAGTATATCCTGTTTTCTTTGCCCTATGTTTGAACTGGCATCTGATCGCTGTCTATGAGCAACTCCTACATCGTTCTACATTTAGTATATCTCCTTTACTGCCATGTTTGTTGCATTTTTTATTCCATTTAGATTGTGGTCATTGACCAAGTTCTTCTCAACTTATCCCAAGCAAAGATAAATGTACCAGGCCGTACCAGCATCACTTTCAAGTTAAAGCCCTGGTGCATGCGCGTTTCAGTGTTCTTTGTGCATGCGCCATGGGCTTCAGCTCAAGGATGATAGTGCATGACAGCTTGTAGAAGACAACTAACAGGACATCATCCATTTCAATCAGGTCAAAAGATAAGTGATTCTGACCCTGACTGCCAGCATAGGGATGGTCTGGGTAGACCCATCAGGCCACTGGACAATGATATCTTTATGGAATGGGGTATGTTACATTGGTATGCCCATTGGTAGAAGGGAAATTAATAAGCATCTAAAACATGTCTGTAGATGGAGGAAAACCTGATAGTAGCCAATAATAATAGAAACAAACTACAGATTCCCTATTAATAAGGACTCACCTGCTATGGTGGACTCCTTAGTTCGGGGGGCAAGGTGACAGTGGAGCTGGATGGTCCGTGGATTAGCGAGAGCCAGGAAAATCAGAGTCAGCAGCAAACGCCAAAATACACAGGGCCGTGGGATGGAGAAATACAGAGGAACTGTAGTTATGTAGATATATAGTCAATCCAGGACATATAGCAGACAAATGTTCAATGGCAAAATTGTTTGCTATCCGCAGAATGACAATGGCAGAGATGTATGCAAACAAGTGTTGAACCATCAATAACAGCCAACTGATTACTTCATTGCAGTAAAAATAATTGCAGCAAAGTTACAGTGTGAACAGTCCCAGCATAGCAAAGAAGATTTTGTCTGCTTACAGCAGACAAATGGTTAACGTCAGGTCTGAGTCAGGAAGTCAATGCACATAGATGATAAACAAGCAGGAGCCAGCTGACTAATGTGAATGGTGAGGCAAACTCCTGAGGTATATTTGGTATATTTGGTAAGTGAATGCTTTGCTCACTCACAGCATTTAGCTTTCTGAATCTGCCTTACAAGGCAATGTGTAATGATGTCAGAAGGTGCTTGTCGGCCGTAGCAGACACTGGATGCACCTGTACAAAGGGAACTGGCCCCAGGGAAAGGCACCAAAACAGACTTGGCGATTGATCCAGAACAAGGTATTGGAGAGACTTATGTGTCACCTGGAACAATGCTAGAAAAAAATAGGTGGCGCTGGACTAGTCTCATCGCTGCCTGTGGTCCCTGGTCTGATCTTCTAACTACATTTTCTCAGAAACGTTGGAGCATTCATTGCTGCAATTGTGCAGCCAGACTCTGATTCATGTTTCAGTTTCGTTGGTTTGGGCTGCATGAATCTGCTGGTTCCCTGTCGTCAAGATGGTCTCTCTTACTTTGGAGACTTGTGACAGTTTTCGGATCTGTGTCTCACTCCTGCATTGTCCCTTCACATTAAATGTGTTTCTTTCCTTTGGCAGTTGAGGAATTAATGTCAGTTTCTGTTGCTAACAAGCTAGCTAGTTCTTGTCCAGGTGTGTCTACTCTGTGATCACTCCCATCCCTTTTATGTGGTCATATGGTTCCAGCATCCTTTGCTGGTGATTGAACCTATTCCTGGCCAAGCTTCCTGAGGTGAAGGTGGTTTTCTGGAGAGCTGACTATTGCCAAGCCGTCTGCTGCCAAGAGCGTGGCAGCAGGTATGAAGTTGTTTGTTGTTCCCCTGTCTGTCTTTGGTTGATTTTAGTGCAGCGGTTGTAACTAATTGTCCCTCCAGCCATCTCCCTACTGAGGACTTACATCAGGGCTAGCGAGGGACTAGGTATCCTGCTTGGCGACGGGTTGAAATAACCTGTATAGGGATGGTAGGGAGATTGGGGCACAGCCGTAGGCAAGAGCAGGAGATCTCTCCCCCCGTTCCCTATAAGCAGGGCCCTCCGCCATATTTGCGCCCCCCCCCGATGTCTCTGTGTCTGTTGTTTTGTGTAGTGCACCAGACATCCTTGGTCTGTACGCCTCTGTCACGCACAGTAGCCGGACACCCCCTGTAAGATGATAATGCCCCCTACGGAATAATTTGCAAATTAGCTTTCCTCCTGGGGAAAAATTCTCTAGTGCCACCTACAGGTAACTACCCCATACATCAGTGTGCCAATACACTACAGAGAGCTAATTTGCAGTTATTTCAGGAGCTTGCCAAACATTTCGCCCTTCATTTACTTGCACTTTTATACTTTAAAGGTCTCATGAACCCAATGAAATCCCGACCATTGCTTCTGGAGTTTAGTGCTTGTGATTCTGCACAGCCCGTCCTTAGGATCATACTTGGTACATGGAGGCATAACGCAATCCAGGAGGCGTCCCTGGGAACAACTTTATAGCAGAGTAATAAACTGTGCATTATAATAGTGCCCTAAATCAGCCCCTTGTTAGCAGTATCCTTGTAACTTTCCTGATTGGCAGTGTTTGTGTTAACCCTTTATTTAGCCCTGAGTAGGATAAATTCCCATGTGTTTTAATTTTGGAGCGCGCCCAGCAGCTTCTGTAAAAGCTACAGCTTGGCACCCGCTGCAGGAGCTGCGTAATATACTGTAGATATGACCGTAACGGTGCCAGGCCAACCCTGGAAGGATGTACAGTCCATTAGCTGGAAGCAGAGGGCCGTGTACCAGCCAGACTGAGACCTGATATCACAGGGATAGCTCATTCCACTGGCAGGTCATATCAAGGAAACAGCCACCCGAGCCAAGGGTCTCTGCAGTGACCTCAAGGAACTACTCTCAAGTCCTACCCCTATGCGCTCCCCTAGTGAATTTAAAAAAACAAAATCTAATAAATGTCTTTCTTACTTTTATGTACAAATATTACATTTTTTTGCATTAGTTATATTCTTATACTTAGGAGCAGTATTATAGTAGTTATATTCTAGTACATAGGATCAGTATTATAGTAGTTATATTCTTGTACATAGGAGCAGTATTATAGTAGTTATATTCTTGTACATAGGATGCAGTATTATAGTAGTTATATTCTTCTACATAGGACCAGTATTATAGTAGTTATATTCTTGTACATAGGAGCAGTATTATAGTAGTTATATTCTTGTACATAGGAGCAGTATTATTATAGTAGTTATATTCTTCTACATAGGACCAGTATTATAGTAGTTATATTCTTGTACATAGGGGAGTATTATAGTAGTTATATTCTTGTACATAGGATGCAGTATTATAGTAGTTATATTCTTCTACATAGGACCAGTATTATATAGTAGTTATATTCTTGTACATAGGGGAGTATTATAGTAGTTATATTCTTCTACATAGGACCAGTATTATAGTAGTTATATTCTTGTACATAGGGGAGTATTATAGTAGTTATATTCTTGTACATAGGGGCAGTATTATAGCAGTTATATTCTTGTACATAGGAGCAGTATTATAGTAGTTATATTCTTGTATATAGGAGCAGTATTATAGTAGTTATATTCCAGTATATAGAGGACACTATTATAGTACTTATATTCTTGTACATAGGAGCAGTATTATAGTACCGTATATACTCGTGTATAAGCCGACCCGTGTATAAGCCGACCCCCCTACTTTTGCCCCCAAAAACTGGGAAAACCTATTGACTCGCGTATAAGCCTAGGGTGGACAATGCAGCAGCTACCGGTACTGAAATTTTTAAAAATGAAAATAGATACAAATAAAATGTTGAACTTTTATTTTAAATAGTAAACTACCAATGCAGCAGACCACCGTCCTATTATAAAGCCCCCTATCACTGGTATATAGCAGCCATAACTAGTATACAGTTGCCCCCCAGCAGGGGTAACACAGAGGCTCCCCCCAGCAGGGGATAACACAGAGGCTCCCCCCAGCAGGGGATAACACAGAGGCTCCCCCCAGCAGGGGTTAACACAGAGGCTCCCCCCAGCAGGGGTTAACACAGAGGCTCCCCCCAGCAGCGGTTAACACAGAGGCTCCCCCAGCAGCGGTTAACACAGAGGCTCCCCCCAGCAGGGGTTAACACAGAGGCTCCCCCCAGCAGGGGTTAACACAGAGGCTCCCCCCAGCAGCGGTTAACACAGAGGCTCCCCCCAGCAGCGGTTAACACAGAGGCTCCCCCCAGCAGCAGTTAACACAGAGGCTCCCCCCAGCAGGGGTTAACACAGAGGCTCCCCCCAGCAGGGGTTAACACAGAGGCTCCCCCCAGCAGGGGTTAACACAGAGGCTCCCCCCAGCAGGGGTTAACACAGAGGCTCCCCCCAGCAGGGTTAACACAGAGGCTCCCCCCCAGCAGGGGTTAACACAGAGGCTCCCCCCCAGCAGGGGTTAACACAGAGGCTCCCCCCCAGCAGGGGTTAACACAGAGGCACCCCCCCAGCAGGGGTTAACACAGAGGCTCCCCCCCAGCAGGGGTTAACACAGAGGCTCCCCCCCCAGCAGGGGTTAACACAGAGCCTCCCCCCAGCAGGGGTTAACACAGAGCCTCCCCCCAGCAGGGGTTAACACAGAGCCTCCCCCCAGCAGGGGTAATCTCACCCCCTCGGTGTGCAGGCACCCGGGTCCTCCAGCTGCTCCGTCTGCAAGCGCGGCTACTAATACCGGCGTCCTCCCGCTCTTCCTGTTTGATTGCGATCATGTCACATGATCGCAATCAAACAGGAAGAGCGGGAGGACGCCGGTATTAGAAGCCGCGCTTGCAGACGGAGCAGCTGGAGGACCCGGGTGCCTGCACACCGAGGGGGTGAGATTACCCCTGCTGGGGGGAGGCTCTGTATACATGGGGGGGGGGGGCACGGAGACAGCGGGGGAGGCTATACTGTGCTGGGGAACAGCAATGTACTATGCGCTGCTCCCCATGCATAATTAATGAGCGGCACCACGTGACGTGCCGCTCATTCTGCAGCCTCCCCCCGCCTCCTCCTGCCTCCTGCAGTACCCGGACAACAGCCCCCACCACACCACACAGTATATACTCGTGTACAAGCCGAGGGGGGACTTTTCAGCCCAATTTTTGGGCTGAAAAAGTCGGCTTATACACGAGTATATACGGTAGTTATATTCTTGTACATAGGAGCAGTATTATAGTAGTTATATTCTTGTATATATGGGCAGTATTATAGTAGTTATATTCTTGTACATAGGAGCAGTATTATAGTAGTTATATTCTTGTACATAGGAGCAGTATTATAGTAGTTATATTCTTGTATATATGGGCAGTATTATAGTAGATATATTCTTGTATATATGGGCAGTATTATAGCAGTTATATTCTTGTACATAGGGGGCAGTATTATAGCAGTTATATTCTTGTACATAGGAGCAGTATTATAGTAGTTATATTCCTGTACATAGGGGCAGTATTATAGTAGTTATATTCTTGTACATAGGGGCAGTATTATAGTAGTTATATTCTTGTACATAGGAGCAGTATTATAGTAGTTATATTCTTGTACATAGGAGCAGTATTATACTAGTTATATTCTTGTACATAGGGGTAGTATTATAGTAGTTATATTCTTGTACATAGGGACAGTATTATAGTAGTTATATTCTTGTACATAGGAACAGTATTATAGTAGTTATATTCTTGTAGATAGGAGCAGTATTATAGTAGTTATATTCTTGTACATAGGGGCAGTATTATAGTAGTTATATTCTTGTACATAGCAGCAGTATTATAGTAGTTATATTCTTGTACTTAGGAGCAGTATTATAGCAGTTATATTCTTGTACATAGGAGCAGTATTATAGTAGTTATATTCTTGTACATAGAGCAGTATTATAGTAGTTATATTCTTGTACATAGGGGCAGTATTATAGTAGTTATATTCTTGTACATAGAGCAGTATTATAGTAGTTATATTCTTGTACATAGGGGTAGTATTATAGTAGTTATATTCTTGTACATAGGAGCAGTATTATAGTAGTTATATCTTGTACATAGCAGCAGTATTATAGTAGTTATATTCTTGTACTTAGGAGCAGTATTATAGCAGTTATATTCTTGTACATAGCAGTAGCCCTTTCTATAGTGTTTTTGTCAGTGTAGTTTGTGGCATTGTTCTTTAAATCTTTAAAGCGGATGGAATAGTTCCAGCACAATGTAATAATTGGTCTCTCCAGGAGCAGCTCTCGCTCAATGACCTTGTCTGCTGCTTAGTGGTAATAATTCGGTTTTATCTGAGACCTGCGCTCTGTGGTGTATTTGTGCTCGGTTACTATGGCAGTTCCAGCACACAATGCTCATACAAATGGAGACACCGTGCAGTACATGGGAGAGTCGTGTGCCTGGTAGCCAAGCCTTAATTATGTTCCTGTACTACATACAGAGACTGAAAGTCAAGGTAGCTTTTTAATTGGTTAAAAAAAAAGTAAAAGGAAAAACTTAGAAAAAGGCTGAAGATTCTAGGAACACTCCTCTTGTTAGGAAAAATGGTTGTATAAAGCTTTCTGTTGTTTTTGCAATGACATGGCCAGGAAAATGGAAAAATACACTCAGAAAGGCTGGTAGTTTTCTATACGTTAGCACTCCTTTCTAAGGCTGGCTTCACACTTGCAGATGGATCTGCAGCGTTTTGCAGATGCATCTGCAAGTGTGAGCATGCTGACCGCGGCCCCTATGTTTATAATAGGGCGCACGCGGTGTGAAAGCTCTCATTCACTCCTATATGTGTACTGTCAGCAGGCGTATGCCTGCTGACAGATCACACACTCCCGTCCGCACTGTGGACGCGAGATGTAGCGTCCATGCTGCGGGCGGGAGAGTGTGATCTGTAAGCAGGCATACGCCTGCTGACAGTACACATATAGGAGTGAATGAGAGCTTTCACACCGCGTGCGCCCTATTATAAACATAGGGGCCGCGGTCAGCATGCTCACACTTGCAGATGCATCTGCAAAACGCTGCAGATCCATCTGCAAGTGTGAAGGCAGCCTAAGGCTGGCTTCACACTTGCAGATGCATCTGCAGCGTTTTGCAGATGCATCTGCAAGTATCAGCATGCAGACCGCGGCCGTGGTGTGAATGCTCTCATTCATTCCTATATGTGAGCCGTAAGCAGGCGTATGCCTGCTTACAGATCACACTCTCCCGCCCGCACTATGGACGCGAGATGTTGCGTCCAAGGTGCGGGGCGGGAGTGTGTGATCTGTCAGCAGGCATACGCCTGCTTACGGCTCACATATAGGAATGAATGAGAGCATTCAGACCGCGGTGCGCCCTATTATAAACATAGGGGCCGCGGTCTGCATGCTGATACTTGCAGATGCATCTGCAAAACGCTGCAGATGCATCTGCAAGTGTGAAGGCAGCCTAAAGGGAACCTGTCACCTCCAAAAAGCCACCTAACCTATAACACGTCCCTGCATCATCCTATGACCATTCTCACAATCCTTTTGTCTGCTAAATGCTGGCTGTAAAAGTACTAAGGCTGCCTTCACATTTGCGTTTGGAACGCAGCGCACCGAACGCAGCGAAACGCTTGCGCACATACGTTCCTATGTTTAACATGGGAACGCATGTGCGTACATTTGGCAGCGTTTGTGCTCGGATGCGCATAAGTTGTGCGCCCTCCGAACGCATCATGTTGCATTTTTTGTGCGTTCGCGGGCGCTTGTTTTATCTGCAAGCGCACAAACAATGCATTGAAGTCAATGGATCCGCAGTGTCCTCTGCATGACAGTGCAGGAGAACGCTGCGGATTTCATTGAAATCTCTCCCGGTGGCCGCTGGTGATCAGCTACAGCTGCCGCTGTTCTCTCGCCGGTGTCGGCACAGGAGATTTAAAGACACAGCTGATCTGACAGCTTTTTAAATCGAATAGGTGAGGTCGGCGCGGGAGATTTGAAGCAGCGATCAGCTGTTTCTTATCTCCTGCACTGATATCACCTATTCGGTGTCGGCGCGGGAGATTTAAACAGCTGTCAGATCAGCTGTGTCTTTAAATCTCCCGCGCCATCACCGGCGGGAGATCAGCTGTGAACGGGAGGAGGAGATCTCTGCCACTGATCTCCTCCTCCCGGCCGCCCCCGAGACAGCTGATTGGCTGGTCGGGGTGCATACTAATGTGAACGCATGCGGAGATTCTCTGCTGCGTTCACATTAATATGGCTGCGTTTGCGTCTGCATGCCATACGCATGCAGACACAAACGCAAGTGGGAAGCCACCCTAAAAAAACGTTTTTATAATTACTCATTATTCATTATAATGAATAGGGACCATATTCCTTAGCCCGCAGGGCGTGTTGTTTTGCTGCGCATACGTGCTTGAAGATGGACAAGTGGCTTGGGTGTACTGACGTCACCCAAACTGGAAATGATGCGATTTGCTTCATTACATGCCCAGACAGCGACATGCAAAGCATGCAGGGCCTGCCTAGAATATGAATACAAGATTACGCCCATTAGGGCATGATCTTCTGATGAGAGGCAGCAAAGCAACACACCCTGAGGGCTAAGGAATATGGTCCCTACTTATTATAATGGATAATAAGTAAGTATAAATATGTTTTTTAGTACTTTTACAGCCAGCATTTAGCAAACAAAATGAGTGTGAGAATGGTCATAGGATGATGCAGGGACATGTTTTTATAGGTTAGGTGGCTTTTTGGAGGTGTCAGGTTCCCTTTAAAAGGATCTGTCTGCTCTCCTGTGTGGTGTAGTATATAGAGGATGTGTCCTGTGTGGTGTAGTATATAGAGGAAGTGTCCTGTGTGGTGTAGTATATGGAGGATGTGTCCTGTGTGGTGTAGTATATAGAGGATGTGTCCTGTGTGGTGTAGTATATAGAGGATGTGTCCTGTGTGATGTAGTATATAGAGAATGTGTCCCGTGTGGTGTAGTATATAGAGGAAGTGTCCTGTGTGGTGTAGTGTATAGAGGATGTGTCCTGTATGGTGTAGTATATAGAGGATGTGTCCTGTATGGTGTAGTATATAGAGGATGTGTCCTGTGTGGTGTAGTATATAGAGGATGTGTCCCGTATATTGTAGTATATAGAGGATGTGTCTTGTGTAGTGTAGTATATAGAGGACATGTCCCGTATGTTGTAGTATATACAGGAAATGTCCTGTGTGGTGTAGTATATTGAGGATGTGTCCTGTGTGGTGTAGTATATAGAGGATGTGTCCCTTATGGTGTAGTACATACAGTTGTGGCCAAAAGTATTGACACCCCTGCAATTCTGACAGATAATACTCAGTTTCTTCCTGAAAATGATTGCAATCACAAATTCTTTGGTATTATTATCTTCATTTAATTTGTCTTCAATGAAAAAAACACAAAAAGAATTGTCCTAAAGCCAAATTGGATCTAATTCCACACGAAACATAAAAAAGGGGGTGGACAAAAGTATTGACACTGTTAGAAAATTCATGTGATGCTTCTCTAATTTGTGTAATTAACAGCACCTGTAACTTACCTGTGGCACCTAACAGGTGTTGGCAATAACTAAATCACACTTGCAGCCAGTTGACATGTATTAAAGTTGACTCAACCTCTGTCCTGTGTCCTTGTGTGTACCACATTGAGCATGGAGAAAAGAAAGAAGACCAAAGAACTGTCTCAGGACTTGAGAAACCAAATTGTGAGGAAGCATGAGCAATCTCAAGGCTACAAGTCCATCTCCAAAGACCTGAATGTTCCTGTGTCTACTGTGCGCAGTGTCATCAAGAAGTTTAAAGCCCATGGCACTGTGGCTAACCTCCCTAGATGTCGACGGAAAAGAAAAATTGACGAGAGATTTCAATGCAAGATTGTGCGGATGGTGGATAAAGAACCTCAACTAACATCCAAACAAGTTCAAGCTGCCCTGCAGTCCGAGGGTAAAACAGTGTCAACCCGTACTATCCGTCGGCGTCTGAATGAAAAGGGACTGTATGTAAGGAGACCCAGGAAGACCCCACTTCTTACCCCGAGACATACAAAAGCCAGGCTGAGGTTTGCCAAAACTTACCTGAGAAAGCCTAAAACGTTTTGGAAGAATGTTCTCTGGTCAGATGAGACAAAAGTAGAGCTTTATGGGCAAAGGCATCAACATAGTTTACAGGAGAAAAAAAGAGGCATTCAAAGAAAAGAACACGGTCCCTACAGTCAAACATGGCGAGGTTCCCTGATGTTTTGGGGTTGCTTTGCTGCCTCTGGCACTGGACTGCTTGACCGTGTGCATGGCTTTATGAAGTCTGAAGACTACCAACAAATTTTGCAGCATAATGTACGGCCCAGTGTGAGCTGGGTCTCCCTTAGAGGTCATGGGTCTTCCAGCAGGACAATGACCCAAAACACACTTCAAAAAGCACTAGAAAATGGTTTGAGAGAAAGCACTGGAGACTTCTAAGGTGGCCAGCAATGAGTCCAGACCTGAATCCCATAGAACAGAGGTTCCCAACTCCAGTCCTCAAGGCACACCAACAGTGCAGGTTTTCAGGATTTCCTTAGAAATTGGAATCATCCCCAGAGCAGGTGATTCAATTATCACCTGTAGAATACTAAGGAAATCCTGAAAACCTGCACTGTTGGTGTGCCTGAGGACTGGAGTTGGGAACCTCTGCCATAGAACACCTGTGGAGAGATCTAAAAATGGCAGTTTGGAGAAGGCACCCTTCAAATATCAGGGACCTGGAGCAGTTTGCCAAAGAAGAATGGTCTAAAATTCCAGCAGAGCATTGTAAGAAACTCATTGATGGTTACCAGAAGCGGGTGATCGCAGTTATTTTGGCTAAAGGTTGTGCAACCAAGTATTAGGCTGAGGGTGCCAATACTTTTGTCTGGCCCATTTTGGAGTTTTGTGCGAAATGATCAATGTTTTGCTTTTGCTTCATTCTCTTTTGTGTTTTTTTCATTTAAGACAAATTAAATGAAGATAATAATACCAAAGAATTTGTGATTGCAATCATTTTCTGGAAGAAACTGAGTATTATCTGACAGAATTGCAGGGGTGTCAATACTTTTGGCCACAACTGTAGAGGATGTGTCCTGTGTGGTGTAGTATATAGAGGATGTGTCCCTTATGGTGTAGTACATAGAGGATGTGTCCTGTGTGGTGTAGTTGCACATTTTTTAGGCCTGGATGTATAATTTTAACCCTTTATATGACACGTGCGGTCAGTGAGCTGAGCTCTGTGTGTCCGTTTCCGGTCTCTGTGTAGCAGATGCAGCGTTCCCATGTCGTAATCAGTCCTGGAGGGAAAACAGGAATCTGGGGTTGAGTTTATGGAAACTTTCACAATTAGAGGCTCATTATAATATAAAGAAGCGGTGACTCAGCAATTTATTGTAAGTGCCAAAAATCTAATGTGACTTTTCGGGACATGTTGCTTCTTCAGTAACGTATCTAAGCTGACGCTGTGTGATACGGCCTCTGAGTATCCTATGTGTCCATGTCTACTGTGATTTGTAAGATCAGATTTACCCGTGTCTGTCTATGCAAAGAGAACATGTGTCTGACCAAGAGAGGCCCTTTCTTCCTTTTGATCCAAAAAACACGAGGATTGCTGCAATGAATAACAGCAGAAGGAAACCCTTAGCTGGACCTCCTTAAAGACGACCTATCACTTGCTATAAACGTCATGTTTTCTTTATCTGGTGTAAACGCCGCTGTTGTCTTGAATCCGGCGATGTTTTTCTTTTGTTTGTACACTTCTCCAATCTTGAGAAATGGTCGCTTTTTCCATGTATATAAATCTAGTCAAGTGGGTGTGGTCTTGATTTTTTTCTATGGGTCTCATCTTGACCACGCCTACTTGGCCAACAAGATTAGACTTGCATATATAGAAGAAGGAGCCGTATCTCAGGAATGGAGAGACGCAGAAACAAGAGAAAAACATCGCCGGATTCAGTAGAACAGCAGCATTTACACCAGGAAGAAAAGAAAAAAGTGGCAGGTCTACTTGAATTCACAGAATTTTTGGTAGCCAGTGGCCCAATCATTTCCCTAAGGGCAAAGACACACTATGGGAGCTGCATGCGCTGCATCTGGCATAAGTCACCTGGTACGACTCCTGCCTTTCTGACGGCAGCGTGGAGCTCCATAGAAACACAATCCACTCACGCTCCCGTTCAGAGAGGCAGGAGTCATACCGGGTGACTCATGTGAGATGCAGCGCATGCAGCTCCCAAAGTGTTTTTCTGCCATTTTCTTTTTTATTAGACATTGGTATTCTCTGTAATATATACTGGCCCATCTTTCCTTAGAGCATTTTGCTGTTCCCCTGTTACGCCACTTGGAAATATTTGATTTCATGGACTACTGGATGTTACCATTCTCCTAGATACTAGTGGGACACGATCAGCACTGATTGGTCTGAGAATTTGCATGAGATTTTAGCCTTAAAGGGAATCTGTCAGCAATCTGTCAGAAGGGTTTTGCTACCTTTTTGCTACTGCTGACAGTAACATAATGTCGGAAATAAACCCTGAATACAATGATGTATCACATAGATTACTGACTGAAGCTGTTCTCACAAATCAAAGCATTTAGTTTCAGGAATACAGTAGAGCTGGGAGAGCTGCCCCTGCCCACACCAGGCTCTGTATGTACAATGTCTATAGACAGAGAGCTGCCCCCACCCACACCAGACTCTGTATGTACAATGTCTATAAACAGAGCTGCCTCCGCCCACACCAAACTCTATGTACAATGTCTATAGACAGAGAGCAGCCCCCACCCACACCAGGCTCTGTATTTACAATGTCTATAGACAGAGAGCTGCCCTGCCCATACCAGGCTCTACATGTACAATGTCTATAGACAGGGAGTTGCCCCAGCCCACACCAGGCTCTGTATGTACAATATGTATCCACGGACTCCATTTGCATATTCAAATTCCCAGGGGGCAGTGCATCATGAATTTCACTGTGTTTGAGCGCTTTGGCCAGCTGCCCGCAGTGTTTTCCTTGACTGGTCTCCCTGAGATCAGTGAGTGCTTTGTGATGTTGGTCTACCAGGCATTGCTCCCACCTGGCCAGAATCCTACTCCACACTGATGAGGGGCAATACCCTGAGACAGCTGTCCGTGGATGGATACCTGGCTCTGTTAATTCCCTTGTCATATCCTTAACTCGTAACTGAGAGGGATACTGACTAAAAGGGCCACTTAATATGGTGATTATGGTGGTTCTCCGCAAGGATTCCACCCCAGGGCTAGGTCCTTCCCTGGAGGGATATCTGGCTAGTCTCATGTTTGAGACTCTTAATCGAGGCTCCTTGGACTCCATTTGCATATTCAAATTCCCAGGGGGCAATGCATCATGGATTTCACTGTTTGAGCGCTTTGGCCGGCTCCTCGCAGTGTTTTCCTTGACTGGTTCCCTGAGATCAGTGAGTGCTTTGTGATGTACAATATCTATAGATAGGGAGCTGCCCCCGCCCACACTAGGCTCTGTATGTACAATGTCTATAGACTTGATATCTGCCCCCGACCACACCAGGCTCCGTATGTACAATGTGTATACATGGAGAGTTGCCCCCGACCACACCAGGCTGCATATGTACAATGTCTATAGACAAATAGTTGCCCACACCAGATTCTATAGAGATTGCACATTGATAGTGAGGTGTGAATTACAGCAGGAGGCGTGTTGGACTACCATACGTGTGACAATGTAGTTCTATAATTTTATTCACAGCGTAATATAGCCTTTAGTTGATTTAAGCAATTGCACAGACCATGATAAGAGCGGAAAAATTGCTTTTTGGTATTTAAGTCTTACATCATGCTGTCCTCAGCTTCCATAGCAATAACCTGCTGACAGATTCCCTTTAATACCTCTATTTATTTCCTGTACGCTTTGTAGATGAAAAGGACATATAGACAATTGCTCCGTGTTGCAATTTATATGGGCCCCCAAGAGTGTCCAGAGACATGTTTCGAGATTGGAAATGGTTTTACCCAATTGTTGGTCTCTTTTCCAGGAGGAATATCAGTTTTTCAACTTATAGGGTAAAATTGAGTGATAGCGGTATATCTCTTTGTATCCAGTTGGGTGACAACCGTTGTGGCAGCCATAATGGTTGTCAGGCAATAGCTATAAGTAAGGTTGACTCTAGAATGTGTCTTCTATGAAATCTTATTACTTTTAGCCGGTGATCGCAGACCCCTGTGAGGGCAGACGTGAGGGGTATCATGTTTGCCGGAGGTGGCGGCAGTATTCTGTGACAGGTGCAGGTGCCGGATCTCACAGCACAGGCTGGAATGTCTCCATATGTTCCTCTCCGCCTTCATCGGCTCAGCAATAAAAAATGCTAAAACTCAGTGCAGTTGGCTCCAGACTATTAAGTTGTTCTGGAAATATTTTGCATGTTTCAGATATTTCTGAAATTACGATGTCTGGCTCTGAGTCTTCCTGTGTTATTTTGTCACTGCAAAATCCTAGACGTCAACTACAACTCCTTTGTCTGGAGTCCTTGGACTGTTGTGGCCTCGTACTGGGGATAGTTTTCTATGATAGGATCCTTATTAGTGAGTAGTGATGAGCGGGCACCACAATGCTGCTCGGTACTCCAAATGAACAGAAAGAAGTGTTTGACGGGCTCAATTTGAGTACCGAGTATAATGAAAGTCAATGGGAAACAGTTGTGGCTTTGTACGGGGGTAGTTTGCTATGGAAAGGTCCTTATTAGTGATGAGCGTGCATAAGCATGCTTGGGTGCTCGGTACTTGAAACGAGGAGGTTAGACGCTTGGTCGGGCTCGACTAGAGTACCGAGTATAGTGGAAGTCAATGGGAAACAGTTATTGCTTCGTACGGGGGGTAGTTTGCTATGGAAAGATCCTTATGTGTGATGAGCGAGCATAACCATGCTTGGGTGCTCGGTACTCACAATGAGCGTTTTGGACGCTTGGATGGGCTTGGCTAGAGTACCGAGTGTAATGGAAGTCAATGGGGAAACAGTTGTGGCTTCGTACTGGGGGTAGTTTGCTATGGAAAGGTCCTTATTTGTGATAAGCGAGCATAACCATGCTCAGTTGCTCAGGACTCACAATGAGCAGGTTGGATGTTTGGACGGGCTCGGCTAGAGTACAGAGTATAATGGAAGTCAATGGGAAACAGTTCTGGCTTCGTACAGGAGGTAGTTTGCAATGGAAGGATCTTTATTAGTGATGAGCAAGCATAACCATGCTCGGGTGCTCGGTACTCAAAACGAGCAGGTTGGACCCCTGGACAGTCTCGACTAAAGTAGTGAGTATAATGAAGTCAATGGGAAACTGTTGTGGCTTTGTACAGGGGGTAGTTTGCTATGAAAGGATTCTTATTAGTGATTAGTGATGAGTGAGCACTACAGTGCTCAAATGCTCGGTACTACAAATGAGCAGATCGAACTGTTCGACAGGCTCGATTCGAGTACTGAGTATAATGGAAGTCAATGGGAAACAGTTATGGCTTCGTACGGGGGTAGTTTGCTTTGGAAAGGTCCTTATTAGTGATGCTCGGGTGCTCGGTACTCGAAATGAGCAGGTTGGACGCTTGGATGGGCTCAACTAGAGTACCGAGTATAATGGAAGTCAACGGGAAACTGTTGTGGCTTCTTACAGGGGGTAGTTTGCTATGGAAGGGCCCTTATTAGTATTGAATGAGCATAACCATGCTCAGGTGCTCAGTACTCGAAATGACTCTTGGATGAGAGCAAGTCCAGTACTGAGTATAATGGACGTTAATGGGGAACTCAAGCATTTTTCATCTTCCCGAAACTCGACTCAAGCCCATCCCGGCGTTCGACCTGCTCGTTTCAATTACCAAGCTCCCGAGCATGGTAGTGCTCGATCGTCACTATTCCTTATAAGACACTCAAAGGATTTTTCCCCGCAATCAAATGATGGGATTAGAGGCTACAGGCACGAAATGGCTATAGTGGATATACTAGACACAAGCCGCTCTGTTACACAGAACCCCAAGAATCCCTGACACCCTTTGACCCCCTATACAGGGATCTGGATTTACAACATGGTCCAGGAGATTTCTGCCTTTGGAAGAGCTACAGTGCAGAAAAAGGAAAGTCGCCAAGCAGGGTCAAGCCAGGAGGACAGGAAAAGGACAAAATTAGGATCTGTTAATCAGGGAGCCAGGTCAAATCAGAGATGGCAGCAATATACAAAATCGTGAGGCAGAAGAAGAGTCCAAAAAAACAGGCCAAGGTAAAACAGGGCAAGACAGCAGACTAGCCAGGGAACCAAAAGCTATTTCTGGCAGTTTCCAGCAGAAAGCTGAAGTATTAGTAGGGCGTGGTGCTTTCCAATAGGCTGAAGGTAGGAGCTGATGACTTCAGCTGGACAGCACACACATATACATCCACTCTGTCAGACTATGGGTACCTTTACACACGGCTACATTTGTAGCTTGTCACCAGGTAACTTACTGGTTGCAGTGAAATCATGGATACATGGTTCTATCTTGTTGCTGTGTACAAATGGAATCATGTATCCATGATTTCACTGCAACCAGTAAGTTACCTGGTGACAAGCTACAAATGTAGCCGTGTGTAAAGGTACCCTATGAAGTACAGCAAGTCTCAGCCTTCTACCCTTAGTGCATGGGTGGACCTGCGCTCTCCAGAGTCTCCTGCTCTGACCTCTCCTCTATCTTCAGCACCACCTAGAAGTTGAAGGAGCAGGCTCAGGTGGGGATGTGACACTAAAGACTCATGTTAGTGACTGGTGATGAAACCAGTGATCAGACATTAATCGCCATTCATGTGGATAGGGAAAAAACATAATTTGTTGGAAACACCTTTAAAGCATTTAGATGAAGGTAGCTACCGTATTTGGGACTCGTTTTTTTTTATTTTTAGGGCTTTACAAATGGTGTCCAGCTGTTTTTATTTTGAATAACCCCTTTTACTTAAAGGGAATACCATCGTCCCCTCACGCTGCGAAAATGAGTTGCAGCGGTCAAATCCTTTAGAAGGTTTTCCTGATAATAGACGGATCACATATTCTTCCACTCCTGCTATTATCTAATACCTGGTGGGAATCTGCATGCAGTGCCCCCACATGGCAAATGAGGTATTGCACCCATTTCCTATTTTAGTTTTTTGGTTGCCTTTACAATTCTGTTTTTTTTTGTTTGTTTTTTTTGCAATTTGCTTTTAAAGGGATCCTGTCACCCCCAAAACACCTGTAAACCTATTAAAACCTGTCCCTAGAGCATATTAACACTATCCCTACACTCTTTTTACCTCCTAAATGCAGTAAGTGACATTGAATAAAAACGTTTTATAAGTACCTGATTAGTGATGATAATGAGTGACTATCTATTCATAGTCACTCATCAAGACTGCCCCTCTGCTTCATATCACGCCTATTCTGGCGTGATCGTCAGCCTAGATTCAAATTGCCGCCTCCCTGCCGTGCCCTGTCTCGTCCGAGGCTGCAGTGTGGCTGGTGACGCGATCCGCGTCATTCCCGGCGCCTGGTGACGTATTTAGACCGGCGCCGCGCTGTCAGCTTCAAAATGCGCACTGCGCATGCCCCCTTTTCATTATGCCCCCAGGTTGATATTTTCAACAGGTTGGTCACTCGGGATTTGAGGAATATGAACAAACGTCACCATAAAGACAATCTTTCCTTCTCCCAGAGACAGGCCTTAAAACAACTTGGGGACCTGAGTGGAGTTGTAATTAAACCAGCGGATAAGGGGGGAAACGTGGTCATCTGGCCTACCAACTTATATGAAAAAGAGGCAATGCGCCAACTAAAAGATAAAACCTATTATGAAATGCTCCCCTCCAATCCGATCAACAGCTTCTCTGTGGAGCTCCGGGCCATCCTAGAGAGGGCGTTCGAGGCAGGTATTATCCCCAAAAAGGTCATGGATGGACTCCTCGTCGAGGCACCAGTAACCCCCACTTTCTACCTTTTACCAAAAGTTCACAAGAACCCAGAGGTCCCCCTGGGCGTCCGATTGTCTCTGGCATAGGAGGGCTGTGTGATACAACTTGTAAATTTATTGAATATTATCTACACCCATTAGTGGAGACGCTGCCCTCCTATGTCAGAGACACCTCGGACGTCCTTCGTAGGGTTGATGGTTTATTTCTAGAGAGGGGTGGGGTGTTGCTGGTGACCATCGACGTGGAGTCCCTGTATACCAACATAGGGCACACCGATGGCCTTGAGGCAGTTAGCTATTTTCTGAGTATGTCCAATTGGAATCAGGAGTTGAGAGATCTGATCTTGGAACTCTTGGAGTACGTTTTAACCCACAATTTCTTCGTGTTCGGGGATCGGTTCTACCTGCAGCGGTGCGGCACAGCGATGGGGGCGGCCTGCGCCCCGTCATATGCTAACCTCTTCCTGGGTCGCTGGGAGGGGGGGATCTTTGGCGGGGGGCAGGCATTCGTCCCCATGCGCTGTGCTGGCTCCGTTATATTGACGACATTTTTGTCGTCTGGAGTGGGACCGTCCCCGAACTCGAGATGTTCATCCAATCCCTCAATAACAATAACCTCAACATAAAACTAACCTTCAAATATGCCAGGGATGAGATTGACTTTTTGGACATTAAGGTGATCATTAAAGAGGATGGAGAGGTGGCTACAGATATTTTTAGAAAAGAAACCTCAGTGAATTCTCTCCTCCATGCCACCTCGTCACATACACCATCAACCATCAGGGCGATACCGACTGGCCAATTTTTGCGGCTTCGACGTATTTGCTCAGAGGGGGATGTGTTTAATGAACGTGCAGTGGATATGAAGGAGAGATTCCAAGACAGAGGCTATAGCATGAGGAGCATTAAAAGGGGCTATACAAGGGCAAAAAAGACCCCACGCTGCGACCTCTTAGCTAGCAAAAACAAAAAAAGCGAGGAGGGATCCCTGTCCTGAGATTCATCTCCACATACAACAATCAGTGGTCAGCAATCAGGGGTATCCTCACTCGCCACTGGGGCGTCCTGAAAACTGAGCCGACTCTATCCTCTTTTATCCCAGATCGACCCCTGATGACTGCCAGGAGGGGCCGGAGCCTGCGAGACAGACTGGTGCACAGTCATTATATAAAAAAACCTTTATTCCCCTTTAATACCGGACGTGCGCTAGTCGGTTGTTTCCCATGTGGCTCCTGCCTGTCCTGCAAAACCAGTATTTTTCGCACCAAGCACTTTAGGAACCATGATGGATCTAGGGAATTCAATATAGGGAAATACATCACTTGTAGCACTTCAGGTGTTATTTACCATGCTACATGTGGCTGTGGTCTCGTGTATGTGGGTTTGACAACCAGGGAGTTGAGACGTCGTGTAAGGGAGCATGAGAAAAGCATAATGGCGGCTGAAAGCATTGAGGATTTGAGTACTCTGCGCACTCTCCCTCGTCACTTCAAAAAATATCATAACTGCAACCCAGAGACACTGAGAGTCTGTGGGATAGATAAAGTGCAGCTTGGAGTACGAGGGGGAGATATTAAAAAAGAACTATCTAAGATGGAGTGCCGGTGGATCGTGACTTTGGGCACGATGTCACCGGCGGGTCTGAATGAGAGACTGAGTTTTTCGCCCTTTTTGTGACTCAGAATACTCCTTTTTCCCTTGCAAAAGTTACTCCCCTAACAATTTGGGAATAACCCGAAACATGTACCACTGTATATGGAGATGCTTGTATGCTTTTTAGATATTCAGCCCAGTATTGTTTTCCACATCCCCTTACTAATGTATTATATGCGTCCTTTAGATGTTGTGGCAATGCGATTTATATGTTATGTCGTCTAGGGTGTTTATGGGGATTTTTATATTTTATATATATGTATTTTAGCCTTATACCTCCGGGTGGTTAATCTTTTCCTGGCTGCCTATTTGGGGTCAGGATAATCTGCATGAGTCATGCTGCCCCCGTAAAAATGATCGCCGTTTAACGTATCCATAGGTACTTTGGATTGTCAGCTTTTTAATTTGTGCTTGTTCACCTTTTTAGATTCACTTATCACTTTGTGTACTATGGGATTTGGAGATGTGAGTCGACCTATAAGAGCATTGGATTGGATTCGCATATGTTGAGTCGGGAGTTATGGAGGAATCGGGATGAACCATTGGAGAAATGCTGGCATCACACTGCTTGATATGAATAGACTGTGTCAGCATATATAACTATGTATGAATTGCCGTATAGTTGATACTATGTTCTCCTCTTTTACCTATTCCTCTTTACCCCTGTTTCATATCTGTTGCGTTCCAAACTACTACCCTGTAGTCTGTTTGCCCCATTAAATGGTAGTGCAGAAGCATACATGTTTGTTATTTGTGGCGATTGGGATCATTCCCATATCGCCACTGTTATGCCCATATGTTTGCCCTCACCTATAATGGCGCCAGACGCTGTGCGCATGCGCACTGGCGAACCGGAAGTGGGCGGTGAGGGGGACGTCTATCAAGGGTGCACCGGGTGAAATGACGTCACCGGAAGTTGCGTTCCGGACCCGGTGCAACCCAGAATGCCCTCCCCGCCGTCTGACAACCATTTTGCCAGTGCTGCAATTGCAGCAACATCAGCGGTCCCTTATTGGTTAGGACTCCATTTAAAAACCCCTCACCTATGAGCACTCATCACCACTAGCCCCCCGAAGCAGCCGACGCGAAACACGTGTCGGGGCTACTGGACCGGTGGGCAGTTTGACAGGGACCCCTGACGAGGTTTATGGGTAAGCTACTACTGTGCACCTTATGTTGTCTAGATCAGGGAAATGCTACATTTATTTAGTTGAACCGCACCTTACCCGGATCTATGCACTTTAGCACATGTCACTTTACTACCCCTCTGAACCCTATACACAGTCCTTGCTTGTCTTGCCCACCTGTCATTTGTCTCCCTCTTAGTCTTGTATCCTTGTCATTCGTTACCTTGTACACGTTCATTTACTGTATCCACTGCATTGAATAAAATACTATTTTTGCAAAATACACTGGTGTGGACAGCAAATACGTGGTCTAGATACCTGGGCTGTAGAACTCTCATTTTCTCTTTCTTTTACAATGTGTTCTGAGTAGTCTGCCCTTTAACATGGTCATACCCGGTCCTCCTTTTCTCATACTGTATATAGAGGTGTTATCAGTCATTGTACAGGAGGAGGAGGTGAGCTGTGATATCATCTATTGTGAATGGTGGATCCTGTGTTATCTGCTGTATATAGAAGTGTTATCAGTCACTGTACAGGAGGAGGTGAGCTGTGATATCACCTATTGTGAATGGTGGATCCTGTGTTATCTACTGTATATAGAGGTGTTATCAGTCATTGTACAGCAAGAGGAAATGAGCTGTGACATCCCCTATTGTGATTGGTGGAAACTGTAATATCAGCTGTGTATAGAGGTGCTACCTGTCTTTGTTATGCTGTCTGTGATGGTAATGAACCTGCTGAAAACTCATCCTGAAAGGGAATGAGTTTAAACAAAACTCCTAGTGGAGAGTGTGATAATTGCAATATTTCATTTTTTTTTTAATTAAAAAAATAATTATTAACTTTTCTTTGAAAATACCTGTATCACAAGAACCAGATTCAACAATAGGTCATTTTCTGACGACACATTCCCTTTACATATTGGGCATCAACCATTAGTGCAATTGACACTGTGTAATACTTCAGTTCCCCTGTGGGGGTGCTGAAGGGAAACTGAACACTTATTGTTCTTTACAGATCTCATCTGATCATGATGGTTTCAGCAGGGGGATAGCAGCTTATTGTTATAAGACCTTACTATTAGATTGTGAGAGTTTGAGGTTGAGACCCCGCTTAGCTATACACAGGTTAGGGTGGAATACTCCTTTATGGACACCACCCAGATCGGTGTGGCGGGTCAGCTTGCCCTGCAGCAGCTTCTGATTTGGTGCCATGTTTCCTCTTATCTTTCTGACCCCGATGCAGATTGTTGGGTCGCTCCTCCGCAGTCGTCTTGTCTTTCAGGTCGCCTGCAGGAAAATACAATATTGGTATGTCCGGAGCGGCTCATGTTTCGGCTGTGGTGTGCAGCTTGGGATATCATTTCTATCTGAAATATAATTATGGCAGCCGAGCTGCTGATGAGGTGAAGTCCGCTCAGTCTCAATGTCACTAGGATCATTATACCCAGACATTTCATCTTTTGTATTTTTACCTTTTGGTGTCTTGTCGCAGCCACAGAATCCTTTGTATATTCTTGCCATTGTAGTCAGGCTCCCTGGCTTCGCGGGTGAGAGGCTCTCAGGTCTCACGTGTGTGTGTGAGGCCCCAGGCCTCGCGTGTGTCTGAAACTCACCGGCCTTGCGTGTGTGAGAGGTTCAGCGGTCTCACGTGTGTGAGGCTCCCAGGCCTCGCACATGTGTGAAGCTCACTGGCCTGGCGTGTGTGAGAGGCTCATCGGCCTCACATGTATAAGAAGCTCCCAGGCCTCGCATGTGTGTAAGGCACACCGGCATCACATGTGTGTGAGGCTCACAGGCCTCGCATGTGTGAGAGGTTCCCAGGCCTTGCGTGTGTGGGAGGCTCCCCATGTGAGGTGCTCTCTGGCCTCATGTGAGGGACTCTCTGGCCTCATGTGTGAAGGGCTCTCTGGCCTCATGTGTGAAGGGCTCTCTGGCCTCATGTGAGGGACTCTCTGGCCTCATGTGTGAAGGGCTCTCTGGCCTCATGTGAGGTGCTCTCTGGCCTCATGTGAGGGACTCTCTGGCCTCATGTGTGAAGGGCTCTCTGGCCTCATGTGTGAAGGGCTCTCTGGCCTCATGTGTGAAGGGCTCTCTGGCCTCATGTGTGAAGGGCTCTCTGGCCTCATGTGTGAAGGGCTCTCTGGCCTCATGTGTGAAGGGCTCTCTGGCCTCATGTGTGAAGGGCTCTCTGGCCTCATGTGTGAAGGGCTCTCTGGCCTCATGTGTGAAGGGCTCCTCGGCCTCATGTGTGAAGGGCTCTCCGGCCTCATGTGTGAGGGGCTCCTCGGCCTCCTGTGTGAAGGGCTCTCCGGCCTCATGTGTGAAGGGCTCTCTGGCCTCATGTGTGAAGGGCTCTCTGGCCTCATGTGTGAGGGGCTTTCTGGCCTCATGTGTGAGGGGCTCTCTGGCCTCATGTGTGAAGGGCTCTCCGGCCTCATGTGTGAGGGGCTCCTCGGCCTCCTGTGTGAAGGGCTCTCTGGCCTCATGTGTGAAGGGCTCTCTGGCCTCATGTGTGAAGGGCTCTCTGGCCTCATGTGTGAGGGGCTCTCTGGCCTCATGTGTGAAGGGCTCTCTGGCCTCATGTGTGAGGGGCTCTCTGGCCTCATGTGTGAGGGGCTCTCTGGCCTCATGTGTGAAGGGCTCTCTGGCCTCATGTGTGAGGGCTCTCTGGCCTCATGTGTGAAGGGCTCTCTGGCCATCATGTGTGAGGGGCTCTCTGGCCTCATGTGTGAGGGGCTCTCTGGCCTCATGTGTGAAGGCTCTCTGGCCTCATGTGTGAAGGGCTCTCT
Organism: Allobates femoralis; assembly: GCA_033576535.1. Taxonomy (NCBI): domain Eukaryota; kingdom Metazoa; phylum Chordata; class Amphibia; order Anura; family Aromobatidae; genus Allobates; species Allobates femoralis. The sequence continues at coordinate 602,434,499 of JARQOC010000001.1, read as the reverse complement.
GGCCTCATGTGTGAGGGGCTCTCTGGCCTCATGTGTGAAGGGCTCTCTGGCCTCATGTGTGAGGGCTCTCTGGCCTCATGTGTGAGAGGCTCTCTGGCCTCATGTGTGAGGGGCTCTCTGGCCTCATGTGTGAAGGCTCTCTGGCCTCATGTGTGAGGGGCTCTCTGGCCTCATGTGTGAAGGGCTCTCTGGCCTCATGTGTGAAGGCTCTCTGGCCTCATGTGTGAGGGGCTCTCTGGCCTCATGTGAGGGTCTCCTCGGCCTCCTGTGGAGAGGCTCTCTGGCCTCATGTGAGGGCTCTCTGACCTCATTTTTGAGGGCCTCTCTGGCCTCATTTGTGAGGGGTTCTCTAGTCCTCATGTGTGAGGGACTCTCTGGCCTCATTGTGAAGGGCTCTCTGGCCTCATGTGTGAGGGACTTTCTGGCCTCATGTAGTGAGGGGCTCTCTGGTCTCATGTGTGAGGGACTTTCTGGCCTCATGTGTGAGGGGCTCCTCAGCCCGGTTCAGGGTGCAGTGTGACACCACTGACCACGTACCTTGTCTTCCTGACATAGTGGGTAATAATGGAGGACTCTCCTCTCATTTCCTCGCAGTCATGCTGACCATTGTCTGTCTTTCGCCCCACAGCACACATCACTGGACGGTTACCCAGAACCTCACGTCCCTCCCACAAAGTCGAGCAGCAGACAAAGCCTCCCTCGATGTCGTAACTCCATAGCGTCCACCACCGACGAGCAACCGCACATTGGAAACTACCGTCTGCTGAAGACCATCGGGAAAGGAAACTTTGCCAAGGTGAAACTGGCCCGACATGTCCTGACGGGGAGAGAGGTGAGTGAGAACACCGCATCGTGTCAGGCCGGAGGACATAAGGTTCCCTTCATTGTGTGTCCGGCTGTGTTCACCCCGGACGACCGTAAGAAATGTGACAGCGTTTGCCGGCTGTGAATGAGATGGGACGGGGCATCGGGCCAATGCCTCATTCAATGCCTATTGTTGTCTGCACCATGCTGTATGTCAGGGGGGTTATTCTGCTGTATAGCTGCATTGTACCATTGAGTTATGGCCTATTAACAATTTCCCTGGGCTCCACAACAGATGACGCTAATGGACTCAACAGCTGCTCAATACTCCATATCTTTGCTCTTGACACACCGTAGCAAAGCTTCAGCTGGAAATGTACACAATTATAAGTGTAAAGAGGACCCACCAGCTATCCTCACATGCCCATATTACAAAATACTTGCATTTCTCCTGAATTAAAGATACCGGAGCATCTGAATTGTTCTGTTCCTGTATTGTTCCTTCTGGAAATACATGGATAAATTGACAATTGGGCGTTGCCATTCCCCTTGTCAGTGTCCCTGACACTCTTGGAACTGATGATACTCAGTTCCCTATTAATACTTACATTTCCAGAAGGATTAACAGAGGAGTCACAGCGTTATTAAGGTGTTTCCAGTGGAAATAAAAAATATTTAAAGGTCGTAGACTGGTTAATGAAAATAAATTCAATACTCTATGGCCCTCACAGATCCACTGCAATTTGTTAGGCTCACCTGGTGAGGCAGATCCTCCACGGCCAAGGTACCTGGTAGGCGCAACAGGCCACAAACATCTTCGCAGCAGGCAGATGAGGCACGTTAAAAACAGGGAACAGGAACAGGTAGGAAATGTACTTGAGGCCATAGATATGTAGCAGAGGTCATGGAGACCGCAGACATGCTAGCAGAGGTCATAGATACCGCAGACATGCTAGCATAGGTCATGGAGACTGCAGTCAGGTAGCAATGGTCCTGGAGACCGGGAACAGATAGCAGAGTTGCTGTAAGCTGCAGGTAGATAGTAGATTTTCTGGAGTCCACAGACAGGTAGCAGATGTCCGGGGAGATGGGACCGGTAGCAAAGGTACTGAAGACCACAGTCACGTCATGAGGACTACAGGCAGGTAACAGAGGTCCTGGAGATCACAGGTATGAGAGGTCATGGAGGCTGCAGACAGGTAGCAGAGATCCTGAAGGCCACAGACAGATAGCAGAGGTCCTGAGATCGCAGACAGGAAGCAGAGGTCCTGGAGACCGCAGACAGGTTGCAGAGGTCTGGAGACCGCAGACAAGTAGCAGAGGTCCTGGAGACCGTAGACAGGTAACAGAGGTCTGGAGGCTGCAGAACAGGTAGCAGGGTACCCTAAGCCTCAGGCAGACAGAATGTGTCCCTGGAGCCTGCAGACAAGTAGCAGACGTCCTGAGAGATGGGGACAGGTAGCAAAGGTACTGAAGACCATAGACATGTCATGGGGACTACAGGCAGGTAACAGAGGTCCTGGAGATCACAGGTATGAGAGGTCCTGGAGACCGCAGACAGGTAGCTGAGATCCTGAAGGCCGCAGACAGGTAGCAGATGTCCTGTAGACTGCAGACAGGTAGCAGAGGTCTGGAGACCACAGACAGGTATGAGAGGTCATGGAGACTACAAAAAGGTAGCAGAAGTTTTGGAAACTACTGATAGGTAGATAAGTCCTGGAAGACTGGGAACAGGTAGCAGAGGTATTGGAAGCCGCAGGCACACAAAAAACGTTCTCTAGAACGCAGACTGGTAGCAGAGGTTATTGTAGACCGGGAACACGTAGCAGAGGTACTGGAAGCCGTAGGGACACAGAAAACATCCTGGAGAATGCAGACTGGTAGCAGAGGTCCTGGAAGCAGTCAACATACAGGAGATGTCTTGGAGACTGCAGGTGGACAGGACTCTGGGAAAATAAAGTATTGAAACCAAGACATATCTTTACATAGGCCTGGGGACATCATCACATGTGAGCACACCAGGCTACTTGTAAAGACTGAAGTTGAGCACTAGAAAAAAAATGGACCGGGGAGAAGGGAGCAGAGCTCAGACCTGGGAAGGGTGTGTAACATGACTCCTGGTATGAAGTTGGCCTCCGTGACACATCAGAAATGGCAGATTATGCCCATTTGGAGAATCACTGTCACCTGAGAAAACATTTGTCAGCGGGGACTCGATAAGTCTGGTAACAGGAGGTATTGGGATCAGTATATTTCGGGAGAATCACTTCTTATCACTTCTTTAACTTTTTTAAAACAAAAGTCTTCAGTAGATAAGTATGTGTTCTCATCTGGCCAGCCCATCTCCTTTGACAGTTCTAGAACTCTTTAGCAGTGTAGTTCCTTGGTTATTCCTCCTGGAAATGTAAGAATAAATTGACAACTGGGTGTTACTAAGTTATTTAAGAGGATGTGTTACTGCACGCCCAGCCCTGACAATGCTCAATCCGATTAACAAGGGGAATGGCCCATTCTTGTATTTCCAGGAGTAATAAAAGAGGAACATGATTGAACTACTGTACATAAGGTTTTCTTTAAAAAAAAAAAAAAAAAAAAAAAAAAGGATTTTTTTTGCAACTATTTCTCTCTTCATCCTGCAGGTGGCAGTGAAAATAATTGACAAGACTCAGCTAAATCCTACAAGTCTACAAAAGGTACGATAGAAGCCGGCTCGTTTTTTGGGCAATGTTTTGGCAAAACTTTATGAAGTTGTATGTTAGAGATTTTCCCAAAATTGTATGTTGAGAGGAGCGGAGGTTGAGCATGTGCACCCCATCAAAGCCCTGGTTCCACCAAGCACTCAGTAAGGGGATAACTTCCAATTATGGGAAAACCCTTTCAATAACCTACTTCCATGTAGAACGATGACATATTCCAGCGCAATGTTTTATCTGAAGTCACTAATTGGATTTTTCCCGTCTCATCATTACATTTCCGAGGATAATAAGTGGCTGAATAATTGTCTGGACGCCGCTTATCTTTCACTGTCGTACTGGACTAACAGTTCGGCTCAGTAGTTGGGTTTCTCCAGGTCTAGGCTATGAGTTTGCAGAGTTTTTATGCTGACTTTGTTAAGGATAAGATTCTAAAATGTGTTGAAAAACATTATGAAGCCCTGATATGTATATTGTACCAAATATCTACCTATGTTCTGCTATATTTTATGAAGACTTAATGTATATATATATATGTTTATTTGTTATATTAGTTATCCATGTCTGCACTTAATATGTGTATCAAGGTTTCACAGTGTGTATTGGGATATCTGTATTTGTATGTTGCTTCATGTCTTGAGTGACTGGTTCCACGGTGAACAATAGAATGCAGTGTGGCATCTCCCGGGGAATGTGTAAGGGGAGTGTTACAATATTAATTAGGACATTTATATATGCAGGACTAGTACACTGATTGGTTGGATCCCATAGGGGCTACGCCTTGATACCTCCCTCTTTTGGCTGATATCTACTTATCTACTTATATAATCGGGAGTTGGGCACTGTAGCCCAATCCCAACATGCTTTGCGCGGGACTGCGAGTGATGACGCGCAGCGTCATCACGAGCCGCAGACCCGCACTACTCTAAAAAAAAAAAAATCCTCACCTCTACCCGAGCCCGCGCTGTCTCCCGCCCTCTCCCGCCGTCTTCTGCCGTGTTCCGCTAGGCTCCCGGTGGCTGTGCAGGCTCCCGGTGCCTCCAGTGATCTTCTATCTACTGAGACTGAAGGACCTGTGGTGATGTCAGAGTCACGTGACACCAGCTTACTCCAGCCAAATCGCGGGTCACGTGACTCTTACATCACCACAGGTCCTTCAGTCTCAGTAGATAGAAGATCACTCCAGGCACCGGGAGCCTGCACAGCCACCGGGAGCCTAGCGGAACACGGCAGAAGACGGCGGAACACGCCAGAAGACGGCGGGGGCTCGGGGTGAGGTGAGCATAATCTTTTTTTATTTTTTTTAACCCCTGCCTTGCACGAGCGCACCACAGACACCTGTATACTCCACCACCACACACGCCTCTACACTCTGCCACCACCACACACGCCTGTATACTCCACCACCACACACGCCTGTATACTCTGCCACCACACACGCCTGTACACTCTGCCACCACACACGCCTGTACACTCTGCCGCCACCACCACACACGCCTGTACACTCTGCCGCCACCACCACACACGCCTGTACACTCTGCCGCCACCACACACACCTGTACACTCTGCCGCCACCACACACGCCTGTACACTCCACCACACACGCCTGTACACTCTGCCGCCACCACCACACACGCCTGTACACTCTGCCACCACCACACACGCCTGTACACTCTGCCGCCACCACACACGCCTGTACACTCTGCCGCCACCACCACACACGCCTGTACACTCTGCCGCCACCACACACGCCTGTACACTCTGCCGCCACCACACACGCCTGTACACTCCACCACACACGCCTGTACACTCTGCCGCCACCACCACACACGCCTGTACACTCTGCCACCACCACACACGCCTGTACACTCTGCCGCCACCACACACGCCTCTACACTCTGCCGCCACCACACACGCCTCTACACTCTGCCGCCACCACACACGCCTGTACACTCTGCCGCCACCACACACGCCTGTACACTCTGCCGCCACCACACACGCCTGTACACTCTGCCACCACCACACACGCCTCTACACTCTGCCGCCACCACACACGCCTGTACACTCTGCCACCACCACACACGCCTGTACACTCTGCCGCCACCACACACCCCTGTACACTCTGCCGCCACCACACACGCCTGTACACTCTGCCGCCACCACACACGCCTGTACACTCTGCCGCCACCACACACGCCTGTACACTCTGCCACCACCACACACGCCTGTACACTCTGCCACCACCACACACACCTGTACACTCTGCCGCCACCACAGACGCCTGTATACTCTGCCGCCACACCACCACACCTGCCTGTACACTCTGCCACCACCACACACGCCTGTACACTCTGCCACCACCACACACGCCTGTACACTCTGCCACCACCACACACGCCTCTACACTCTGCCCCCACCACCACACACGCCTGTACACTCTGCCGCCACCACCACACACGCCTGTACACTCTGCCGCCACCACCACACCCGCCTGTATACTGTGCCGCCACCACCACACACGCCTGTATACTCTGCCGCCACCACCACACACGCCTGTATACTCTGCCGCAACCACCACACACGCCTGTATACTCTGCCACCACCACACACGCCTGTATACTCTGCCGCCACCAGCACAGACGCCTGTATACTCTGCCACCACCACACATGCCTGTATACTCTGCCACCACCACAGACGCCTGTATACTCTGCCGCCACCACCACACCCGCCTGTATACTGTGCCGCCACCACCACACCCGCCTGTATACTCTGCCGCCACCACCACACACGCCTGTATACTCTGCCGCCACCACACACGCCTGTACACTCTGCGCCGCCACACACACGCCTGTACACTCTGCCGCCACCACACACGCCTGTACACTCTGCCACCACCACACACGCCTCTACACTCTGCCGCCACCACACACGCCTGTACACTCTGCCACCACCACACACGCCTGTACACTCTGCCGCCACCACACACCCCTGTACACTCTGCCGCCACCACACACGCCTGTACACTCTGCCGCCACCACACACGCCTGTACACTCTGCCGCCACCACACACGCCTGTACACTCTGCCACCACCACACACGCCTGTACACTCTGCCACCACCACACACACCTGTACACTCTGCCGCCACCACAGACGCCTGTATACTCTGCCGCCACCACCACACCTGCCTGTACACTCTGCCACCACCACACACGCCTGTACACTCTGCCACCACCACACACGCCTGTACACTCTGCCACCACCACACACGCCTCTACACTCTGCCCCCACCACCACACACGCCTGTACACTCTGCCGCCACCACCACACACGCCTCTACACTCTGCCGCCACCACCACACCCGCCTGTATACTGTGCCGCCACCACCACACACACGCCTGTATACTCTGCCGCCACCACCACACACGCCTGTATACTCTGCCGCAACCACCACACACGCCTGTATACTCTGCCACCACCACACACGCCTGTATACTCTGCCGCCACCAGCACAGACCCTGTATACTCTGCCACCACCACACATGCCTGTATACTCTGCCACCACCACAGACGCCTGTATACTCTGCCGCCACCACCACACCCGCCTGTATACTGTGCCGCCACCACACACGCCTGTATACTCTGCCGCCACCAGCACAGACGCCTGTATACTCTGCCACCACCACACATGCCTGTATACTCTGCCACCACCACAGACGCCTGTATACTCTGCCGCCACCACCACACCCGCCTGTATACTGTGCCGCCACCACCACACCCGCCTGTATACTCTGCCGCCACCACCACACACGCCTGTATACTCTGCCGCCACCACCACACACGCCTGTATACTCTGCCGCCACCACCACACACACGCCTGTATACTCTGCCACCACCACACACACCTGTACACTCTGCCCCCACCACAGACGCCTGTATACTCTGCCGCCACCACCACACCCGCCTGTATACTGTGCCGCCACCACCACACACGCCTGTATACTCTGCCGCCACCACCACACACGCCTGTACACTCTGCCACCACCACACACGCCTGTATACTCTGCCGCCACCACCACAGACACCTGTATACTCTGCCACCACACAGATGCCTGTATACTATGCCACCACAGACACCTATATACTCTGCCACCACCACCACACACACCTGTATACTCTGCCACCACCACCACACACGCCTGTATACTCCACTACCCACAGACCCACCTGTATACTCTGCTACCCACAGAGCCGCCTGTATACTTTACTACCCACAGAGTCACCTGTATAATCTCCTACCCTCAGAGCCGTCTGTATACTCTGCTACCCACAGAGCCCCCTGTATACTCTGCTACCCACTGGCCCGCCTGTATACACACAATTCATTTCACCCTGCTCCCGATGCAATTGCATCGGGCCTTTTTACTAGTATTGATTATAACAAACACTTCTGTATGCACAGTCTTCCAGAGAAGTCTTATATCTGACTTTTGTCTGATTTAAACTTCCAGCATGCTCTTGATTAAGTTAATTTGGCAAGGGATAAGCAAAGAGACTGGGTCCTTAGAATCCTATTCTAACAACTTTGCAGTTTTTTTATGGGTCACGTTTTTTTTAGCTTGTAATAATCGCCTTTTTTTTAGCTCCAAATTCTTCAAAAATAGTGCAAAATTCTCTTTATAAACTTGGTGCAAAGTAAAAAATGGGCTTTGTTTTTTAACTGTTTTTGCAAGATTAAAAAGGCTCAAAACACACTAAACTTGGAAACAAAGCAGACACAAAGGCCAATGTTTTTGAGGCAGTTTTGGAGAGTTTCTGCTCCTTGAATAACTCCACGTGCGCAGGGCCTACTGTTTATTTCAGGAGAGGCAGCATCCTAACTTTTTTTTCTTCCTGCGGGAGGAAAACTGTGTTACATGAGACAAATTAGAGTGTTCAAACTCCTCCAGGGGGAGAGTCACCCCGTGCAGTATTCCTCCTCCTCAGTGCAATTTTATTTTATTAATTTTATTTATTTCATAGGACAATGGCCCTATGCCAGCACATGGCTCTATTAAAAGGACTGTGATTGGCTCTGTGCTGGCTCATGACTCCATTGAAAGGACTGTGATTGGCTCTGAGCAGGCACATGGCTCTATTGAAAGGACTGTGATTGGCTGTGTGCTGGCACATTATCTCATTGAGAGGAGTGTGATTGTCTCTGTGCTGGCACATTACCGGATTGAAAGGACTGTGATTGGCTTTGTGCTGGCACATGAATCTATTGAAAGTGCTGTGATTGGCTCTGAGCTGGCACATGGCTCTATTAAAAGGAATGTAATAGGCTCTGTGCTGACAGATGACCTCGATGAAAGGACTGTGATTGGCTCTGTGCTGACAGATGACCTCATTGAAAGGACTGTGAATGTGATTGACTCTGTGCCGGCACATTACCGGATTGAAAGGACTGTGATTGGCTCTGTGCTGGCACATGACTCTATTGAAAGGACTGTGATTGGCTCTGTGCTGACTTATGACCTAATTGAGAAGACTATGATTGGCTCTGTGCTGGCACATGACTTTATTGAAAAGACTGTGATTGTCTGTGTGCTGACACATGACTTCATTGAAAGGACTGTGATTGGCTCTGTGCTGGCACATGACTCTATTGAAAGGACTGTGATTGGCTGTGTGCTGGCACACAAGTCTATTGAAAGGACTGTCATTGGCTCTGTGCCGGCACATGACTCTATTGAAATGACTGTGATTGGCTCTGTGCTCGCACATGTCATCATTGAAGGGACTGTGATTGGCTCTGTGCTGACACATGACCTTGATGAAAGGACTGTAATTGGCTCTGTGCTGGCACATGATCTCATTGAGAGGACTGTGATTGGCTCTGTGCTGTCAGATGACCTCATTGAAAGGACTGTGATTGGCTCTGTGCTGGCACATTATCTCATTGATAAGACTGTGATTGGCTCTGTGCCTGCACATGACCTAATTGAAAGTACTGTGATTGGCTCTGTGCTGGCACATTGACTTATTTGAAAAGACTCTGTGATTGGCTCTGTGCTGCACATGACCTCATTGAAAGGACTGTGATTGCCATGCTGTTGGCTGGCACATTGACTCTATTAAAAGGACTGTGATTGGCTCTGTCTGACAATGACCTCATTGAAAGGACTGTGATTGGCTCTGTGCTGGCACATGACTCGATTGAAAGGACTGTGATTGGCTCTGTGCTGACACATGACCTCATTGAAAGGACTGTGATTGGCTCTGTGCTGACACATGACCTGATGAAAGGACTGTAATTGGCTCTGTGCTGGCACATGACTCATGAAGGACTGTGATTGGCTCTGTGCTGTCAATACCTATATTGAAAGGACACTGATTGGCTCTGTGTGGCACATGACTCAAGGAAAGGACTGTGATTGGCTCTGTGCTGCACATTACCATTGAAAGGACTGTGATTGGCTCTGTGCTGGCACATGACTCTATTGAAAGGACTCTGATTGGCTCTGTGCTGACTATAGTCTATTGAAAGGACTGTGATTGGCTTTGTGCTGGCACATGACTCTATTGAAAGGACTTGATTGGCTCTGTGCTGCACACAAGTCTATTGAAAGGACTGTGATTGGCTCTGTGCTGCACATGACTCTATTTAAAGGACTTATGATTGGCCTGTGCTCGCACATGTCATCATTGAAGGACAGTGATTGGCTCTGTGCTGACATGACCTTTGAAAAGGACTGTGATTGGCTCTGTGCTGGCACATGATCATCATTGAGAGGGACTGGATTGCTCTTGTGCTGTCAGAATGACCTTATTGAAAGGACTGTGATTGGCTCTGTGCTGGCACATGGCTCTATTGAAAGATGACTGTGATTGGCTCTGTGCTGAGACATGACCTCTATTGAAAAGGACTGTGATTGGCTCTTGTGCCAGCACTATTGCCGTGGATTAGAAAGGACTGTGATTGGCTCTGTGCTGGCACATGACTCATTGAAAGAACTGTGATTGGCCTGAGCTGGCACATGCTCTATTAAAATGACTGTGATTGGCTCTGTGCTGCAATGACCTCATTGAAAGGACTGTGATTGGCTCTGTGCTGGCACATTACAGTATTGAAAAGACTGTGATTGGCTCTGTGCTGACACATGACTCATTGAAAGGACTGTGATTGGCTACGTGCTGCACCCAAGTACTATTGAAAGGACTGTGATTGGCTCTGTGCTGGCACATGACTCTATTGAAAGGACTGTGATTGGCTCTGTGCTGGCACATGACTTTATTGAAAAGACTGTGATTGGCTCTGTCTGGCACATGACCTCTATTGAAAGGACGTGATTGGCTCTGTGCTGGCACATGACTCATTGAAAGGACTGTGATTGGCTCTGAGCTGGCACATGGCTCTATTAAAATGACTGTGATTGGCTCTGTGCTGACAGATGACCTCATTGAAAGGACTGTGATTGGCTCTGTCCTGGCACATGACTCTATTGAAAAGACTGTGATTGGCTGTGTGCTGACACATAACTTCATTGAAAGGACTGTGATTGGCTCTGTGCTGGCACATGACTCTATTGAAAGGACTGTGATGGGCTCTGTGCTCGCACATGTCATCATTGAAGGGACTGTGATTGGCTCTGTGCTGACACATGACCTTGATGAAAGGACTGTAATTGGCTCTGTGCTGGCACATGATGTCATTGAGAGGACTGTGATTGGCTCTGTGCTGTCAGATGACCTTATTGAAAGGACTGTGATTGGCTCTGTGATGGCTCATGACTCAATTGAAAGGACTGTGATTGGCTCCGTGCTGGCACATGACTCATTTGAAAGGACTGTGATTGGCTCAGTGCTGGCATATGACTTTTGAAAGGACTGTGATTGGCTCTGTGCCGACACATGACCTTGATGAAAGGACTGTAATTGGCTCTGTGGTGGCTCATGAATCCATTGAAAGGACTGTGATTGGCTCCGTGCTGGCTCATGGCTCATTTGAAAGAACTGTGATTGGCTCTGTGGTGGCACATTACTCTATTGAAAGGACGGTGATTGGCTCTGTGCTGGCTCATGACTCTATTGAAAGGAATGTGATTGGCTTTGTGGTGGCACATGACTCTATTGAAAGGACTGTGATTGGCTCTGTGTTGGCACATGTCATCATTGAAGGGACTGGGATTGGCTCTGTGCTGACACATGACCTCATTGAAAGGACTGTGATTGGCTCTGTGCCAGCACATGGCTCTATTGAAAGGAATGTAATTGGCTCTGTGCGGGCACATGATCTCATTGACAGGACTGTGATTGGCTCTATGTCGGCACATGACCTGATTGAAAGGACTATGATTGGCTCTTTGCTGGCACATGACTCTCTTGAAAAAACTGTGATTGGCTCTGTGCTGACACATGGCCTCATTGAAAGGACTGTTATTGGCTCTGTGCGGGCACATAATCTCATTGAAACGAATGTGATTGGCTCTGTTCTGGCACATGATCTCATTGAGAGGACTGTGATTGCCTCTGTGCTGACACATGACTCCCATTAAAAGGACTGTGATTGGCTCTTTGCCGACAAAGGCCTGATGAGAAAGGAAACTTTGTAACTTTGCACTAGTATCAGATTGTTTGTAGTTGGTGAAGATTTTTCCTGACTCGTCTTTTTGTAACATTTTTTTTTCTTTCAAATTTTATGATTTCTTATTTATAGTTTTTACAGTAAATTCCATGATTATGCTTTTTTAATTTTGTAATTTCAATCTTTTTAGTTATTTTTGCATATTTGTAACCCACAACTTCGGTTTTTACCCAGAGACAGAACCCATTTCTGATCCTTTCTCCATTGCCCTTGGCACGTATACCGGGCCCGGTTGGCACTGTTTTATCTCCTGCTGGGAAACAGCACAGGATTAAAGCGTGGGGCGGTTGATTCATCAAACCGTCTAATATAACTCCGCGCTCGATGAATCAGCCAGTTTAACAACTTGGCATGAAGTGATATTTTCTTTGGGGCTATAAATAACTGAGGACTCTCGACCACTCGCTGAACGCTGATCCCAGGGTAAACGTGAAACAGTTTATTAATAAAATGATCAGTCATTTGGGGCTAGAAAGCTTTTATTTTTCTGCCATCATGATTTTGGTTCGGGTATGTAACTCAGCTCTGTCAACTAACATCACCAGATACTCTGACTTTGCTCAAACTTTTGGGAACTTGCATTCACCGCCTGTAGAAGACACAAACTCTAAAAGTGATCCTGTCTCCATTAAAATGAATGTCGTTCACTCTGTGCTGGCATATGACTCCGTTGAAAGGACTGTGATTGGCTCTGTGCCGGCACATGACTCCATTGAAAGGACTGTGGTTGGTCTGTGCCGGCACATGACTCCATTGAAAGGACTGCGATTGGCTCTGTGCTGGCATATGACTCCATTGAAAGGACTGTGATTGGGTCTGTGCCGGCACATGACTCCATTGAAAGGACTGTGATTGGCTCTGTGCCGGCACATGACTCCATTGAAAGGACTGCGATTGGCTCTGTGCTGGCATATGACTACATTGAAATGACTGTGATTGGTCTGTGCCGGCACATGACTACATTGAAAGGACTGTGATTGGTCTGTGTCGGCACATGACTACATTGAAAGGACTGTGATTGGTCTGTGCTGGCACATGACTACATTGAAAGGACTGTCATTGGTCTGTGCCGGAACATGACTACATTGAAAGGACTGTGATTGGTCTGTGTCGGCACATGACTACATTGAAAGGACTGTGATTGGTCTGTGTCGGCACATGACTACATTGAAAGGACTGTGATTGGCTCTGTGCCGGCACATGACTACATTGAAAGGACTGTGATTGGTCTGTGCAGGCACAATACTCCATTGAAAGGTCTGATTGGCTCTGTGCTGGCACATGACTCCATTGAAAGGACTGTGATTGGTCTGTGCTGGCACATGACTACATTGAAAGGACTGTGATTGGCTCTGTGCTGCCACATGACACCATTGAAAAGGGATTTGCAGATTGTGAGCCCGTTCTTACAGGGTCATCCCTCCTTATGTACCTGCGTACATCATTTTGTCTGTTCTTTGTTAATGTCTTTGTCTACCCTTTCTACATGTAAGGTGCCATGGAATTAAAGGCGCTATAACAATAAATAATAATAAAAAAGCACTGTGATTGGCTCTATGCAAGTACAAGACTCCATTGAAAGGACTGTGATTGGCTCTATGCCAACACATGACACCATTGAAAGGACTGTGATTGGCTGTACATAACACCACTGAAAGGACTGTGATTGGCTTTGTGCCGGCACATGACACCATTGAAAGGACTGTGATTGGATCTGTGCCGATGTCAGGGGGTGGTCATGCCGATGTCAGGGGGTGGTAATGAAACAGGAGGGTAGTGGCGAGCATAAGTAATCAGGTTAACTAATCTGACCCTTAGACTGGGGGTCCCTAGCTGACCGTGTTCCCAGAATTACCTCTGATGGTTAGCAAGTATGGGCCTCTGCCCTTGCCCTGCTTCTGACCAGCCATAGGCTAACACCTTTTCACTGCCACCTAGGGATCGGAATAGGAACAGCAACACCCCCCACACAAATGCAGTCTCCCAACAAAAAAGTAGCTTCAGGAAAGCTTCAGCAGAACTGCACTCATCATCCACACAGCTCACGGTCAAACAGAGTATGAACTCTATCAGTGTCATCAGGATTTGGGAACTCGTGTTAATTCACGTTCATTCATATTGTAAGGCTATGTTCACATGCAGCCTTTAGGGTATGTGCACATGCTGAGTATTTGGTTGCGGAAATTTCTGTACCAAATCTGCATTTCTTGGAAGAAAAAATGAATGTTTTTGACATTCTTTTTGGTGTTGTTTCTTGATTGAATTTTTCATGTATCCTGGGGTGGAAAAACGTTGTGAAAACGCTAAAAAACTTCACATCATGCTGCAGGTTTATTTCAGCACCAAAGTATCATGTGCACAAAACGTAAAGATTCTCATTGACCTTGCCGGCAGTTTTTGCAAAAACTGCCTCATATACAGTGCCTACAAGTAGTATTCAACCCCCTGCAGATTTAGCTGGTTGACACATGCGGAATTAACTTGGCATTGTGACATTTGGACTGTAGATCAGCCTGGAAGTGGGAAATGCAGTGCCACAAAAAATTTTTTTTTTTTTTTTTTTTTTTTTAAAGCGTTAAAAGTTAAATCAGAGGGTCATTTATTATTCAACCCCTCAAACCACCAGAATTCTGTTTGGTCCCCCTAAAGTATTAAGTATTAAGAAGTAGTTCAGGCACAAATAACAATGAGCTTCACATGTGTGGATTAATTATCTCTTTTGCCAGCCTTTTCTGACTATTTAAGACCCTCCCCAAACTTGTGAACAGCACTCATACATGGTCAACATGGGAAAGACAAAGGAGCATTCCAAGGCCATCAGAGACAAGATCGTGGAGGGTCACAAGGCTGGCAAGGGGTACAAAACCCTTTCCAAGGAGTTGGGCCTACCTGTCTCCACTGTTGGGAGCATCATCCGGAAGTGGAAGGCTTATGGAACTACTGTTAGCCTTCCACGGCCTGGACAGCCTTTGAAAGTTTCCTCCCGTGCCGAGGCCAGGCTTGCCCGAAGAGTCAAGGCTAACCCAAGGACAACAAGGAAGGAGCTCCGGGAAGATCTCGGCAGTGGGGACATTGGTTTCAGTCAATACCATAAGTAACGTACTCCACCGCAATGGTCTCCGTTCCAGACGAGCCCGTAAGGTTCCTTTACTTTCAAAGCGTCATGTCAAGGCTCGTCTACAGTTTGCTCATGATCACTTGGAGGACTCTGAGACAGACTGGTTCAAGGTTCTATGGTCTGATGAGACCAAGATCGAGATCTTTGGTACCAACCACACACGTGACGTTTGGAGACTGGATGGCACTGCATACGACCCCAAGAATACCATCCCTACAGTCAAGCATGGTGGTGGCAGCATCATGCTGTGGGGCTGTTTCTCAGCCAAGGGGCCTGGCCATCTGGTCCGCATCCATGGGAAGATGGATAGCACGGCCTACCTGGAGATTTTGGCCAAGAACCTCCGCTCCTCCATCAAGGATCTTAAGATGGGTCGTAATTTCATCTTCCAACAAGACAACGACCCAAAGCACACAGCCAAGAAAACCAAGGCCTGGTTCAAGAGGGAAAAAATCAAGGTGATGGAGTGACCTAGTCAGTCTCCTGACCTTAACCCAATTGAAAACTTGTGGAAGGAGCTCAAGATTAAAGTCCACATGAGACACCCAAAGAACCTAGATAACTTGGAGAAGATCTGCATGGAGGAGTGGGCCAAGATAACTCCAGAGACCTGTGCCGGCCTGATCAGGTCTTATAAAAGACAATTATTAGCTGTAATTGCAAACAAGGGTTATTCCAAAAAATATTAAACCTAGGGGTTGAATAATAATTGACCCACACTTTTATGTTTAAAATTTATAAAAATTCAACTGAGCAACATAACTTTTTGGTGTGTAAGATTTATGCTTCTGTTAATAAATCCTACTCTCAATTGCAGTTTGAAGGCTCTAACTTATTTGCATCTTATCAAACCAGCTAAATCTGCAGGGGGTTGAATACTACTTGTAGGCACTGTATCATTATTTCCAGCTTTTTTTGCAGCTTTGCAATGAGACACTGCAAAAAGCATTGCAGATAAGATGTTGGTGAAAAAAACGACTTTATTAAACATGCACCGTAGAAAAATCACACAAAAATCCTCAAAAAACCTGCACCAAATAGGTGTGTTTAAATATATATATACAATGTTTCCCCGAAAATAAGACACTGACTTATATTAATTTTTGCTCCGAAAGGTGCACCATGTCTTATTTTCGGGGGGTGTCTTATATTAGCCCAAAAAAAATTGACAGGAAAGCAGCCTCCCATCTCAGTACCGTATCCCACTGCAGCAGCCTCCCATCCCATTACCGTATCCCACTGCAGCCGCCTCCCATTATCCCAGTACCGTATCCCACTGCAGCAGCCTCCCATCCCAGTACCGTATCTCACTGTAGCCTCCCATGTGTGTACACACACCACACACTTTCACTTTCTTACCATACTTCTTCGTTTTTACTTTCTTTCCTCTGCGGTGCTGCTTTGGTGGTGCAGAGTGCAGGAGCCCTGGGCCAATCAGAGCGCAAGAGCCCTGGGCCAATCACAGCGCAGGAGCCCTGGGCCAATCACAGCCCAGGAACAATCAGAGGCTACTGATGTCAGCTGGCCCATGATTCCTGCGCTGTGATTGGCGCATGGCTCATGGGTGGAGACCCGTACAGAGATCCGGAGCAGAAGAGCAGTACAGAGTGGCGGGCACCGGACAGCGGGGTTGTAGTGTCTCTGTACCTGCAGATTGTGAGATGGAGCATGCTGGGGGTTGTAGTGTCTCTGTATCTGCAGACTGTGTGATGGATCATGCTGGGAGTTGTAGTGTCTCTGTATCTGCAGACTGTGTGATGGATCATGCTGGGAGTTGTCTCTGGATCTGTAAGTCCTGAGCTAGTGACACTACAAATCCCATCATGCACCATTACAGTCTGCAGATACAGAGACACTGCAACACCCAGCATGCTCCATCACATAGTCTGTAGATCCAGAGACACTACAGCTCCCAGCATGCTCCATCACAGTCTGCAGATCCAGAGACACTACAACTGCTAGCATGTTCCACCACACAGTCTGCACCTCCGGCGACGCCCCGGCGATCTGACAGGCAGCATCGCCACTGGGGTGTCTCAAAATCCCAGCGGCGATGCAGTACAATGGGAGCCTATGGCTCCTGTCGCCTGTCGGATCATGTTTACATGGGGCGATGTGTGCACATCGCCCCAGATCGGCCACCTGGTTTCAGAGCACTGCTCTGAAACCAGGCGACCACTAAAAGGCGTCGCCATCGCCTATTTACATTAGGCGATGCAGGGGTGATAACGGTGCTGATAGGCCACGCCCCTGCATCGCCTAAGAAATCGGCGGTGCCGTTGCCACGTGTGACGGTACCCTAAGAGTTTTGGATTTTATACTGAAATATCTGCATAAGATTCAAATCTCCAGCGTTTATTTACCCTAAGAAAATATTGACATGAAATGTTCCTGTGCAGGAAAAAAATTCAGCGCACTACAGTATTGACAATGAATCAAATCTCATCCAATCAGTGTGTAAAAAAAAAAAAATCTTCATTCATGAGGAATTGCCGGTGATTCTTCCTCCGTGCAGTGGCGGGAGATGTGTTTATCTATCTTCCAGGACCTTTTCACCATGTGACTCAGGCTGTCATTGGTGCGCAGGATCTGGAAGATCGATAAACACAGCTGCCACTGCTGCATGGATCAGGAATCACCCGGGATACCACGGGCTCGCTGGGGAGGGTGATAAAGTGTGTGTGTCTATGTCTCTGTATGTGCACAAAATAAGCACAGATGCAATTGGTTTGTGCTGCTTTTGTTTATAGACAGCTGCGTTTGTACAGCTGAAAAATGTAGCACAAGCGCAGTCCAAAAATAAGCACAGTGGGCACATAGCGTTAATGTTCAGTTGTCTCTGAGCTAGTGGGTGGAGATGTCTCCCATACACAGTACACACATGAGGGATTCCTGCTCTCCTGTCTCTATGTTGCACATGTTTTAAACAGCAGCAGCATGAAGGAACATATACAGCAGCACTCAGCAATGTACGGGTGAATCCATCACTGGGGTGAGACTTACTGGAAATGGAGCAGCAGTATGGAGGACATTACACAGCAGTACTGAGCAGTGTAGATGTGAATCCAACACTGGTGGGGGGCACACTGGAAGGCAAGCAGCATGGAGGACATTATACAGCAGTACTGAGCAGTGTAGACGTGAATCCAGCACTGGGGGGAGACTTACTAAAGAGAAAGCACAGCAGCGAAGTGTAGGAAACATTAACTACTAAGCAGTACTTGATGCAGTGTAGACGTGAATCCAGCACTGGGGGGAGACTTACTAGAAAGCAGCAACATGGAAGACATTATATAGTAACACTGAGTAGTGTAACTGTGAATCTAGCAATGGGGTGAGACTTACTAGAAAGCAGCGGCATGTAGGACATTACACAGCAATACTGAGCAGTGTGGATGTGAATTTAGCTCTTGCTTGATATAAAACAGTTACTAGAAAGCTGCAGCACCACCTCTGTGTATGTCAGCCTCTCTCACCTTTCTGCTTACTCCAACTTATAATTTGATTCCTGATTGCTCTGTCTTGTCTCAGCCAGGCAGATTTGAGCTTTTTTTTACAGGCAGAATTAAGTGGCTCATAAGTGGAGAAAGATGCAGATTTCTCTCTGATAAGATGTATATATTTGCTTGTATTATGGACTGTGACCATTTAGGGGAATTTTGTTTTTTCATAAGAAATGGGCAGATAATAATTCCAGAGTCTCGGAGGTCGGTTTATAACCTTCCGCAGGTTCTCTCCATCGTGTCTCCCCTGTTTATATGTTCTTCTCCTCAGCTTCTTATCCTAAAGGATCTGAGAAGAATCTGACTTGGTGGAATCTATCAGTCTCATCATCCTCCAGCTTCCATAGTGTACTGTAATTTCATTACTTAGCGATTTACTTATGATCTATCTAGGCAGCGCGCCCGCTCCTCTATAGTCATGATTATCTGCAGGTTGCACCTTTCTTTTCTCCGATCTCAGACACATTTTTTCAAAGTGTTATTTTTGGGGTTCAACACAAAAAAAAATCAAGAAAGTAAGATACAGGCGCATCTCAGTGAATTAGAATATCATCAAAACGTTTATGTATTGAATAACTGAAATAAATTAAGTGAAACAAATATATTATATAGAGTCATTACACACAGAGGGATCTATTACATGTGTTTATTTCTGTTAATGTTGATAATTAATGAAAACCCGAAGGTCATTATCTCAGAAAATTAAAGTAGGGAGGATGAAGGCTTAAACACCGCGCTGCCGTATTATACAAAACATCAAAGGGTGAATATAATATTGATTTATTAGTCAACATGTTTCAGGCCTCCCTGGCCTCTTCCTCGGGATGAATCAATATCATATTGCCAGGTTTTAGGGAGCCCTGAAATGTGTTGACTAATAAATCAATATTATAGTCACCCTTTGATGTCTAATAGAATACGTCAGCGCAGTGTTTAACCCTTCATCCTCCCTACTCTATATGCACCACGCTGAGGTCTGCAGCAGCCGTGATCTGCTTTTATAGTGGTTGTGACTCTCACAACCACACAAGGTGAAGCCTCTGATACCTATTTAGGTAATATTTTATCTCTCAGACCCTTCATCCTATCTACTTTAATGTACTGAGATAATGACTGTTGGGTTTTCATTAATCATCAACATTAACAGAAATAAACACTGAAATAGATCTCTCTGTGTGTAATGACTCTATATAATATATGTGTTTCACTTTTATGTATTGAATTACTGAAATAAACTTTTTGATGATATTCTAATTCACTGAATGCACCTGTATTAGCACTGGACAATGGTGTCTCTCTGGGATTGACCAGTTGAGTATTCCTGATCCCGGGCTTTATTGGCCGAGTATAGTGGACTTTTAGAGAAGCATTGCTAATAAAATTAAGGAAGCATTCTTTCTCCTGCTAAATTATTCATGGCGTCTTCTGCTTCCATTAGCAGAGGAGCAATATTGAGCGGTGTGGAGTGCTTGTAAATGTGCTCAGGGGAACTGTTGTCCGGACACTGCACATAGCCAAGGTTGTCCGGCTTAGAAGAACGACGAGAATCCTTCAGATCATAATGTCTGCCCTGCTGTGACGTTGTAGACACTAGATATGTAGTACCATATAGGTATATAGTGTATACATATGTATATATATATATGTAGTAGTTATATTATTGCACATATGGGGCAGTATTACAGTAGTTATATTCTTGTACATAGGAGCAGTATTATAGTAGTTACATTTTTGTACATAGGGAGCAGTATTATAATAGTTATATTCCTGTACATAGGAGCAGTATTATAGTAGTTATATTCTTGTATATAGGCACAGTATTATAGTAGTTATATTCTTGTACATAGGGGCAGTATTATAGTAGTTATATTCTTGTACATAGGAGCAGTATTATAGTAGTTATATTCTTGTACATAGGAGCAGTATTATAGTAATTATATTCTTGTACATAGGGGCAGTATTATAGTAGTTATATTCTTGTACATAGGAGCAGTATTATAGTAGTTATATTCTTGTACATAGGAGCAGTATTATAGTAATTATATTCTTGTACATAGGGGGCAGTATTATAGTAGTTATATTCTTGTACATAGGAGCAGTATTATAGTAGTTATATTCTTGTATATAGGGCAGTATTATAGTAGTTATATTGTATATAGAGGCAGTATTATAGTAGTTATATTCTTGTACATAGGAACAGTATTATAGTAGTTTATATTGTATATAGAGGCAGTATTATAGTAGTTATATTCTTGTACATAGGAACAGTATTATAGTAGTTATATTCTTGTACATAGGGGCAGTATTATAGTAGTTATATTCTTGTACATAGGGGCAGTATTATAGTGGTTATATTCTTGTACATAGGAGCAGTATTATAGTAGTTATATTCTTGTACATAGAGGCAGTATTATAGTAGTTATATTCTTGTATATAGGAGCAGTATTATAGTGGTTATATTCTTGTACATAGGGACAATATTATAGTAGTTATATTCTTGTACATAGGAGCAGTATTATAGTAGTTATATTCTTGCACATAGGGGCAGTATTATAGTGGTTATATTCTTGTACATAGGGACAATATTATAGTAGTTATATTCTTGTACATAGGAGCAGTATTATAGTAGTTATATTCTTGCACATAGGGGCAGTATTGTAGCAGTTATATTCTTGTACATAGGAGCAGTATTATAGTAGTTATATTACTGTACATAGGGGCAGTATTATAGTAGTTATAGTGGTTATATTTGACCCACCCCAGCGCCTTGGGGACTCGGTCCTGGCGTTGTAGTTCATGGGGATGTCATGGGCGGCCTGTGCCTGGGCCTGTGGCCCTGGTGGTCGCTATAAAGGGGTTTTGAAAAATAAGGCAGCTAGTTGGTAACGCTCCTCGTAGGTGGAGCGGGATCCCCGGGGCAGTAATAGAAGAATTGAGAACTCACACAGGTAGGCGGCTCGTCAGGTGGAGATGCAGGCTGACAGTCTCTGTGATCAGGAGTATGGCACCTCCGACACAGGCTAATAAACACACCACACAGTCTTTGTCCCTGAACTGGGTTTTACTGGTGACTCAGGCAGCAAATAGTTCTTTACACACAGTCCACGGGTATTGCTGGCCGGGGTAGTCAACAGCGGATTAAGACGTTTCACCGGTGACCCTCTGTAATGTGCCAGCTTTTCTTCTCATTTGTCCTTACTGCGCTCTCCCTCTTTCCTTCCTTGCGCTCCTGCGCACAGAGCCCACCGCCAGTCCCCACGAATCCTTCTGAAGTCTATCGCCTTCTGGGCCTCCTTGACCCTATGCGGGGGCCTTAGGGAAATTATGCCGGGGTTGCCGTGACTTCTAAAGAAGTCCTTGCCGTCTGCTTCTGCGGCTCGGGGATAAACACCTGCATTGCCTCGGAGCCGGTCCTCCGGTTTGGACTGGATCCATCCGTCCGGGAGTCATACCGGCACAGATTCGGGTGCACCTCAACACCCTAGGATCCCCTTCAGTTCCTGGGCCACCTCTCCTTAGGTGCCCTCCACTGCGCTTCTCGCAGGGTCCTCCTCCAACCGACTTCTCTCTCTGACTCCCTTTCCCACTCTTCACTATACCACCTAAGCTCCTCCCACCAGGACCGGTTCCCTGGCAATAGATTATCCTATTGGTCCCCTGACCTAAGGTGTGTTGATGCGGTTGGTGAGGGTCCCCTATTGACATCTCAGTCCCCTGGTCACAGGGATACTACACACTCTGGTCTGGGTGCAGTACCCCTGTGTGGCTTCCCGACCAGTGGGGAGCCACATATTCTTGTAGATTGGAGCAATATCATAGTAGTTATGTTCTTGTATTGTTGAAGTTATATTATGATCCTCTACACAAGTATTCTGGTCATTGACCCCCTTTGTTTTTTGTTAGGAAGGGATGGTAGTTTTGTTAGATGTGACAACGCCATGTTCTGGTTGTGCAGCATTATTGTACTCCTTTACGGTATTATGAAGACACAGACACACATATAGATAGATTGAGGTCAATTTTAAAATGTTCTAATGGACTAATTCATTGTTGTGTCTCTAGTAGACTTAGATTTGGCCTCGCTATGGTCTTGACTTTTTAATGTGACTCATTATAATTTCTACAGAGATATTGGACACCTGAGATTATTGTGGGATACATTAGGTATTTATAGAAGAGTCCAGGGCGATAGTGGGAATCTATAAAGTCCAGATTTTGATATTTGTAGCCGGGCACAAATGGTTAAATCATCATAACTTCATTATTGCTAATCCTTTAATGAAGCGGTAGTGATCCTGTAATTAATTTATGGAGGCAGATCGTTGTATTTTGTGGCTATGGGAATATAGACAGCAGAAGTAATCCCTGAACCTAGGAAAAAACACACACTGGCCCTGTGCTGAACTCAGCGATAATGGACTTTGATATATGATGGCTGCCCTTGTTAAAGGGAATGTGTCATTAAATTATATACTTACCAAAAAATGAGTTTTAAATATTTGTTTTAGGAAGTTTTGGTGATGTCTAATTTTCCCTTTCACTATTTACCGTATATAAAAAAAATCCAAGAACTTTGCAGATTGTACCCTTAATAGACAATGTACAGCTCACCTCCTCTCTCTCCTGTACTATGACTAAATAACACCTGTATATACAGTAGAAAACACAGGATCCACCATTCACAATAGGTGATGTCACAGCTCACCTCCTCCTCCTGTACAATGACTGATAACACCTCTATATACAGTAGATAACACAGGAGCCACCATTCACAATAGGTGATGTCACAGCTCACCTCCTCCTCCTGTACAATGACTGATATCACCTCTATATACAGTAGATAACACAGGATCCAACATTCACAATAGGTGATATCACAGCTCACCTCCTTCTCCTGTACAATGACTGATAACACCTATATATACAGTAGATAACACAGGATCCACCATTCACAATAGGTGATGTCACAGCTCACCTCCTCCTCCTGTACAATGACTGATAACACCTCTATATACAGTAGATAACACAGGATCCACCATTCACAATAGGTGATGTCACAGCTCTCCTCCCCCTCCTGTACAATGACTGATAACATCTCTATATACAGTAGATAACACAGGATCCACCATTCACACTAGGTGATATCACAACTCGCCTCCTTCTCCTGTACAATGACTGATAACACCTGTATATACAGTAGATAACACAGGATCCACCATTCACAATAGGTGATGTCACAGCTCACCTCCTCCTCCTGTACAATGACTGATAAAGCACCTATGTACAGTAGATAACACAGGATCCACCATTCACAATAGGTGATGTCACAGCTCACTTCCTCCTCCTGTACAATGACTGATAACACCTCTATATACAGTAGATAACAGAGGATCCACCATTCACAATAGGTGATATCACAGCTCACCTCTCCTCCTGTACAATGACTGATAACACCTCTATATACAGTAGATAACAGAGGATCCACCATTCACAATAGGTGATATCACAGCTCACCTCCTCCTCCTGTACAATGACTGATAACCTCTATATACAGTAGATAACACAGGATCCACCATTCACAATAGGTGATATCACAGCTCACCTCCTTCTCCTGTACAATGACTGATAACACCTATATATACAGTAGATAACACAGGATCCACCATTCACAATAGGTGATATCACAGCTCACCTCCTCCTCCTGTACAATGACTGATAATACATCTATATACAGTAGATACCATAGGATCCATCATTCACAATAGATGATATCACAGCTCACCTCCTCCTCCTGTACAATGACTGATAACACCTTTATATACAGTAGATAACACAGGATCCATCATTCACAATAGGTGATGTCACAGCTCACCTCCTCCTGTATAATGACTGATAACACTTCTATATACAGTAGATAACATAGGATCCATCATTCACAATAGGTGATATCACAGCTCACCTCCTCCCTCTCCTGTACAATGACTGATAACACCTCTATATACAGTAGATAACACAGGATCCAGCATTCACAATAGGTGATATCACAGCTCACCTCTCCTCCTGTACAATGACTGATAACACCTCTATATACAGTAGATAACAGAGGATCCACCATTCACAATAGGTGATATCACAGCTCACCTCCTCCTCCTGTACAATGACTGATAACACCTATATATACAGTAGATAACACAGGATCCACCATTCACAATATGTGATACCACATCTCACCTCCTCCTGTACAATGACTGATAACACCTCTATATACAGTAGATAACAGAGGATCCACCATTCACAATAGGTGATATCACAGCTCACCTCCTCCTCCTGTACAATGACTGATAACACCTATATATACAGTAGATAACACAGGATCCACAATTCACAAAAGGTGATATCACAGCTCACCTCCTTCTCCTGTACAATGACTGATAATACATCTATATACAGTAGATAACATAGGATCCATCATTCACAATAGATGATATCACAGCTCACCTCCTCCTCCTATACAATGACTGATAACGCCTCTATATACAGTAGATAACACAGGATTCACCATTCACAATATGTGATACCACATCTCACCTCCTCCTGTACAATGACTGATAACACCTCTATATACAGTAGAATAACACAGGATCCACCGTTCACAATAGGTGATATCACAGCTCACCTCCTCCTCCTGTAGAATGACTGATAACACCTCTATATACAGTAGATAACACAGGATCCATCATTCACAATAGGTGATGTCACAGCTCACCTCCTCCTGTATAATGACTGATAACACTATATATATACAGTAGATAACATAGGATCCATCATTCACAAATGGTGATATCACAGCTCACCTCTCCCTCTCCTGTACAATGACTGATAACACCTCTATATACAGTAGATAACACAGGATCCACCATTCACAATAGGTGATATCACAGCTCACCTCTCTCCTGTACAATGACTGATAACACCTCTATATACAGTAGATAACACAGGATCCACCATTCACAATAGGTGATATCACAGCTCACCTCTCCCCTCCTGTACAATGACTGATAACACCTCTATATACAGTAGATAGCAGAGGATCCACCATTCACAATAGGTGATATCACAGCTCACCTCCTCCTCCTGTGCAATGACTGATAATAACTCTATATACAGTAGATAACATAGGATCCACCATTCACAATAGATGATATTACAGCTCACCTCCTCCTCCTGTACAATGACTGATAACACCTCTATATACAGTAGATAACACAGGATCCACCATTCACAATAGGTGATGTCACAGCTCACCTCCTCCTCCTGTACAATGACTGATAACACCTCTATATACAGTAGATAACACAGGATCCACCATTCACAATAGGTGATGTCACAGCTCACCTCCTCCTCTGTACAATGACTGATAACTCCTCTATATACAGTAGATAACACACGATCCACCATTCACAATAGGTGATATCACAGCTCACCTCCTCCTCCTGTATAATGACTGATAACACTTCTATATACAGTACAGTCATGGCCAAAAGTTTTGAGAATGACACCAAAATGATATTTTCCCATGATCTGCTGCCCTCTGGTTTTTATTTGTGTTTGTCTGATGTTTATATCACATACAGAAATATAATTGCAATCATATTAGAGTACCAAAAGGTTATATTGACAGAATGAGTTAATGCAGCAAGTCAATATTTGCAGTGTTGACCCTTCTTCTTCAGGACCTCTGCAATTCTCCCTGGCTGCTCTCAAATCAACTTCTGGACCAAATCCTGACTGATAGCCGTCCATTCTCCATTCTTCCATTTCTTTGCATAATCAATGCTTGCATTTTGGCAGAATTTTTTGGGTTTTTGTTTGTCCACCTGTCTCTTGATGATTGACCACAAGTTCTCAATGGGATTAAGATCTGGGGAGTTTCCAGGCCATGGACCCAAAATCTCTATGTTTTGTTCCCTGAGCCATTTAGTTATCACCTTTGCTTTATGGCAAGGTGCTCCATCATGCTGGAAAAGGCATTGTTGAGCGCCAAATGCTCTTGGACGGTTGGAGAATTTGCTCTTGGAGGACATTCTGGTACCATTCTTTATTCATGGCTGTGTTTTTAGGCAAGACTGTGAGTGAGCCGATTCCCTTGGCTGAGAAGCAACCCCACACATGAATGGTTTCAGGATGCTTTACAGTTGGCATGAGACAAGACTGGTGGTAGCGCTCACCTCTTCTTCTCCGAATAAGCTGTTTTCCAGATGTCCCAAACAATCGAAAAGGGGATTCATCAGAGAAAATGACTTTACCCCAGTCCTCGCAGTCCACTCCCTGTACCTTTTAGAATATCAGTCGGTCCCTGATGTTTTTTCTGGAGAGAAGTGGCTTCTTTGCTGCCCTCCTTGAAACCAGGCCTTGCTCCAAGAGTCTCCGCAGTCTCACAGTGCGTGCAGAAGCACTCACACCAGCCTGCTGCCATTCCTGAGCAAGCTCAGCACTGCTGGTAGTCCGATCCCGCAGCTGAAACAGTTTTAAGATACGGTCCTGGCGCTTGCTGGTCTTTCTTGGGCGCCCTGGAGCCTTTTTGATAACAATGGAAGCTCTCTCCTTGAAGTTCTTGATGATGCGATAGATTGTTGACTGAGGTGCAATCTTTCTAGCTGCGATACTCTTCCCTGTTAGGCCATTTTTGTGCAGTGCAATGATGGCTGCATGTGATAACCATGGTTAACTGAAGAGAAACAATGATAGCACCAGCTCCTTTTAAAGTGTCCAGTGGTGTCATTCTTACTTAATCATGACTGATTGATCGCCAGCCCTGTCCTCATCAACACCCACACCTGTGTTAATGGAACAATCACTAAAACGATGTTAGCTGCTCCTTTTAAGGCAGGACTGCAATGATGTTGAAATGTGTTTTGGGGGTTAAAGTTCATTTTCTAGGCAAATATTGACTTTGCAAGTAATTGCTGTTAAGCTGATCACTCTTTATGACATTCTGGAGTATATGCAAATTGCCATTAGAAAAACTGAAGCAGTAGACTTTGTTACAATTAATATTTGTATCATTCTCAAAACTTTTGGCCATGACTGTAGATAACACATGATCCACCATTCACAATAGATGATATCACAGATCACCTCCTCCTCCTGTACAATGACTGATAACACCTCTATATACAGTAGGTTATAGCTCACTTTCTCCTTCTCCCTGCACAGTGACCTCTTCTATAGAAGTGACTGTGTCCTCTCCAGCCTCCTTGCTTTTCTTGCATGTATAATGTGGCTGCTGTTACCATCTGCTCGGCCCTGGGTTCAGCCTCGGCTGCTGCCCGGCACTTCTGCTCCTATACAGTTACGTCTTGTTCGTGTGCATTGTGCAGGTTCCTGTGTTTTTGGCACCGCTGGGTTAAACACCACCACGGCAGGGATAATGCTAGTAATAACCACACATATCAGCCAGTCACTTTCTCCGGGGACTGTTGGGTTCCTAGCCGCGGGGACGCTGCAGATGGTGACATAAAAGGCCCCGGCCCTCATACATGCCGGCGGATCACATGTGACTGTCTTAAAATGGATCCTATGTAGGTGTAATGGCTTTTTATAGAACAATGCGGAACCTGTGGAGAGTGAGCGAGGCGATATGAAGCCTTCAGCTGGCTTCGAGAGCACAGGTTACACACAGCTCCTGCTCATTGTAGGTTTTCTACCTCTTAAGATGAAGAATTGTCTACGTCGCCCCATTTCTGAGCTCCTGGGTTCTGTGACTTGGTTACCCGGCTTTATCCTTTGTGCCCTGTACGGAGCGGAGTGGTGCCATATCACGGGGTGACACTTGTCAGCCGCACATTTCTTTACTAGGTCAGAGCTGGGGATGTAGTAATTAGACAGCGGGGACCCGGCTGATAACAAACACAGAGATGTCACCCGGCCCAGTAACCCGCTGTCTGTGCCACTCTAAGGAGACGGCGTGTTTAACCCCTTGGCAATGCTGCCAATTTTCATTTCTATTTTTATAATATTGTTCATTCCTTTCTTTATTGTTTCTGACAGTATCGCCTTATTTTTGTATTTTAATGACTCCACTTTATTACTTTATTCACTATATAATGTTTTTAAAATAAAAATATTTTTTTATGTTAAATTGAGTTACAGTAAGTAGCTTTTTTGCTGTTCTTTTGCTTTTGTTTTTTTACTGTATAGTAATAACATCTAGGCTCAAACCCTTCCATTGATGGAGCTGGAGTTTAACCTTCTCGTTACCGCAGTCTCTATTGTCTGCAGCATTTTAGGGTCAATCTGCTGCGCAGGCGGGTGTCAGCTCTTGCAACCATAGGATGGATTGGCCTCAGTTCCTGTCCAAGTCCTGTGTGTAAACTGTACCACAGTCCTGTATATAAACTGTACCACAGTCCTGTATATAAACTGTACCACAGTCCTGTATATAAACTGTACCACAGTCCTGTATGTAAACTGTACCACAGTCCTGTATGTAAACTGTACCACAGTCCTGTATATAAACTGTACCACAGTCCTGTATATAAACTGTACCACAGTCCTGTATATAAACTGTACCACAGTCCTGTATATAAACTGTACCACAGTCCTGTATGTAAACTGTACCACAGTCCTGTATATAAACTGTACCACAGTCCTGTATATAAACTGTACCACAGTCCTGTATATAAACTGTACCACAGTCCTGTATGTAAACTGTACCACAGTCCTGTATGTAAACTGTACCACAGTCCTGTATGTAAACTGTACCACAGTCCTGTATATAAACTGTACCACAGTCCTGTATGTAAACTGTACCACAGTCCTGTATGTAAACTGTACCACAGTCCTGTATGTAAACTGTACCACAGTCCTGTATATAAACTGTACCACAGTCCTGTATATAAACTGTACCACAGTCCTGTATATAAACTGTACCACAGTCCTGTATATAAACTGTACCACAGTCCTGTATATAAACTGTACCACAGTCCTGTATGTAAACTGTACCACAGTCCTGTATGTAAACTGTACCACAGTCCTGTATATAAACTGTACCACAGTCCTGTATATAAACTGTACCACAGTCCTGTATATAAACTGTACCACAGTCCTGTATATAAACTGTACCACAGTCCTGTATATAAACTGTACCACAGTCCTGTATGTAAACTGTACCACAGTCCTGTATGTAAACTGTACCACAGTCCTGTATGTAAACTGTACCACAGTCCTGTATGTAAACTGTACCACAGTCCTGTATGTAAACTGTACCACAGTCCTGTATATAAACTGTACCACAGTCCTGTATGTAAACTGTACCACAGTCCTGTATATAAACTGTACCACAGTCCTGTATGTAAACTGTACCACAGTCCTGTATGTAAACTGTACCACAGTCCTGTATATAAACTGTACCACAGTCCTGTATGTAAACTGTACCACAGTCCTGTATATAAACTGTACCACAGTCCTGTATGTAAACTGTACCACAGTCCTGTATGTAAACTGTACCACAGTCCTGTATATAAACTGTACCACAGTCCTGTATGTAAACTGTACCACAGTCCTGTATATAAACTGTACCGCAGTCCTGTATGTAAACTGTACCACAGTCCTGTATGTAAACTGTACCACAGTCCTGTATATAAACTGTACCACAGTCCTGTATGTAAACTGTACCACAGTCCTGTATATAAACTGTACCACAGTCCTGTATGTAAACTGTACCACAGTCCTGTATGTAAACTGTACCACAGTCCTGTATATAAACTGTACCACAGTCCTGTATGTAAACTGTACCACAGTCCTGTATGTAAACTGTACCACAGTCCTGTATGTAAACTGTACCACAGTCCTGTATGTAAACTGTACCACAGTCCTGTATATAAACTGTACCACAGTCCTGTATATAAACTGTACCACAGTCCTGTATATAAACTGTACCACAGTCCTGTATATAAACTGTACCACAGTCCTGCCTGTAAACTGTACCACAGTCCTGTATGTAAACTGTACCACAGTCCTGTATGTAAACTGTACCACAGTCCTGTATGTAAACTGTACCACAGTCCTGCCTATAAATGTATCCCCTGAACCTTGCGTCAGTCCTGTCCCTGCACGTAAACTGAGTCCCAGTCTTGCCTAGAGCCTTGATCCATTCCTCCCCTATAGTCGGTAGCACAGTGCTAGCAGTGCTATAATGTGCTCTAGTTTTGCCCATAATTTGTGCCACTGTCTTTTGTACTAGGATTACACTTGTTGTCTGTACACACTGTACCTATAAATCAGCTTCTTCTTTATCCGCTTCCATTAATGCCTGGCGCTGAACGTGTTAATTACGCGTGTATAAAGCCTATGGTCCTGTATAGATTGCGCTCCTCACCTTGTATGAATAGAGCTTTATGGCCGCCACTGTTCCTCCTCCCTCTCTCATTAGAGAAGAAAATGATTACACTGGGGAACACAATTTTTTAGGAGTTAGGTCAGACAACTGTTCTTACCGTATATACTCGTGTATAAGCCGACCCGTGTATAAGCCGACCCCCCTACTTTTGCCCCCAAAACCTGGGAAAACCTATTGACTCGTGTATAAGCCGAGGGTGGACCTCAGCACAGGTATACAGCCCCCAGCAGTGTGATATACAGGCCCCCCAGTGGTATATACAGGCCCCAGCAGTGTTACAGCAGCAGCCCCAGTGGTATATACAGCAGCAGCCCCAGGGGTATACATAGCAGCAGCCCCAGGGGTATACATAGCAGCAGCCCCAGGGGTATACATAGCAGCAGCCCCAGTGGTATATACAGCAGCAGCCCCAATGGTATATACAGCAGCAGCCTCAGAGGTATACATAGCAGCAGCCCCAGGGGTATACATAGCAGCAGCCCCAGGGGTATACATAGCAGCAGCCCCAGGGGTATACCGGCCGCCCACCCGCCCGCCACCATCTGTATACATGCGCCCCCCCCCTAACAGTATCCAGGGCCCCCCCTTGCAGCCCAAACCTGTAAAGGAAGATCATTATACTTACACCTGCGCCCGCCGCCGTCCCCGCTCTGCACCGCGCTCCTCCATCTTCTTCCGTCTTCCTCCTCGGTCGCACAGGCAATGACGTCATTGCCTGTGCGAGTCATTGCCTGTGCGACCGAGGAGGAAGTCGGAAGAAGATGGAGGAGCGCGGTGCAGAGCGGGGACGGCGGCGGCCACAGGTGTAAGTATAATGATCTTCCTTTACAGGTTTGGGCTGCAAGGGGGGGCCCTGGATACTGATAGGGGGGAGGGGGCGCATGTATACAGATGGTGCGGCGGGCGGCGGCAGGTGTACTCGCGTATAAGCCGAGGGGGTACTTTTCAGCCCAATTTTTGGGCTGAAAAACTCGGCTTATACGCGAGTATATACGGTAATTAATTTTTGGATGCTGAATCCAGAAATGATCTCAGTTTTTCTCTATCACGTCAAGTTTTTGAACTATAGGATTTTTGTCTTCTCAAAAATATGTAAACTACTGTACCTAAAAAGTGTTTTTTTTTTTTTTTTTAAATAGTACAAATATGAACAAAAAATGAAATATATAAGAAATAGGCATGACAAATATGTTTTTTAACACTATCATGTTTTTGCAAAGGATATATATATATTGTAATCAGATAACAAGTCTTATTACAGATATCAGTGCCATTGTGCATCTCTGGCAGGTACCGTATATACTCGCGTATAAGCCGAGTTTTTCAGCCCAAAAATTGGGCTGAAAAGTTACCCCCTCAGCTTATACGCGAGTCACTGTATACTGTATACAATGTATACAGTATACAGTGCCCCCATCTATATACAGGCCCCCCCCCCCCCCCCGCCGCAATCCTGTAAAGGAAGAGATTAGTATACTTATCCCTCCGCTGTCCCGCTGCCGCTGTCCCGCCGCCGCTCCTCCATCTTCATCCAGCGTCTTCCGTCTTCTTCCGGCTTCCTCCGATGGTCGCAGGCAATGACGTCATTGCCGGCGCGACAGAGGAGGAAGCTGAAAGAAGACGGAAGACGCTGGATGAAGATGGAGGAGCGGCG
Organism: Allobates femoralis; assembly: GCA_033576535.1. Taxonomy (NCBI): domain Eukaryota; kingdom Metazoa; phylum Chordata; class Amphibia; order Anura; family Aromobatidae; genus Allobates; species Allobates femoralis. The sequence goes on along the minus strand of JARQOC010000001.1, from coordinate 602,401,701 downwards.
GCGGGACAGCGGCAGCGGGACAGCGGAGGGATAAGTATACTAATCTCTTCCTTTACAGGATTGCGGCGGGGGGGGGATGCCTGTATATAGATAGGGGGGCTGCATATACCTCTGGGGCTGCATATACCTCCTGGGGCTGCATATACCTCCTGGGGCGGCATATGGGGCTGTATATACCTCTGAGGCTGCATATACCTCCTGGGGCTGCATATACCTCTGGGGCTGCATATACCTCGTGGGGCTGCATATGGGGCTGCATATACCTCTGGGGCTGCATATACCTCTGGGGCTGTATATACCTCTGGGGCTGCATATGGGGCTGCATATACCTTTGGGGCTGTATATACCTCTGGGGCTGCTTATGGGGCTGCATATACCTCCTGGGGCTGCATATGGGGCTGTATATACCTCTGGGGCTGCATATACCTCCTGGGGCTGCATATGGGGCTGTATATACCTCTGGGGCTGCTTATGGGGCTGCATATACCTCCTGGGGCTGCATATGGGGCTGTATATACCTCTGGGGCTGCATATACCTCCTGGGGCTGCATATGGGGCTGTATATACCTCTGGGGCTGCTTATGGGGCTGCATATACCTCCTGGGGCTGCATATGGGGCTGTATATACCTCTGGGGCTGCATACACCTCCTGGGGCTGCATATGGGGCTGTATATACCTCTGGGGCTGCATATACCTCTGGGGCTGTATATACCTCTGGGGCTGCATATACCTCTGGGGCTGCATATACCTCTGGGGCTGTATATACCTCTGGGGCTGTAATATACCTCTGGGGCTGCATATGGGGCTGCATATACCTCTGGGGCTGCATATACCTCTGGGGCTCTATATACCTCTGGGGCTGCTGTATATACCTCTGGGGCTGCTGTATATACCACTGGGGCTGCTGCTGTATACTACCACTGGGGAGGCTGCTGTATACCTCACTGCTGGGGGCTGTATACCTGTGCTGGAGTCCTTCCTCGGCTTATACGCGAGTCAATAAGTTTTCCCAGTTTTTGGGGGCAAAAGTAGGGGGGTCGGCTTATACACGGGTCGGCTTATACACGAGTATATACGGTAAGTTGTGGAAGAAAAACTTGACGTTCTAGAAAAAAACTGACTACATTTTTGGAATCAGCATGTCAATTTTAGTATAAATCAACTCAAAAACCTAACTCAACAGAAATTTTTTTCAAATTGTTCCCCAGTTTTATCCGAGTTGTAAAAGTTAATAACTTGTGCTCTTCCATCAGGACAGCCTTATGGAGGGGCCCCTCATAATAAATATTCAGACAGACAGGATTTTTATTGGCCGGCATAAAGTCTCCGTTCTTGGAGACACAGCAAATCCCCACTCGCCCTGCGGACGCTGCGGGCATCATCCAACTTGAAAGGATTTTGGTAAAAAAGATGAATGAGCAGTGGGTGAATAGTGGCAGCTCGCGCTGTGATGTCTCCACATCATGAACCCTATTAGCACCTCTCTTATAAAACCTACAGCCGGTTATTCATATGTCATATCCATCCGTAATTGAGCACAGAAGTCTACCTTCTGTTTTGACTCTTTTGAAAGGAGCACATCGTCGAAACTTTTATTTTGTAATGTATATGCTACACACTGACTAGATCCATCATTGCGACCACATCACATATTGCTCCAATGCATCTATAGTCGCAGATTGAGCACTAAAATTGCCCCATCACATTCAAAAGCAGGCTGCTCTAGTTAAGCGTCAGGACAGATTGCTGAGGCGGTCGACAGGGTGTGGGGTACTCGGGTATCGGGGATGATGGCGGCTTGGATGGGGAATCACGGCTGGTCGATCCCTGGTCCTGTGCCCTGGACCCTCAATGGCGGGAATTGGTGAGGGATAAGGGGATATTTACAGAGGATACGTGTCGCCACCTGTAGCTCCCAGTAATATTGTATCGGCGCTGCAAGCCGGCCGCTGAGGTGATGGTTGGGGCAGCAGAGTGTGGTACAGCTCCCCACAGGTGGAGCTTTGCCTCAGAGCAGCGGGGATGGATGAGGGGTGTAGTAGTTAAGTCTTTGCTGACACAGCGGTGAATTGCAGTGGTTACACAAACACACAGTGATTGTTGTTTCGGTACCTTTTACTGATGACAGGTACAGTCCAGAGTATTAACCAGGTCCCCGGTGCAACTTGGGACTTCCACCTTAGAAGGTTATGAGGCCTCCTCTGTCTTTGTGCTCTGTGGTGTGGGGTAAGTCCTGCCTGAGCCTGAACCCACCGCTTCTTCTCCCTCTCTGGACTTCGCTCTAAACTGACAATGAGGACCTTCTGCGAGGTCCCTGTTTCTCCTATGGCCCCTGGTCCTGTGCTTGGTCAGTTTAGCGTCTCCTATTCTATTCTCAGGGCTGAACTCCTCCTGAGTCTTCCGGTTGGTTGCTGTAACAGTAAATGCTGGCAGCGTCGGACTTCGGTGTCCGGGCGTACTAAAGGGCTGTAGTAACCGGTTTCCTTAGTTCCCTTCTTTCTCCACTTGCTTCCGACCCTTTCCCTAGGGTGCGACACAGCGGTCAGTGGTCCCTGGTCCTGTGCCTGGGTCTGGATCCTTCCCAGCGACCAGCTCCTCAGTCTCCTCTCTCTTCCTTCTCACACTGCAAACTCTAGACTGACTCTTGGGACTGACTAACTCCTCCCTTCAGGCCTGGATGTTCTTAAAGAGGAACTGACTTAAAGCAGCCAGTAGAGCTCCCCCTTCAGGTCTGGGGGTGGAAAGGTGTGGTGTGCTGTGCAGACCAAGCTGTAATTCCCTCCTTGCATCGGTGGATTCTGTGGCAATCCCCCGGAGGGGTGCCACATTGCAATCTGAATGAGCACAACTCCTGAGACCTGTGTCTCAACTGACAGAGGAACTGTATCGTATTCACTGAGGAGAAGAACTGTGACACGAGAAGAAATACATCATCTAGTCGACTAACTGAAACCAAAGGGATTTTTCTCCAGCCTCACTTGTTGGTACTGTGCAGTCAGCCGAGGAGAAGATTTATCTCTTCTCCTGTCACAGCCCTTCTCCAGCAGCTCATTGTCTCATGTGTGCTCACGATACAGCTCCTCTGTCAGTTGAGACACAGATCTCGGGAGCTGTGTTTCTTCAGACTGCAGCTCGTCCTGACACATGATTAGGATGAGTTGCTGTTTGAATTATGTGACAGGGGACATGTTATCACATTTTTGGAAAACCACGTTAAACAGATTTATACGTTTGGTAACAGACCACAACATACCCCTTGTAGTCATACTACCTTCTACACCTGTCTTCATCATCTTACTAACAAGCAAACTACACATTAACAAGAAGTAGAGGTCAGATGGAAGGTCATTTCCCTGTAGAATCCTATTCCGTTAGTATGGACATGTGACCTCTGCAGCCAATCATTGGCACATGTCTATCTGAATGAAAGAGCAAGTTTTGGACCAGCGGGGGACCTGGGCAGCATTAGAAAAGGAGCAGCTGGAAATTAATAAAATAAATATGCTGAAGATTCAGGGGTTTTCTACAGTATTTTATGGTGAAAATCTGCTTGAAATAATGGAGCATTGGCAGTAGACATACATATGTTTTCCTGTATTCTTTTTCGTACAGTTTTCAATAGATTTGTTTCCCCCAATCAATAGAATAAGTGAAAAATACTGAAATCCTGCAGATTTAAAGTAGAACTACAGGAAGATAAAAAAAAATTTGTACCGTCCCTGCACTCCTTGACTAATGCTGAGCTGCCTTTACGCTTGTACAATGTTTAAAATGAATATAAATCAGCTATTCAATAATGCTCCTTACCCATCACCACTCTTATAGGGGTCAATATGTCATGCCTGATTGATCAGCTCTTCCTATTTCCTCTCAGAAAGCTTCTGCACAGTCCGACACTTCCTCATTCCTCCTACAATCACATAGGTGTGATGTCACAGCAGGTCCTGTACTAAGCTGAAGTCTGGAGAGATCTTTCTGCGCAGAGAGCAGGAGGGGAGACCTGTGTGATAGGACCTGTTGTGATGTCATGCCCATGTGATTGAAGGAGGAAGGAGGAACTGTTGAGGAGGGGGAAGAGCTGCTCAATCAGACATGATGTATTGACCCCAATGGGATTGATCACTGGTAAGGAGCAGTTAGGGAATACTGACTTTTTACCCTTGAAAAACATGCGGAAAGCAGGAAGTGTGTGAACAAGTCTATGCAGGTTTCCTGTAGTCCATGAAAAAGGTGGAAAGTTAGGGCTTGTCAGGAGAAAAGTAGGGGCCGTATTGAAAATCTGTATCCCCAGCCTAATTACACCCCCAGATATTGTGTCTGTAAAGCTTTGGTCTAAGTGCTGACTAAATCTTGCTGTAGTGAATACAATGTACGTATAATAATTATAATGGGATTTTATTATTTGTTTTCCCAGTTATTTCGGGAAGTCCGAATAATGAAGATCTTAAATCACCCAAATATCGGTGAGATGTCTGAGTGATCAGGGGATTACTCATTTATTGTTTTTAACCCCTTAATGCCTATTGTTGTGTATCGTATCATACCAGTTCAGTTAATTTGTATGCATATGTGTGTTTTAATTTATCTATCTATTATTTATCTATCATCTAGCTATCTATTAGTGCATCTCAAGAAATTAGAATATTATTAAAAAGTTAATTTATTTCAGTAATTCAATACATAAAGTGAAACATATTTTATATAGAGTCATTACACACAGAGTGATCTATTTCATGTGTTTATTTCTGTTAATGTTGATGATTATGGCTTACAGCCAATTAAAACCCACAGATAATTATCTCAGAAAATTAAAGTAGGCAGGATGAAGGGTTAAAAACCGCGCTGCCGTATTCCATGAGACATCAAAGGGTGAACATGGAGATTTATATATGATTTATTAGTCAACGCATTTCAGCTGAAACACGGCAAAATGATATCGATTTTTGATGATATTTTAATTCATTGAGATGCACTAGTATCTATTCATCGATAGCTATTATCTATCTATCTATCTATCTATCTATCTATCTATCTATCCATCTCCCCTTTCACCTACCAGTTTATTATCTCTATTTTTCATTCTTTCAGTTAAACTCTTTGAAGTGATAGAAACAGAGAAGACGTTGTACCTAATAATGGAATACGCCAGCGGGGGTGAGTGATCATCAGACGTGCAGTTTGGGCGATCCTTGTGTATCTCTCCTCTCGATCCGTTGCTGGACTCTGGAATATCAGGATTTATGTTACTTTTGTCCCTTTGGATGTATTTTGGATGGCGGCTGTGCAGTTCCACCTTACTCCATTCGTCACCGCTCCTGTACAGCTGGATGCCGCAGATGCCATATTATTGTATGACTGGTGAATGTGAGCACTGCATGACATCAGAGCTGAAGGCCTCGTGTACGGCTTAGTTAATATAATAATATAATTTTAATTCTTTTTAATCTTTCAACTTCGTTCTATCTGTAGTTATATTTCAAGTTATCCAGCAGTTTTTAATTATCAATTCCAATCAATACTGACAGCCAAGGTTCTTACTGATATTTCAAAGACTTCAGAATGACAGATCTGACTAGTTATGTACCGAGAAATCCAGTAATGGACAAACCTGCCAAATTAGGGGAAACAAAGCCTCCAAAATTGTACCTAAGTAGACAAATTAGACATTCAAGGTCCCAAGAAAGCTGAGTAACAAACGAAGTGATGCTGTAGCAGAGACTACTGGATAATTAAAGGGAATCTGTCAGCAGGTTTTTTGCTATATAAGCTGAGGACAGCATGTGGTGAGAGTTGAAAAACAAAATGCAACTGTGTCTCTCTTGTTAGGCTCTGTGCTATTCTTTACGTAAACTAATGGTTTTTATTACCTAGTGATTACCATTCCAGTCACACCCATGTCAACCGACACACCCCCTGCTGTGATTGGCCCCTCAGTTTAAATGCACAGTCTATTGAGAGCCTGCTGTGGGCGGGGGCAGCTCTCTGTCTATAGACATTGTACATACAGAGCCTGGTGTGGGTTGGGGCAGCTCCCTATCTATAGACATTGTATATACAGAGCCTGGTGTGGGTTGGGGCAGCTCCCTATCTATAGACATTGTACATAGAGAGCCTGATGTGGCCTGGGGCAGCTCTCTGTCTATAGATATTGTACATACAGAGCCTGGTGTGGGTGGGGGCAGCTCTCTGTCTATAGACATTGTACATACAGAGCCTGGTGTGCGTGGAGGCAGCTCCCTATCTATAGACATTGTATATACAGAGCCTGGTGTGGGTTGGGGCAGCTCCCTATCTATAGACATTGTACATAGAGAGCCTGATGTGGCCTGGGGCAGCTCTCTGTCTATAGATATTGTACATACAGAGCCTGGTGTGGGTGGGGGCAGCTCTCTTGTCTATAGACATTGTACATACAGAGCCTGGTGTGGGTGGGGGCAGCTCTCTGTCTATATACATTGTATATGCAGAGCCTGGTGTGGGTTGGGGCAGCTCTCTGTCTATGGAAATTGTACATACAGAGTCTGGTGTGGCCTGGGGCAGCTCCCTATCTATAGACATTGTACATACAGAGCCTGGTGTGGCCTGGTGTAGCTCCCTGTCTATAGACATTATACATACAGAGCCCAGCTCTGCTACATGCCTGAAACTAAATGCTTTGATTGTGTCAGAACAGCTGCAGCCAGTAATCTATGTGATACATCGCTGGATTCAGGGTTTCTTTGCCTACATTATGTTGCTGTCAAATGAGATAAAGAAAACCTGCTGACAGATTCCCTTTAATCTACCTATCCCAAATTCTGACATATCTAGTTAGATTTGGGAATATGGGAAATCTGAGATTTTAGCAAAACTGCTTGTTGCTCTGTATACATATATTAATTTACACTTATGAGCTTTGTAAGGTTGAGAGGCCTCTTTAAGGCTGAGGCTCCTCTTTGACTTATTATATGTGATGCTGAGGAAAATGGCAGTGCAAACAATTTTATCATTGGAAACTCTGATCATGAAATACATCACTTCAAATGGACCTGTCACTTGCCATAAATATATATTTTTATACCTGATGTCAACTTCGCTGTTCCCCTGAATCCTGCGATGTTTTTCTTTTGTTCTTGGTCCTCTCCGGTCCTGAGATATGGCCCCTTCTTCCCTGCATATAAATCTAGCCTTTTTAACCAACTGGGCGTGGTCCACAGGAGAAGTTGAAGCCACACCCACTTGTCTCACAAGGCTACATTTATATAATGGGAAGAAGGGGCCGTATCTCGGGAACGGAAAGGCGCAGGAACAAAAGAAAAACATCGCCGGATTCAGGAGAAAAGCGGCGTTTACACCAGGAGGAAGAAACTACTTATTTATGGCAAAACAACAGTTGAGTTCTGCTGTTTCCAGTCTTCCTAGTCTTTTTAGTAGAGGATTGGAAAAGGAACTTGAGGATGACCAGGTCCTGGGGGTAGGACACCAACAATCATAACTTTTATGACTTGTCTCCTTGTCAAGACATAAAAGAAAACGATAATCGCAGGACCGTCTCTTTAAGGCACTCACAAATCTGGAGTTTTTATGTGATAAGATTGACTTCATTTTCCCGGGGGCCATGTGTTACAGTAAAGTCACCTCTGCACAGTAAATCATCTGCTCAGGCTGGTTGTGGTGGAGCAATACACCGAGAATCTGGGAAAAGCTTCATCCTCCATTGTTCCTCTGGTTCTGGATTAGTATGTCTGAGAAATATGTGGTCAAAGTGCAAGAAAAGCGCAAGGGATAATCCATGAGAATAATCTGACCACTAAGTGTCTGGTGATTGGCTGTGATCGGCGGGATATTTGCAGTAAGAGTATTCTCTCCCTACAGCGCCACCACAGGAGAAAAGAAGCATTACACAGGGCTTAATTCAATATATGGGCTGTCTGTGTAATTGGAGTCAGGGGGCGAATGTATGGGGAGAAATCAGAGCTAGCTCCAATTGATGCCATCAGTGCCCATCCCCCTTGTGATGGTGGATATGGTGGGTTATATTTTACTGCATTTTACAACTGTTGTTCGTATACTGTTTATCTAGCCCTTCTTCACTTCCTGTGTACTCATTACACTCCAGAGGGTCTGATAATTGAATTACTGTGGACATGTCCATACTTGGTCATTCTAGTCCTCTGCCTTCCAATGTGTGTACTTGCCCCTGGAGTGTGTCAGTAGACCTGGTTTTGGATATTGAGAGATGGTTGGGGGAGGAGAGGGTGTAAGAGTTGAGTCTTTCTGTGGACAGGCAGTGCGATTCAGTCTGTGTGTGGGATGCTGAGTTGAGACCGGCTCCACAAAGGGATTTAGAGAGACCTGGTTTACCTGGACACAGTATACTGCTGGATTGTTTTATGGATTTTTATGTTTTCAGGCAAACACATATAACAACACCCTATTGAATTACCGTGTACAAGTTTCCCAAATTGTTCAATGACTAACAGAAAACACACTGTAAGTAAGCTCCCATCACTCTGGTTTAGGTAACATGGTATAGAACACACCGGTAAAGTTTACTTAACAAACTGCCCTTAGATGTGTACACTTTATGCTAGGTCGTTATACTCAAGATCAGCTACAGGCTAGTACCAACAACAGAGATTGGTTATTCAGTGGGCACTATACAGGATGTGGCTCCTAACACTGTGGGCGGTCATTGTGTCCGGCCATAACAGGTACCACTAAACCATAGTCCCATAGTACCAACCCTTGTAGTGCCTGACAATAGTAATATGGGATCAGCATCTTCTTCTGTTATCCCTAACACGACATCAAATAGGTATTCTATATATTGATTCATTAAAGCTTACCCATGCTGATGTTATAACTGGCCTATTTTCACTGGAGGGAACCCCCTATGTTACGCCCGAAGGCTTCCTCTGGGGGCACTACAAGGGTTGGTACTATGGGACTATTGTATAGTGGTACCTGTTGTGGCCTGGACACAATGACCGCCCACAGTGTTAGGAGCCACATCCTGTATAGTGCCCACTGAATAACCAATCTCTGTTGTTGGTACTAGTTTGTATCTCATCTTGTGTATTAAGACCTAGCAAAAGGTGTACACATCTAAGGGCAATTTGTTAAGTAAACGTTACCTGTATTCTTTAACATGTTACCGAAGCCGGAGAATTCTGTGTTTTCTATTAGTCATTGAACATTTTGGCAAACATGTACACGGTAATTCAATAGGGTGTTGTTATATATGTTCACTTCTCGTGATTTGCAATGTCTTGAATATTCTTTATATGGTTACAATGAAGATGGTTTAATTTTAAGACTAAAACATAGCAGTGTGACTTTGACAACTGTAGACTATTGTTAATATGGGTAAAAAAAACTCCATTTGTGTCCCCCAGGTGTGTTAATGTATTTAGAAGGAGGTATATGAAGGAGCCCATTAAGAACCTATTGCCTCAGGATAGCTGTGTATTTGATCTCCACAATGTGTAGCTTCAAAACATTTTCCCAAAATACCCCTGTGTTTGCTTAGGCTGCCTTCACATTAGCGTTTCTGAACGCTGCGTACCGAATGCAGCCAAACGCTTGCGTACTGCGTTCCTATGTTTAACATGGGAACGCATGTGCCTGCGTTTGGCTGCGTTCAGTTGCGCTTGCGTTCAGAGGCGCACAATTTGTGCGCCCTCCGAACGCAGCTTCTTGCATTTTTTGTGCGGTTGCGGGCGGTTGTTTTATCTGCAAGCGTCCGCAAGAGCACAAACCATGCATGGATCTCAATGGATCCGCAGTGTCCTCTGCATGACACCGCAGGAGAACGCTGCGGATCTCATTGAAATCTCTCCCGGTGGCCGCCGGTGATCATGCAGAGCCACAGCTGATCACCCGCCGGTGTCAGTGGGGAGAAACAGCTGATCTGACAGCTGTTTAAATCTCCTGCGCTGACACCAAATAGGTGAGGTCGGCGTGGGAGATTTGATGCAGCGATCAGCTGTTTCTTATCTCCTGCACCGATATCACCCTATTCGGTGTCAGCGCGGGAGATTTAAACATCTGTCAGATCAGCTGTATCTCCCCGCTGACATCGGCGGGAGATTAGCTGTGGCGGGAGGAGGAGATCTCTGCCGCTGATCTCCTCCTCCCAGCCGCCCCCAGAGACAGCTGATTGGCTGCCGGGGCATTATACTAATGTGCATGCATGCGGAGATTCTCCGCTGCGTTCACATTATTATGGGCTGCGTTTGCCTGCGTTTGCGTCTGCATGCCCTCAGCATGCAGACACAAACGCTAATGTGAAGGCAGGCTATGTCCCTGAACGGAATGTTAAAATTGTCATTCCTTAAATTAGACTGTATAAATTGCTTTAGGAGTCAAGTGGGTGGTCCTACTGCTGGATGACTGCTATCTCTGTATGCACCAGCCTGTAGGGAAGGAAGTCAATCACTGATTAGGACCTCCTACCAGACTTAGTCTGTCTGTTCAGATGTACGCTGGACCTCCCACTGGACTCAATCTGTCCACTCATCTTCACACTGGACCTCCCACCAGACTCCATCTGTCTGCTCAGCTGCACACTGGACCTCCCACTGGACTGAATCACTTCTTCACCCTGTTGCCTTTAATTAAGGTTACAGAGGTGGAGAGGCGCCAGTTGTCTCGTTAGACAGCATCAGCCATGAATGTATGACATAAATCATTGCCGCGTGTTGTCCTCCAGACCGCAGGTAACTGCAGAATGATGGATTCTGTTCCTGATGAGCGGGTCACCAGGCAGGCCGCCATATTTATAGCTCACGGTGAGCTTTCCTTTCCTCTCATTATCTGTCTCCTGTGGTTTTGGAGTATTTGTGAAGCCTGGCTGGAGCAGGTCCTGAGGGGATGGTGAGATAGCATTGACTGATCGTCTCCTTATCCACGGCAGCCATGACGGGCTAATGACTGGTGACTCCGCACTTCCAGTAGATGATACAATTTCACAGACATATCGCTCGGTCAGACATTTTTTCTGAAAACTATGACTTATTTATGGGACTTTGTACTATGGGGAAACAATGTCCTCCAGGCTATTGATTGGCATTGGGTAAAAATCGATATTTATCATACCTGATTAAAGGGGCAGTTCCATATTGTAAAGTGATATTGTATTGCTAGACTATGTCATCACTTTATGAACTTTTATGAACCTCGGGGGTCCCACCCTGGCACTATCCAGTCCGGGGTGACAGTGCCAAACTGTGTACAAAGGGGTAAGGTTTCTCCCTGTGGAGAGTGACATACCTGATCCGGCATGTCAATAATGAGGAGACTTAAAAGCCACAATGTTCCTCTGGAAAATACCCCCTAACTATCGTGTCTGCAAATTGAGAGTTTGATCTGGTTTAAATCCTAAGTCATATGACAAGGCTTGTTAAAGGGCCGTTTTTGACATTTAGGATTGCTACTTCCAATATGTGGCCCTAAAGTTCAAGTCTAGTTCCCAGAGGAGCATTGCGATTTTTCAGTCGCCTCATACTGGCATGCCAGATCTGACATGTCACTCTCCACAAGGAGGAACTGTACCCCTTAGACCCCACTTAGCCTCTCATACAGCCAAATCAGATCTAATACTTTGCACTGATGAGGGGCAATATCCCAAAACACCGTGTCTGCAAACCAAGATTCTGAACTGGTATAAATCTTAAGTCATATGACAAGGTTCGTTAAAGGGTGGGCATGACTTTTAGGATTACTACTTCCAGTAGGTGGCTCTAGCGTTCAAGTTTACTTCCTCTCTGAAGAGACAATTTGTATATTATATTTCCCTGAGGATCATTGCGGCTTTTAAGTCTCCTCATTACTGGCATGCCGGATTAGTTGTCACTCTCCTCCAATAGAAAACCTTAATCCTTAGACCCCTCTTAGCCTTTCATACAGCCAGATCACATCTCATACTTTGAGCTGCCAAGAGACAATACGCCAAAGCACTATGTGTGGTGTAAATCCTAAATCATATTGCAAGACTCATTAAAGGGTCGATATTGACTTCTAGGATTGCTGCTTCCAATAAGTGGCACTAGAGTTCAAGTCTACTTCCTCTCTAAAGAGACAATTTGCATGTTTCATTTTCCACAGGAGCATTGCGGCTTTTGAGTCTCCTCATTACTGACTGTCACTCTCCACAAGGAGAAACCTTACCCCTTAGACCCCACTTAGCCTCTCATACAGCCAGATCAGATCTCATACTTTGCACTGACAAGGGGTAATTCCTCGAAACACCATGTCTGCAAATTGAGGTTCTGGTCTGGTATTAGGTCATATGGCAAGACTTGTAAAAAGGGTTACTTTTGACTTTTAGGATTGCTATTTCCTATAGGTGGCACTAGAGTTCAAGTCCTCTTCCTCTCTGAAGAGACAACTACATATAGACTGTATAGACACACCCTTCTAGGATGGGACTGGTAACACCCAGCTACCAATAAGTTTATTCACACTTCTCCGAGGTATAGCAGAGTAACGGCATGATGCAGAGTTGTAGGAGGACATGATTCTGATCTGCTATTTCACATAGTATTTAATGAAACAGATGTCAGGAAGGCTGACAGATCCTCTTTAAGTGATCATAATCCCCATAGCCTGGGTCTTCCGGACAGTATTGAACATAATTCTAATCCAAGCAATTAGTTTGCTGCTTTATCAGTTGGCCGCACATCGGAGGTTTTTATGCTGACAGGCAGAGACGGTCCCTGGGACAGAGAGCGCTGAGTGGGCTAGCACCGCTATTGATGCAGACAGACACTTATTCACTGGAGTCCGGATGAGGACTTTCTTATTAGCTGACATAATTTACCGACCTCGTCCTTCCATCCATGCCAATGAAATTTTGTGCAGATCAAGAGATATTGCTGAGGAATGTGTGGCGTGGGGCTGATTTATACATTTTGCCTGTGCAAAATATGCTACAATAGCAAAAACACAACCAATAATGTGTTGGGGGGGGGGGCATCATTATTTAAAGTGTTGTATAACCTCTTTAATCTATGTATACTGTATAATTGCCTTGTGGCGTCTGCCATCACCTCCCGTGTCCGGTTGTCCCCATATCACAATGGGGTATTATGACATCACAGTCAGGAATTATAACATCACTATGGGGTATTTTGACATCACGATGGATATTACGGCATCATAATGGGGTATTGTTACATCATAGTGTGGAATTATGACATCACAGTGGGGTATTCTGATATCATAGTGGGGTGGTATGACATCATAGTGCACAGGGGAGAGAGACAGCGCACGGGGGGGAGAGACTGCCGCTGCCCCCAGTTCCACAGAGTGCGCCCACATCGTGACATCACCACCCTCCCGATGTGGTAGCATGGGGGCTCCATCTAGTGTTTAATAAAAGCATTGTACCCTTTAAACATTCCCTTTTTGTTAACAGTTTCCAAAGACTTTATCACACTGTCCTCCCTGCTGAAATGTTCCCTTTTCCTCTTCCTGGCGATCAATGGTATCGATGGAAAAAACCTGTAACAAAGTGTTTAATTTCCCTGCAGCACCACCACAGGCGAAATTAGGTATTACACACTGCCCATTGTAATCGATGGGCTGGTTATGTAATACAGGACAAGATGGGTCAGAGAGAGAGAGAGAGAGACCCTCTGTGTGGTTATTTCCAAAAGATAAGGATCCTGAATAGTGGATCCACCATCATCAGTTCAGAATTACCGTAAAGGGTACATGAGTCTTCTATATTGGCTATCCCATTATAACAGAGATATAAAACTTAATAGCATATGCTTTGTCAGATGGGAGTGAGTCAAGAGCCGAGCCAGGACCATACCCCACAGATGGGGGCTAAGTTACACAGCCAACATCTGTGCCAACAGCAGAGACCTGAGCTAGCACCAATTACTGCTATTTAACTATTTAAATGCCACAATCCATCTCTGATAGCGGTTAAGTGGCATAATCATTTTAGTGCCCATTACGTCATCATAAGATTGGTGGACGCGTTTGATACGTTTCTGCTGCGTTTTTTTATTGCTGCATTTTGCAGATGATTAGAGCGGCTGGCAATTGAAAAACGCAGCCCAAAAACGGGGCATGTTAATTGCAGGGACATTAAAAAAACGCAGGCAATTTCTGCAACAAAAACGCACATGTGGGCAGAGCTTTTGGAAAATCACATCGACTTTCATTACAAAGCTGCGGATGCTACATTTTTGATGCAAAAATGCAGCATAAATGCACAGTGGGCAAATAGCACTTTGGTAGGGCATTGGCCAGGGATTGTTTACTTTAACACATCACTAATTTAATTAAACTGTACTAGGAGTAAAGAGAAGATTTTATGCTTCATACTTAAGAAAATCCCTAAAATAGATGTTTTCATATCCTCCTGTACCGACTTTTTTTCCCCCCAAAACACCACAAAAGCTGATGGCTGGTAATGTAAAAAGTAGCTTTTCATTTGCCTAAAAAAGGTGCAGCAAAAACACACCAAAATGCAATGCGTGAACATAGCCGAATGCTGCAAAGAAGGAGAAGGTCAATTTTATCATATACTGTACTGCAGGATATAGAACAAGTCATCAAATGATGATCGCAGGTTCAAATGCCATAGGAAGGCTAAAAGCTAAATTAAAATTATTAATAAAAATATTTATAAAAGTTACTAAAATTGCAAAAAAATTTTTACACTAGTTCACCCATTTTGGACTTTTTGTACGGTGTCATTCAAAACCACAACTGGTTCTGCTCAAAACTAGATGGTTACGTTAAGGGAGAAAGAGTCAAGAGGAAGAAAACTACAGTGGAAAATCACCCGGTCTTAAGGGGGTTAAGCAGCTGATGAAAGTGCGGTGTGATCTGGCGAAGCCTTAAGGAGTGAGGCCATCAGAGGTTTTACTTAATTAGACCGTATAAGTTTAATGGCGATTTTGGCAGCGGCTGCGTCCAGCTGTGTACCCGGCCAGAAGTCGGATTCCAGGCCAATCACTTCATCCCCTATCACGTTACCGCTGCATCAGCATTTCCCAGGACATTCGATAACCCACCTCCGGTGGGAGGCAGGTGAGTCCAGTGTGAGAATCGGTGCCTTGTGTCATGATTAATGATTCATCGGCACATGACGTCGTCATCATCACCATCACTTCCCAGGACGGAAGTCTGCAATCTCTGCTGATATTATCGACAGAACTTGTATAAATATTTCTGGATGTTCACAGGCTTCCTACAGGCACTAGAGTGGCTGCTAACAGGGAACAATAGACTTCATTCTATCAAAGTTTGTTAAGTAGCCCTTGAAGGGCTACGTCATACACTCAAAATAGCTAAATGGCTACCGGCTCAAAGTAGGAATCTCCTGGAAAAAAAGAATTGGGCATTGAAATTCCAACCCTCCAATCCTCTCCCCTGACATCATCCTTTGGAGGAGTCAGGATGTCCCCGTACACAAGGCAATTAGACTGTGCCGCTGACCTTTAGCGACAACTAGTGCTCGGGTGCTGAATATTCGTAATGAGGAGGTCGGGCGAGTTTCCCATTGACTTCCATTATACTTGGTACTTGACTCGAATCCGTCTGAGCGTCCAACCTGCTCGTTACGAGTACTGAGCACTTGAGCAAGGTAGTGCTCACTCATTACTAGGAGAAACAATAGACCGATGCAATGGCAAAGAGCCGGCACAGGACCTTTATCTGGTTTTCTTATTTTGCATGAGCTTTAAGAGTTGGAGATCACTTTTAAAAAAAAAAAAAGGAAAACCCCTTTAAGTTATCACCTATTCGTAGGACAGGTAACATAGTATTTAAGGTTGAAGGTAGACTTTTAAGTCCATCTAGTTCAACCCATAGCCTAACATGTTGATCCAGAGGAAGGCAAAAAAAAAACCATGTGGCAACACTAAGCTCCACATTGGGGGAAAAAATTCCCTCCTGACTCCAGGTACGGCAATCAGACTAATTCCCTGGATCAATGCCCTATCAAAGAATCTAGTATGTATAACCGGTAATATTATAGTTTTCAAGAAAGGCATCCAGGCCCTTCTTAAATGTTAGTAGTGACTCACTCTTTACAACATTATGTGGCAGAGAGCTTCATAGTCTCCCTGCTCTTACAGTAAAGAATCTATAGTCTCACTGCTCATACAGTAAAGAATCCATAGTCTCACTGCTCTTACAGTAAAGAATCCATAGTCTTACTGCTCTTACAGTAAAGAATCCATAGTCTCACTGCTCTTACAGTAAAGAATCCATAGTCTCACTGCTCTTACAGTAAAGAATCCATAGTCTCTCTGCTCATACAGTAAAGAATCCATAGTCTCACTGCTCTTACAATAAATAATCCATAGTCTTACTGTTCTTACAGTAAATAATCCATAGTCTCACCTCTCTTACAATAAATAATCCATAGTCTAACTGCTTTTACAGTAAAGAATCCATAGTCTGACTGCTCTTACAATAAATAATCCATAGTCTCACTGCTTATACAGTAAAGAATCCATAGTCTCACTGCTCATACAGTAGATAATCCATAGTCTCACTGCTCTTACAGTAAAGAATCCATAGTCTGACTGCTCTTACAGTAAAGAATCCATAGTTTGACTGCTCTTACAATAAAGAATCCATAGTCTGACTGCTCTTACAGTAAAGAATCCATAGTCTCACTGCTCTTACAATAAATAATCCATAGTCTAACTGCTCTTACAGTAAATAATCCATTGTCTGACTGCTCTTACAATAAATAATCCATAGTCTGACTGCTCTTACAATAAATAATCCATAGTCTCACTGCTCTTACAGTAAAGAATCCATAGTCTCACTGCTCATACAGTAGATAATCCATAGTCTCACTGCTCTTACAGTAAAGAATCCATAGTCTGACTGCTCTTACAATAAAGAATCCATAGTCTCACTGCTCTTACAGTAAATAATCCATAGTCTCACTGCTCATACAGTAGATAATCCATAGTCTGACTGCTCTTACAATAAATAATCCATAGTCTGACTGCTCTTACAGTAAATAATCCATAGTCTCACTGCTCTTACAGTAAAGAATCCATAGTCTCACTGCTCATACAGTAGATAATCCATAGTCTCACTGCTCTTACAGTAAAGAATCCATAGTCTGACTGCTCTTACAGTAAAGAATCCATAGTCTCACTGCTCTTACAGTAAAGAATCCATAGTCTCACTGCTCATACAGTAGATAATCCATAGTCTCACTGCTCTTACAGTAAAGAATCCATAGTCTCACTGCTCATACAGTAGATAATCCATAGTCTCACTGCTCTTACAGTAAAGAATCCATAGTCTGACTGCTCTTACAGTAAAGAATCCATAGTCTGACTGCTCTTACAATAAAGGATCCATAGTCTGACTGCTCATACAGTAGATAATCCATAGTCTCACTGCTCTTACAATAAAGAATCCATAGTCTCACTGCTCTTACAGTAAATATTCCATAGTCTAACTGCTCTTACAGTAAAGGATCCATAGTCTGACTGCTCTTACAATAAAGAATCCATAGTCTCACTGCTCTTACAGTAAATAATCCATAGTCTCACTGCTCATACAGTAGATAATCCATAGTCTCACTGCTCTTACAGTAAAGAATCCATAGTCTGACTGCTCTTACAATAAATAATCCATAGTCTGACTGCTCTTACAGTAAATAATCCATAGTCTCACTGCTCATACAGTAGATAATCCATAGTCTCACTGCTCATACAGTAAAGAATCCATAGTCTGACTGCTCTTACAGTAAATAATCCATAGTCTCACTGCTCATACAGTAGATAATCCATAGTCTCACTGCTCTTACAGTAGATAATCCATAGTCTCACTGCTCTTACAATAAAGAATCCATAGTCTCACTGCTCTTACAGTAAATAATCCATAGTCTCACTGCTCATACAGTAGATAATCCATAGTCTCACTGCTCTTACAATAAAGAATCCATAGTCTCACTGCTCTTACAGTAAATAATCCATAGTCTCACTGCTCATACAGTAGATAATCCATAGTCTCACTGCTCTTACAGTAAATAATCCATAGTCTGACTGCTCTTACAATAAATAATCCATAGTCTGACTGCTCTTACAGTAAATAATCCATAGTCTCACTGCTCTTACAGTAAAGAATCCATAGTCTGACTGCTCTTACAGTAAAGAATCCATAGTCTCACTGCTCTTACAATAAAGAATCTATAGTCTCACTGCTCTTACAGTAAAGAATCCATAGTCTCACTGCTCATACAGTAAAGAATCCATAGTCTCACTGCTCTTACAGTAAAGAATCCATAGTCTCACTGCTCATACAGTAGATAATCCATAGTCTCACTGCTCTTACAGTAAAGAATCCATAGTCTCACTGCTCTTACAGTAGATAATCCATAGTCTCACTGCTCTTACAGTAAAGAATCCATAGTCTGACTGCTCTTACAGTAAAGGATCCATAGTCTGACTGCTCTTACAATAAAGAATCCATAGTCTCACTGCTCTTACAGTAAATATTCCATAGTCTAACTGCTCTTACAGTAAAGAATCCATAGTCTGACTGCTCTTACAATAAAGAATCCATAGTCTCACTGCTCTTACAGTAAATATTCCATAGTCTAACTGCTCTTACAGTAAATAATCCATAGTCTCACTGCTCATACAGTAGATAATCCATAGTCTCACTGCTCTTACAGTAAAGAATCCATAGTCTGACTGCTCTTACAATAAATAATCCATAGTCTGACTGCTCTTACAGTAAATAATCCATAGTCTCACTGCTCATACAGTAGATAATCCATAGTCTCACTGCTCTTACAGTAAAGAATCCATAGTCGCACTGCTCTTACAATAAATAATCCATAGTCTGACTGCTCTTACAGTAAAGAATCCACGTCTGTGATTATGATTAAACCTTCTTTCCTCCAGATGTAGAGGACGCCTCTTATCCCCGTCTCAGGCCTCAGGTGATAATAACTGAGTGGTTTTACTCCTGAGTAGAAATGAGTGAACCTTCAAAGATTCATTTTGGTTCATGTCGCCGAACTTCCAAGCATTGAGCAAACCTGTTTGGAGTTCGGGTGCTCGGGAGCATCTGTGCGGTGGGGTACAAGGCGGTGCTTGGCTCAGTGCAAGCTGCATGAAGCATTGGATCAGCTCATACTGGGGGTAAAAGCACAGGTTCTTGGTGTAGTGTTTGTCCTAAATTGATTGATGAAAAATATATATATAAAACACAACTCACCCTCCCACCCTACCACCTCCAGATGTGTTTTACTCATGGCTGGTTGTCTGTAGGTGGGGAGCTGAACTGACTTCCATTGCAGTTCAGGTCAAGTTCGGGGTCATGTATAGTGCACCGCCTGAACTGAACTTCACTCATCTCTACTCCTTTTTAGACCCTCCCCGAAAGCTAAAAAAGACACTTCTACCCCTATATTTGTATATAAATTATGTATTATGATCTAGCAACGAGTCTTGAGCTTCCCTACAGCACTCCCACAGGAAAAATGAGGTATTGCAACTTTCCTCCAAAGCAGGGGACATACATATATATATAATTTTTTTTGTTGTTTTACTTTTTTCCCCACTTTTCTTCTATATTGTGTTTATCTTTCTCACGTGTAAAGCTCTATGGGATAAATTGCGCTATAATCATAATAATAATATGTATTTTTCTTAGTGTTATATGATATTTTTTATTATTTTTATTTATTATATCCATGTTTAGAGCTAAAATGAGACTCCTGATTTTATGCATTTTAGGAATAAAGATGTAACCTATTTTCTTTTTCATTTTTTGATAATAATCCAGAGTTTCTGTTTATCTAAAAATTTAATTTTGCTGGATTTATTTTAAAAAAAGTGTTTTTTTCCTGCAATGTCTAAGGGGTTAACGCAGCGATCGCCCTCCGCTGTATATATGTCGTATTTTCCATCCATAATGAATGTGGCTGAGCGTGTCCGGTCCTGACCCGCATGTAATAAATGTGTTTATTTCTTGCAGGAGAAGTGTTTGATTATTTAGTGGCCCACGGGAGGATGAAGGAGAAGGAGGCGCGGGCAAAATTTAGGCAGGTAAAGAAGGAAAGAGGCGGCTATTTATAGTGTGTGACGTGTGTTCTGGTGGCGGTCTTCCAGGTGGTCTGCTCTGCATTAACCTCCGCACGCTCGCACTATGACTGGGGGGGTATAATAAGCCGGCGGTGGAGCGGGGTGTATTGATATTCGGAGCTATTTTTAGGCCGCCGTGTGCACTCGGTTTCCATTGCTGGTTAGTATAACTGGACCGGCTTCCTCACTGACGTCACGAACACGGCCGCACCACGTAGGACGCCTGATTGCCTCCTTGTGTCATTTCCAAGAAATTCAGGCGGCCGGCCCCTGTTCTGTGATCTCCGGGTACTGTTATATTGAAGCCAGATGAAGCTGAGCTAATCACTACATATTCTTATCTCAATTCTCACAGATGCAGTTTCGGACCCTGTAATAGTTAATGGCACATTTCCACTAGGACCAGGGACAAGTGTAGAGGTTGCAATCACACCCCTGCCGAGGAGCCTAGGAGGCCCCAAAAGTCACTTTGACTTATAGAAAAAGTCTATTTCTATTAAAGATTTGCAATTATTCGGGGCCCCGTTGGAGCTTTTACATCGGGGCCCATGAGCTTGATGCTACGCCACTGACTAGGAGCACGTGTCGATGAGCAAAAAAGCCCAAAAGTCAGCATACATAATTTAAACTGATCTCTATCGTACCGGTGTGACGTCCGTCTGAGGCTACAGGCACAAAAGGGCTATCTCGGACAGACTAGTCACAAGCTACTCCATTGGTCAGAACCCTGAGAAACCCTAACACCCTTTATCCCCTATACAGGGGTCTGGGTTACAACAGGGTCCAGGAGATTGCTGCTTATGGAAGAGCTGAAGTCCAGAGATAGAAAAGTCACCAAGCAGGGACAGAGCCGGGAGGTCAGGAGAAGGACAAAATCAGGATCTGATAGAGTAGTCAGGGAGCCGGGTCAAATCCGAAATGGCAGCAAGGTACAGAATTGCAAGGCAGAAGAAGAGTCCAAAAACAGGGTGAGGTAAAACACAGGTCAAGACAGGAGACTAGCCAGGGAACCAAAAGCTATTTCTGGCAGCTTCCAGCAGAAGGCTGAAGGCATTAGTAGGGTGTGGTGCTTTCTAATAGGCTGAAGCTTAGGAGTTAATGACTTCAGCTGGACAGCACACACCTCCACTCTGTCAGACTGTGAATTACTGCAGGTCCCACTCTAACCTTAGTGGATGGACAGATTCGGCGCTCACCAGTCTTCGGCTTCTACTTCTCTATCTCCAGCACCCAGCAGGGTGGATACGCCGGTGCCTGATGACTAGAACAAATGTCTATGTGGCAGACTCTGGTGGGGATGTGACAACTGGATCCCACAGAGAAAGTGCACCCATCAGTTCAAAGAATGCAATATAGGCAACAGGTACCTCTGCATCCTCTGAACGTCATCCCCCAGAGGCGGTAACAAAGGATTGCTATTGAGGGAAAGTCCGGACACCTTCGTACACCATCACGGTGGTCTGAGTACGGACCCAAACTTGACAGCCTTATCGGCATATACCAGGCGGCCGGTCCGGTAGACGTTGTTTCATGGCAGGTCCCATATCCCCTACTACTTTACCAGGCACAGCGCCATACTTTTGGCAGCACCCGTCCCTTTGACTGCAGCCCAGTCCTATTCCCCCCAAGTGCCTCCTTCACTTCGATCGGGGACTGCCACCAATATGATGCCACCAATAGAAGTTTTTCTCTTTGCCAAAAAGTAGTAGCCAATAACATGAAATAACTCAAAATCATCTGCTGGTGCGTCCCAGGCCTGTGGCAGTGCAGGGGTTAACCCTGTATACACCAGTGGGAATTATCAGCCGTGCATGAATGGAAAATCCTCCTCCGCCCCCAGTGGATTATTTTGCAGCCGGGCCGGTTCTCGCAGTAGATCCCGCGCTGCCCGGCTGGTGCGGGGATTCAGCTGTTGGCATTCTGCAGGGGTGAACGCTATAAATACCCAGCACGCAGGGCACGCTCACGATCTGTACCATCATTAGCCGCTGCTGTTGCCCATATACTTTCTGCGTTTACTACACTTTGGACGCTGTCCCAGTCCCTGGCGTTCTCATATGAGAAAATGTCTGGAAGTTCTGACATTCCTACAGCAAACTCCTCTCCGTAGACGCGGCATCTCTATGGTACATTGTATACTAATGCCTGGGATCATTAATCTGCTTTATGGCAGCCCTATTCTGTTGCATTGTACCCTTCCGGCAGAGTAGGATAAGAGCGCCACAGAAGTCCAGCCTGGATCCCGTGATTGGGTGTGTGGTCCACCCTATTGCAGGGATCAGAGAAAGCTCCGATCTTGGCTGTGACTTAATTAAAAGAGACTGCAGAATAATGAAGCAGGCCTTATTATGGGAGAGAAGAATAGGCAGATGTCCACAATGGAGCCAGCGATCGTTGTGTGGTCCACCCTATTGCAGGGATCAGAGAAAGCTCTGATCTCGGCTGTATGACTTAGAAGAGACTGCAGAATAATGAAGCAGACCTCCTTATGGAAGAGTAGAGTAGGCATGGATTTCCACCCAGAGTCTGATATCATTTGTCTGCTCACAGCTTAGCTCCTCTAATGGCAGGGATCAGAGAAGTCTCCGATCTCGGCTGTTTGTCCCCTTGATTATTGCTGGCAAGAGAGACTGCATCATAATCACAGAAGTTTACTCCTTATGGCCATGTACAATAAGTACTGACTTCTTGGAGTTCATGATCCGTCCTACTCCATTGGCAAGAATTGGAAGAATCTCATATCCTGGCTGTTTAACCCCTCAACCACCACCATCAAAAGAGACTGCAACATATTGAAACAGGCCTTCCTCTGTATGGCAGAGGAGAATAAATATGGTTCCGTTATCCACCCTGTCTGATTACAGCCCAACTCTTCTAATGACAGGGATCAGAGAAGTCTCCGATCTCGGCTGTTTAACTCAATTTAGATAGACTGAAGGATAATGAAGCAGATGTCCTTATGGCAGAGTAGAATAGGCACGGATATCCACCCAGGTGTCCATGATCAGATGCCGACAGCTTAGCACCTCTAAAGAAAGGGATCAGAGTAATCTCCAATCTTGGCTGTTTGTTTCCGATTGTGTGCCGTCATAAGAGACTGCAGCATAATCACAGAGGTCTCCTGCTTATGGTCGTATAGAATAAGTATGGTTCGGTTATCCGCCCTGGAGTTCGTGATCGACTCTCTGATGACAGCCTAGCTCCTACTCTATTGGCAAGGATTGGAAGAACTCTAATCACGGCTATTTATCCCCCTCAATCGTCACCATCAAAAGAGACTGCTCCCATATGGCAGAGTAGACTAAATATGGCTGAGTTGTCCACTCTGTCTCATGACAACCTAGAATATTGGCAGGGATCAGAGAAGTCTCTAATCTTGGCTGATTTTATCCCATGAGAGACCTTGAATGGAGAGTCCTCCTTATGGCAGTGTAAAACAATTACGACTTGGTCGTCCTCCCTGGAGTCGGTGATCTGATGACCACCTAGATCCTTTAATAGTGGGGATCAGAGAAATCTCTGATCTCGGCTCCTACCTTTATTCTGGACTTTTGAAAGCCAAACCGACCCCATCATAAATCAGTGGAGTCTTTAATTTCCCCTGCTCGCTCTCCCCCTAAGATAAGACAGAACCTGTGAAGGAGGCTCTTGATTAAAGGGGATGTCTGGGGTTAGAGAAACATGGTTGTTTCTTCTAATGAGTGATATTGGAGTTCTGCCCCATTTACTTCGATAGAGCTTGAGCTGTAATACCGGATGCAGCCTGCAGCCCGGGGTGGCGCTGTTTTTTGTAAAAAAAGACTCACAAGCTTTTCTGGTACTGTTACTGGGATGGTACTGAGCTGTAGTAACGGAAGGATCTTGCCCGGTGTCAGCCGTGGTGTCCTTCAATTTTAAAGGGATTGTCCCAAAATCAAACCTTATCACCTCTCCTGATTTTGGGACAACCCCTTTAACGGAGGGGTCAGACAGAAAAGGTCTAAAAATAATCAGTAAACCCTAAAAACATCTAAAAATAATACAGGAAGCAAATAAAAGCCGGCAACCAATCAGAATCCAGCGCTCGTTTTTATAGAATCTTTTGAAAACGGTATCGGTGGTTGCTATTGGCGATAACTGATAACTCCACTTCTCCATAAATCTCCCATTAATCTGCTTGTACATGCTGACTGTTTCCTCTCCCTCCTTTGTTTAGATCGTCTCCGCCGTCCAGTATTGCCACCAGAAGTGTATTGTGCATCGAGATTTAAAGGTAATTGTTACTTTTTTCCTTGCCTTTTTCAGATTTTCTTGTACATTATTTTTTTGCTTTTTTTTTTTCATTTTATTTTACATTTTTACGCTTGTTTAGCTGTTCATTATAGGGATGTGATGCAGGAGCTCCCTCTGGTGGCCCCTGTGTAAATTGCAGGACATAATTATAGGACTATTATTTTTCATTATTTTACGTTTTTTTAATAATTTTAGAGTTAAAAGAAATGTCTATTCCCAAATCTATTTATCCTCTGTATAAATAAAGGGATTATTCGATATCCCCTTGAATATTTCCAGTATTATTGGTGTTTTCTTTGCTTTATAATGACATAACCAGTTGCACGGCTATATGACAGTTTCCATAGCAGCACACCGTATAGCCGTGGTTCTGCGACTTATATCCAAGCAGGAGCCATTGGTATAAATATCGCTGAAGCATATTTCTCTCCTCCGGTCCGGCTTGGATGGTAATATAATACTTGATAGCGAGAGGGTTTGGTTGACATTAGGGATGGATTATAGGGATGACAAAAGGGGCTTCTGCAATATAGGGGCCTCGGAAGCCCAGTTCCCTCTAGTTATTTTCAATAACAATAAAAATCATATAATTATTGTATAAAAGTATTGTATGATGGGCGACTGCAGCTTTTCTCTTATTTATGACTACAGAAATCGCCAATTTAGGTTTTTATTGCTAATTGGAGTGAACTGCTGCAGTAAAGCATGTATGTATTGCCAAGGAGGAGAGATGATTAAATAGAAATATTCATGTTCCACGTCTCGTGACCACAGCACCAAAGATGTACCTCCCATAACTGCATTACACATGCACACCTCAATATTTATAATTTTCCTCTGGTGCCTGACAAGATTCTTTTGATGACAGCACACCGATATAGCAGGAAAAGCAGATCTCCGCCTCTT
The DNA here is from genome assembly GCA_033576535.1 of Allobates femoralis. Taxonomy (NCBI): domain Eukaryota; kingdom Metazoa; phylum Chordata; class Amphibia; order Anura; family Aromobatidae; genus Allobates; species Allobates femoralis. The sequence continues at coordinate 602,376,450 of JARQOC010000001.1, read as the reverse complement.
CATACACAAAACCTAGTCTGGTTGTCTTCCTTACCAGTTTCGAAGGAGTCCTAGCTTCAATGAAAAGTTCTCTTTCTATTTAATTAACTTTCTCACCTCACCATTTACAACTGATCCCATATTTTCAGTGTGTTGATGGGTGGATGTCCCTTCAGAGAGATATCTCATAGATTTATGATTTTTCCATGACCCGTTACATAAAAGTAAAAGCGATAAACAAGAGAAAAATACTAGACCTGGTGTCACGGAAATGACGCAGATGTATAGAGAGAAGAACTGCAAGGAAATATGGGACAATCCTCCATAGTAGTGCATTTCCAGTATTAAACATCAACCCAAAATCTGTTTTAATTAAAGAATAGTCTCTCCCAGATACCTCCCCTTACTGACATCAGATGGGGCGGGCCATGGGATGTGGCTCTGGTCTGTAGACAATTATGGTATCTTTGCCCCTGGGGGTCTCAGGAGGACGATTTTAATGTCATATTTCCTATCATAAGGAAACATGACATATGTATTGTCACCCATCTGCTCAAATTTACCGTAATTTGGGGCTGATGCGCAGAAAGCACAGAATACATTTATCCCCCCTTGTGATCACGATGCCAAATATGTGTCTCCCATAAGTGTAGGATCTACCATTTCCACAAAACCCACCCAAATATTTATAGCTGAAGAACCGGTGCGGTGCCCATCCATCTACTGTATTTCTTTAGAAAGGGAAAAAGAGTTCTGCACACATGGGTGAATTTTCACACCTTATAGCCCCTTTCACAGACTTTGTCTCCTTCCAACAGATAACCTATTACAGTTACCCCTTCACCCCAGGGGGTAGTAGATGAACGGGTCACATGTAGTGTTAGAGTGCAAGCTCTTGTTTCATTTCCAGATTATGATGAAGCTATGTTTTACTAGATTGGTTCTCTTTTACCATTACATCATGAAATCTCCCCCTTTTAGAGATGGCATGGGAGACCGATTTTCAGATCGTCTTCCAAGCCCATCTCAACACAACCTCCCCAGATCCCAAAGTACCCTCTCTTGGACTCAGAGGTGGGTTTTCCCACAAGGTCCCTCAACTTAATATGGGCATCTTTTACCATTACATTATTACACAGCTATACCGGTCACAGCCTATGGACAAGAGGGGAGCTGTTTCTGTAAGTGACGCATACACCTGCCCAGCCTCAGGGGGACCCTCACATTACTTCATTGGGGGAGATCATGGACATGAGCCAATCTGAAAAATGCTTCACCCACAGGATTAGTCAGACCCCGACTAAATGCAGAATAACTTGTTCCTGTAGAGACATCTAATGCTCCCTCCCGGCAGGAGCTCATCATTAGCTCAGAAGCTGGGATGTCCTCCATGTTCCTGCTCATATGTTTGCATAATGGGCACAATACGGGGTCCGGCGGTTAGATGCTCCATGCAGACCCCAAACTGAGCACATGTAAAGGATTAATGATCTCTTCTGTAAACAGGCAGAAAACCTCCTGCTAGACGCAGACATGAATATCAAGATAGCTGATTTCGGCTTCAGCAACGAGTTCACCATCGGGAACAAGTTGGACACGTTTTGTGGGAGCCCCCCGTATGCCGCACCTGAACTTTTCCAGGGGAAGAAGTACGATGGGCCCGAGGTGGACGTGTGGAGTCTGGGGGTCATCCTCTATACACTGGTCAGCGGGTCATTGCCCTTTGATGGACAGAATTTAAAGGTAAGGGGGAAAATATCCACAGGGAGGGGTTGATGGATAACGGAGAGAGGCGGAGTAGGGTTTAGTGCAGCTCCTAGGCCGGTCTGACATCAGATTGCACTGTAGATAGACAATACTGGATCATGGAGATGGATGGCTGCGTATCCCCCGACACAGTTCCCTTCGTCGCTCCCATAAAAATACTGCTGTCCTTTTTTGGAATAGGGGGACAACATCGATCCCAGTTCTGCTGTCTTCTTCTTCTCGGTGTCTGCCATGTGCGATAACCTGACACTTTCTGTATTTTAGGAACTACGGGAGCGAGTCCTACGAGGAAAGTACCGTATACCCTTTTATATGTCCACGGACTGTGAAAACCTTCTCAAGAAACTGCTGGTCCTGAACCCTGTGAAGCGAGGCAGCTTAGAAGTAAGTCACCGGTGGACCCCCGCCATCAAATCATTCCCACTATGGAAACTCATGCAAGATTACAAGAGCAAAATGAAGCCTAACATGTGTGGTGCCAGCGAGCAGATGTACACACTTACATCTCCTCCTTCCCCAAAATTGGCACTAATCCATACCGATCCATTTCACACAAGTTTCGCCCTTTTGATGGAAATTTTTCTAAACCTATATATACATTTCATGCAGTTTTTATTTTCTCTACTTTCATTAAATTGTAGTCCAGTACATGGTGGTCTCACGGGTTCCTGAGTGCGGTCACATCACACTCACCAACTCTTCTAGGAGACTAAGGGGAGAAAAGGCAAATCTCCCAGCTCCATATTGTCCACCTGTCCCCCTCCTGGACTCCTCCTGTGCAGCGATATCCAGGAGTGGGTCTGGTTTGGGGTCTTTCATTTGAAAAGGGTCTTGTCTGGGGGTCTGTATATTTGGGGCGATTTGGCCTAGGGCAGTTGATCAACAAACGTTGACTCTCCCAGCTGGTATGAAACTACAACTCCCAATATGCCCGGACAGCCACCTGACACCCCGTCAAGGAATGCTGGGAGTTGTAGTGTGTTCAAGGCTTTTGATCTATGTACTCTGGTTTCGTATATAGGGGTGTGGTCTGGGGTGAGGTTTTTTTTCTGAAGTCTGCCTAAATAAGTGTGGAGGGGGCTTTATATACAGAGTCTGGGGTCCGTAGAGATGGGGAACTGTGCTCTGGAGTATGTACAAGGAGGGCTCTGATCTGGGTCTGGAGAATATAAAAAGGGGGTGTGTATATAGGGGGTCTCAGGACAGGCAGTGAGGGATCTGGCCTGCAAAAATATATTCATGGGGGTCTTGTCTTGGAAGTGCATACAAGGGGTCTGATCTGAAAAAATGTACATTTGGCGGGGGGAGAGGGAGATCTGGTTCAGGGTGCGTACAGATAGGGGTCCGCTTCTGTAGGAAGTATAGATAAGCAGGGAGTCTTGTTTCTTGTCTTGGAGTTTGAGGTCCATATAGATTGGGGGTTCCGGTTTGGATAGATGGAGGAGGGGGGTCAGTCTGGGATGTTTATAAGGCAGCAATTATAGATCTGTTTAAAGGGGGAAAAGAGATGTGTTTGGGGGTTAGTTTAAACAATGAGGAGGGCGGTCTATCCTGCGATTTGTACAAATGGGGTCAGGTTAAGGCCTGGTGTAGGGTCTTTATAAAAGGGAGTCTGATTTGGAATATTTATATGGAAGGGAGGGCGTGATCCAGCACATGCATATCCAAGGGCTTCTGCCTGGGATCTGTATACATGAAGGACCTCTGACTATAGATCTGGGTTTGCCTGAAGTCTGTGTACAGGACTGTTCCGGGGTCTGTCATTTGGGGGGGGTCACACATCATCACACAGGGGGCGCCGCTCACATCAGAGCTTTACATTAATGGCAGCTTTGTTGTAATGGAGGACACTCTTTTTTTTCTCTGCAGCAAATTATGAAGGATCGGTGGATGAACGTCGGCTACGAGGACGATGAGCTGAAGCCGTACACCGAACCTGAACCAGATAACAATGATACAAAGAGGATAGGTGGGTGACACCACAGGTGGGGGAGGGGGTATAATTACTGGGGTAATTAGCAGAACATTGAACATAAATCTGCCGCATTCTATGGAACATCAGATCCATTTCCATCCTCCAATGAAGAACATTCACATAGGGGATCTCGCCTCTGGGACATCAGAGGTTATATGGCTGCAGGTCGTCTCATCGGGATTCCTCCTTTAACGTGTTCATCTCCACAAGGGTCACATGTCCGGGGGGGATTGTGGGGTACAAGGTTTTTACTGCAGATCTGAATGTTATTTTCCATTCTGCAGATATCATGGTGACGATGGGATTTTCTAGAGAGGAAATCACCGAGGCTGTGGTCAATCAGAAATATGATGAAGTGATGGCTACTTACCTCCTGCTGGGGAGAAAACCTCCTGAGGTAAATATCTGTCTGTCTGTATGTCCATCTATCTGTCTCCTCCATCAATCCATCTATCTAAGCCGCAAAGTCTGGACCACTGGACTATTATGTATTTAATATAATAATAAATAATAATAATTTTATATATAACACCAACATATTCCGCAGCACTGTACAAATAAGCAGGAACATGTGCAGACGATGGAGTGAGGACCCTGCTTGCAAGCTGCAATCTATAGGAATATAGGGCAACACAATAGGTAGACCTTGTTCGCCATGTACAGTCCAGCCATTATTATAATAAATAGGGGGTTCCATATAAAGCTGCAGGATCCGTCATCAGCCGGGGTCAGTTTCCAAGTACTACTGTGTGCACGGAGGATGTGGAGACCGATGAATAGGAGGGAACAGGTTATTTTTAATATTTATAAAGAGTTAACAGGAGAGAGTTATGCTACTGAGTTGAGGTGACAGTCCTGTCTAATGAGATGTGTTATAAAAGCTCGCTTAAAGACATGGGGGCTAGGTATTTGTCAGATCATCTGGGGTAGTGCATTCTAGAAAACTGGTGCAGCACAAGAAAAGTCTTGGAGAGGGAAGTGGTAGGTTTATGGTATGGTATATTGTTAGATCAGTTACAGAATGCAAACAATGGACTGGGTGATAGAGATGAGGTGCAGAATCTGGAGGCTTTGTGGGTAGAGTGATCATTTTTATTGGACTCTGTAGCAAATGGGTAACCAGTGCAATGACTGGCACAGGATAGAGGCATCAGTGTAGTGGTTTCATACATAAATATGAAATAAAAAATGCCAGCAGTGCATTTTCAAGAAAAGTATAAAATAGTATATATTTCAAGCTAATGTACCCAATGTTTTGTTGCTGGCAGTGAACCTCACTTAAACAAAGCTCCTTATTGGAGACAAAATGTTGTGTATATGGGTTTGGAATAGATACCATACTTTTTGGGAGTGCTGCTATTTTTTATTTTATATTTTTCCCATCATTACACCCACCGATGCCTCCACCTTGTCCCAGTCATTACACTGGTTGCACATCCGCTACAGAGTAAATATAAACTTATCACTCTCACCCACAAAGCCCTCTATCCTGTAGAAAGTAGATGAAGGGTTAATAAACACACTGCTGAAAGCCACAAAACATCAGATAATAAGTTATAACATTGGTTTAATTGTCTGCGCATTTCTGGGCTTTTTGGCCCCCTTCCTCAGGACAAAGCCCTGCACCGCCCTATGTCTCCTCCCTCATCTCTATCACCTACCCGTCCTCTCTACAGTCCTGCACCGCCCCTACATCTCTGTCTATAACCCTACATGTGCTCTCTGTTCTGCAGCTGATCCGAAAGTAACATAGACCTCGTACCTCCGTTTTCAAGACTCGTGCTGCACCAGTTTTCTAGAGTGCACTAACCTGGACGATCCGACTAATTCCTAGCACTCATGTTTTTAGGCATGCTTTAAAAACATATCTCTTTGGACAAGCCTTTCACCTAAACCCTTATTTATTATAATGATGGCTGGACCTTACATGACGAGCGTGTTCTACCTACAGTGTCCCCATTTTCTTTTAGACCCTCACTCCTTCTGTAACTGGGGAACTTTGTGATACTCCTCATTATCTTTATTGTCTATACATGTCTCCCTTAATGGTATAGTGCTGTGGAATATGTTGGTGCTATTGAAATACAATTATTATTATTTATTATCTTCATATTTACCATCTCTCATCCTTTCTGCCTTATTGCACAGCTGTAATCCTCTACTCACTATCAGGGCTCCGAACATTTAAATAACTAAAAAAAAAAAATCACAAAAATAATCAGTCCCAATATAATATTCATCCTGGTACCGTCCGTCCATCCCGTGTCCAGGCAGTGTTGTCAGCGGCACATTAGTCTCTCCATGTACAACAGTGCCACCTGCAGGCCAGTATGATGTACTACACCTCCACTTACCATGTTTACACAGAAGGACGTCAAACCTTTTCCAGGAATATTTTAATACCACGCTGCAGTACACACGGGCAATTTTCAGGCTTTTTGGGATCTTGGCAGTCAGTAATAATCCTGTTTTATCTTGCAGTTTGAAGGCAGTGAATCTCTCTCCAGTAGTAACCTCTGTCAGAGGTCCCGGCCAAGCAGCGACCTGAACAACAGCTCCGTGCCATCCCCTGCTCACATGAAGGTCCAGAGGAGTATATCCGCCAATCAGAAGCAGCGGCGGTTCAGCGATCACGGTGGGTCCACACCCTTATATTTCCCTTATATTTCTGCATGTGTTTTCCCTTGTAGCATTGTCAGTGCTGAGCTTCCTACCACTCTCCAAAATCATTCAGGAGGAGCCCCGCCCTGGAACACATAGAATGGGGTGACCATTTATACATAGGGGAAGGCGGGAAACCTCACCTCCCTCCAAATATGAGGAGGACATGCAGAACACATTGAAATGGATTATTCATTGCGATCTTTGAGGTCGCACGTGATTTAGGTGCCATTGACTTCAATGCAAGATAGAATCCCATTAGTAAAACTTGTACAATTAAAGGGATATTCTCCCATCAGCTCTTTCCATCAACATCAACGGGAATCTTAAAAATAGCCGAGCACAAGACCCCCCTCCATTCACATCATCTACATCCAGGACAGGGGCTGTCATAGACAGTGCATTGGGTTTTCCAATGTACTTAGCAACAATCCAAATATGGCAGGGACTTCCCAATTTTTAGTTGCAAGTTTAAGGATATCCCAGGCTAAAAAAGAGAAGGGTAAGCCTGCCCCCAACATGAGAAAGAAGCAGCGATTCTGAACAGGGCTTGGAAACACTCTATGAGGCCTGGTCTTCTATAGACACCATTAGTGTCAGTCCACACTGCATACCTGGCATTCTCTTCATGAACCTGGATGAGCAATTCTTCCGGCACCCATTCCCTTTTGGATTAAGCAAAAATGAAACACTGTTTTTATTAATTTGTAATTATCATCAGTCAGAAAAGCCAAATGTAATGGAGACCTGCGGGTATAGCTGTATGATATAAATGGAAGAACCAGGACGGGGAGATCTGGAGGACAGGGCTTAATTGCAGCATCTGCCTCGTCCATTAAGAGGATCAATACTTAACCCTTTCCCCAGAAGTGAGACTGATGACGGTGTCGTTCGGTTCACTGGAGACAAGTCGAAATGATCTCCTTTTTGTTTCGTGTATCTCAGGGTCTCAGAAATGATTATTGATGTGAGTTTATGTCATTCGCAGCCGGCCCGTCCATCCCGCCATCCGTGTCCTACACGAAACGAGGACAGGCGAATAGCGTGGAAAGTGAGCAAAAGGAGGACTGGGACAAAAATGGCTCCCGCAAGCTCAGCAGTGCCACAGTAGGGTCTAAAGGGGAGGTGACTGCTAGCCCCCTGTCAGGTCCAGAGAGGAAGAAATCCACCACTGGCCCAAGCGTAAGTTACAGGTTCTATCCATCCCTTCCTCTATCCCAGCCCACCTTCCTCCATCCATCCATGACATTTTCCATCTCTCCATCCATCCATCCATCCATTCATCCATCCATCCACTCATCCCTCCATTCTTCCCTCCTCCATCTATCCATTTATCCATTTCTCCCTTCATCTATCCATCCCACCATTTCTCAATCCATCCCCCTCTTCAGCTGTAGCTCCATCCATTACTTCAATCATTTCCATCCATTCGTCCATCCATTCCTTCATCCAGTTAGTCCACCATTCATCCAGCCCTCCCTTCACCCCTCCCGCCCTTCCTCTCTTCCTATCTCCCTTCATATATCCATTCATCCCTCCTTCACTCCTCCCTCCCATCCTCTCTTCCTACCTCTCTCCATCTAGCCTACCTCCCTCCATCTATCCATTCATCCCTCCATTCATCCATCCATTCCTCCATCCGTCCCTCCTTCCATCCATCCACTCCTCCCTTGATATATTCCTCTCTCCATCCTCCATCCATCCCCCCACCATCAATTCCACCCTCCATTCTTCCATTCATCCATCCATCCCTCCCTCAATGTATTTCTTCCTCCCTCACTCCATCCCTCCCTCCATCCATCCAATCCCTCCCACTATCCAATCCTCTGTCCATCCATTCATCCCTCCTTCTATTCATTCCTCTCTCCATCCATCCCTCCTTACATCCATTCCTCCCTCCATCCATCCCTCCCTGAATCCCTGCCTCCATTGATTAATCCATCCATCCCTCCCTCCATCCCATGTGCTTTATGGCCCAGTACGGACCAGTGGATCTCTTAGGATCTGTTCACACATAGCAGATCATTGACGCGCTGTCGATTTTAAAAATCTTCCAGAAAATGTTCGCAACGTAGAAGAGATTTGTTGGAAACTTTGTTTGATTTTACTTAATGGGTCTTGTTTTATGTTACGAGTTTTCCTCATACTAACCTATTGTAAAATCTGCAGCCACATGTGAGCATCACTCATTTCCAGCTGTCATCACGCCTGACGCTCCTTCTCTCCTGTGTCTCTTGTCCTCTTACAGAATAGCCTGTTTCCCGGCAGCGGGATGACGAGAAGAAACACTTATGTCTGTGAACGCACTACTGATAGACTCAATGCTGTACAGAACGGAAAAGATAGCAGGTGAGTAGCCCTCAGCCCTGTGATCTGTATGAAGCAGGAGGCTCAGGCTGAACAGATGGGGGATGACTGTAATACATGGAGTCAGGCCTGATGGGAGAAGTGAGAACGTACTGGAATTATCTGCGAATGCTATTGGAGGAGCGGTGGTAATGACGGTCTGTCAGGTGGAGGATCTTTCTGATTTTCCTTGCAGTTAAGCTGTCATATGCAATCTGAAAATAGCAACAATTACACCATTACTCAGAGATAATCATCGCTCCTCTGCCAGGATTAATCGTAGACTTCTCCACCAGAGACACATGTCACTTACACGCCACATAGAAAAAGCTTATAATTCTTGCTTTTATTTTTGCATCTTTTGGGCTATTTTAATGTTTCTTTTTCTAAAAACTAATTTTGTTTTTGGCATGAAAAAAACCATGGAGGAATAACAGAAAACAATTATCCGTTGTCTTCAGTTGTTTCTCCTGGAAATGAAAATGTATAAATAAATATAGAAAGGGCAGTGTAATATCCTGTAGGATTACTCAATTATTTTAGCGGATGGGGGCACAGACAGACTGAAACCAGTTTTAAAGGGAACAAGTCTTTATATATGTATCACACGTAGTTCTAGCATGAAAATGAAAATAAGAAAGTCTCTAATATTAGTTCTCAGAAGAAAAAGAGGATGAAGAAAAACACAGTCCAAGAATAATAAACACCCAGAGGCCTTATTAGTGCAGTGCATCTTTTAAAAGAGCCTGGAATGTCCAGAGAGCTGCGTCTGCACAATAAACAATAGTTCAGTAAGTGCTGGCAGAGCACACGAGGCTTACATGACACTGGGCTTGGTAAAACAGAAGCAGGGTCAGGGAACTAAACACATAAGGATGAGAGTATAGTCTGGCTCGATCTCTCCTAGGTGCACACAGGATAAAAAAGGGGGCTTAACTTATAGTAGCTATCCCTGGCACACTTACAAGAAGAACTAGAATGAGGTTTTTCTTTTGAAGACATTCATTCAACGTTTCGGCTCACATGAGCCTTCATGAAGAATGGATCTATACAGTCAAACATAAATGAAAACAAAACACAACAAAAGGCGGTTGTCATTGACTTTCTGACAATCTAGTGTTTTTGGAAGGTGAACGTGGGTGATTGGTGTCTTACTGTGAGGTGTAAAATGGTTACTAAAATATAGAGTGACGAGTCTAAATGGCGTTAGGTGATACAGTGAAGATGTGTGAGAAAATGCGAGGGAAGTAAAGCAATGGAAGAATGAGGAGAAAGGTAGAGAAGAGGGTAACACACTATTTATGTTTGACTGTATAGATCCAGTCTTGGTAAAGGCTCATGTGAGCCGAAACGTTGAATGAATGTCTTCACATAAGCACTGCGAGTAAAAACCTCAAAAGAAAAACCTCAATCTAGTTTTTCTTGCAAGTGTGCCAGGGATAGCTACTATAAGGGAACTAAACACAGACAGCTGAAAACAGGAGAGGAGCTGGAGTCAGGTGAGATTGCAGAGGCGGGTCAGCAGGTGATGGAGCAGACTGGAAAAGCAACAGGGAGCTAGGAATTCGAACTGAATACTTGAGCATAACAGACAGTAGACTGAGTTTTATAAAGGCAGAGAGAAGGATCACATGAACAACACCATCTTGAAAAATGACAAGACGGCGGAATATCAATAGAAGATCCAGAGTCCTGACATCCTAATTCTTAGTAATACATCTTATATCTTGGGATCACAATGCTGGTGAAGAACCCTCTAATTGCCAAAACATTGAACTTCCTCCTCCATTTCGAAGGAGGGCAACGTTGCAAAATCTCTGGGTTTGTCACAGATCAGAGAGATCACCTGCACCACTGCCGCTCTATTCAAAATAGAAACTTCTGGAGATTTTGGCAATGGAATCCCACTGATCCTCTTCCGCTTTAAATCTTGTCCTTACTCCCATGTTCTGTTTTGTTACCTGAAGCCCCCACCATCTTCCGTCAGCATCGCTGGCAGCTTTTCCTGCCCGTGGTGCCACATTCATCCGACACACTTCTTAATGGCTTTATGAAGCCTTGATGATAATGGGAGTCCTGGTTGTTTTTCAGCTTAACAGAGATGTCTGCGGGCAGCACATCCTCTACCGGGTCCGCTGTCCCCTCCACACGGCCGCGGCACCAGAAGTCCATGTCAGCCTCAGGACATCCCATTAAGGTCACCTTACCTACTATCAAAGATGGTACAGAAGGCTTCCGGCCAAGGTATGTATATCCACTGCTGAAGACTCGTGTCAGTGTACCTGAGCTGAGAAATGAATGCGGTCAGTGAGGATGTGGGTCCTCTGTGTACCAGGCTTTTTTTGTGTTAGGCTACTTTCACATCAGCATTTTATGCCGATCACGGCAAATCCGGCAGCTCTGCCGCCCAATGGCTGACTTGCGACAAGCCCCATTCATTCCCTATGGGACTTGAGCAAGGTCAGGTGCAACAAGTGCGATTTTGCCAGATCCAGCAAATCCGGCATTTGTGACGAAGGAAAATAAAAACGCTGCTAGCAGCGGTTTAATTGTGCTGCCGCAAGTGCCAGATCTGGCAAAACTGCACTTCCAACACCTGACTGCAAGTCCCATAGGGAATGAATATGGTTTGCTGCAACTCAGCCATTATGCGGCAAAGCTGCCGGTTCTGTAATGAACAGGCAGAATTGCAGATCTGAAAGGTGCCTTACATATATAATTTTTAATGTTTTGCTTTTTTTTTCATATCACAATCTTTAAAAATAGTAATTAGTAAACTTATACTTATCACTCCGGCCACTGGGGATTTTTTAGACTTAGTATTCCTGTCCTTTCCATATGAGTTTTCAGCAATGTCATTATCATCAGAGGCAGGATTACAGTGTCAGATAATACCTCTATAGACAACTAATGACACAGGATAACACCTCTATATATAGTAGATAACACAGGATTCACCATTCACAATAGGTGATATCACAGCTCACCTCCTCCTGTACAATGACTGATCACACCTCTATATACAGTAGATAACACAGGATCCACCATTCACAATAGGTGATATCACAGCTCACCTCCTCCTCCTGTACAATGACTGATAACATCTCTATATACAGTAGATAACACAGGATCCACCATTCACAATAGGTGATATCACAGCTCACCTCCTCCTCCTGTACAATGACTGATAACACCTCTATATACAGTAGATAACACAGGATCCACCATTCACAATAGGTGATATCACAGCTCACCTCCTCCTGTACAATGACTGATAACACCTCTATATACAGTAGATAACACAGGAACCACCATTCACAATAGGTGATATCACAGCTCACCTCCTCCTACTGTATGATATCTGATAACACCTCTGTATACAGTAGATAACACAGGATCCACCATTCACAATAGGTGATATCACAGCTCACCTCCTCCTGTACAATGACTGTTAACACCTCTATATACAGTAGATAACACAGGATCCACCATTCACAATAGGTGATATCACAGCTCACCTCCTCCTGTAGAATGACTGATAACACCTCTATATACAGTAGATAACACAGGATCCACTATTCACAATAGGTGATATCACAGCTCACCTCCTCCTGTACAATAACTGATAAAACCTCTATATACAGTAGATAACACAGGATCCACTATTCACAATAGGTGATATCACAGCTCACCTCCTCCTGTACAGTGACTGATAACATCTCTATATACAGTAGATAACACAAGATCCACCATTCACAATAGGTGATATCACAGCTCACCTCCTCCTGTACAATGACTGATAACACCTCTATATACAGTAGATAACACAGGATCCACCATTTACAATAGGTGATATCACAGCTCACCTCCTCCTGTACAATGAGTGATAACACCTCCATATACAGTAGATAACACCGGATCCACCATTCACAATAGGTGATGTCACAGCTCACCTCCTCCTTCGCAATGATCTTTGCACATGTTCATTAGATGCTTCAGTACAATAGCTTGGGTCTGAGTCCCGTTATTGCTGCTAATGTACATGTGTATTAACTGAAACAACAAAAAGTTAGTGTTTAAAAATACGCCCCGGTGGTCAGTATGAAAACTGCATCAGTTTTATTTGTCAATACAGATTGTGATATGAAGGGAAGAAGCGACTGACAAAAAATGTAAAAAAAATAAAATAATTCATAATAAAAAGCTGATTTAAACTATAGAGGATTTTCTGATGATTTAACCCTTTGAAAGACCATCCTATTTAGAAAAATATATTGCAATCTCTGGCTAACACGGTATAAATATTCTTTACCTCATCCTATTTAGGGGTTTCTTCTAGCTGATCTCTAACTCCTGCCATTTCTGTAGAAAGTAGTCATCAATATCTGAGTCCTGGACAACCCCTTTAACACTCCCTATGACAGAATGGAGAAAAAAGCAGCAATTCCACCATTTTTGTTGTGTTTTAAAGATATAGCTAACCCTCTGGTAGGGCCTTCAAAGGTGAACTAAGATTGCAGATATGGGGGTCATTGTAAGGCCCCTAACCGCTATCAAGCGACACAAGTAGACCCACAGAGATGCTGCAGCCAATAGCAACTGTGGAATCTAAGAGTTTAAGGCTACATTCAGACACAGCATTTTTACGGATCCGTTTTTGCAGTGAAATATAGTGACGTCCATCAGACACATGGGTAGGTCCTACAAGCACCAAACAGACAACTCACAGATCATGCAGCCTCTGGGATGAGGACTTCACCAGAGGTCACAGGAAGGTAAGGAATTAGCGCAGCAGATAACGCCAAAGAAATTGCCAGCTCATTCTTTTTTTTAGCCAAAAAACGGATCCTCACATAACAAATCTTGCAATGCCTTGACTTTGCTGGGATGCTCAAAGTCACTGCATTTCACTATGTAGCCTTAGATGAGTCTGTCAGCATAAAACGACTGTTCAAACCAAGTACGAGCGCCCAGTGCACCCTTGGTGTGGCCAAGCAGTTTAGCACAACTTCCCGTCCACTTGTTTTTTTTTAACCTTTCTCTGCCCTTTTTTTCTTTGATTGATAGCTTTGGCTTTATGAGAGCCAGAAAAGGGTAGTATTAGATGGAAAAGAAATACAAACAAAGTTGCTCTGAACTGCTTCTTGTACCAGGAGTCTTGAACTGCGGTCCTGCTGTATAGGAGGCAGATACACTAACAGTGATCACAGGCTCCACTGCTATCTATGATAAGAGTCTACATACCTCAAGGATGCCTTCATATATTTATTTTTAATTAGCCACTTGTACCAGGTTTTAAGTAACTCTTGAACTCGGGACCTGCTGTATGATCAGTCCTGATGTATAGGAGGCAGAAACACTAATAGTGAGCACAGAGGCTGCACTTCTATCTATGATAGGAGACTACATACCTCAAGGATGCCTTAATATCTTTATTTATTATTCAGTCACTTCTTGTACCAGGTTTTAATTAACTCATCAACTCCGGACCTGCTGTATGATCACTCCTGATGTATAGGAGGCAGAAACACTAATAGTGATCACAGGCTCCACTGCTATCTATGATAAGAGACTGCATGCCTCAAGGATGCCTCCATATATTTATTTTTTATTCAGTCACTTCTTGTACCAGGTTTCTACTCCAAATCTGCTATATACAGTTGTGCTCTATAGTTTACATACTCCGGTAGATTTTTTGCTTTCTTGGCCTTTTTTCAGAGAAAATGAATGATAACACAATAGCATTTTTCCCACTCATGGTTAGTGGTTGGGTGAAGCCATTTATTGTCAAACTACTGTGTTTTCTCATTAAATCATAATGACAACCAAAAACATCCAAATGACTCTGATCAAAAGTTCACATACCCTGGTGATTTTGGCCTGATAACATGCACAGATGTTGCCACAAATAGGTTTGAATGGCTAATAAAGGTAACGTCCTCACCTGTGACCTGTTTGCTTGAAATTAGTGTGTGTGTGTGCGCATAAAAACTGAATGAGTTTCCGGGATCCAGACAGACTCTTGCATCTTTCAACCAACCACTGACGTTTCTGAATTGTGAGTCATGGGGAAAGCAAATTCATTTTCATTGGAACTGTGTAACACAGGAAAGGGATACAGAAACGTATCCAAGGAATTGATAATGCCAGTCAGCAGTGTTCAAACTGTGATTAACAAATGGAAAATCAGGGGAGGCAGAAACACTAATAGTGAGCACAGAGGAGACTGAATACCGCAGTGTGCTAAGAATAATGTGCTAACAATAATGCACTTTATTAGTAAGGAGACCGCCATGACTCCACCGTCTCATTTCTAACGGATCTGTAAATGATTTTCCAGCAGTGCAAACCAGCGAGTACCGGCCACGTCTCCATCTGCACACAGTATTAGTACGACTACCCCGGACCGGACTCGATTTCCTCGCGGGAGCACCAGTCGCAGCACTTTCCACGGAGAGCAGCTCAGGGATCGTCGCACTGCTACATACAACGGACCACCGGCATCGCCCGCCCACGAGACCACACAGTTCTCACATACTAGAAGAGGAACGTCCACCGGTATTATCAGCAAGATTACCTCCAAGTTTGTGCGAAGGTAAATAGCCAATATGTGGAAATGAATGAAGGCAGCCTGCAGGTAGGGCACATAGAATAGTCAGTCGGAGGCCGTCAGGTTGGGGTCCGAACCAGTCATTATATTTGTGCCCATGTAATGTCGAAAAAAATGACAAAAATTAATATCGATGAAACTTATACAATGCCCGACTCCATATTTATGTAGTCACAATAAAGTCTTCAAAATATTACCTGCAATCACCATAGTCAAGTCTTGGTTTGATATAACAAAAGAAATGTACACAGTGACTGCGTCAGCAGAATAGTGAGTGCAGCTCTGGAGTATAATACAGGAGGTAACTCAGGATCAGTAATGTAATGTATGTACACAGTGACTGCACCAGCAGAATAGTGAGTGCAGCTCTGGAGTATAATACAGGAGGTAGCCCAGGATCAGTAATGTAATGTACGTACACAGTGACTGCACCAGCAGAATAGTGAGTGCTGCTCTGGAATATAATACAGGAGGTAACTCCGGATCAGTAATGTAATGGATGTACACAGTGACTGCACCAGCAGAATAGTGAGTGCAGCTCTGGAGTATAATACAGGAGGTAACTCAGGATCAGTAATGTAATGTATGTACACAGTGACTGCACCAGCAGAATAGTGAGTGCAGCTCTGGAGTATAATACAGGAGGTAACTCAGGATCAGTAATGTAATGTATGTACACAGTGATTGTACCAGCAGAATAGTGAGTGCAGCTCTGGAGTATAATAAAGGAGGTAACTCAGGATCAGTAATGTAATGTATGTACACAGTGATTGTACCAGCAGAATAGTGAGTGCAGCTCTGGAGTATAATACAGGAGGTAACTCAGGATCAGTAATGTAATGTATGTACACAGTGATTGTACCAGCAGAATAGTGAGTGCAGCTCTGGAGTATAATACAGGAGGTAACTCAGGATCAGTAATGTAATGTATGTACACAGTGACTGCACCAGCAGAATAGTGAGTGCAGCTCTGGGGTATAATACAGGAGGTAACTCAGGATCAGTAATGTAATGTATGTACACAGTGATTGTACCAGCAGAATAGTGAGTGCAGCTCTGGAGTATAATACAGGAGGTAACTCAGGATCAGTAATGTAATGTATGTACACAGTGACTGCACTAGCAGTATAGTGACTGCAGCTCTAGAGTATAATACAGGCTGTAACTTAGTATCAGTACAGGATCAGTAGTGTAAGGTTGCTTTCACATGAGTGATTTTTGCCATTCGCGGCAGATCCTGCAGTGTTTTCACATCTGCCGTGTAACGGATCACTTGTGTCAAGCCTGCGTTCAGCCCAATTCATTCCCTATGGGACTTACTGTCATGTGCAGCACTTGCGGTATTGCCAGAATTACAGCTCTGGGGGATAGAACAGTCTAGATAATGTAATGTATGTAAATCATACTGACTTGGTGAATTATACCTGCATCCTGAAGTATTTCCACCAGCAATAAAGGGATTTTCCTCCTAAGGACATTCCTGTCTTATTCATTGGATCATACGTTGGAGTATTTCTCCTATATGAGATTGTGCTTGGGTTGGCTTCTGCTGAGGGTCGGGTCATCCTCAAACATCGACTTGTGGAGGAACATGTTGAATTTTTGCTTAATGTAATAATTGTAGAGCCAGACTTGCCTGTGTCCAGGTGTCTGATTGTTGGCTGTTCTTGTTCTCCGTGTTTGTGTCTCATCACTGATTGTGAACCTTGTCTTCTCTTTTGAGGGATCCGAGCGAAGTTGAAGCAAGCGGCAGAACAGAGACCTCCAGGTGAGGAGCCGTCCGACGTCCTATGTATCCTCAGCCCCTGCGCTGCCCCTCTTATTTCTCTCATCTTCGCAGTGTCAACATGGCTGAGCTTTTCTCTGCTTTTTTTTATTCTCTTTTTCTTTTACTCGCTTTTAAAGGTGCTATTCCTCTCAATGCTCTTGAAATTGTGTTTTAATTTATGAACCGGGCTGACCAACTAAGCATTTGCCTAGGGGCCTCCATTACCGGCAGCTTCCTGGGTCCCTGGAATAACCTGAGTTGACTTCTGTCTTCCTCAATTCCCTAAGCGAAACCTTTAACCTTGCATTGCCTTAAAGTACACCCCATATAAATTAGATTTACATTGGCTGAACCTGCTGATAATGTATATGAGAGCTCCAAATCCTTTGCCCAAAAAAACCCCCTTAAAAACAAATTATAAAATCCTTGTCTGCTTGCAGCCACCACTAGGGGGAGCTCACTGCATACTGACTTTACATTGAGCTCAATAGTAATTATGTCTACGGTGCATAGCAGAAACGTCAATCTATGCAGTTCCTTAAAATGGGGGTGAGAGGGCTCCAGCGAGGGCTCTTCAGATTATTAAAGGGATATTTTAGATAAATTCACAGCAGACCAATTCATTACATTGCTGCAGTATTGTGCATTGATCTTTATAAAATAAGGTATTGCACCTTTATTAGAAGACATTGCGTTTTGTGCATTTTAAAGCCCAGAATGGCTCTTGAAATACATAGAAAACAGCGACATAATCCAAATATTTTAAGTTTTACCAAGTTGGGAATTTTTTCAATAATTCTAATCAATTGTAATAATTTATCAATAATAAAAATGTTATCTATAGGATATATAAAAGAACAAAAAACTATTGTTGTCCGTATGTAAATATTTAGCTTTTTTGCATTATTTTTAGGCTATTTATGCCTTATATTATATTGATGTTTTCAAAATTCTACTAGTTGCCATTGGAAACAGACTACAGTTTGTCTACAATTTGTTGTCAGACACGTGACTTAACTATTATTTATTCATAACAATATACTCTGGGTTCAAGGAAATCTACAGATCAGACCCCCATTACATTTTAAAGGGGTTTTCTCCATCTTCGTAAATTAATATGATCAGATAGAGCTTGGAAAAACAAACACTTTTCCAATTTACTGCTTATTAAAATTTTTAACCATTCTCTTGATATTAACACGTTTGTTTATATCTTATTACCTAGGGAACCGACCACCTCTTATAATCAATCTTGTTACGTAGGGAACCGACCACTGCTGCTAGACAGTAGAACATGTGCAGTGCTTACAAGCTCTTTTCTTTGAGTATCTAAGCGCTGCTCTGCCTTTGACAAAGATTGCTGGAGCGCGCTGTTACCGCTCAATCCCCGGCCAAGTTCAGCGCGGTGTTTACAAGCTAGACAGCAGCGGTGGTCGGTGTCCTAGGCAACCATCTGCACACAACAGAAAAGTGTTAATATCTCAAGAAAAGCTGCAAATTTTAATAAGCAGTAAATTACAAAAGTGCTTGTTTTTCCAAGCTCTATTCGAAAATATCCATATGTTAAAATGATAAAAAGCCCCTTTAAATCATTTCAATAAGCTGCATGAGATGATTATAAGCCTTTCTTTCCTCAGGAGCACCCCCGGGGAGCCAAGAGAGAGCCAAAAAGAAGACTCAAAAGATTCCAAGCCCCGTTCTCTGCGCTTCACCTGGAGTATGAAGACCACCAGTTCCATGGACCCCAATGATATGATGAGGGAGATTCGCAAGGTCTTGGATGCCAACAACTGCGATTACGAGCAGAAGGAGCGATTCCTGCTGTTCTGCGTGCACGGCGATGCCCGGCAGGACAGTCTGGTACAATGGGAGATGGAGGTGTGTAAACTGCCACGTCTGTCTCTCAATGGGGTGCGCTTCAAGAGAATATCTGGGACCTCCATCGCCTTTAAGAACATTGCGTCCAAGATTGCAAACGAGCTTAAATTGTGAGAATCTCGGTTCCACGCAACGTTCAACAACTGAATGTACTGCTGGGGCAGAATCGGGCTTCTCTACCAGTAACGGGCATTACATCTTTTGGCTGGCACGCTCCCCCCCTCCTTCCTTCCCTTATGTTACGGATAATGCCCTTACTGCAATAAGGTTATACAGAATCCTCCAATCAGGTGTACATTGTGAAACTCCCAATCCCGTATATACGCAGCCGGTCACGTGGCTTGTACAGCGAACCCTGGAGGACACTCACCACTTCGGTCTATGTGGATAGCATTGTAAATTAGACAATTGATTGCTTTGCAAAAAAAAGAACAAAAAAAACAAACAAAAAAGCAGATCTTGTATAGCTGGGGTATAGTTTTCTGTACAGACGTCTACGTTCAGTGTTTCGTTCTGATCACCACGTTCTTCCTTATGTGAATTATCCAAAAAATGTTTTTGTTTAATTTTTTTTATTTTTTTTTTAAGTATACAAAAATAACTACACTGGGTTTCTCCTCATGACTGCAAAACGTTTCGCCAAGTCACAGGCTTCATCAGAGATCTATCGTATCAGTCCGGCCCAGTTTTTGCAGTGACTCTTATCCCCGCCTTCCCCAAAGATGTGTACAGTATATACTAGATGTACCCGGCAGTGTTTAGAGAGCGCTAAAGACAATTATGATGACAGTGTTAAAGGAAATTTTAGAAATTTCTATGTAAAAGCTAGAGAATATTTTTATTTCGCGTTGCGATTATCAGCAGATTTGCTCGCCTCTAGAACAGAGGATGTAACGTCTCCTCCAAATGCTGCTCTGCTTTGTATGGTTAAGGGTTAGGGGTGCAGCTCGGTCCCCCAACGTCTAACCGTATCATATGTTACATTGACTTCCGTTACCACAATGAACCTTTGTTTTTTTTAGATTTTTGCAATATATTCTGCCCAATTAAATTCCCGAAATTTTGGCCCAAAAATGTATTAGGAAGCGTGCTTAGGCCATACGTTAGCAATGTACGGTCTTTAAAGGGAACTTATCATGTCCTTTTTTGTTATCATGTTTTGTTTATTAGTAATCTTTTTATTTATGTTTTAATTATTGAATTCATCTACAAAAAAACACTTTAGATACTTAGATGTTTTCATTAGCTGCTGCCCAAACGGTCATACAGTCATCCGGGGCGGTAAGCAGACATCAATCAGCTGCAGACATGCCACAATTCATCTAATGCTGTAGGACCTGTAGTGATGTCATGACCATGTGACCGTAATGGGTGGAGCTAAGCATGGTCGTGACATCGCACAGGTCCTACAGCATTAGCTGAATTTCAGCATGTTTTCAGTTGATTGACGTATCTGCTAACCGCCCAGATGACTGTTTGGGCAGCTAGCTAGTGAAAACATCTAAGTATCTAAAGGGTTTTTTTGGGGATAAATACAATGATTTAAAAAAAATATAAAGGAGATTACTAATGATCAACATGATCTAAAATACATTGAGGGCAGCAGGTCTTCTTTGAGTATGTGATCAGATTACACCATGCACTAACGTGTAATATAACATGTGACGTTGTATACATCTCTAACATAACTTATTGCAGGTTTCCTTTGGCTGCTTTCTGAACTCTAAATGTGGGGGTCCCACGGGGCCCCTCATTATCAACATATGCTTGGTCTCAAGACCACAGATATCAACATGATTTAGCAGAATCTATTGCATTTCTGACCGTCGGGTCTGTCCGTGGTGGTTTTTGTCCAAAAGCTTTTGCACCTCAGCCCCTGCGGACCACGATGAAACGCCTCTCTGGTGACCATTCTTATACACTGGAGCTTGAAGCTGAGCCATGTTGCATCTAGATTTCAATACGAGCTTCTTTATAGATCCAAAGCTGCTATTTTCTGGTTGTTTTACCTATATAGGGGAACAATATGGTCAAATCTTCTAAAATAATGGTCAGTTTGCCTTTAGTTGGAAATAAATGCCTCCTACTATTTTCTAAGCCAGAAATCAATAACAATCGAGTTGTCCTGCAATAGAAATAAAATGGTTGCTTTCTTCCAAAAAACAGTACTACAGCTGTTTGCAGGTTGGATATGGTATTGCAACTCAGAACCATAGAAGTGAATAGGAATGAATTGCAGTAGAGGAGTACAGTCACCAGATGGTGCTGTTCTGGCTCTGTACACCATCTAGTGACCATTCTTGGGTACTGC
The DNA here is from genome assembly GCA_033576535.1 of Allobates femoralis. Classification (NCBI taxonomy): domain Eukaryota; kingdom Metazoa; phylum Chordata; class Amphibia; order Anura; family Aromobatidae; genus Allobates; species Allobates femoralis. The sequence continues at coordinate 602,355,155 of JARQOC010000001.1, read as the reverse complement.
AGCTCATTCCATGTATACTTCTAGTCAATACCAACCAGATGATCAGTGGGGGGGTGTAACGGAGGTATCCTAAGGATAGGCCATCAATATACAAGTACTGGGCAAACCGCTAGAGGGTAAAGGAAAAAAAAAGAGAATAAAACTTGCATAGTCTGACACGGAAGGATATTTTGGAATGATCAAAAATTACATTCACAAACTTCAAAATCATTCAGCAGTGTTCTTTTGGACTTTATAAATAAAGTTAATTGAAACGATGCGCATGCGCTCACAGTTTTTCATAATTACAAGCCTAAAAGTAGTAAACGCTTGTATGGGAAGATCAAAAAGTAGCGAATCATGCGGGATCAGTCCAAAATAATTAATTTCATTCAGCGGGATCCATTTTTGTTTTCCTAGTTTATTCGTTGAGTTATGCTTCACCTTTCCTCCAGTCACATCCGATGGAATCGGCATTAAAGGGAATTTTTTTCATGTATTTTTGTCTAAGTAGTTCGGTTTCATTAAAATCTTTGCACCAGTTGTCATCTGTACCCCTCTGGGTTATACTGTCTATTGCCGGCTGCAGAATGAGTTAACTAAGAATCCATCAGTGAGCTCATTCTAACAGTCAGGTAGAGAGTTTCTAACTCTTTTATCTGTCTTTTCCTGACCTCCTCCCAGCTGATTTATGACCACAGATAACATCAAAGTGGAATGTCCAAGATACAAAGAGGCTGGAAAAGCAAAACGACGCAACATTTTTAATGAAACCCAATTGCAAAAATGATTTACCGCCTCACATTCATGTGTTTCATATATATAATTAACATAAAAAAAGGTCCCCAAAAAGTGACAACCCTTCTAATGGTTTGGTTTCGATAAACTTTATTTATACAAATTCTAGAGAACCTTTTTAATGGCACACATAAAATCCAGCAAGCCTCTGTTCACACCAGGGCTTCGTTTTGAGCCTCCTATCATCACTTTTGACAGCAAAAAATAACTGTATGCAGTGCAAATTCTGATGTCGACAACCTAAACCTTGACGGTCCCCGGCAGACCCATTACGAGCCGATGCTGTCCGTTTATCCCACGACTGATCCACCACAACATGGTGGCTTCCCCTTTAACCAAGTGCGTGAAAAAGTTTCCTTTAATGATGGGTCAAATCATTCATTTGTTCTTCTTATTTTTTAACTCCACTTCTTTGTTATTGCTATGGATAATTTTGAATGAATGAATGAATGAATGTTATATCACTAGATAATCACAGCTGTTTACACCGCCTATATAGTGTGCTCTATGCTGGCAGCCATGTTTGTAAGGTTCACCGATTTTCATCATCGCCCACTGGGACATTTTGGGTAACTTTTTGGGATAATTAGTCCTTGACTTGCTGCTTCCACAGCAAAAAAAAGGCTGATCTTAGAGGATGGGGGATCCTAGCAGTGGAAGCACATTGATTGTTACTAACGACTATCCAGTCATTTGTCATTTTTATTTTAACTTGGTGTAAATGCTGCTGTGCTCCTGAATCCGGCGATGTTTTTCTTTTGTTCTTACGCCTCTCCGTTCCTGAGATATGGCCCTTTCTTCCTTTTATATAAATATTTTAAGTCAACTGGGCGTGGCACTGACTTCTTGGTCGGTGTTTACTTTGACCACACCCAGTTATCAGAAAGAAAAATTTACATAAAGCAAAGATGGGATCATATCTCAGGAACAGAGAGGCACAGGAACAAAAGAAAAACATCGCCGGATTCAGGAGGACAGCAGTGTTTACACCAAGTAAATACATTACATATCTATAGCAAATGAAAGATCCCCTTTAAGCCAATAATATCCGATCTTTCGGTCCAGGTTCCAACCAATCAATTGAAGGAAGAGGTAATGCAGTTCCCCCTTTCTTATTTACCAGGCATAGCATCATATGTTTATAGTTATTGCACCCGGTACTGCAGCTCACTCCCATTTTTATGTGGTGGGTTTCCTGAGAGTCCTCAAAAACAAACTCGGCCATGCAGCATGATCAATGGCAGCATGGTCGTGGTCCCGTGTGTGAGTAGTAAAGATTGTGGCTCAGTTTTAGTGAATGGGTGCGATTATTGCATGACGACTAATACTGAGTCGGACGTGAAGAATTGCTGGGTAGCCCAAGTCCATCCTTACAATGAAAAGGTTTCAGTGACACCCTCAGTCATGCCTGTCCCTACCCCTCCATAGGAGACATGATGGACCCTTATCTTTTAAATAGATGGCAAATGTCTACATTTTTGGATGTTGGAGATTTTTGAGGTCAGCAATCACAGGTTTGTCACCGGCTGCTCACCCATACTTGGGCTGGAGAATGAGTCCTCGCAGAGACTTTGTGTTTGTAAACATAACTTTACAATGCTCCATGCCAAATATGTAAAATATTGAGGATGACAGCACCAATTATGGCCAAACCAACCCGGTGTTCCAATAGCAGAATTCTCATTCCGTCATTTTAGTTGCGGAATGCTCATGCCGTCATTCTAGTAGCGGAACACTCGTGCCGTCATTCTAGTGGCAGAACGCTCGTACCATCATTTAAGTGGCGGAACGCTCATGCTGTCATTCTAGTGGTGGAACGCTCGTGCCGTCATTTTAATGGCGGAACTCTTGTGCCGTCGATCTAGTGGTGGAACGCTCGTGCCGTCAGTCTAGTGGCGGAACTCTTGTGTTATCTTTCTAATGGCGGAACTCTTGTGCCGTTGATCTAGTGGTGGATTGCTCGTGCCATCAGTCTAGTGGCGGAACGCTCGTGCCATCAGTCTACTGGCAGAACGCTCGTGCTGTCATTCTAATAGCAGAACTCTTGTGCCGTTGATCTAGTGGCGGAACGCTCGTACCATCAGTCTAGTGGCGGAACGCTTGTGTTATCATTCTAGTGGCAGAACACTTGTGCCGTTGATCTAGTGGCGGAACGCTCGTACCATCAGTCTAGTGGCGGAATGCTTGTGCTGACGATCTACTGGCGCAACTCCTAACTGCACCAACTACTGCCACGTCAATAAAGCCATCGGTTGGGAGTAATCGCATATCTAAAGGCCGTGTTTGATATCTCCTCCCATACGGACATTATTTTTTCTGGATCAGACTGTATTTTTGGGGTTTTTTATTACGTGAATTTGGTTGCAGCCCAAACACATGGCTGCCCCTCCCATCTATCTGTGCAGGGTACACTTTTTTTTTTTAAAATTTTTTCTATTTTTTATGTTCTGTGAAGACATTCAACACCTAAGCTTCCCGCCAATCTGTATATCTGCACATATATAACCTGTAAAAACATTTTTTTTTCCTTCTAATTTGCAGCCATTTGCTTTGTGGCAGTGACAGAGTTAATTTATTGCCCCCAGGCAGGGCCTGCGAGGGGTCCTTATTGTTATTATTATTTTATTTTTATTTTTTATTTTTTTTTTGCGCTTTAAGCAGGAAAATTGATTTCATCCGTCATGGACTATGGACCCCCCTCCCACTCCGCGTCCCCTGCACCCTCCATATTTATTCCAGCTCATCATGCTTGTAATGTATCGCTTTTTAGCAAAGGCAATTGCCTAAAATATAAATATATATATATAAATATATAAACTTTTTTTTTTTTTTTTGAGGGGGTGGGTGGGGGAGGGGAATTAATAAAAATATTAAAAAACATAAAAAAAAAAAACCTGACAAAAAGAAACCACTAGTGCTGGTACATTTTAATACATGTTATTTTGTACTGAACTAACCTTTTAGAGGTTGATTGTGCAATGTTATTTAATGTTGTATTGATTGTAACCGATATTTTGGGCCCCCGGGGGCCCCCATCTGCACACGCTCGTAACGAGAACGGTCCGTCGAAAAGCTGTTGAAAAATGATTATTATTTTCTTTTCTTTTAAAAAAAGAAACACCCAAAAGTGAAGCTGTGAGCAAAACTGAGAATTACCAATTTTACCATGTTTTTTTTTTATTTTTTTTAATTATTATTATTATATTTTGTTTTGGTAGTTGCCATCAATTTCCCCCCTCCCCAATGGCTTCCTGGTTGAAATGGACTTTAAACAAGTACTGTACTGTGTGACGTAGCTTTATTTTATTTTGTAATGTTTCGATCTACAATGGACGTGTATTGTTGCCTTAGACAAAAAAAAAAAAAAGGGTGAATTGAAAACAAACAAAAAAAAAGTCTAGCCCCCTTTTATCTAGTGACATTTTAATGCAAGATATTCACATTCTGGTGCACTCTATTAAAAAATCTACTTGAACAGTTCTCGCAATCGGTGTTTTGTCACTTCCTTTAACAAGGGTCGATGGATGAATTGTCAGATCCATACCTATTGTCGGTACTGGAAAGTTTGAGAGACAACAATTCATTCACTTGACTCTGTGATAAACTTGGCTCTGCCTTATCACAGTGCTTGCTGTGCACTGAACTCTCTTTACATACCCAGCTCTGCTTTATCACTGTGCTTTTTTCCATTGGACTCTGTGACATACCTATCTCTGCCTTATCACTGTGCTTGCTCTGCATTGTATTCTGTGACAAACTCAGCTATGCTTATCACCATGCTTGCTCTGCATTGGACTCTGTGACAAACTCAGCTCTGGCTTATCACTGTGCTTGCTCTGCATTGGACTCTGTGACAAATTCACCTCTGCCTTATCACTGTGCTTGCTCTGCATTGGATTCTGTGACAAACTCAGCTATGCTTATCACTATGCTTGCTCTGCATTGAATTATACCTTGGTTACGGCTGTTTCGTTAATCCCAGCTCTGCTTCATCACGATCCGTGCTTCCCGTTTTCTCCTGTTGTTTTATCTCAATCTTCCTGCTGCACCATCATCACCAGTCCGTGCTGCATAACAACAGTTCATCAGGACCCAGGGCTTTGATGATCCTCCTCACAAGGTGAGACACACCTTCTCTTTAGTGCCAGCCATTTCAGAGTTTTTGTCCATCTGCTCGGTTTGCCACAGAGTCCAATGCAGAGCAAGCACAGTGATAATGCAGAGTTTGTTACAGGGTTGAGTGGATGATTTATTGACTCCAATGCAAACTCTCCAGTGCCAATGATGGGTATCTACCCTATAAAAAGCATCCAGCTGAGTGCTCTACTCTGTGCCAAGGATGAGCGAAATTCTGAGACAGCTGGCAGTAAAGAGAAGGTGTCTCACCTTGTGAGGGGGATTGTCAAAGCCCTGGGTCCTGATGAACTGTTATTATGCAGCACAGACACATGATGATGGTGCAGCAGGAAGATCCAGCTAAAACAAAAGGAGAAAACGGGAAGCACGGATCGTGATGAAGCAGAGCTGGGATTAACGCAATAGCCGTAACCGAGGTATAATCCACAAGCAAACTGAGGAGGCCCAGCAATGGGGAATCGGGCAAGTCGAATGGAGTTGCACAGGAGGGACAAAGGCAGGGCTGATTTGGAGAAGTAGCACAATTAACTTAGCGTTGAAAGACTGATGAATCGGATCTGACTTGCACAATAATGTAAAAGAGTTATACAACAAAGTATCATAAATAACAGCTGGGTTTGTCACAGAGTCCAATACAGAGCAAGCATAGTGATAAGACAAAGCTGAGTTTGTCACAGAGTCCAATGCAGAGCAAGCACAGTGATGAGACAGCTGATTTTGTCACAGAGTCTAATGCAGAGTAAGCACAGTGATAAGACAGCCTGGTTTGTCACAGAGTCCAATGCAGAGCAATCACAGTGATAAGACAGAGCCTGGTTTGTCACAGAGTCCAATGCAGAGCAAGCACAGTGATCAGCAGGACTGAGTTTGTCACTGAGTCCAATGCAGAGCAAGCACAGTGATAAGACAGAGTTGAGTTTGTCACAGAGTCCAATGCAGAGCAATCACAGTGATAAAGACAAAGCCTAGTTTGTCACAGAGTCCAATGCAGAGCAAGCACAGTGATAAGACAGCTGAGTTTGTCACAGAGTCTAATGCAGAGCAATCACAGTGATAAGACAGAGCCTGGTTTGTCACAGAGTCCAATGCAGAGCAAGCACAGTGATCACCAGAGCTGAGTTTGTCACAGAGTCGAGTGGGTGAATTGTTGGATCCAGTGCCAACAATAGATGTCTGCCCCATAGGAAGCATTCAGAGGAGTACCCTGCTCTGTGCCAATGATGGGAAAAAATTCAGAAGTGGCTGGCAGTAAAGAGAAGGTGTCTCACCGTGTGAGGGGGATTCTGAAAACCCTTTGTCTGGATAAACTGTTGTAATGCAGCACGGACAGGTGATGATTATGCAGCAGGAAGATCCAGATGAAGCAACAGAAGACAACAGGAACCACGGAATCTGATGATGAACAGTTGGGATTAACATAACAGCCGTAATGGAGTTATAATCCATAAATAAGGTGTAGAGGTCAAGCAATGAGGAACCAGGCAAGTAGAACTGAGTTGAACAAGAGGGACTATAGCAGAGCTGGTTCTGTGAAGTAGCAAAATTCAGTGTAAAAACATGATGAAGTGGAACTGACTTCCATAACAATGTGGAAGATTTATCCACCAAAGAATCAAAAGTAACAGCTGGGTTTGTCACAGAGTCCAATGCAGACCAAGCACAGTGACAAGGCAGAGCTGAGTTTGTTGCAGAGCCCCAAAATGTAACAGATCTTTGTGGGTTTGTCAGAGTCTTTGAGAACAGAAAGTCAGTCTATAGTCGAGGCATTTATGCCAACATCCTGAATACTCAGGAATCATTCTGCTACCTGAGCCAGCCTATAAGTCCAGGGAATGTAACATCCGCGGAGGGAATCCAGTCACCCCCACATCCAACCCACCAAGAAGAAAAAGAAGTATGCAGCATCTGACACATTTTGTGTATCAACTGTTACATGGGACATCGTCTGTGATTGGGGTCATTCACTCTCCTCATCTTCTCCACCTGGCCCTGACCGCCATGATGACTTCTGCCAAGTAACATCCTTCCGCTGTTTGGTCAAGTTGTGTAAAAAAAATTACACTACTCCCAAATAATATATCCATACACTCAGTGTCTTCTAAGTGAGTACAGTGCTTCTGAGTAATGGTAACTACAGGTAATACCCCCACAATAAATACCACCACACAAACACTAACCCATAATGATGCTACCGCTAATAAATATCTTTGCAAGTAGAATTCCTTTTTGGATGCAGATTCATCACAGCTCTGCATACCTATTCTTCAGCCAGAAAAGTCAATTTCACTGGCAAATATGGTGCAGAAAATAATCTGCGGTGTGTCAATTCTTGGTGCATAATTGCTGCAGAATTCCAGCCCAGAATGAATGAGAATGCATGAAAAACGTATAGGAAATGCGCACCGAAAACGCAGCAAGTATGTGTCAAAAATACATAGCGTTTTTGGTGCATTTTTCCTTACAGGGTCTTCAGAAGGGACTGTGGAAGGGTCTTCAGGAGAGATTGTGGAAGGGTCTTCAGAAGGGACTGTGAAAGGGTTCGTCAGAAGGAACTATGGAAGGGTCTTCAGAAGGGACTGTGAAAGGGTTCGTCAGAAGGAACTATGGAAGGGTCTTCAGGAGGGACTGTGAAAGGGTCTTCAGAAGGGACTATGGAAGGGTCTTCAGGAGGGACTGTGGAAGAATCTTCAGAAGGGACTGTGGAAGAATCTTCAGAAGGGACTGTGGAAGGGTCTTCAGGAGGGACTATGGAAAGGTCTTCAGGAGGGACTGTGGAAAGGGTCTTCAGGAGGGACTGTGGAAGGGTCTTCAGGAGGGACTGTGAAAGGGTCTTCAGAAGGGACTATGGAAGGGTCTTCAGGAGGGACTGTGGAAGGGTCTTCAGGAGGGACTGTGGAAGAATCTTCAGAAGGGACTGTGGAAGGGTCTTCAGGAGGGACTATGGAAAGGTCTTCAGGAGGGACTGTGGAAAGGGTCTTCAGGAGGGACTGTGGAAGGGTCTTCAGGAGGGACTGTGGAAAGGTCTTCAGGAGGGACTGTGGAAGGGTCTTCAGGAGTGACTGTGGAAGGGTCTTCAGAAGGGACTGTGGAAGAATCTTCAGGAGGGACTGTGGAAGAATCTTCAGAAGGGACTGTGGAAGAATCTTCAGAAGGGACTGTGGAAGGGTACTTCAGGACTGACTGTGGAAAGGTCTTCAGGAGGGACTGTGGAAGGGTCTTCAGAAGGGACTGTGGAAGGGTCTTCAGGAAGGACTGTGGAAGGGTCTTCAGGAAGGACTGTGGAAGAATCTTCAGAAGGGATTGTGGAAGGGTCTTCAGGAGGGACTGTGGAAGGGTCTTCAGAAGGAACTATGGCAGAGTCTTCAGAAGGAACTGTGGAAAGGTCTTAAGGAGGGACTGTGGAAGGGTCTTCAGGAGGGACTGTGGAAGGGTCTTCAGGAGGGACTGTGGAAGGGTCTTCAGAAGGAACTATGGCAGAGTCTTCAGAAGGAACTGTGGAAAGGTCTTAAGGAGGGACTGTGGAAGGGTCTTCAGGAGAGACTGTGGAAGGGTCTTCACCAGGGACTGTGGAAAGGTCTTCAGGAGGGACTGTGGAAGGGTCTTCTGGAGGGACTGTGGATGGGTCTTCAGGAGAGACTGTGGAAGGGTCTTCAGGAGGGACTGTGGAAAGGTCTTCAGGAGGGACTGTGGATGGGTCTTCAGGAGGGACTGTGGATTGGGTCTTCAGGAGGGACTGTGGAAAGGTCTTCAGGAGGGACTGTGGAAAAGATCTTCAGGAGGGACTGTGGAAGGGTCTTCAGGAGGGACTGTGGAAGGGTCTTCACCAGGGACTGTGGAAGGGTCATCAGCTCTGCTCTGGCCTCTCTACTTACTCTGGCTGACTGTTCTTCATCTTTCTTTAAATTTTGTGCTGATGCCGTCCTAGCCGCAGGTGGCGCTTGTGCAGACTGATCTCATGGTGTACTTCAATAACATGGCACCATTGACACTGAACCATCTGCTCATACACAGCCACTGCTGTCGTTTTCCTGAAGACTGCCAAGAGCTCAATCTGCACAAGCACCACCTACAGCTAGGATGGCGCCAGGGCAAAATTTTAGAAATCTGTTTTGTAGATTTTCTTTAATCTGTGCTTGATGTTTTTCTTTTGATATCTTCGTGTATTGGGGTGGTCTATGGGGAGGGTTTTCAGCTCTTTTTGGCCCCTCAGCTTCCTCTGGATGTCTTTTGATCAGTTTTATTTAAATTCCGCCCTGGCCTTTGTGCAGACTGATCTCATGGTGGACTTCAGTAAAATGTCGATGGTGGCTGTGAACAATCTGCGCATGTGCAGCCGCCGAAGCAATTTCCCTGAACACTGCAACGAGATTAAACTGCACAAATGCCACCCACGGCTAGGCCGGCACCTGCGCAAAATGTAAACGATGGGTGGAACATGGCAGATTGATCTCTTGGCAGTCTTCAGGGAAATTGTGCTGCCGACTGCGCATGCACAGAATGCTCGGCGTCATTTTACTGAAATCCACCATGAGACTGATCTGCACGAGCGCCGCTCGCGGCTAGGATGGTACCAGCGCAATATTTAAATGATGGCTGAAGCTTGCGCAGGTTGATCGCTTGGACATATTCAGGTAAATGGTGTTGGTGGTTGCGTGTGCGCAGATTGCCCGGTGCCACCGGTGTCGTTTTACTGAAGTCCAACTGCGCAAGTGTCGGATGACATTTAAAAGAAAAGGCACCACCGGGGGCAGCGGAGGGGCCGGAACAGAACTGAAGACCCTTCCACAGTCCTGCCCCATGGGTCGACCCGTAGATAGAGGAAAATCTTCAAAACGCGTTTCAACCCCTCTGGTTCCTTCATCAGGTTTTTGTCCTGAATCCAGATGGTTGTGAAACGCGTAGACCGCAGTAAACCACATGTCGTCTACACTTTGCCTGTTTGATACCTTTGTATTATATATATCTCTTCCTGATTTTAATCTATATACCCTGTATTAATAGCACAAGCGGACAGTCACGTGATGACTAGATTCCCCTGCGCTTCTCTATTGAGAAGATCGGATGAGAATACTCCTGTCCATAGGCTCTATATAAGATAAGATCTTCAGTCCCCCCTAGTAATATCAGATGCAGGGGCAGACATATCATTGGTGCAACCTGGGGCTCAAGAGACAAGGGGGGCCTATTTCTATCTCAAAAACTGAAGGAATTGTGCATTATGATGAGCTATTGAACTGAAAGGGCCCCTATAGTGTTTTGCACAGGGGCCCTCTTCTGCCTGCATCCACTAGTGATCAGATGGGTGGGAGCCTAACACCGATCAGCTGTTATTGAACATAGCCAGGACACAGCAGTTCCCTCTAGTGGCCATTCCTGGGTACTGCGGCTCAGATCCCATTCACTTCAATAGGAGAACGGCCACTGCACGTCTCCAAATGAAATTGGTGATTATTACTTGTTGGTGTATAGTGACATCAGTGCAAATATCCCAGTGTTGAGGCTTTCATAGGAAGTGTGTTATTTTTATCTCCACACTCCCTGTTTGTACAGGATTTAATAGTAAGGGGCTAACAATCCTGGGGCAGGGAGGGGACATCCTGGATAAAGGTAAGTAAATAAACCAAGTATGAATGAACAATGGGCCCCAACATCCCCCACTGTGTCACTAAAGAAAGGGTCTGCTGCAGACAGTCCAGCCTTGGACAGGGGCCAGCACCAGGGGAGGGATAGAGGAAATAACAGCAGTTCCCATCAGCCACCACTAGGTGGAGGGCTGGAGCAGACACATTCCTGCGCTATAGGAAGCAGCAGACAGCAATTCTCTTAATAACCACCACTAGATGGAGACATAGAGTAGACATCTGCGCCATAGGAAATAATAAGCTGCATTTTGTAAAGTCACCACTAGGCGGAGTGGTGGAGCACAGACATTCCTATGCTCTAATCCTATCAGAAGCAAAGTCCAGGTCGTGTTATTTGCTGCATTTACCTGATCGGTGCAGTCACAGACTGATCCTGACAATGGCAGGAGGCAGGAAGAAAAACAAGTACAGAAAAATGCACCCAGACAAGGTGCAGGGGGAGAATGCAGAGAAAGAGGGGGGCAGGAGCCAGCTGGAGCTGCAGGAGCCTGGAGAGCAATGCAAGAGCAAGAAGAAGAAGAGAAGGAAGCAAAAGAAGGAGAGGAGCAGCAAGAAGGTGCACCTGTCCCCCCTGCCTGACAGGTATGAGCCCCTGGAGGAGAATGGGGAGGACACTGAGTGCAAGGAGGACAAGAAGTACAAGAGGAAGCAGAAAGTCAAGAAGTATGCCAAGGTGAGAGAGAGACCAGGAGCAGAGCCACACCTGTGCTCTTACATAGGACTGCAGGGAAAGAGAGGCTCTTACATAGGACTGCAGGGAAAGAGACAGGCTCTTACATAGGACTGCAGGGAAAGAGAGGGTCTTAAATAGGACTGCAGGGAAAGAGACAGGCTCTTACATAGGACTACAGGGAAAAAGAGGGTCTTCCATAGGACTGCAGGGAAAGAGACAGGCTCTTACATAGGACTGCAGGGAAAGAGACAGGCTCTTACATTGGACTGCAGGGAAAGGGTCTTAAATAGGACTGCAGGGAAAGAGACAGGCTCTTACATAGGACTGCAGGGAAAGAGACAGGGTCTTACATAGGACTGCAGGGAAAGAGACAGGCTCTTACATAGGACTGCAGGGAAAGAGAGGGTCTTAAATAGGCCTGCAGGGAAAGAGACAGGCTCTTACATAGGACTGCAGAGAAAGAGACAGGCTCTTACATAGGACTGCAGGGAAAGAGAGGGTCTTAAATAGGCCTGCAGGGAAAGAGACAGGCTCTTACATAGGACTGCAGAGAAAGAGACAGGGTCTTACATAGGACTGCAGGGAAAGAGACAGGCTCTTACATAGGACTGCAGGGAAAGAGACAGGCTCTTACATAGGACTGCAGGGAAAGAGACAGCTCACAATGCAGAGCAAGATAATAAACTCAGCTCTGCTCCATGTACTGACCTCTGCTCATGAGTACACTGGACCATGCTGGGATTTGTAGTCCCCCGATAGCTGGGTGATGAAGGCTCCTATATGGACATTACCCCTATAGATTACAGTGGTGGGAGATATAGGATTGTTTCATGTCGGTTTCCCCCATGTTGTAGTGTAGCAGAGTCCAGCTGTGCGGTTCTGGGTATGTCCTGTCTCCAGTGTATGGCTGGACACTCGGGGGATGTTCACATGGCGCCATCCATCTCTGACAGCAAATTCAGAAGAAAAAGGGATCGTGTGATTCTGCCCTCGTTATAGCCATAAGGGTATCCGGAGGTGTAACGTGAAGCTCAGGGGCCCTGATGTGACAGCTCCAGCGGGGCCCCCAATTATTACAAATCTTTAATAGCACTAGTCTTTTCCTATAGGCCAAAAAGACTTCAGGCTCCAGGGCCCGGGTGTGATGGCCGCCCCTGAGGGGATCACTCGGGTAATCGTACAGTTATAAAGGGAGCATGATACCGGAAATCCAAAATGTCGGATTATCAGGATGTGATTGACCGTTTACATAAAATAATAAGGAGAATTAATGGTCGATAAATGGGGAGGGCGATCCCGCAAACAGGCCAACAATATATTATATATGGACACATGGCTTCTGCCCTTTAACCCCTTTATAGACCGGAGGGCGCTCAGGGTTCCTGCCCTTTAACCCCTTTATAGACCGGAGGGCGCTCAGGGTTCCTGCCCTTTAACCCCTTTATAGACCAGAGGGCACTCAGGGTTCCTGAGGATGCATTTTATCCTATTGCCCATGTAAAAATAAAAAAGATTAGGCTAAAAGAACATTTTTGTGAAAAAAAAGTACTTTTTCATTTTTACAGATCAATTTGTGAAGCACCTGGGGTTTCAAAGTGCTCACTATGGATCTAGATAAGCTCCTAGGGGGTCTAGTTTCCAAAATGGGGTCACATGTGGGGGAGCTCCAATGTTTAGGTGCACGGGGGCTCACCATATGCGACATGGTGTCCGCTAACAATTGGAGCTAATTTTCCATTCAAATTGTTAGCGGACACCATGTCACGTTTGGAGATGGAGAGCCCTTGTGTGCCTAAGCATTGGAGCTCCCCACAAGTGACCCCATTTTGGAAACTAGACCCCCAGGGAACTTATCTAGATGGGTGGTAAGCATTCTGAACCCCCAGGTGCTTCACAAATTAATATACACACAGGGGCTCTCCAAATGTGACATGGTGTCCGCTAACAATTTGAGTTGATTTTCCATTCAAATTGTTAGCGGACTCCAGGTTGCGTTTGTTGAGCCCCTGAGTGCCTAAACATTGGAGCCCCCCCAGAAGTGACCCCAATTTGGAAACTAGACCCCCCCCAAGGAACCTATCTAGATGCATAGTGAGCACTTTGAACCCCACAAATTGATCTGTAAAAATGAAAAAAGAAACTTTTTTTGGAAAAAAAAAGTTCTTTTTCAATTTTACGGATCAATTTGTAAAGGACCTGGAGATTGAAAGTGCTCACTATGCATCTAGATAGGTTACTTGCGGGTCTAGTTTGTAAAATGGGGTCACTTGTGGGGGAGCTCCAATGTTTAGACACACAGGGGCTCAACATACGCGACATGGTGTTCGCATAACAACTGTAACTAATTTTCCATTCAGCTTGTTAGCGGACACCATGTCAAGTATGGAGAGCCCCTGTGTGCCACCAGCACAAGGGCAACTGGAAGAGTTGGGGTACAGCACAAGAAAATGGCACCTCTAATTAATGCGCAATTTTCTGCGATGGCTGTGGGTTGCAATTTGCAGCGTGGGGGGCCCACAATGTTTGGGTCTCTCCACGCTGAGGATTGCAGCCACCCAACTGCCAAGTTGTACCTAGCTGGCAACTAGAAATACGGCAAAGCTCCATGTCATTTTATTTGTAGAAGTAATGAAAAAAAATGACTTGGGGCTTCGCCATATTTTTAGTCCAGCCAGGTATAACTTGGCAGCTACGGACTGCCACCAACCCCCAACTGCCTCATGTACCTGGCTGGCAACCACAAATACAGCGAAGCCCATTTTTTTCCTTTTTTTCTAGAACTAATTCTAGAGAAAAAATGACGTGGGCTCTGCTATATTTTTGGTCCAGCCAGGTACAACTTGGCAGCTATGCATTGCCACGAACCACTAGTTGCCTCGTTGTACCTGGCTGGCAACCAAAAATACAGCAAAGCCCATTTTTTCTACTTTTTTTTCTAGAACTAATTCTAGAAATAAAATGACGTGGGGCTCCGCCATATTTTCTTTCCAGCCAGGTACAACTAGGCAGCTGGGGGCTGGAATCCTCAGCATGGAGAGGCCCACATCCACGCATGCACACATCCACGCACGCACACATCCACGTACGCACACATTGACGCACGCACACATCTACGCACGCACGCATCCACATCCACGCACGCTCACATCCACACTAGCCACCCCCCCTGTGCTAAAATATAGGTCCTTGCGATCCTGAAGCTCCGGTGACTTGTCACTGACCCGATCACCGAAGCTGCAGGAGCAAAAGCAATCCATGACGTTATAGAGACGTCATAGGTCGGGTACGCACCGACTTCCATGATTTCTCTATAATGTCATAGGTCAGGAAGAGGTTAACCCCTTTATAGACCAGAGGGTGCTCAGGGTTCCTGCCCTTTAACCCCTTTATAGACCGGAGGGTGTTCAGGGCTCCTGCCCTTTATAGACAGGAGGGTGCTCAGGGCTCCTGCCCTTTAACCCCTTTATACACCGAAGGGTGCTCAGGGCTCCTGCTCTTTAACCCCTTTATATACTGGAGGGCGCTCAGGGTTCATGCCCTTTATAGACTGGAGCGCGCTCAGGGTTCCTTCCCTTTAACCATTTTATAGACCTTTATGGACCTTGTCCTTGTAAATTGTCACAGCCTCATGACACTGGTGACTATTCACAAAATCCTAATCCCAAACAACCCTCTGTTTGTTACTTTTATGACCCGTCATTCCAAAGGACCATAAAAGCGATTTAGGTGGGGGTTCCACTGATGCCGGGAATGAGTTTGCCTAAGTAAAACACATTTGTCAGACAAAAACAAGATGGCGCTGTTTGTGGGAAAAAAAAGTCACATTCCTAATTTCGTCCAACTCGAATAATAAGTGGCAGCGTTATAAGACCGGCGGCCAGCATCAGTCAGGCGGCTCCGCAGGTTTGCAACACTGACGTAAAGCAGTTATTTTAGGGGAGGAGAGTTGTGAGGAATTCTTGTGACACATCCCATGGGACACACAAAGGAATTAAAGGAGCAGTCCACTATTTACATATTAATGACCATTGCTTGGGATAAGTCAGTAGTATCAGATTGGGGGATACCAGTCCCGACTCCCCAAGAAGTGATTCACTACAATGTCCAGGGACAGCCCCTGCACCGGTGCCGGAGCTGTGCTGTTGCAGCTTTGCACACATTCATCTACTGACTGAATTAACAGCTGATCAGTAGGAGCTCTTGGTAGTCAGACCCTTCAATATTGATGACATATCCCAAGGGATGTCATATATAATTAGTGGACAATCCAAATTGATTTTTATAAACTTTGCATCCCTGTTTTTTTATTTTGTTTGAGGACAATAATAAAAATTCTCACTGGGCCCCTCCAGGATCTGGATTGTCAGAATCCTTTTTGGCAGTGGCGTACCTTGAAGTTTGTGGGCCCTGAGGTGAAAGCTCCAACGGGGCCCCCAATTACTGCAAATCATTAGTCTTTTTCTATAGGCCAAAGGGACTTTAGGGTCCCCCTAGGCTCCAGGGCCTGAGTGCGATCGCAACCCCTGCACCTGTTGTAGCTACGCCTCTGCTGTAAGGTTGGGAATTGGCCCAAGGACTTGGGACGGGAAACACCAGGGGCCCCGCTATTTCTGTTTTTCCTTTAAGTCACTTCTCTTTTTTGACATTTTTTGAGCCAAATTCTGCAAAAATAAATGTGATTCAGACATTTTGCACAAAGTTATTCTTTTTTTAACTGTTTTTGCAATTTTATACCTGGAGAAGTCAGACCAAGTGCAAAATGACAAGGTATATTTGACATAAAAAAGTACATAAAATGGCAAGGATGGGGGAGGGGGGCGGTGTAGAGTTGCTCCATACTCTGCGCTGTTTTTTCAACAAAGTCATTAAGCCTCAAAACCCAACATGAAAAATGGCACAAATTGTTTGATGACTTTGTCCCAAATCACAAAGTTACTAATAAAGAGGCAAAAACTCCATCCTCTGCCGGTTATAGAAGAGACCCGGATCGATGTGATGACGGCCATAAGGTTTCCCATATTATTCTCTAGATACATTGTGTAACTGTCATTGTATAATGTTCCTTTCTCTTCATTTGTTGTCGTTAAGTCATCTGTTAATTCTAAATGTTTCATAACCATAAAAACACAAATCAGTGAACTCTAGACTATGACCAAAGACGATATGTCAACATTACCCAACTCATCTGCTGCAATCAATGACTACACAGAATATAACTACTATAATACTGCCCCTATGTACAAGAATATAACTACTATAATACTGCTCCTATGTACAAGAATATAACTACTATAATACTGCCCCTATGTACAAGAATATAACTACTATAATACTGCTCCTATGTACAAGAATATAACTAGTATTATACTGCCTCTATGTACAAGAATATAACTACTATAATACTGCTCCTATGTACAAGAATATAACTACTATAATACTGCTCCTATGTACAAGAATATAACTACTATAATACTGCTCCTATGTACAAGAATATAAATAATATAATACTGCTCCTATGTACAAGAATATAAATAATATAATACTGCTCCTATGTACAAGAATATAACTACTATAATACTGCTCCTATGTACAAGAATATAACTAGTATTATACTGCCTCTATGTACAAGAATATAACTACTATAATACTGCCCCTATGTACAAGAATATAACTACTATAATACTGCCCCTATGTACAAGAATATAACTACTATAATACTGCCCCTATATACAAGAATATAACTACTATAATACTGCTCCTATATACAAGAATATAACCACTATAATACTGCCCCTAAATACAAGAATATAACTACTATAATACTGCTCCTATGTACAAGAATATTACTACTATAATACTGCCCCTATATACAAGAATATAACTACTATAATACTGCCCTCTATATACAAGAATATAACTACTATAATACTGTTCCTATGTACAAGAATATAACTACTATAATACTGCCCCTATGTACA
Source organism: Allobates femoralis (assembly GCA_033576535.1). Lineage (NCBI taxonomy): Eukaryota > Metazoa > Chordata > Amphibia > Anura > Aromobatidae > Allobates > Allobates femoralis. Next base: position 602,337,948 of record JARQOC010000001.1, on the reverse strand, counting down.
AGAATATAACTACTATACTACTGCCCCTATATACAAGAATATAACTACTATAATACTGCCCCTAAATACAAGAATATAACTACTATAATACTGCTCCTATGTACAAGAATATTACTACTATAATACTGCCCCTATGTACAAGAATATAACTACTATAATACTACTCCTATGTACAAGAAATATAACTACTATAATACTGCCCCTATGTACAAGAATATAACTACTATAATACTGCCCCTATGTACAAGAATATAACTACTATAATACTGCCCCTATGTACAAGAATATAACTACTATAATACTGCTCCTATGTACAAGAATATAACTACTATAATACTGCTCCTATATACAAGAATATAACTACTATATTACTGCCCCTATGTACAAGAATATAACTACTATAATACTGCTCCTATGTACAAGAATATAACTAGTATTATACTGCCTCTATGTACAAGAATATAACTACTATAATACTGCGTCTATGTACAAGAATATAAATAATATAATACTGCTCCTCATGTACAAGAATATAAATTAATACTATATACTGCTCTATGTACAAGAATATAACTACTATAATACTGCTCCTATGTACAAGAATATAACTAGTATATACTGCCTCTATGTACAAGAATATAACTACTATAATACTGCCCCTATGTACAAGAATATAACTACTATAATAATGCCCCTAATATACAAGAATATAACTACTATAATACTGCTCCTATATACAAGAATATTAACCATATAACCACTATAATACTGCCCCTAAATACAAGAATATAACTACTATAATACTGCTCCTATGTACAAGAAATATACTACTATAATACTGCCCCTATATACAAGAATATAACTACTATAATACTGCCCTCTATATACAAGAATATAACTACTATAATACTGTTCCTATGTACAAGAATATAACTACTATAATACTGCCCCTATGTACAAGAATATAACTACTATAACTACTGCCCCTATATACAAGAATATAACTACTATAATACTGCCCCTAAATACAAGAATATAACTACTATAATACTGCTCCTATGTACAAGAATATTACTACTATAATACTGCCCCTATGTACAAGAATATAACTACTATAATACTGCTCCTATGTACAAGAATATAACTTCTATAATACTGCTCCTATGTACAAGAATATAACTACTATAATACTGCTCCTATGTACAAGAATATAACTACTATAATACTGCCCCTATGTACAAGAATATAACTACTATAATACTGCCCCTATGTACAAGAATATAACTACTATAATACTGCTCCTATGTACAAGAATATAACTACTATAATACTGCCCCTATGTACAGGAATATAACTACTATAATACTGCCCCTATGTACAAGAATATAACTACTATAATACTGCCCCTATGTACAAGAATATAACTACTATAATACTGCCCCTATGTACAAGAATATAACTACTATAATACTGCTCCTATGTACAAGAATATAACTACTATAATACTGCCCCTATGTACAGGAATATAACTACTATAATACTGCCCCTATGTACAAGAATATAACTACTATAATACTGCCCCTATGTACAAGAATATAACTACTATAATACTGCCCCTATGTACAAGAATATAACTACTATAATACTGCTCCTATGTACAAGAATATAACTACTATAATACTGCTCCTATGTACAAGAATATAACTACTATAATACTGTCCCTATATACAAGAATATAACTACTATAATACTGCTCCTATGTACAAGAATATAACTACTATAATACTGCTCCTATGTACAAGAACATAACTACTATAATACTGCCCCTATGTACAAGAATATAACTACTATAATACTGCTCCTATGTACAAGAATATAACTACTATAATACTGCTCCTATGTACAGGAATATAACTACCATAATACTGCCCCTATATACAAGAATATAATTACTATAATACTGCTCCTATGTACAAGAATATAACTACTATAATACTGCCCCTATATACAAGAATATAACTACTATAATACTACCCCTATGTACAGGAATCACACATCAGAAGGCTCTATTATAGGGGATTAAAAAGGTATTTGCAGGGCTCTACCACCCTATATCCACAAGAATTCCCAGGCACTGAACAAACAGCAGGCAATCCATCAAGAGAATATAAGAATGGATCCAGTGCCACAATGCGGTTATTTCCTTTATTTACTTACCGTATATGAAATACACAAATGCCCCTGGAGGGCCGCTATACACGTTTCGGAGGTGACTCCTTATTCGTTAGCACATGAGAACATAATAAAACACAGACATATATACAAGTAAAAGCACAAGCAAACAGAAGCTCCTGTATTTCATTACAAGTAATTGTATTCAGGAATATTACCCCTGTTTTGTCAGATATCGGCGTATAAGAAAGATTTTTACATATATAGGATGAATTATGTGTTATAAAGAACAAGTATTTCATAATACTTAAAATCATTGTTATTATTGACTCTTGTTCAAAACACAACATTCCGGATCAATAGAAATAAAATAAATCGTTCCTAAGATTGAGCCGGCTCGGATACCGTGCGTCCAGCTGTAGGATCCAGAGTTTTTCTCGCTCATGTAGTTTCCTTTCCCGATCTCCATTACGATACGGCAAGGAAACTCTTTCAATTCCCATAATCTTTAGGGACCTAAAATTCCCCGCATGTATGGCTCTAAAGTGTCTGGATAGTCCACACATTCCCGTTCTTACAGTCTTAGAGGTTGGGTTTGCGGCAGTAAAATGTGCAGAAATTCTCACTTTTAAAGCACGGATTGTGCAGCCGACATAGCATTTACCACAATCCACACATGTGGCCATGTACACCACGTGTGGTATTACAATTAATATATCATTTAATTTGGTATTCATCATTAGTAAGTAAATTCCTAAATGATTTGCCTGATGCTACATATCCGCACATCCCACATTTACTGCTACCGCACTTGTACATGTCCTTGTATGTTAACCATGAATAGGTTGGCCTTAGAGGAGGGGGTTTTCCTGGGGGCTAAAAATCGGGGGAGTAATAATTTGTCTAAAACAGAACGGTTAGCTTTAACTGACCTGAAGAATAATCCATATGTGGTCATCAGATCCTCTGACAAGGGGGGTCCGTGGTGGTACTGGACTCAGATCTATAGAAACAACTGGTTCTGGAGTTATTAACAGATGACACCACGTACCGCCACTTGTCATGCGATCCCACTGCGTCCTTTCTATCAGAATTACAGAAATTGTTAGAACAAAGTGTTTGCTTGGGGGCCATCAATAGCAAGATGAGAGATTACCTTTTTGTGCAAAAACCCATCGTACCGGTGTTCCATGCCCTCCCCAAGACCCACAAGTCTGTTTTCCCCCCTCCTCTAAGGCCAATCGTGGCTGGGATTGGACCCCTCCATGAGAGGCTTTCTGAATGGGTGGACGACAGACTTCAGATCTTGTTGGAGGGCAAGCCTGGCCGGATTAAGGATTCCAAAGATCTTGTGCAGGCACTGGAACATATGCCCTGGACAGAAGGATCGAAATGGATCACGTGATGTAGTACAGTTATACTCTTCTATCCCCCATGAAAAATCAATATGGGTAGTGGAACAATTCCTGAAGGATACTGGTGTATTTGATGACGCTACGAAAGAGTTCCTACTGTTCTGCTTGCGATTTTTGCTAAGAAGCAACTATTTTCTCTTCAATGGTAATCACCGTCTACAAATATGTGGTTGTCCAATGGGGGCGAAATTCTCGCCCTCATTGGCAAACCTGTACATGAAAAGTTGGGAAGAACAATATATTTATGCAGAATCTAACCCCTGTAGAACCTCAATTCGATGGTACGGGAGATATATAGACGATATAAACCTAATTTTCATTGTTCAATTGGTTTCACAATAATGATTATAATCTCAAATTTACCATGGAGGTACATACAAATAATACTCCTTCTTTGGATCTATGTCTTACAGGTTGTGGGAAAAGCGGTAAGATTTTCTCAAAGCTTTATCGCAAGCCCACTAGTGGGAACTCGGTGCTAAGGGCTGATAGCTGTCATCCGAGGCACATTGTCAAAAATCTTCCTGTGGGGGAATTGATGCGTGCCAAACGTAATGGCACCACACAGGAGGATTTTGACAAGGAGACTTTGGTCATTGCTGACCGATTGAGAAGGAGAAAGTATCGCCCTTGGATGATAGAACGTGCAAAAACTATCATCCAAAATAGAAATAGAGAGGATTTGCTGACAGATAAACTTGAGTTGACATCTGCCGGTAATATCGGTGGTCTGGTTTTTTCTACCCCATATAGCCCGGATTTAAAAGAGATAAAGAAGATCTTTTATAGAAACATTTCCATTCTCAGTATACTTAAGTCTGGAGTCAAAATAATCCCCAAAAAAGGTAAAAACATCGGGAGCAGCATTTCACCCAGTATTTTTTCTGATCAGGCTGCTGAACCCTATACATGGTTAACATACAAGGGCATGTACAAGTGCGGTAGCAGTACATGTGGTATTTTCGGATATGTAGCATTTTCGGAATTTACTTACTGTGGTGAATCGTGACCTGAACCTGGCAGCTCCACAGCGCCTCCTGTTAAACCCAGGTCAGTCAGAGAACTGCCTGGAGATAAAGAAGGGCCGCAGCTGCCTTGCCTGTGCTGGTTTATTAAGGCACCTCTCAGTGAGTGTGGTATATGTCTTCTAGCCCGCAGCCAGGAGCACATATAATCTCCTCCACCCCGTCACTGCCAGAGGCCCTGAATAACCCCAAGCACAAATGCTGCCACCAGCTCCTCTTTAATATAAGTCCGGTCCGTGGTCGGGCTTATATTGGGTCAGGAACCAACCCAGGTAGCGTTATATGAGCACACGGACGTGGGGAATCGTGATCAAGATAAAAAGAGCAACTCAAGATTAAATTTATATATTTAATCACCCTAATGGTACACTAGATATTAATATTTACAGTTATTATTCAGATGTTACAAATATTACAGTCAGATATGCCAATAAAAGGAGGAATGGAATACACAGAATTACACACACATGTGAGCAGTTACCTTAGTGCTGATGGCACCACATGGGCGGCGTGGCATCAATCTGTTCCTTGGGTAATCTCTGGCCTTGGTGGAATAATGCCCATTCAGAAGAAATACCAGGTGGAGATGGGGCAGATGAGTTTTATACATTATGGGCTGCCCCTGTCTCCACCCATCTCGCACCTCTGGGATGTCTCACAACTCCCACCCCTCTGAGGGGAGATATGGACACCCAGATTCCATAATGTTCCCTAGCCGTGTCCATGAGCATCGCAGACGGAAGATAATACTTTCATATTTTTAGTTATGATTTTATCTTCGTCTGGATATGAAACACGCCTGCCTTGAGAACACCCTACCAGCCAATATCCTGTTTACATGGCTTCCAGTCACCCTACATTCATGTGAATACCAGCTCTATTTCCATCTAGATGTGTGGAATTCATTTTTATATTCGATAGCATCACAGGGTGGACGGCTTATGAGATATTAAGGTTATAGTCACGGTGCCTTCTTGTCTGCGCCTGAAAAGGAATTTCCTCTCTTCTGCCATTTGGAAAGTGTCACCTAATTTTACATCTCCTCAGAAGTCCAAGACACCTGGCTAAATTACCTTCCTGGCTGATTGCATATCAAAGTTGAGGATGAGCTCCTTTTGGTGGCCTTGTTGGCTGGCAGCTACGTGCTAATTGATTTGCTGCTTGCCAGGGATGAAAGGCTACCAAGGGTGGGGGCTCATTTCTGTGAGTGAGATGTGTCAAATTGCTTTCTGGATGGAATATGGGGATATGAAACAATATTCATCACACCTCCCCCTCTTAGACGGCGCTAGGGGGTAGCACATTCCTGTGTTCCCCCGCACGCCCGTCCGCTACCTCCCCTCGCCGGGATAACCCATCAGCGTTACCGTGGTCCCGGCCCCACTTGTTGGTGAATCGTGACCTGAACCTGGCAGCTCCACAGCGCCTCCTGTTAAACCCAGGTCAGTCAGAGAACTGCCTGAGGATAAAGAAGGGCCGCAGCTGCCTTGCCTGTGCTGGTTTATTAAGGCACCTCTCAGTGAGTGTGGTATATGTCTTCTAGCCCGCAGCCAGGAGCACATATAATCTCCTCCACCCCGTCACTGCCAGAGGCCCTGAATAACCCCAAGCACAAATGCTGCCACCAGCTCCTCTTTAATATAAGTCCGGTCCGTGGTCGGGCTTATATTGGGTCAGGAACCAACCCAGGTAGCGTTATATGAGCACACGGACGTGGGGAATCGTGATCAAGATAAAAAGAGCAACTCAAGATTAAATTTATATATTTAATCACCCTAATGGTACACTAGATATTAATATTTACAGTTATTATTCAGATGTTACAAATATTACAGTCAGATATGCCAATAAAAGGAGGAATGGAATACACAGAATTACATACACATGTGAGCAGTTACCTTAGTGCTGATGGCACCACATGGGCGGCGTGGCATCAATCTGTTCCTTGGGTAATCTCTGGCCTTGGTGGAATAATGCCCATTCAGAAGAAATACCAGGTGGAGATGGGGCAGATGAGTTTTATACATTATGGGCTGCCCCTGTCTCCACCCATCTCGCACCTCTGGGATGTCTCACAACTCCCACCCCTCTGAGGGGAGATATGGACACCCAGATTCCATAATGTTCCCTAGCCGTGTCCATGAGCATCGCAGACGGAAGATAATACTTTCATATTTTTAGTTATGATTTTATCTTCGTCTGGATATGAAACACGCCTGCCTTGAGAACACCCTACCAGCCAATATCCTGTTTACATGGCTTCCAGTCACCCTACATTCATGTGAATACCAGCTCTATTTCCGTCTAGATGTGTGGAATTCATTTTTATATTCGATAGCATCACAGGGTGGACGGCTTATGAGATATTAAGGTTATAGTCACGGTGCCTTCTTGTCTGCGCCTGAAAAGGAATTTCCTCTCTTCTGCCATTTGGAAAGTGTCACCTAATTTTACATCTCCTCAGAAGTCCAAGACACCTGGCTAAATTACCTTCCTGGCTGATTGCATATCAAAGTTGAGGATGAGCTCCTTTTGGTGGCCTTGTTGGCTGGCAGCTACGTGCTAATTGATTTGCTGCTTGCCAGGGATGAAAGGCTACCAAGGGTGGGGGCTCATTTCTGTGAGTGAGATGTGTCAAATTGCTTTCTGGATGGAATATGGGGATATGAAACAATATTCATCACACCTCCCCCTCTTAGACGGCGCTAGGGGGTAGCACATTCCTGTGTTCCCCCGCACGCCCGTCCGCTACCTCCCCTCGCCGGGATAACCCATCAGCGTTACCGTGGTCCCGGCCCCACTTGTGGTGAATCGTGACCTGAACCTGGCAGCTCCACAGCGCCTCCTGTTAAACCCAGGTCAGTCAGAGAACTGCCTGAGGATAAAGAAGGGCCGCAGCTGCCTTGCCTGTGCTGGTTTATTAAGGCACCTCTCAGTGAGTGTGGTATATGTCTTCTAGCCCGCAGCCAGGAGCACATATAATCTCCTCCACCCCGTCACTGCCAGAGGCCCTGAATAACCCCAAGCACAAATGCTGCCACCAGCTCCTCTTTAATATAAGTCCGGTCCGTGGTCGGGCTTATATTGGGTCAGGAACCAACCCAGGTAGCGTTATATGAGCACACGGACGTGGGGAATCGTGATCAAGATAAAAAGAGCAACTCAAGATTAAATTTATATATTTAATCACCCTAATGGTACACTAGATATTAATATTTACAGTTATTATTCAGATGTTACAAATATTACAGTCAGATATGCCAATAAAAGGAGGAATGGAATACACAGAATTACATACACATGTGAGCAGTTACCTTAGTGCTGATGGCACCACATGGGCGGCGTGGCATCAATCTGTTCCTTGGGTAATCTCTGGCCTTGGTGGAATAATGCCCATTCAGAAGAAATACCAGGTGGAGATGGGGCAGATGAGTTTTATACATTATGGGCTGCCCCTGTCTCCACCCATCTCGCACCTCTGGGATGTCTCACAACTCCCACCCCTCTGAGGGGAGATATGGACACCCAGATTCCATAATGTTCCCTAGCCGTGTCCATGAGCATCGCAGACGGAAGATAATACTTTCATATTTTTAGTTATGATTTTATCTTCGTCTGGATATGAAACACGCCTGCCTTGAGAACACCCTACCAGCCAATATCCTGTTTACATGGCTTCCAGTCACCCTACATTCATGTGAATACCAGCTCTATTTCCGTCTAGATGTGTGGAATTCATTTTTATATTCGATAGCATCACAGGGTGGACGGCTTATGAGATATTAAGGTTATAGTCACGGTGCCTTCTTGTCTGCGCCTGAAAAGGAATTTCCTCTCTTCTGCCATTTGGAAAGTGTCACCTAATTTTACATCTCCTCAGAAGTCCAAGACACCTGGCTAAATTACCTTCCTGGCTGATTGCATATCAAAGTTGAGGATGAGCTCCTTTTGGTGGCCTTGTTGGCTGGCAGCTACGTGCTAATTGATTTGCTGCTTGCCAGGGATGAAAGGCTACCAAGGGTGGGGGCTCATTTCTGTGAGTGAGATGTGTCAAATTGCTTTCTGGATGGAATATGGGGATATGAAACAATATTCATCACACTTACTAATGATAAATACCAAATTAAATAATATTAATTGTAATACCACACGTGGTGTACATGGCCACATGTGTGCATTGTGCTAAATGCTATGTCGGCTGCACAACCCGTGCTTTAAAAGTGAGAATTTCTGAACATCTTACTGCCGCAAACCCAACCTCTAAGACTGTAAGAACGGGAATGTGTGGACTATCCAGACACTTTAGAGCCATACATGCGGGGAATCTTAGGTCCCTAAAGATTATGGGAATTGAAAGTAATAACTATCGTAATGGAGATTGGGAAAGGAAACTACATGAGCGAGAAAAACTCTGGATCCCACAGTTTAGGAACAATTATTTTATTTCTATTGATCCGGAATGTTGTGTTTTGAACAAGAGTCAATAATAACAATGATTTTAAGTAACGTATTATGATATACTTGTTCTTTATAACACATAATTTATCCTATATATGTAAAAATCTTTCTTATACTCCGATACCTATCTGACAAAACAGGGGTTAATGTTCCTGAGTACAATTACTTGTAATGAAATACAGGAGCTCCTGTTTGCTTGTGCTTTTACTTGTATATATGTCTGTGTTTTATTATGTTCTCATGAGCTAACGAATAAGGAGTCACCTCTGAAAAGTGTATAGCGGCCCTCCAGGGGCATTGGTATGTTTCATATAAGAAAATCAAGGAAAAAACTGCATTGTGGCACTGGATCCATTCTTATATTCTATTATAGGGGCACTGTGGTAGACACCTTGTAGACACATCAGAAGGCTCTATTATAGGGGCACTGGTAGACACCTTGTAGACACATCAGAAGGCTCTATTATAGGGGTACTCTGGTAGACACCTTGTAGACACATCAGAAGGCTCTATTATAGGGGACTGTGGTGGACACCTTGTAGACATATCAGAGGACTCTGTTATAGGCGCACTGTAGTAGACACCTTGTGGACACATCAGACGGCTCTATTATAGTAGCACTGTGGTAGACGCTTGGTAAACACATTAGAAGGCTCTATTATAGGGGCATTGTGGTAGACATCTTGTAGACACATCAGAAGACTTTGTTATAGAGGCTTGTGGACACATCAGAAGACTATTATAGGGGCTCTGTGGTGGACACCTTGTAGACACATCAGAAGGCTGTATTATACGGGCATTGTGGTGGACATCTTGTGGACTCATCAGAAGGCTCTATTATAGGGGCATTGTGGTAGATACCTTGTGGACACATCAAAAGGCTCTATTATAGGGGACTGTGGTAGACACTTGGTAGACACTTCACAAGGCTCTATTATAGGGGCACTGTTGTGGACATCTTGTGGATGTGGAACCCCTGTGGATTGCTCGCCACTAGATGGCGCAGCAGCTGGGATTGGTAAGTCTGTCACCCCACACACACACCTAACACATCCCTCAATCCCAAGTCTAAGTTACTCTATGTCCAGCAATGGGATAGCGGGAGGAGCCACTTACACTTTCTACGCGGTAGCCCTGAGGACCAGCCCTACCTGTGGAGGGCACAATATCTCTGCTGCAACCTCCATCATCCCCAGAGGTCCTGACAGCAGCCGTGGCTACTTCCGGCCACAAGCCACGGGTGGGGTCACAATTTAATTTATCAAAAACTGTTTTCCCCTTTTATTGACTCGCCCGGGATCACAGAGCCGGGAAACGACACCATGACATCCTGCAGCCCCAGACGACAACAATGAGAGGGCCCAGTTCCGAGTACCCCACGGCCCCGGTGGGTGACTCATGGACACATCAGAAGGCTCTATTATAATGGTATTGCGGTAGACACCTTGTGGACACATTAGAAGGCTCTATTATAGGGGACTGTGGTAGACACCTTATAGACATATCAGAAGGCTCTATTATAGGAGCACTGTGGTGGACATCTTGTGGACACATCAGAAGGCTCTATTATAGAGGCACTATCGTAGACCTCTTGTAGACACATCAGAAGGCTCTATTATAGGGGCACAGTGGTAGACATCTTGTGGACACATCAGAAGGCTCTATTATAGGGGCACTGTGGTAGACACATTGTAGACACATCAGAAGGCTTCCCAACCTTCAAGTGTTTCTACTCCCATCTCTCCCCACATCCCCTCTGGCTCACTCTCCATTTTTGACCCAGCCACAGAAGAAGAAGTCTCCAGGCTCCTCTCGTCCTCACGTCCCACTACATGCACCTCTGACCCTATTCCCTCACACTTACTACAGACCCTCTCTCCAGTGGTCACCAGTCACTTAACCACAATCTTCAATCTCTCCCTCTCTACTGGCATCCTCCCCTCCTCCTTCAAACACTCTATTATCACTCCACTACTAAAGAAAACGTCCCTTGACCCATCCTGCACAAATAACTACAGACCAGTCTCCAATCTCCCCTTCATCTCTAAACTCCTGGAGCGCCTGGTCTACACCCGCCTCACTCATTACCTCGCCACTCACTCTCTTTTAGATCCACTGCAGTCTGGCTTCCGCCCCTTACATTCTACAGAAACTGCCCTCATCAAAGTGACCAATGACCTTCTGACAGCAAAACGTAATGGTGACCACTCTCTGCTTATCCTTCTTGACCTCTCTGCGGCTTTTGACACTGTCGACCATCAGCTCCTACTCTCTATGCTGCATTCCATTGGCATCAAGGACACTGCTCTCTCCTGGTTCTCTTCCTATCTATCTGACCGCTCTTTCAGTGTATCTTTTGCTGGCTCCACTTCTTCCCCTCTTCCCCTCACTATTGGGGTCCCTCAGGGTTCAGTCCTTGGCCCTCTCCTCTTCTCTCTCTACACAGCCCCGATCGGACAAACAATCAGCAGATTTGGCTTTCAGTACCATCTTTATGCTGATGACACACAACTATACACTTCAGCCCCTGACCTTACCCCTGCGGTATTAAAGAATACCAATGACTGTTTAACCGCAGTCTCCAATATCATGTCCACTCTCTATCTAAAACTCAACCTTTCCAAAACTGAACTTCTTCTGCTCCCACCCTCTGCCAACCTCCCTAAATCTGACATCTCTCTCTCGGTGTGCGGCACCACGATAACACCCAGTCAGCAGGCTCGCTGTCTCGGTGTTTTGATGGACACTGATCTCTCCTTCACCCCATACACACAATCTCTCACCCGCTCCTGTCGCTTGCACCTGAAAAATATCTCCAGAATTCGCCCTTTCCTCACCACGGGAACAACTAAAACCCTCACCGTGGCCCTGATTCATTCCCGCCTTGACTACTGTAATTCTTTATTAGCTGGCCTCCCCCACAGTAAGCTTTCCCCTCTCCAGTCTATCCTCAATGCAGCAGCCAGGATCACCTATCTAGCAAACCGTTACTCAGATGTTTCTGCTCTGTGCCAGTCACTACATTGGCTGCCCGTACACTATAGAATCCAATTCAAATTGCTCGTTGTCACCCACAAAGCTATTCATGGTGCGACACCTCCCTACCTCTCCACCCTCATCTCTGTCTACCACCCCACCCGTCCCCTTCGCTCTGAACATGACCTCAGACTAACATCAGCATTAATCCGAACCTCCCATTCCCGACTTCAAGACTTCTCTCGAGCTGCACCAAAACTCTGGAATGCTCTACCCCAAGAAATTAGGACCATCCACAACTTGCATAGCTTCAGACGCTCCCTAAAAACACACCTCTTCAGGGCGGCCTATCCTTCTCCCTAACAGTAGTCACTTAGAGGTAAGATATTCATTGTTATAAGCCCCTGTACTTTGTGTTCCCATCCCGTCTTAGATTGTAAGCTCCTTCGAGCAGGGTTACCTTCATCTTCTGCCTTTCTTATTGTATTTCCTAAGTTGATTCTATGTTTTTGGTATGTAACTACTGTTCTGCATTACGTTTCTGTACCGTATATTTTTCTTATATGTACCGTTGTACTGTAAAGCGCTGCGGAATATGTTGGCGCTATACAAATAAAGTTTTATTATTATATTATTAGAAGGCTCAATTATAAGGGACTGTGGTAGACACCTTGTAGACACATCAGAAGGCTCTATTATAGGGGCACTGTGGTAGACACCTTAGAAGGCTCTAAATTAGGGGCACTGTGGTAGACATCTTGTACACACATCAGAAGGCTCTATTATAGGGGCACTGTGGTGGACATCTTGTGGACACATCAGAAGGCTCTATTATAGGGGCACAGTGGTAGACATCTTGTGGACACATCAGAAGGCTCTATTATAGAGGCACTGTGGTAGACACATTGTAGACACATCAGAAGGCTGTATTATAGGGGCTCTGGTAGACACATTGTAGACACATCAGAAGGCTCAATTATAGGGGACTGTGGTAGACACCTTGTAGACACATCAGAAGGCTCAATTATAGGGGCACTGTGGTAGACACCTTAGAAGGCTCTAAATTAGGGGCACTGTGGTAGACACCTTGTAGACACATCAGAAGGCTCTGTTATAGGGGCACTGTGGTAGACACCTTGTAGACACATCAGAAGGCTGTATTATACCGGCACTGTGGTAGTCTGACACCTTCGGCCTCTCAGATGATTGCATGCGGTGCTGACAATATTGGCATATAAAGGGTAAGTTGCCTTTGGCATCAGCAAAAAGCAAACACTATAGTGCTGAGGTCCTGGAAGTGTATGTAGATATCAGCCTGTGACTTTGCACCTTGTGACTCTGCCTGTGATTAATGACTATTATCAGAATTTATGGTATTTGCGCTGTCTGCAGATTTGTGGGATAATGTAATCTGCACCAAATTACACTATTTTCATTTAAAGAAGAATGTCACTAAAGTTTTATGCAACTGCACTTTGTTCCCGATCACTGATCAAGAGGGGCGCGGGGAACCATTAGCAGGTGACACCAAGTTTCAGCCTCAGATTGGTGCATTTAAAGGAACACTGACACTGAGAGTGACCAGAAATATGCCCACAAGGAAAATTGCCCACAGCGCTGGGGTTAGGTGCTGGGGGTTAGAGTTAAGGGTTAGGGTTTAGGGTTATTCATTAGGGTTAAGGGTTAGATGTTAGCGTTATTAGTTAGGGATTAGATTTAGGTGTTAGGATTAGGTGTTTGATGTTAGGTGTAAGGGTTATTGTTTAGGGGTTAGGATTAGGTGTTAGGGTTAGGTTTAGATGTTAGGGGTTAAGTGTTAAGATCAATGGTTAGGGTTAGGTTTAGGTTTTCGGAATTAGATGTTAGGTTTAGGTGTTAGGGTTTAGGATAAGATGTTATGGTTATTGGTTAGGGATACGGTTTAGGGTTAGGTGTTAGGGTTAAGGGTTAGGTGTTATGTGTTAGAGTTATGTTAGGTGTTAGGGTAATGGGTAGGTGTTAGGATTATAGTTAGGTGTTAGGGTTAGGTGTTACGTGTCAGGGTTATGTTAGGTGTAGGGCAATGTATAGGTGTTATGGCCACTTTACACGCGGCAACAGGAAGATAGAAACCGGCAGGTGTCGGAGACAATTGTACCTTTTACCTTCAAAACACCTTGCAGATACCTGAATTACACGCAGCCACTTCAAGGTGTTTTGAAGGTAAAAGGTACAATTGTCTCCGACACTTGCCGGTTTCTATCTTCCTGTTGCCGCGTGTAAAGTGGCCATTAGGGTACCTTTACACGTTGCTACTGGCGGGTGGATACAACCAGCTACACGCTACAAATGTAGCTTGTAGCGGCAATGTACCCCGTAGTAGCGGCGTGTGAAGACGGTAGGAGACACCCGGTAGTAGATGCATCTGTTTCCGAGCACTGCCCTGAAACAGGTGGCTACACAGGCGATTGTAGCGAGCTGTATCGGCGTGTAAAGAAGCAACAGAAGGGTTGTTTCCACACCAGGCAATGTACCTGGTATGTAGCTGGGGCGTGACACAGGCTCCGGGATACCGCGCCCCATCAGCGATCATTGGATGAAGCTCCTGCATGACGATTGGTTGTTGCTGCATAGGGAGGCATATTTAAGGAGCTGACCAGTCACACTACACAATTGCTCGAGCGTCACGTATTAATCAGCCTCCTGCGATGCCTGCCCAATCATGATGTTATTGCTTTGTCCTATCAGCGTACGGACGTCTCGTAATCCACAATGGTGGCACGCCTATGTGTTGTCCCTGCTGCACCAGGTCCGCCCATATTAGCTTGTTGTAGCGGTGTGTAAATGAGGTAAGGTGAGCTACAGAAAGTGACTTATGGCACCTGGCGGTGTATCCGGGGATAGATGTCACGTAGCGTAGCGTACCTTGTGGCGGCGTGTAAAGATGGTGCGTTTACCGTTTGTAACCGTTTGTGCGTGCTCGTGCACGTGAAGTAGCTGGTTGTATCCACCCGCCAGTAGCGGCGTGTAAAGGTACCCTTAGGGCCCCTTTACACGCGGCTACATTTCTAGGGTGGCTACAGGTAACTTACTGGTTGCAGTGAAATCATGGATACATGGTTCTATCTTGTTGCTGTGTACAAATGGAATCATGTATCCATGATTTCACTGCAACCAGTAAGTTACCTGGTGACAAGCTACAAATGTAGCCGTGTGTAAAGGTACCCTTAGGGTTAGGTGTTACGTGTTAGGGTTATGTTAGGTGTTAGGGTTATGATTAGGTGTTAGTATAATGGGTAGGTGTTAGGGTTAGATGTTAGGGGTTTAGGGTTATGGTCAGGGTTGCCTGTGAACATTTTTCCTTGTGGGCCTTTTTCATGGAACTGACACCAAGGTCTGAATGTTTGCATCATTTGTTTTTCACGGTTATTTAACATTTTTCTTTTTCTCGATCATTTTTCTTTTAGAACTTTGGAAAAGCTCTAAGAACCGCCGGACACTACATGATTATCGGATTGCAGGGACTGGCGAACGCTTATGTGGCTCCATTCGGGGTCAGTTCAGTCGTGCTCTCCACAGCGGCTCGCTAAATCCGTTTGAAGACTTGTGTCCCGGCATTTCATAGAAAGATGATGGACCAAACAGCAGAAGTCACCGGATGAGGAACCACGAGGGAGGAACATGGCGGCATCTCTGGTATTATGCCACTGGACTGGAGCCACCGTCTCCTCCTCATGAATGGCGGAAAAGTCTAAAACTGGAAATATTGATTGAGTGATTTCCCCTTATAAAAAAAAATCTTTGAAGTCCCATAAACCCTTTTGTGACAACCAGTATGGCTGCCATGACGGATTGTTCTAAGAGTCATGACTAACATATACAACAGTAATAAGAGATTGTACCACTGCAGAACTAGGACCATTCAGCCCTCAAAGACAGTGGCGTAACTTGAAGCTCATCGTCCTCGATGCGAAAGCTCCAACGGGCCCCCAATTATTGCAAATTTTTAATAGCATTAGTCTTTTTCTATAGGCCAAAGGGACTTCTAGGGCCCCCAAGGCTCCAGGACCCGGGTGCGATTGAAACACCAGCACCTAGTAGTTACGCCCCTGCTCAAAGGGCTGTCATGGAGGCCATATTGGTATCAGAAACGGCTGAAGAAGGCAACCCAATATTTATAGTTATCGGTGATTTAGGAAAGACGCAGCTTCAGTGTTTAGGTTTACCGACTACATTTCCTACACCTGAATGGAGAGTTTACCCTTCTGTACATCAGATCATGTGTACATTTCTCACGATCACCTCCATTGACCAATCTATATTGCTACTATGAGGACTGGCTCCTACTCTGAAGGACTCCGCTCAACCATGGTTGCGCTTTGAAACGTTGACATGTAATCCTACATCTCACCTGCAGAGGTCGCTGTAGGGAAAATGTGTACCCGCCCCTTGCTTAAAGGGCTTGTCCACTTTGGAGACCATTTTTTTTCGTCTACATACAGGACGTCAGGCTCATGTGAGGGAAATAAGTAGATAGAGATCCAAGCTATGAACAAGGTCTAGCGACTCCCTAGTGGTGGATGTTTTGGGGGTGTAGAGGTCGTATTCACAGCCTAGTCTGATTCTTGAGTGAGCTATGGGTCCCCCAATGTTAAGAGGAGAGAAGCACTACAGTGTATGTGGTGGCACAATGATACATGGATGATTTCACAATGTTATTGCATTGTATGCAGAGGCTATAAACAGTGATGTAACAATGCATCAATGACAGCTCAATGTCAAGCAGTCACCCATAAAGGGTACGTTTTAAGTAATGATGATATATCAGAGATCCAGAGCTTCAGAATGTATCTCTGCCATATTGAGTATTAGGGTCTATCTATATAACGCTAAGGCTTGAAGACCCTCATTCCTCAATAGCATCATTTGTGTCTAGTGTCTTTATAGGATGAGGTTTTGTGCTTTTTATGGAAAGATTAGAGGGATTTGGAATGTTGCTGAAGGATAGTCGAAGGGTTGTATTAGAGAAGGGCATAGAAGAAGGAGGAGGTTTTATTATTTGGGGTGAGGAGGATACAGGATGGAGTATGTGGCATTCACCAATGTCTCACATGGGAATTTAGGGTTAAGTCATGGTTTTATTGCACAAGGGCCACCAAAAACCAAGCCGATCACAAGTGATCCTTTCTAAACCTCTAGTGATCAGATCAGACATTATCCCAGTAGCAAGTGGTCAGCTTCCCTGCAGTGCCTCCACTGGTGAAATGAGGTATTACACAGCACCCATTAAATCCAAAGGCAACTAATGCATTACAGAGACATGCTGGGTGTTCCGGGTAGAGAATGTCTCAGTAGCTGATCTGCGTCTTCTATAAAATCAAACTGTATTAAAAATAAGTTATCGAAGCCAGAAAACCCCTTTAAAGAGGACCTGTCACCAAAGCAAAAGTAGTCAATTCCTGTACTCAATTTATTCCTGATTCTCCCCTGAGCATATTGCTTTTTGTTTTTTTTAAATCCATCATACGGTTGCAGAGATAGGGGCCTTTTTAGTTGATGCTATTTTTTATGCTCTGTTAATGCGGTGTGGCTCCTAGGGGGCGTGTCTTTGCATAATTGCCCTGTGAGCCACGCCCATCTTGGCAAGAACCAAAAACACGTGCAGTAAGTAGAATGGACGATATCTCTGCAACCGTATGACGGATTTAAAAACAGAAAACAGCGAAATTCTCAGGGATAAGCGGGAATAAAATGAGAACAGAAACAGGTCACTTCTGAGGTCCCCTTTAAGCAGTGAGGATACACTAATCTAATGTTTTCCTCTCTGTACTAGAAGCCAATCATCAGGGAATGTAGCTGACATTGATTGTTCTTATGTTTACAAATGTGATGATATATAAGTGGTAACCAGATAGTATTGAGGATCTCTGCCTCGTTAGAAAGTAGTGGAATTGAAATGATAGAATATACAACAAAAAGTCCTGTATAATTTCAAATAGATTCAATATTTCTAGTTCCTTTTAGTGAATGGAAACCTGATTTTTATCCATAGACTTAAAATCCCCCTGTTTTGCGACGTCCTGATGCTATAGGTAACTTACCTGCATCTGTCGGACATGATCACAACAAATGTTCAGCTTCTGGATGTATCGTAAATGCCAGGAAGGGAGCCGTATCTAATATGGATGGGGGGGCTATATCTAAGATGGATGGGGGCTATATCTAGGATGAATGGGAGGCTATATCTAAGATGAATGGGGGCTATATCTAAGATGGATGGGGGGCTATATCCCAGGAAGGGTGGCCATATATAAGATATATGGGGGGGGCAATATCTAAGATGGATGGGGGGCTATATCTAGGATGAATGGTAGGCTATATCTAAGATGGATGGGGGCTATATATAAGATGGATGGGGGCTATATCTAGGATGAATGGGAGGCTATATCTAAGATGGATGGGGGGCTATATCTAAGATGGATGGGGGGCTATATTTAAGATGGATGGGGGGCTATATCTAGAATGAATGGGGAGGCTATAACTAAGATGGATGGGGGGCTATATCTAAGATGGATGGGGGGCTATATTTAAGATGGATGGGGGCTATATCCCAGGAAGGGGGGCCATATCTAAGATGTATGGGGGCTATATCTAGGATGGATGGGGGCT
Organism: Allobates femoralis; assembly: GCA_033576535.1. Classification (NCBI taxonomy): domain Eukaryota; kingdom Metazoa; phylum Chordata; class Amphibia; order Anura; family Aromobatidae; genus Allobates; species Allobates femoralis. The sequence goes on along the minus strand of JARQOC010000001.1, from coordinate 602,319,254 downwards.
ATATATAAGATGGATGGGGGGCTATATCTAGGATGAATGGGAGGCTATATCTAAGATGGATGGGGGGCTATATCTAAGATGGATGGGGGGCTATATTTAAGATGGATGGGAGGCTATATCTAGGATGAATGGGAGGCTATAACTAAGATGGATGGGGGGCTATATCTAAGATGGATGGAGGACTATATCTAAGATGAATGGGGGCTATATCCCAGGAAGGGGGGCCATATCTAAGATGTATGGGGGGCTATATCTAGGATGAATGGGAGGCTATATCTAATATGGATGGGGGGCTATATCTAAGATGGATGGGGGGCTATATCTAGAATGAATGGGGAGGCTATAACTAAGATGGATGGGGGGCTATATCTAAGATGGATGGGGGGCTATATTTAAGATGGATGGGGGGCTATATCTAGGATGAATGGAAGGCTATAACTAAGATGGATGGGGGGGCTATATCTAAGATGAATGGGGGGGCTATATCTAAGATGGATGGGGGGCTATATCTAGGATGAATGGGAGGCTATATTTAATATGGATGGGGGGCTATATCTAAGATGGATGGGGGGCTATATCTAGAATGAATGGGGAGGCTATAACTAAGATGGATGGGGGGCTATATCTAAGATGGATGGGGGGCTATATTTAAGATGGATGGGGGGCTATATCTAGGATGAATGGAAGGCTATAACTAAGATGGATGGGGGGCTATATCTAAGATGAATGGGGGGGCTATATCTAAGATGGATGGAGGGCTATATCTAAGATGAATGGGGGCTATATCCCAGGAAGGGGGGCCATATCTAAGATGTATGGGGGCTATATCTAGGATGAATGGGAGGCTATATCTAATATGGATGGGGGGCTATATCTAAGATGGATGGGGGCTATATCTAGGATGAATGGGAGGCTATATCTAAGATGGATGGGGGGGGCTATATCTAAGATGGATGGGGGGCTAAATCTAGGATGAATGGGAGGCTATATCTAAGATGAATGGGGGGCTATATCTAAGATGGATGGAGGGCTATATCTAAGATGAATGGGGGCTATATCCCAGGAAGGGGGGCCATATCTAAGATGTATGGGGGACTATATCCAGGATGGGGACATATCCAGCATGAGAGGCCCATACCCAGGATTGGGGATAATGTACCCGAATGGGGGGAACTATATGCAAGGATGTGGGACTATATCCCAGGATAGGGGCCATATCCCAGGATGGGGGGCCATATCCAGGATAGGGGGGCTATATCCCAGGATAGGGGCCATAACCCAGGATAGTGGGCTTTATCCAGGATGGGGGACATATATTACCTGGAAGGGGCTCAAGATGGAGACATTACCCCCATAAGAATCAGCAGCAGATCCCCTCCATAAGACTGCATGATAACTACAATTTTTGCTTAATTTTTCCCCCCTATTTTCCTCCTTTAAAGTGTGGGTGCGTCTTCTAGTCCAACAGAAATGGTAAATCAAAACATTTCTTGTCACTAATAGTTGAGATATTAGAAATAATGAGAACGTGAAACACAAAAGACATCTGAAAAAAATATACAATGAAAAAGCTTTAGTCATATAAACCCTTTTATAGTGATGAATTGCATTATCATTACTAGCATAGTATATATTCGTATATTATAACTGTACCTTTAAGACAAAACTGCACCTTTAAACAGCGGGTTAAATTTACAATCAATATACTGTGCAAAATAATGTGACTTTATGAGTTCCAGATCTGTGAAGTAAAAAGATAAAAGTACGACTTCCTGCAGTCACCACTAGAGGGCACTGAGAGGTTTACTGCATACAGAGTGCAGGGACCTCTAGTGGTGGCCAGAGGGAAATAACAATTTATAGGTTAATTCTATGACTACACAGGCAATCTGGAAATGATACGACCACTATAAAGATATATTAAGAAATGAATCAATGCAGAATACCGGACCTTTATTAGATTAAAAACATAAAATAGTGTTTACATGAGGTCATTCACTTTAAGGGGTGGGTGGAATTTAAAAAAGTAAAATATATAGTAGTGACGATTGATAGATGACTTGTTTACAATGACGGCGGCCTCTGGGCTACATGGTAATGTGACTGCCACATTGTGTGTCACATGTCATATGGAAATAGGGATCTTTTTATATTAAAATGTATTTTTATCTACTATGAATACATTATATATGTACAAGTAATATAAATAGTCACACAGGCCTGAAAAAAATACCAGTAAGTATGGGAATGGAGTTTGCCCCTCCCCCAACAAAATGAAGCCTAAACCAAAAAAAGGAACAAAATAAAATGATGTGAATATATAGAACATACATGTATGATCATTGCTGAAAACGTCGACACCCTTGAAACTGTTCCAGTAAATAAAGTATCTCTCCCCAAAAATTATCACAATTACACATTTATTTCATTTGTGTGTATTGGAACAACACGAAAAAAAAAACTGAGAAAAAAGGCAAATTGGACATAATTTAACACTAAAGTTTAAAAATCCTTTGGTATCTTCAGATTTCATGATGTCTTGTACACAGTCAAAGCCTCTAGTGCCAGAGGCAGCAAGACAACCCAAAACATCTCTGCCCTCCCCATATGTGACTGTAGGCCCTGTGCTCTTTTCTCTGACCTCCCCCATATGTGACCTTGGTCCTGTGCTCTTTTCTCTGACCTCCCCCATATGTGACTGTAGGTTCTGTGCTTTTTTCTCTGACCTCCCCCATATGTGACTGTAGGTCCTGTGCTCTTTTCTCTGATCTCCCTCATATGTGACTGTAGGTCCTGTGCTCTTTTCTCTGACCACTCCCATATGTGACTGTAGTTCCTGTGTTCTTTTCTCTGACCTCCCCCATATGTGACTGTAGGTCCTGTGCTCTTTTCTCTGACCTCCCCCATATGTGACTGTAGGTCCTGTGTTCTTTTCTCTGACCTCCTCCATATGTGACTTTAGGTCCTGTGTTCTTTTCTCTGATCTCCCCCATATGTGACTGTAGGACCTGTGCTCTTTTCTCTGACCTCCCCCATATGTGACTGTAGGTCCTGTGCTCTTTTCTCTGACCTCCTCCATATGTGACTGTAGGTCCTGTGCTCTTTTCTCTGACCTCCCCCATATGTAACTCTAGGTCCTATGCTCTTTTCTCTGACCTCCCCTATATGTGACTGAAGGTCCTGTGCTCTTTTCTCTGACCCCCCCATATGTGACTGTAGGTCCTGTGCTCTTTTCTCTGACCTCCCCCATATGTGACTGTAGGTGCTGTGCTCTTTTTTCTGACCTGCACCATATGTGACTGTAGGTCCTGTGTTCTTTTCTCTGACCTCCTCCATATGTGACTGTAGGTCCTGTGTTCTTTTCTCTGATCTCCCCCATATGTGACTGTATTTCCTGTGCTCTTTTCTCTGACCTTCCCCATATGTAACTCTAGGTCCTATGCTCTTTTCTCTGACCTCCCCCATATGTGACTGAAGGTCCTGTGCTCTTTTCTCTTCCCTCCCCAATATGTGACTGTAGTCCTGTGCTCTTTTTCCTGACCTGCACCATATGTGACTGTAGGTCCTGTGTTCTTTTCTCTGACCTCTCCCATATGTAACTGTAGGTCCTGTGCTCTTTTCTCTTCCCTCCCCCATATGTGACTAGGTCCTGTGCTCTTTTCTCTTCCCTCCCCCATATGTGACTAGGTCCTGTGCTCTTTCTCTGACCTCCCCCATATGTGACTGTAGGTGCTGTGCTCTTTTTTCTGACCTGCACCATATGTGACTGTAGGTCCTATGTTCTTTTCTCTGATCTCCCCCATATGTGACTGTAGGTCCTGTGCTCTTTTCTCTGACCTCCCCCATATGTGACTGTAGTTCCTGTGTTCTTTTCTCTGTCCTCCCCCATATGTGACTGTAGGTCCTGTGCTCTTTTCTCTGACCTTCCCCATATGTAACTCTAGGTCCTATGCTCTTTTCTCTGACCTCCCCTATATGTGACTGAAGGTCCTGTGCTCTTTTCTCTGACCCCCCCATATGTGACTGTAGGTCCTGTGCTCTTTTCTCTGACCTCCCCCATATGTGACTGTAGGTGCTGTGCTCTTTTTTCTGACCTGCACCATATGTGACTGTAGGTCCTGTGTTCTTTTCTCTGACCTCCTCCATATGTGACTGTAGGTCCTGTGTTCTTTTCTCTGATCTCCCCCATATGTGACTGTATTTCCTGTGCTCTTTTCTCTGACCTTCCCCATATGTAACTCTAGGTCCTATGCTCGTTTCTCTGACCTCCCCCATATGTGACTGAAGGTCCTGTGCTCTTTTCTCTGACCTCCCCAATATGTGACTGTAGGTGCTGTGCTCTTTTTCCTGACCTGCACCATATGTGACTGTAGGTCCTGTGTTCTTTTCTCTGACCTCTCCCATATGTGACTGTAGGTCCTGTGCTCTTTTCTCTTCCCTCCCCCATATGTGACTAGGTCCTGTGCTCTTTTCTCTGACCTCCTCCATATGTGACTGTAGGTCCTGTGTTCTTTTCTCTGATCTCCCCCATATGTGACTGTAGGTCCTGTGCTCTTTTCTCTGACCTCCCCCATATGTGACTGTAGTTCCTGTGTTCTTTTCTCTGACCTCCCCCATATGTGACTGTATTTCCTGTGCTCTTTTCTCTGACCTTCCCCATATGTAACTCTAGGTCCTATGCTCTTTTCTCTGACCTCCCCCATATGTGACTGTAGGTCCTGTGCTCTTTTCTCTGACCCCCCCATATGTGACTGTAGGTCCTGTGCTCTTTTCTCTGCCCTCCCCATATATGACTCTAGGTCCTGTGTTCTTTTCTCTTCCCTCCCCCATATGTGACTGTAGGTCCTGTGTTCTTTTCTCTGACCTCTCCCATGTGACTGTAGGTCCTGTGCTCTTTTCTCTTCCCTCCCCCATATGTGACTAGGTCCTGTGCTCTTTTCTCTGACCTCCCACATATGTGACTGTAGGTCCTGTGCTAATTTTTCTGACCTGCACCATATGTGAATGTAGGTCCTATGCTCTTTTCTCTGACCCCCCATATGTGACTAGGTCCTGTGCTCTTTTCTCTGACCTCCCACATATGTGACTGTAGGTCCTGTGCTCATTTTTCTGACCTGCACCATATGTGACTGTAGGTCCCATGCTCTTTTCTCTGACCCCCCATATGTGACTAGGTCCTGTGCACTTTTCTCTGACCTCCCCCATATGTGACTGTAGGTCCTGTGCTCTTTTCTCTGACCTCCCCCATATGTGACTGTAGGTCCTGTGCTCCTTTCTTGTAGGCCTCATTCTGTTTTCGGTAAACAGTAGAATGATGTGCTTCACCAAAAAGCTCTATCTTGTCTCATCTGTCCACGAGACGCTTTCCCAGAGGGATTTTGGTTGGCTGTTTTATCTCTCTGTGTCACAGTTGGCTTCTCCTGGGTATCCTCTATAGCATTTCATTTCATTCACATGTGGATGGATAGTGTGCGCTGACACTGATGCCTCTGAGCTGCGTTGGAACCTTTGATCAATTTTTCTCTGCCGTCCACATCCAGGGAGATTAGCTACAGTGCAATGGGTGGTAAACGTCTTGATTATATTAAGCACCGTGGAAAAGAAACATCAAGATCTCTGGAGATGGACCTGTAAACTTGAGATTGTTGATATTTTTTAACGATGTTTGCTCCCAAGTCAGACAGTTCTCTTTTCCTCTCTGTTCTCCATACTTAATGTGGCACACACAGACACAACTTCTCCCATTTTTATCTGGTTTCAGGTGTGATTTTCATATTGCCCACACCTGTTACTTGTCATAGGTGAGTGTGAACGAGCATCACATGCTGGAGACAAAGTTGTTAATCCTCAATTTTGGAAAGATGCCAACACTTTTTATCTGGCTCCGGGGTTTTCCATGGAGTTATTTTTGGGTTGTTCCAATACATACAAAGGAAATAAACATGTGTAGAAAAAAACGTGTAATTGTGATAATTTTCTAGGAGATTTTCAAGGATGTCAGTTCCACACGTCTCCATGAGTGATAGTTGAGATATTGTTATTAATCATTATGAAGCTTTGTATAACTTTGGATATTTTAATGAATTTTTATGAAGGTTTATATATAAAATGAGAACCAATGGGCTGAGCCAAAATGTCAAAATCTTCTCAAGTAACAAAAAGTGATTTTACTTGCATACCTATTGTGAGTTCTGTAATGTTTTCTCCGACCAAGGTATAGTCATTTCTTAAGGGGGCAGTGCATTTAAAGGGTTAGTCCCATCTTCATAGATGGATATTTTCGGATAGGGCTTGCAAAATCAAGCACTTTTGTAAATTACTGTTTATTAAAATTAGCAGCCGTTCTTGAGATATTAACACTTTTCTGTTGTTTACAGCTCGTTGCCTTGGAGACCGACCACTGCTGCTGTCTAAACAGCAGTGGTCGGTCTCCAAGTCAACAAGTAACCAAGAGAAAAGTGTTAATATCTCAGGAACGAATACAAAATTTTAATAAGCAGCAAATTACAAAAGTGTTTCTACTTACATGTACTGTCTGACAAAATACTTTTTTAGGAAGGTGGTAATAAGCCTTTACATATGAAATATAGTCATCCTTATTGTTTGTCAATATGTAGCATTTCTGGTAGGAATCCTATTCAGGGTTATCTAATGATGATCAGTTCCATTTTTGGCTGCTGGTGGAATGAAGCCACGACTTCTTAGCCTCAGTGATATTTTGCTTATAGGGGGAGGCTCCTGCTGCAGCGACCGCAGCTTGTTGTGTGATTGGTCGTTTTCCTCTGTATATTTGGTCTACTGGTAGAAGATTTGTCGGTAATTTACCCTACAAGTATTTTGACGCCGGTATTGTACAATGTAATCTTTGCTCATGTACATTTTGTGTAAATAAAGGTTTTGTTTTTTTTTTCTAAATCTCTTCAAATATAATCTTTCGGAAAACTAACAACTAGTGACAACACGAACAGGTCTCCTGAGTGTATGGGCCAATCAAATAACAGATTTGTCTGACGTGATTTTGGAAGGGTAGGACATACTACATAGTGTTCCAGCTGCACAGATGCCCATTGATGAGTGGGGTCCACCGAGGCCGTGGGGTGCTGTCGAGCACTAAGGGGTTTTGCATTTTTTTACCTCTTTACTGTAGTTGATACAGCAAACCCAGGGTGTTGGTACAACCAGGCATGCAGTCAAGCCAGTCTGGAAAGAACTGAAGTCTGCTCTGCTGGCGTGAGATATTATGGCCTTCCCGCTAAATTCTTATCTTAAAGTTTCTATTTCCTGTATGGTTCCTCTGTACGCCTCTAAGTTAGTGGATGTCCTCCAGCTGGGTGTCATGTCACCATCAGACTCGGTGACTGTTAATCCTGCCCCAGCCACTAGGCGGTGCCGGATTCCTTCGGCTAGTGGTGCCGGTGATAGGGGGGCCATGTGCTCATCAGGAACTACTCCTTTGGTGTCTGCCTCTGTTGCTGGGCATTGCCACGCTCCTCCTGTGAGTGATGCTGGTGACGGGAGAGAGGTCCCTGCAGAGGCGTCTGGTTGGGCGCAGGCTTCGCTCTTCTATCAGAAGTGGGGTGGTTGGTACCAGTCGTGCATCACCATCTGGCCTGGTTGTAGGGGCGGTCCGGGTGAGGTCATCAGGCTGTGAGCTCCAGCTTATGAGAGTCAACCACACTCTTCAAATATCTTGGGGCCTGTCCTGCAAACCACCAGATATATTCTTGTTTTTTCCAGCTATCTAGTTTGTGCTGTATTATATTGACTCTGACCTTTGCCTGGATTTCAACCTTTCTACTGCCTGATGATTTTGTACTTTTGCTACCCTCCCAGCAGTACCCCGGTCCGGCACCGAGTACCCCGTCCCAGTGGGCTCCACACGCGCTTTTCAAAAAGGCGCAATTGCGTGTGCGTATGCCGTTCAGACGCTGTGTAAATATATGCAGCGCTTTTATGGGGAAAGCGCGGGTGTAAAAAGAATAACTATGTCAATTCTTTACGCATCTGCGCCCGAGCTTTCTCCCATAGGAGCCCATTATTCCCGCAGGAATTACGCATCGTCGTTCGGACAATCCGCAATTCCAGCGGGAATACACTGGCACTGATGTCACACAAGGAAGGAACAATCCACACAAGGAACAGTGTATTAATATACAAGACGAAACCCAAAATAAACTAATCCAAATGTGTTAAAAATAATAAAAATTGAATACTTACCCTCCGCCGACACAATCGCAGGTATCGACCTTCCAGGACCTATCAAGATCGCTGATCATTCGCGTTCACCGTCATGTGATATGCGCGTCATAGCACATCACATATCACATGACCGCGAGCGGCCAATCACCGATCTTGATAGGCCCTGGAAGGTCGATACTTGCGATTGTGTTGGCACCCGGCTCCCGGGACACCCGGCGGAGGGTAAGTATTTAATTTTTAACACATTTGGATTAGTTTATTTTGGGTTTCGCAGTGTATATTAATACTCTACCAAACCCAAAAGGGGCTGTCACAGATGTCACACAAAGGAGGATTCTTCCTCACCTGTGTGACATCACTTCTCCCCTGCGCTTTTGGGGGAGAAGAGAGCCTGTAAAAAAAGGGGTGTGTGAATGCACTGCGTTTTTTTACGGTGCTTTTTTGCGTGGGTGAAAAAAGCGGCAAAAAGCACCCGCGCAAAAAAACACAAAAAATGTGCAATGTGAGAACTTAGCCTAAGGCCGGTTTCACACTGCGGCATGATCCGGTCCGGTTCTGTCTGGGAGGACCCAGACAGCCATGGACCGGATCAGCACACAGGACTGGGGGGGCTATTATGTGCTCCGATCCTGTGTGCAGCGCACGCAGTTCCCACTGCTGATAAGTCAGGACCGCGGGCGCTGCGGTCCTGACCTGTCAACGGCTGCAGCTGCGTGCGCTGCACACAGGATCGGAGGGCATAATAGCCCCCCAGTCCTGTGTGCTGATCCGGTCCGTGGCTGTCTGGGTCATCCCAGACAGAACCGGACCGGATCATGCCGCAGTGTGAAGCAACCCTAAGGCTGGCTTCACATTGCAGTTTTTTGCCTGATCAGGTTACGTCCGATTTGTGTGCAACATCCAGGAGAGGAACTTGCAGAGAAAAAGTATAATTGAAAGACTGACACCTGTTCTGAGTTTTGAAGACACTCCTGGTTTTGGCACACAAACCTGATCTAACCTGATCAGCTAAAAAACTGGCATGGACATTCGGGGACACATGTTCCCCTATGGGCAAATTCACATTTCCCTGTTCCGAATGGACCATATCTTTGTGTGGAGCACATGCGTGTCTGTGAGCTCCACACGGCTACTTGTCTGTTTTTCTGCGGAACCACAGATCGTTTTTTTGTCCAAACGTCCTGCACACGGATGTTCACACTGTGACATCCATGTGCACGGACCACGGACAAAACAAAAAAGCCTGAAAATAAAGAATTTTATACTCACCTCGCTCCAGCGGTGTCTGCTCCTCTCACTTCCGGTGCCGCTCATTAGGGCTCAATGAATATTCACTTCACTGACCCCAACAGTGGACCGGAAGAGAGAGGAGCAGCGGCGCTGGAGGGAGGTAAGTATTGGGTGACAGGCTGTCCGTGTGCTATCGGCCCCACGGATAGCACACGGACGGCACACATTGTGTCATACGTCCGTGACACATGTGTGCATGCCCCGCCCCCAAACGGCCTTGTTTCACACGTCCGTGGTGACATGGACGTGTGAAATCGGCCTACGGCACATCTGTGAGTCTAGCATCGCATTCCCCGGACAGGAGCCAGCAGCTTCATGTATTTCTATGCGGCAATATGCTCCTGTCCGGAGAGGTTGGCCATGGCGGGTGATGCGATGTGAGATTCATGCGAGTGTAACTCCATGGAGTGTGGTTTTTTAAGCTCTTGTTAGGCAACCCCTGATGTCTGAATGAGACTTTATAGGTGATGTTCCTTCTAAAGCCCACGTTACACATAGCAATGTTCCAGCTACCCGACCAACGATCAGGATCGCTGGAACATCGCTATGTGATCACTGGTGAGATGCCACACAGGAATACTTACCAGCGATCACCCAGTGATGCGCCGACACCCGCCGGTCGCTGGTCATTGCCCCTATCACACGCAGCGACATCGCTACGAGGACGCTGCAACGTCACAAAACCTGTGATGTCGCGACAATATCGTTAGCGATATCACTACATGTAACGGGGTCTTAAGGCCGGTTTTACACCACGGTTGGATCAGGTCTGGGGCTGTCCAGTGTGAACCTTAAGGTACCTTTACACGCCACCACTGAAAGGTAGCAAATGCCTGGCATTGGGGATAATTGTGCCTGTTGCCATGAAATTGCTACGAAATGGAGGCGTGTAAATAGGGAACTCCCGGTGTCCTGTAGTTGACTCAGATACCTGTTGCTGAGCCGTGCTCAAAAAACCGAAGGCAACACAAAGGCACAATTGCCATGGTAGTGGCGTCTAAACAGGGCACAGGCATGGATGTTGCGTCGCCTAGTGATTTCACAGGGGCGTGCCACAGCGTCATGGATACCACGCCCCATCAGCGACCATTGGTGGGGGCTATTGTGTTACCATTGGCTGTCCCTTCACAGGGCGCCATATTTAAAGAGCTGTCCATTCACACTACACAATTGCAATGGCGTCTTGTATTAGGCAGCCTTCCTGCGCAGGCTGGCCAATCATGATGCTATTGCGTTGTCCAATCAGCATACGAGCGTCACGGAATACACAACTCTGTCACGCCTATGTACTTGCGGCGAAAAAGATGTACGCCCATATTCCTTTGTGGTAGTGGCGTGTGAAGTAGCGAAGGTATTCAACAGGAAGTTATCCGCAGGATCTGTCGGAACTTCCGGGGAACACAGATACCTTCAGTTGACAACGCAATGGCGGCGTCTATATGCGGCATCGGCGATCGGTATCCACCATTAAAAATGTTTGCGTGCACGTGCGGTGGACACCTGTTGCTAGGCACAGTGGCGGCGTGTAAAGGTACCTTTACAGCCTCAGGCTGGCTTCACACCATGACAAGGTCCGGTCCGGGGCTGTCCGGTGTAAACCAGACAGCCCCGGACTGTTTTTTTGGCCCCATAGCAGCCTATGGGGCCAGATGGAGCCGGATGGCAGCTCTCTGCCATCCGGTTTCATCTCTGCGGTGGAATCCGGGAGAATTCGGATTATTCTCACTGGACACAAAAATGTTGCTTGCAACGTTTTTGTGTCCGGGGAGAAAAATCACCCCAAAAAGCCGGATCCCGGATTCGCCCGGATTCTCCCGGATCCAGGGCAATCCGGTTCTCCCTAACATGGGAGCCTATGGGGCCGGATTGCTGTTGTTTCAGGACCGAGGCTAGCTCCATGTTAGCCGCGATCTTGAAAACTCAGCAGCTGCAGCTGCAATTACAGCCATCTTGCTGCACACAGGACCGGAGGGGGCACATTTGGCCCTCCGGTTCTGTGTGCTGATCCGGTCCGGGGCTGTCAGGTTCATGCCTGACAGCCTCAGACCGGACCTTGCTGTGGTGTGAAGCCAGCCTCCGACCCGATTTTGCACTAATGCATGCCTATGGTGCCGTATAGAGCTGGATGGCAGCTATTTACGATCCGCTTTTGTCCCTGTCCGGCAGCATCAGGCTGCATTCAGTTTTTGTCCCGGACATAAAAATGCTGCTTGCAGTGTTTTTGTGTCCGATGCAAAAATCTGCACAAATCGGATACGGCGCGATCCAGCGCCCCCTAACATGGGGATCTATGGTGCCGGATCCAACATAAAATCGGATGCGGCTCCTGGACGCCGGGTGCTGAACTTCAGTAGCTGGAGAGCTCCCCGCCTGAGATTTCAGGACCGCGGCTACAATTTCAGCAGCTTCAGCTGCGATGTGCCGATTCCGGCAGAAAACAGGACCGGAAGGCATATTTGTCCTCCGGTTCTGTTTGTCTGGGGCACTCAGGTTCTGTCCGATGCTTCCTGGAAAGCACCTGAAACACCAAAAACGTGGTGTGAAACCGGCCTAAGCTGAGGAATCTGAAAAGTAAAGAGTTAAATCCTAATAATGAGATTAACAAACCAGAAATCTCAAGTTATTTAACTCTATCCATTCCAGAGTGCATGGCCTAAAGGTAAGAAATGACTTTATAGACTAAATTAATGTAAAGAAAAAAGTGAAATCAGGACACTTGTTGCAGAGGCCTCCTCCTGGGCCTGAGGCCAAATGTTTGGTGGAGTAATAAAGTGTTGTTTTGCAGCTTTGGCTCATAGTTCAGGTCTTGGGAGGGGTCAAGCATTTCCCTTATATTCGGCATTATCAGAAGTGAGTGCAGCACTTTGATATGGAGGCTGTCAGCAGGCAGCGCACTCTCCTGCTCTGTGCCGCAGGGCTGGCGGCATCTGTGGCTGTCACTTGGCTTTATCTATCAAGAAGGAAAAAGAAAAGGCATCTGCGGAGGGTGGGCGAGGTGTCCCAGCTTTTCCTGTATCCTGTGAAGTCGTGTAGAGGAGTCGCCCTCGAAGAAGCGGAGTGTAGAGAGTACGGACTGAAAAACGGAGCGCTCAGAGACAGGTACTGGGCCAGTATGGCCACCTGCACCGCACCCCGTACTACATGCCCTGGGCCGCTGATCACCAACCGGTGGCTCTCCAGCTATTGTAAAACTACAACTCCTAGTATGCTCTGATAGCTGGAACTTGTCAGCGCCTGCTGGGAATTGTAATTTTACTTGGGGCCCCCAATTATTGCAAATCTTTAATATCATTAGTCTTTTTCTATAGGCCAAAGGGACATTTGGGGGCCCCCTAGCCTCCGGGGCCCGGGTGTGATACTAACCCCTGCACCCCTGTGCAGAGCTCCAAATTGAGAATCCCTTACCTTGGGATTACTGTGACAGACCACTTTGTTTTAAAGGGGTTGTCCATTTTCAGTAGAGTGGGCCCCAAACAAATTCAGCAAGTACTGTCCCTCTCGGGTCACAGCTGCTGCTCCAGACCCAGTGTTTTTTCTGTAACCTCAACCACCGCTCCAGACCATCACTGAGCTCAGTGGCTGTGCAGAGGTTGACTGCATGCAACAGACCCTTGAAAAAGGGATTTTTCCCCATGAACAATGTTCATTTTAATCAATAGATCTTGAAATAATAATCACTTCCACAATTTATTGTTATTTAAAAAAAATGTTCTTGTGCCGAGATAATGTTATATATGTGTCCCTGCTATCTGTACTGTGTAATGGATGTGTCTGACCGTACAGGGACATGGTCTGATCATACCACATCTCCTGTGCTGAGATAATCCTATATATGTGCCCCTGCTAACAATGTGTCCATGATTTCACTGCAACCAGCAAATTGCAAGTGAAATTGCATGCAATGTTGCGACGTGTAAGGCTGGCTTCACACCACAGTGTGATCCGGTCCAGGGCTGTCCGGGATAACCCTGACAGCCCCGGAACGGATCAGCACACAGAACCGGAGGGCCAAATGTGCCCTCCGGTCCTGTGTGCAGCCGGATGCTGCTAATTGCAGCCGCAGCTGCTGATTTTTCAAGACCGTGCAGCCGCCAGTGTCCGGTTCCCGGATCCTCCTTGTTCGGGGCAATCCGGCCCCATAGGCTCCCATGTTAGGGAGCGCCGGATTGCCCTGGCTCCGGGAGAATCATGGAGAATCCAGCCGAATCTGGGATACGGCAGATTGGGGAGATTTTTCTCCCTGGACCAAAAAATGATGTAAGCATCATTTTTGTGTCCGGAGAGAATAATCCGTATTCCCCCAGGTTGTCCCAGAGTGATGAAACCGGATGACAGAGAGCTGCCATCTGGCTCCATAGGCTGCTATAGGGCCAAAAACCGGTCCGGGGCTGTGTGGTTTACCCCAGACAGCCCCGGATCAAAAAATCCGTGGTGTGAAGCCAGCCTTACGGTACCCTTAGGTTGGAAGTTCTGATCGCAGCCATCACCATGTAGTTGCTTCTGTGTTGCACAGCCGGCACCTGCACTATATGGGGTGAGTTCAGCTCCTGGGCTTCCTCCATACAAGCAGTGCACACATCTACTATTAATGTAAGGCGGCCGTCACACGCATCAATTTCTTGCACGATATCGTTTAAGCGATCTGCTTTTTGATCACTTAAGCGATATCGTTTGTGAATCGCTGCGTTGTAATCAAGCGATTTTACAATGTAAAATCGCTTGATTGTTTGATCGCAGATTGGTGAGCCGGAGCTCATATCAAGCGATAATCGCTTGTTCAATCTGCTTCATCGTGATGTGTGACACCACGATGAACCATCTCCCAGCGGCAGAGCCTATGCTGGGAGATGGTAACTATGGTAAACATCGGGTTACCAAGCGCCGCGCGGCGCCTAGCAACCCGATGTGTACCATAGTTACCAGCGATCTCGCTGCTCCACATCGCTGGTGAGTCTGCCTGTGTGACAGCTCACCAGCGATGTGAGCGTTATTGTTAGCGATCGCACGTGCACGTGATCGCTAGCAATATCGCTAGCGATATTGATGCGTGTGAAGGCCGCCTAAGGTGGATGTCCTTATGGCGTTAAAGTAGTTTTCTCATATCAAACAGGATGGGTAATAAACATAAGTTAGGTCTATAGCCAACAACTGGGACCCGCACTGATTAAGAGAATGGGGGTACCGGTGTTATGGAGCAATAGTGCACATGTGGCATCCAGAGTCAGTTCACACTGGGTCCCAGAGATCATATATTTATTACAAATCTTGCGCATAAGTGATACATGTTGCTTAGGAGACAGCCCGTGGGAAAGGGTGCTCCACTTCTTATGTTAATTTACATATTGTGGGTAATCATAGTTATCACATGAATATATTATAAATGATAACTTACTGTACAAAAGTGCAATACTTTATCTAGAAAATTGAGCATTATGACTGTAGGAGGGTGGCCTGAGACTCCCCCCCCCCCCCCCCCCCCCCCCCCTTCCCCCTGACAATATCATTGCTTTAACATGAAGGTATAATGTGCAAGTTTGCACATTTAGGGTATGTGCACATTAGACGTTTTCTGGGCTGCTTTGTCCCGGTTTCCGTCGGCGTTTTCCGCGCCGTTTTATGTTAATTTATGTTAATCCTAACCAGCGGTTGGATTAACATGCTAGTCAATGGATTTTAGAAAACGCTGTCTTCACTAGAACGGTTTTCTGCTGGTCGTTTTCAGTCAAAACTGAGTTTTCTCAGTCAAAACTGAGTTTTTCCACCGGTTTTCCAAAAATAGAGCAAGTGACTTCTTTCCACCGTTTTTCCAGCGGTTTCAGCTGATCAAGTGCACAAAAAACTCAGTTTTCAAAACCGCCGAGAAAACCGCCGAGAAAAACGCTGTAAAACCGGGCGGAAAACGAGCAAAAAACGAGGGACACTGCTGAGCACAGAAAACTCAGTTTCTGCTAAAAAAACCCAGGTTTTTGGACGGTCTGCAGAGATGCACAAACGTCAGATGTGCACATAGCCTTAAAGGGAATCTGTCACCAGGTTTTTGCCATCCCATCTGTCAGCAGCATAATGTAGAGATAAATGACTCACCCAGGGCAGGGTATTCAGATCTCGAGCTCGGTCTGGAGATCACGGGTGGCTGCCTGAGGCTGTGGCCCTGGTGGTCAATGAATAGGGGGTAAAATAATAAGATAAATTTTGTTCGTGACGCCACCTGCAGTACTTGTTGATGCTCACCAGCGCCGCCACAGTCCTCCGGTGGTCAGTGGTATTGCGGCAATGATGGTGTAGTCCTCTGCAGGCAGGACTGGACCGCCGGGGCAGCGATTCTGTGAAAGGAATCAGTTTCCGCAGGAAAAGATGCAGCAGAGTCGACAAGTCACTTCACCGGGTACTTTACTGGAACTCAACAGTCATTACAGTTCACAGTGCAGTATGATGTTATCAGACAAATGGTTACGTGCTGCAAGTAGAATTTATGGTAGGTAGACGGATCCCTCTTGTGTGCCTTTATTGTTCCTTTTATTCCTTTGCCTCCCAGTGGCGGTGTGAAGTCTGACTACTTAGAGATTAGGACTGACCTCCTGCTGTTCCTATTTTGGCTCCCTTGCTCCCGTCGGGTAAACATTCTGTTGATCACAGCAGCCGGCTACCGCACGTCTAATTCCCCTCTAAAGGGCGCTTTAGGAGTCAGGGCCGTATCTGAATATACCCCCGTTCAACGGATTCTCTGCAGGGTGTGATGGTTCCTGCAGGTGCGGGCTCCGGTACCCGGTTACTTTCCTAGAGTGAACTCCCTCGCTTGAGTCCCTTGCTCCTTTCTCCTTCTTCTGGGATCTGACTTTGTCTCCCTTCATCCTTCGTGCCTCAGGTTCCCATCCTGAACTCTGCTAACTCTCCAACCCCTTGGAGGTTGAGACCGGCGGTCAAAGACAGACCGGCCCAGATCTGAAGCCTAGGCAGGCTCCAACAGAAGACCCTCCTTTCTCCCCCTGGGGCTGCTATATACCCTCCCAGGGTCCCTCCCACCGTGTGACTAGTGTGGGGTGTGGGTTTGGGGTTCCTCCTACTGTCCATAAGTCTACTTGCAGTGGGGTGACTACACCGCTTTTATGGGTGTAGTACCCCTTTTGTGGCACCTACGTAGTGGGGCGCCACATAAAGACCCTGATTCCAGCGATGTGTCACTTACTGAGCTGCTTGCTGTCATTTTGATAAAATTACTGTTCTCTCTGCCTTAGATTTAGCAGTAAATGAATATGCTGGACTACTTGGTTAGTCCTATAATGATGATCTCCAGCTGATTTAAACAGTGATTTTATGAAAGCTACACAGAGCAACTCAGTAAGTGATATATCGCTGCAATCAGGGTCTCTGTCTCTACATTATGCTGCTGTCAGATAAGATGGCAAAAACCTGGTGACCGTTGCCTTTAACACGAAGTCCCAGAGAGGGGTCATTTAATATTTCTACCTTTGGAACCCAGAGATGGGTCGAATGACCTGAAGGATTTTAGGCCACATTTACAAATGAAAGGTTGCTAATTGAAGCCATCAGAGTTGTCGGTTTGGACTAAGGATCATTTGACCCTCTTTCGGGACTTCAGGGGGGAGCTCAAAATTTCTGGGACTTCTAGTGTTAAGTCCCCGTGTGAAGTCTATGGGTGCAGTACTAAACAACAACGATGCCTCCTGCGCTCTGTGCTTCTAGGACCTGGCCTGACGTCAGTGCAGTCACATGACCGGTTACCGCGGTAACCGATCATGTGACTGTGACATCACGCCAGGTCCTGTGCATCAGAAGACAGCTGAAGCACAGCGGGCCTCCTGGATAGGTGAGAATGAATATTTTTTTTTTTTTTTTTAAAGGCCTGGAAAGAGGGGAACAAAGAGGGGAACAAAGAGGGAGCAGAGAGAGGAGGGGAGAAAGGTGACAGGAGGAGCAGGGATAGGGGAGAGGATCCAAACTGATGCTGCTAAATATCGGAATCGGATGCCTATTTGGCATCCGATTGCAGTCATCAGTTTGGATCCGTTGCTGTCCGAGGGGAGCTGCAAAAAGTCTGATCCCCCCTCGGACAGCACAAAAACGCTGTGTGAAAGCAGCCTGAGGGCCCTTTCACATCAGCGTTTTTTGAAATTCGTGGCAGATGCGGTGAAAAAACCGCATCTGCCGCGATTACCGGCTGCGGTTGCGGTAAACGCCATGC
This sequence comes from Allobates femoralis, assembly GCA_033576535.1. Lineage (NCBI taxonomy): Eukaryota > Metazoa > Chordata > Amphibia > Anura > Aromobatidae > Allobates > Allobates femoralis. The sequence continues at coordinate 602,301,562 of JARQOC010000001.1, read as the reverse complement.
AAAGTATAGGCGTACTTGCGGCAGGTGCGGCAAGTGCGGTTTTGCACTTGCGGCAGGTGCGGTCGCGAAAAAAAAACGCGGCTGACCGCGTTTTTTTTTTTCGCGGCCGCAAGTGCAAAACCGCACTTGCCGCACCTGCCGCAAGTACGCCTATACTTTGCATGGCGTTTACCGCAACCGCGCCGCAAGTGCAGCCGGTATGCGGTAATCGCGGCAGATGTGGTTTTTTTCACCGCATCTGCCACGAATTTCAAAAACCGCTGATGTGAAAGGGCCCTAAGGAGGTAATAGAAGCCTGAAGCTCCACAACCACACACACACCTAGTAATAGGGGACCAATCAGATACCTGTTACCAGGGTAAGCGGTCTGGAGGAGAAGCTAGGTTATATAGTGAGTGGGGGAAGAGCAGGTGGTGGTGGTGGTGGACTCTGTAGTAGTCTCAGTGCAGAGGATAATCCCTGAGCCGCAAACACCTGCGTGGTCGTAAGCTTGTCAGGCGCACGATGCAACCCGACCTACGCACTAAGAGTCGGTCGACAGAGTAGGGGATACCGCGACAGGTGGTTACTGCAGTGGGGATCACGGCTGGTCGGTTCCCAGTTCCGTGCCTGGACCCTCAGTGGCGGTGGGGGGAGGGGGGAAGGGGTTGATGATGATGATGATGATGATGAGGGATTTGTAACGTGACGACACTTGTGGTACCTGGTAATAGACTTACCAGCGCTGCGGCCATCCGCTGAGGTGATGTAAATGCAACTTTGCTAGTACAGCTCCCTACAGGTGGAGCTTTACCTCAGGGCAGCGGGGTGGATGAGGAGAGTAGTAGTAGCGGTTCTGCTGTGAACGCTGTTTCGGTACCTTTTTTACTGGTGTCCGGTAACAGGCACGGTCCAGGAGGGTAACCAGGATTCGGTGCAGTTTGGGATGTTCACCTTGGAGAGTTGTGAGGCCTCCTCTATTAGTGTGTGTGGTGTTTGGGGTAAGTTCTGCCTGCAGCTGAACCTGCCTCTCTTTCTCCTTCTCCCTCTCAGTGTACTACTTCACAACTGACAATGAGGACCTTGCTGTGGGGGATCCCTATTTGCTGCTTGGGTCCCTGGTCCTATGCTTGGTCAGGTTTGTGGTCTTGCTTTCTTTAACTTCAGGGGTAATAGATCTTCCTGATCTGTCCGGGCTTTCTCTGCTACCAACAGAGTAATGGCAGCTTCGGACTCCGGTGTCCAGGTGAGCTAAAGGGATACCAGATGCGTTCCCTTCTTCTGTCTTCCTACCTCTTCCACTGGCCTCTGTCCCTCTCTCAAGGGCGCTGCACAGCTGGGTCAGGTTTCCTGGTTCTGGGCCTAGCTTGGTCCCAGCAACCAGCTCCTTTCAGGAGCTGCTTCTGTAATCACTCACAGCAGACTGAGTGACTCCTCCCCTCAGGCCTGGATCCTTATAGGGGATCTCGCTTAAGGCAGCAGGTAGGGCTCCCCCTCCAGGTCTGGGGTGGAAGGTGTTGTGTGCTGTGTGTGTGCCAAGGTGTGCATCCTTCACTGCATCGGTGGTTCCTGTGGCAATCCCCGCAGGGGTGCCACCCCTTGATCCCCACCAGAAGCACCAAACCGGGATTGTGCTCCTCTAGAGAGAGAGGTGTCCCATCTCAACCGACAGGCTTGGTAGAACAAGCGGGATTCGTGCAGGGCAGCGCGAGGATGAAGGAGAGCGCAGAGGAAGTACAGAGACAGATATAGAGAAGGAACATCACCGGAGCTTCAGATGGACATTACTCACTGCCGGGATCACCCAGTCCACCACCCCAGCTGTAACAACTGCATACCCTGTAAGCTGCAGATTACTGGAGTAAAGTACCCGTACAGAGTGAACAAGTGTATGTGTTTCTTCTTGGTGAACGGAGGTAATTCTACGCTGTGAAGCGGAGACTGTGCTACCCATTCCAGTCCCACACCGCAATGACTGCAACAACACACCCCTACTCCACCATCTTACCCTTACAGCCCCGGGGACCCTGCTCTACCTGTAGAGAGCCACAACACCTTGCTGCTGCCCATCACCCTGGAGGTCCCAGCAGCGCCAGTGCTATCACCAGACCTACAGGTGGCGTCATGAAATTCATTATAAACTTTAATCCCTGTAAATGCCCCTTTTTCTTGTCCCCGCACAGGCTCGGGCACCGACCACCCATGACATCGACTGCGCCCGAGACCTGAGTGCCCCCGACCCTTGTGGGCCAGACACTTGTACTTCCATGCCATTTATTAAAGGCCTCGTCACACACTACGATATCATTAACGATATCATTGCAACATCGCCGGTTTGGTGACGTTGCAGCGATGTCGAAACGACATCGTTGCGTGTGACATTTACCAACGATTAGGTTGTTCGTCGTTGGTAAATGACCTGCACCATAAATTTATTGTTGGTCTTCCACTGGGCCCCCAGCATGGGCGCGTGTGACAGCGGGAGACAAACGATGAACGAGCTCCCAGCGCCGCACAGCACACGCTGGTAACCAGGATAAACAGCGGGTAACTAAGTGCAGCGCTCTGCTTAGTTACCCGCTGTTTACCCTGGTTACCAGCGTTCTCGCTGGTCCTGATCACTGGTGAGTCTGCCTGTTTGACAGCTCAACAGCGATCAGAAAATGATGTCCAAGCGATCCACATCGTTGGTGGGATTGCTGGGACATCGTAAGGTGTAATGGGGCCTTAACTTCTTGATTATTTACTGGTGAGGGACGCAACAGCCAATTTGGCTGTAACCTGGAAATGACTCGCCGTGGCCGGGTCTTCACGTCGCGGGCGTTGGCTCTCCTGTCACGGTTCCGCGCCTGTGGCTGTGGGGCCCGGTGGTCCAGATCAATAGGGGTTGGCTGGACAGATAATGGGTTAATTATTCTTGTCGTGACGCCACCTGTGGGAATTCCGGTGATTTCACCGGCACTGCTTGGGCTTCCGGGGGATGGACGGCAGCCAGTTGGGACGCTCCCCCACAGGATGAGTGGGAGTCCCCGGGGCCAGGAGCTGTCTCTGATGGAATATGGCAGCTTTTGCAGTGCAGCGTGTTATGTCCAGAAATAATGCGCTGACACACACAGTCTTTTAGGTACCTTTACTGGTGGCAACAGGTACGCTCGGACCGGGTGATGAGGTTGACACTCCTGGAGTTTTCACAGCAAGCAGTGTGTAGGCTTCCTTCTCTATCTGGTGGGGTCAGGTGGATGTGGAATCCTGCCGGACCGGGTTATGCGTTCGATGGAACGTGGTTCACCTGGGTTGACTGCACTGAGGGCGCTATAAAAGGGGTGAGGTGCAGCTGCTTCTCCTTCCCTGGGCTCTCATCGGTGGGTGCTTCAGGTGTACAGGGGCTAGACTCCCTGGTTGTGGTGCTGGTTCTCTGTGGTGTACATGGTAGTCCACAGCTCGGTTCCAGTAACCGGTTGGTGAGGGAGAGTTAGGGTAACTCTGTTGTCCCTGAGAGGTGCTTTCTCCTTTCCTATGACCCCAATTACAAGGGTTTCCTCACTGGGCAGGTGTGCTGGTTTGGGCCTAGTATAGCTCCAGAAATGGTGGTTGCACATGTCCTGCAGCTCTTCTAGCGTCTGCACACTCTGCTATTTCTCCCTCCAGGACCCTATTTATAAGGGGAACTGGCTTAAGGTAACCAGTGGAGCTCCCCCTAGAGGCCTGGGGTGAAACAGGTGTTGTTTGTTGTGAGTACTGCTTGCTGCTTCCACTCCATTTGTGTACGAAGGGTTCTGTGGTGCCCCAACCAAGGTGCCAGGGTGCTACAGAAACAGCCCATACATTTTAGCATATATAGGCTAGAACTGACCGTCTTTGGATGTTGTGCCCTTTACCCACTGACTGACATAGTACTGTAAAAATAAATAATAATAAAAAAGACATAGGGCTTTGCTGCGTTTTTGATTCTAAGCGCAGATAGAGTGAACAGCTACGGGCTGTAACCTCATAGCTGCCCGAGTTTACCTTGTCTGGCAATCAAAATGCAGGGAAGCCCCAAATAAAGGTGTGGGCTTCACCTTATATTTGATTGCGAGTCAAGGCAAAATCCAGGCAGCAGGTGGCTCTGATTCTCAGCGTGTTGGGACCCATAGTTATTGGGGCTCCCATGCTAAAGATTAGCAGCCCGCAGCCGCCCACATACTCAACCACCCTTGTTTATATTATTTCGGGGTGAGGATACAGCGCCCCTTGCCCACAACTGCTGCCTCGAGCACGTTTACACTACCTGGATTATTCCTGTGTATTGCACCCAGAGAAGAACATGCACACAGAGCAGGCCATATCGAAAGACCACGCTAAGGGTTACAAAATTTTCAACTTCCTTAGGAGAATTTTTTTTATTTTATTTATTAATCTATCTGTTCATTATTATAGTGACCCACCCTCCTCCCTCAGAGTGTAATGGTGGACCTTCTCTAATGGTGGGTTTACACACACCAATCATTGTATCCAATCTCTGAACCAATCTCTGGTTGCAGTGAAATCATGGACAGATAGTTCCATTTTGTGGCTGTGTATAACATGGAGCAATCTGTCCATGATTTCACTGCAACCAGAGATTGGTTCAGAGATTGGATACAATGATTGGTGTGTGTAAACCCACCATAATACCTTTGCCTTGAAAGTTGTTGCAGAAAAGAGTTGTATAAACTGGACCTAGTAAATGGAAAAGGGAATAATCTATAGATCTATTTGTTGCATTTCATGTGACAGTGCATGACCCTGACCATGAGACCAGGACTGAATAGCAGCATTGTTCTCAAAGGTTATCCTAAGTACAGAAGCTTATGGGCAAACCAGACCTGGAGGGGTTAATGAAGAACGCCTCCCTGTGCGGTCACATATTCCCTTCTATCTGTCCACCATTTCTTGGTGACTTTACATTTTATGGGCTAATGAAATAGAGGGCCCAGCAAGCGCCTCTATGATGTATATACAGCCCAGCAGAAGTCTCCATATCATATATATAGCCCAGAAGCAGCCTCTATATTATAGTCAAAAATCGTAGTATGTGTTAAAGGGGTCCACTGAGACTGTGTCCGGCGCCCACATAAATCTGGAGTTGGCCATGGGTTAGTACAAGACGGTGATGGCGATTTTCCTGCAGCAGTGACTTGGATTGGGGGTGTACTTGGAATATTAGGGTGTGAATGGACTTGTACTGTATAATGCAATGATTATGACCTACCGTAATTAATACCTGAATAATATTTCATTCCAGGCATTGGCTTGTTGTAAAAGAGGACAAAGTTCACGTTTCAGCACGAGAAGAGCCACGAATGGTGCTGATAACTGCGACCATTGACAATGATCACTTAACTCTCCGTGCTCCAGAAGCTGATGTCCTCCAAGTCCCATTAGAGCTACCGAAAACCAATGCAGTTTTTAAATGCAAGTATGTGATATAGAGTGTTGTTTCCACATTGTGCACTTGTGACACATCCACGTGTGCTGCAATTTTCAATTTCCATACAAATTACAGAGCCACCCCTCCCACTTGGCAATGGGGTCCTGTTCCCAAAGTAGAAGTTGAGCTCGGCGATGGGACTAGTATCTTCATACGTTACTTGGATAATATGCCATAAAAGTAGAAAATGTGACTATCTGCAGCCACCATGAGGGGGAGCTCAGTGTATACAATGTGTCCTAGATATTATTGTATGAGAAATTACATAAGCCAACACAATATTACTTTTCTTTTCCCCGAGATTTAAGCCTAGACTTGCAATTCTAGTAATCCTCTAGTCTAGACACTCCTCAGTGGCTTAATCTTACAACTCCATTGTAATTTCTTTCAGGGTTCATGGCCATGAGGTTCAGGGCAGAGACTGTGGAGATGAAGCCTCGGACTGGGTGTCCAACTTCTTACAGAGCTCTCAGACCTATCGCCTTGTTTATTTTGAGCCCAAATTTAAAACCAGAAATCCAAAAAATGAGTTTATTCTGTATACCGAGACCGGTCAGGTTAGTCATTGATATCTTAAGTTATTGGGGAACTCTGGGGGATGGGGGGAGATCAAGGGATTTTCTGAAGTATAAAGAACATTGGCACCTTCTATTATTGATGACTTGGAAAATATGTTTAGTGCATCAACTGCATTCCTGTATATGTAAATGTTCTATTGCTAGGTTTGTGCATTGTCTATAAAGTTAGACATAAAAAAACACTCCCAGAGGCTCAAACACAGGAAAGACCATGTGACTGTACTCAGTTTCCTGTGTTTGTGCATGAGAGGAGAAGCAGCCTTCTGATGCTGCACAGAGACACTTATGCATGTTCCTGATTCCACAAAGCACATGATCTTATCATATCTGTACCTGTTTGTTGCTAATTAAAACTCTGTTCTGTTGTCAACACGCTTGAGAGTATCCTGAATGATCCACTGCCAACAGGTTATGGGCCCAGTGTGACACAGAGCACAGAGTCACACAGAGCACAGAGTGACACAGAAGATTAATACAGCAACAGAAGCCCAAAGCAAAGGCAGCACAGGGCAACAGAGAGGATGTCCACAAGCAGGGATCACTGCAAGTTCTCAATGCAAAGTCTCACCAATCAGAATTATCAATCCTGGAAATTCTAGGTGAAGATGCTGCTCATAAGAGAAGGTACGTGGAAATATACACAGGAACAAGGGCCTCATCCATTACCAGATGACAGTGCTTTGTGCTTCTCTAGCCAATCTCCCTCAGTGTAGATGATGATCAGACTGTGCATATATGCAAGTGTGCAACTGCAAAAGAGATGTGGGATGAATTACAGAAAGTGCATGAAAGATCAAATCTCAGCAATACGCTCTCTCATGAGAAAGCTGTACCAGTCTAAGCTAAGTGATGGCCAGAATATGCAGGAATACAGTATATAAGAAACACCCTAGAGATTGTGGAGCATCTCAGGGGTATTGGAGAAGAAATTGAAGACGTTCATGTAGCTGCACTACTATTAAGTGGTCTTCCAGAAAGTTATGACACTTGTGTAGCACCCAGGCTTTGGGGTACTCGGGTGTCAGGCGGTAAAAGAGTTCAGCGGTGTCACGGGGAATGGCGGCCGCGCATGATCCCGTGTCCTGGGCCTACCTTTGAAAAAGGGGGTGGTATGTACAGGGGATTATATACAGTTTGTTGTCGTGACGCCACCTGCAGTTTCTGGTGAGTTGCACCAGCGCCGCCACAGTCCACCGGAGGTAGATGGTATCGCGGCTGGGATGGTGTAGTCCTCCGCAGACAGGACTGGACCTCCAGGGCAACGATTCTGTGAAAGAACAAGTTCATGCAAAGAAGATGCAGCAGAGTCAAATTCACTTCACTCCGGGTACTTTACTGGAAACTTTAGCAGCGATTGGTTATAGTTCTCAGTTCAGCATTCAGATGTTATAACAGGTAGCTAACGGGTGGCTGCAAGCGGATCCCAGGTGGTATGATGGAACCCTTGGTGTGTGCCTTCTTTCCCGTCTATTCCTTCCTGCTTCCCAGTCATTTGTATGAAGCCCGGTAACTTGGAATCAGCCAGACCTCCGCTCTTCCTTTCACCCTCGCTCCCATCGGATCACTTTCTACTGGCCGACCGCCGAACCATCAAGCGATGCCTGGTACCCTCTTTCGGTTGCTCAGCTGCCTGGGGTGGCTGTAGACTCCCCAGGACTCTGGATTTTCTGTGGCCCTATAGATCCCACAGGTGCGGGCTCCGGTACCCGGTAAGCTGTTGAGGACAGACCTCCTCAAGTCCTTCTTTCCCCAACCGACTGTCTGCTCCTGGGATCTGTTTTATTTCTCCCACTCTCCTGGTCTTTCAGCAGAGAGACCTTCTCCTTGAAGCAACTAACACTGCTACTACCACTACTACTTGTTCCCCCTGGAGGTAGTTTTTATTCCCTCTCGGGTACCTCCCACCGTGTGATCTAGTGTGGGGTGCTGGTTTATAGGTTCCACCCACCATCCTAGAATCTGCTTGCAGCTGGAGTATCTGCACCACTTTTATGGGTGCAGTACCACTCTGTGACACCTGCCTGGCAGGGCGCCACACTTGTCACTGCACTAGATGCACGGCCAGATGATGAGCTCACACTAGAATATGTCAAAGGCAAGCTTGTAGATGAATTCAAGCAAAAAAACGCATAATGTAAGCAGCAGTAATAAATCCAGACCAGAAACAGCATTAAAAACACAGGACTTTTCTAAAAATAAGAGCAATCTAAGGGAAACTCGTGAATGTTTTGTCTGGAAAAGCCCAGCCATCTTAAAGCAGACTGCAGAATTTGGGAAGCAAGAATGAGTCAGTTTAACAAGCAAAACAGTGATAAAAGGTGAAAACAGCTGTAAAGGAAAAGTCTGCATGTGTTGAAGCTGCATTTAATACTGGTACAGGCTCATCTGCAAAGCATATATGGTGTATAGACTGTGGTGCTAGCAGCCATATGACAAATAACAAGAATTTCTTCACTGACCTTGATGAAAGCAAGTCAGAAAAGGTCATCTTAGCTAATGGTCACTATATGACTTCAGAAGGAGTAGGAGACGGCTACCTCCGCTGTCCAATTTCCTCAGCACAAAGCAGAAAGATCCCAGTAAAGGATGTGCTCTATGTTTCCAGTCTTGAAAGCAATCTTCTGTCAGTAAAGAAACTCACGCAAAAGGGGAATGTAGTTACTTTTAAAGACAACAGCTGCATTATATCAAAGCAGGGTCACACTCTTGCAGATGTAAAAATCCCAAATTAACTTTATCAGCTAAAATGCAAAGAAAGAGTGTACAGTGCTAGACAAGATCTGCATAAGAACTGTATCCATGTATGGCACAGACGTCTTGGGCACAGAGACCCAGACGCAGTAAGGAAGCTAGGTCAACTAGCAAATGGTGTTGAAATCAAGCAATGTACTCAAATGATTAAGTGCACTAGCTGTATTAAAGGGAAAATGTCCAGAAAATCCTTTCCTAAAGTAAGCACCACTAGATCTGCACAGCCACTGGATTTGATACACACAGATGTTTGCGGTCCAATGAGTGTTCAAACTCCAAGCAAGAAGAGCTATTTCCTCACATTTATTGATGATTGCTCCAGATATACAGCCGCCTACCTGCTTCACAGTAAGGATGAAGTTCCACAGAAACTTGAAGAATATCTTGCCGTAGTGTTTAACAAATTTGGAAGAATGGCAAAAGCCCTGTGTGCAGATAATGGGACTGAATATACAAGTGGTAAGGTGAAAAAGAATGAAATCATGTTCCAGACTACCATTCCATACAAACCAGAACAGAATGGCATCGCAGAGAGAAAGAACCGCACTCTCTGTGACGGTGGAAGACGTTTTTTGTTTGATGCGAATCTGCCTACAACATATTGGGGAGAAGTCATCATGACAGCTTGCTATCTTCAAAACAGACTGCCAGGTAAAGCCACAAATAAAACTCCATAAGAGCTATGGAACTGTGAGAGGCCTAACCTGAAACACCAAGATATTTGGAAGCAAAATGTTTGTGTATGTTCCCAAAGAAAAACGTTGCAAGTAGAATCGCATACAAAGCAAGGAGTCCTGGCGGGCTATAGCGAAACTCAAAAGGGATACAGAATCCTGCACCCAGAGACCAACAAAGTAACAATCGGCAGAGACGTAGTGATTGATGATCTCTTTCGCTCAAATTCCATGAAGTTACACCAGTCATTCAAGCCAAGAAACAAGAACAAGAATCTCAATCATCAAACCCAGACATTGAAAAAGAAAACACTAAAGTCTTGATAGAAACAGAAGAACCAAGTCAACCTCCAGTCAGGAGATCAGAAAGACCAAACAAAGGTATCCCAGCTAGGCGCCTTTCTTATATGGTCAGAACACTTCCTGAACCAGAGCCACAGTCGTGGCAAGAAATGCAAAAATTGCCGGTCCACGTGAAGCAGAAGTGGATAAATACTGCTAATGAAGAGATGGAGTCCCTTCACAAACTCCAGACATGGGAGCTTACGGAGCTACCACAAAGAAAAAGAGCTCTCGGAAGCCAAAGGTTCGTCAAAACTTCAGCAATGAGTTACAGACCAGCAGAAGGGGGAACTTCTATATATGAAGACAACCAAGGATGTATTAAACTTGCCAGCAGTGAGAAGATTAGTGCAAAAACTAAGTACATTGAGATTAAACATCACCACTTACGTGACTTGGTGGAACGTGATGTACTGGAGTTTTGTTTATTATAAGTCTGACAAGATGTTAGCAGATGGGATGACAAACCATTGCCAAGAGCCAAGTTTGAAGACTTCAGAACCACAATGGGACTAACAGGATAAGTAGTTGTTGAGTGGGGTCTTGTAATATGTTTAGTGCAACAACCCCATTCCTGTGTATGTAAGTGTTCTATTGCTAAGTTTGTGTATTATCTATAAAGTTAAATTTAAAAAAAAAAAAACACTCCCACAGGAAAGGCCATGTGACTGTACCAAATTTCCTGTGCCTGTGCATGAAAAGAGAAGCATCCTACTGATGCTGCAGAGACACTTAAGCTCTCGTCACAAACAACGACGCACCAGCGATCCTGACAATGATCCGACCTGTTAGGGATCGCTGGTATGTCACTTTGGGGTCGCTGGTGAGATGTCAGTCGGATCTCATCAGCGACTTCATCAACGTTCCGGAATGATACAGAGGTCATTGGGAATTGTCACTCTAGGGCGTAATATTGAGATTGTTGGTCGTTGTCCCTTTCAAACACAGCGATGCAGCGTTCCCAGCGGGAGACCAACGACCAAAAAAAAACACAGAGCACTTTGTAACGATCAGCGATCTCACAGCAGGGGCCTGATCGCTGCTAAGTATCACATGTAGCGAGATCGTTAGCGAGATCGCTGTTACATCTCACAACCTGTGATGTTACAACGATCTCGCTAACTATCTTATGTGTGATGGGGGCTTTAGGCTTTGTGGAATCAGGAATTTACATATCTTATCATATCTGTACCAGTTTATTGCTAATTAAAGCTTTGTTCTGTTGTCAACACGCTTGAGTATCCTGACTGATCCGCTGCCAACAATAACCTATTGTGGAAGGAGGGGATAGTATCTAAAAAACAAATGTCGCTTATCTTCAAAATTACACTTGTATGCATAGGATTAGATTTGGAACACTGCATTTCACTGCTCAGGTTTATATTGAGTTACATCAGATCCAGCACATAATTTGGCTTCACAACTGCATGTACTGTGCGTTAGTAACTCTTTTTTTTTTTTTTTTTTTTTTTTTTTTTTTTTTATTGTTGTATTTAACATAGAAAAGTACTTTAGATACTTAGCTGTTTTCATTATCTGGCTACTCCGTCATACAGTCATCTGGGCGGTTAGCAGACATCAATCAACTGCAGACATGCCACAATTCATCTAAAGCTCTCTACAAGGACCTGTGTAGTGTCACGACCATGTGACCGTAATGGGCGAAGCTAAGCAGGTCTAGTTTGAAAAACAAAGTAGATATAGCTCTGCCCATTTATAGCTACATGGCCGTGACATTGCGACACCCACCAGGGTGGGGGTACTCTGTAACCGGGCCAGTCGGTTCGGTGGGTCGTTCATGGTGGCTGTGATCCAGCTCAGTGACCCTGGGCATGCAATAAAGGAGAATATATACAAGGCATAAGTTTTGTGACTCCACCTGTGGTTAGTCTGGTCAGTGTGAACAGTGCTGCTGTGGGACCTCTGGAGTGGCAGCCTGGATGGTATCGCTCCTCACAGGTACAGTGGGGCCCCAGGGCAACTGAGGTAGTCTATTGAAGTTATAATAAACGTTGGGGTGCAGGACTGAGGGCGTGACAAATGACTGGAGGACACGAGCAGAAGTTTCCGTTACCTCTACTTGATGGTCGATGATACAGACCGGGGTACTGGCAACAGATGGTAGTGGAGATCCAGACAGTCAGACAATTGGGGATCCACCTAGCCAGATGGGTTTTAGAGGCCTTCCCTCTGAGCTGTGCTGTTTGGACCTCGCTGCCTATAGGTATGCTGCAGCCCTCATCCTGTGTGTTTTAGTCTCTACCCATATGGCAGGCAGCTCGAGCCGATTGCATATGTCATTACTCGGGTGGCAGCTCCAGGCTCTGGTATGCTGCTGTTGCGCCAGGTGTTTTAGTCGGGCCAGAGGACTTGCAATCCTCTGCCCTCCGGATTTAGCTGCCGGGACTTTAGTACCCAAACAACCACGGACTCCGGTGTCCGGTTTCTGGAGCTTTCCTCTGGGGTGAGCTTAGTCACAGCTCCACTCCCCAGGTTCTTCTCGACTCATCTGTCTCACTAGATCTCCTCTGTCCTGGGACGAGATCCAACGGCTCCAGTTCTCAGGACGTCAGACTGGTCTTCCTCAGTACTGCTCCATACTAAACTGACTAACCCCTCCCTCAGGCCAGAATTTATAGGGATTCTCCCGTAAACCGGGTCCAGAACTCCCCCCTTCTGGTCTGGAGTCGGGAAAAGTGTTGGATGCTGGTGTTACCTGATTAGGGGACCCCTTCTGGCTTCCAGGCATGACATCATTCCCTGTGAAGGAGGCAATGCCACTGTCTCAACCGTACTCCTGGGGTGCCACAACATCACCACAGGTCCTACAGTATTTGATGAATTTCGGCATGTTTTCAGTTGATTGACAGATCTGCCAACCGCCCGGATGACTGTATGACTCTTTGCCCAGCTAGTTAATGAAAACATCTAAGTATCTAAAGTGCTTTTTTGGCATAAATACAATTAAAAAAACAAAAACAGGTTACTAATGAACAGGGCATGATCTAAACAACATTGGGGGTGGCTTAATAACAAAAAGGACATGACCGGTTCCCTTTAATACTCTTATTCATAAAGGGAGCTGGGGCATCTTTAGAGCAGACGCCGTCACAGGTTGGTTTTCTCCTCATTCTAAAAGGTTTCGGAACATTTCGACTAATGAAAGAGAAACCGTAGGCCACAGGGGCCAAAGCTTCACTTTGATTTTGGGCACCAGGTCTTGCTGCCTCCAATACTACCTGTACAGTAAAGCTCCTGTTGTAATGCACTCCGGGAGTTGTAGGAGTAAATCCACGTACTTCTATACAGGTTTGGATTTGCAGCTGTGTATTTCCCACCATATGTGTAACTCTTTGTATTCCTGATCAATTATTTTGTGATTCAGCAAAGCCCTGTCTTTTTTCCCCTGCAGGTGGCGTACCCTGATCTTGCCCCTTATCTGGTACTTTCTGAAGCCTCACTAGAATCTCTAAACACCAAGCTGGAAAACAAAGTTTCTATTAGAAATTTCCGCCCTAATATAGTGTTTTCTGGATGTGAGGCGTTTGCAGAGGTTGGTCCCATTCCTTGGTTTCATACTTTCTATTTGTTACATAACCTTGCTTCTCCTCTTATATCAGCTCTGTACTTCTAGAGCGAGACTAGATGACTGCTATAAGGCCAGTGGTGAGAGGGGTTTGGGTGATGAACCTTTTAGGCTATGTGCTGACTACAACATAGTGGTGCACCTGCAGAAAAATGGTACGGGCTGCCCCTACCCCCAGCTGCCTAGTTTTTTTTTTGCTGGCTGGAAGGCAAAAAATTTTTTTTTTTTTTTAATTTATTTTTTATTTTGTTAAATGAAATGGAAATTAAATAATGAAAAACGACATGGGGCTTTACCGTATTTTTGGTATTCAGCAGGTACAACTAAGCAGCTGGGAGCTGGAATCCTCAGCATGAGGGGGCCCAAGCTTTCTGACTACTATGAATTGCAGCCACCCCAGAAAATGGCAAACCGGGTAATAAAGGGGTTAATGCCAGCTGAATTTTGTTCCTAATGTCGGGCCAATGTTAGATCCGGCCATTAGGAACCTCTAAGTAAATGTTAACTACACAACACAGAGAAAAATATTTTGAGAGGAACAACAAACATAAACCCATATTTCAACTCCAGCTTTATTACTCCCACATACCCCTCCACAATCCTCTGCCACAGCCGTTCCTGCCGAGGCCCAAAACTGAATGAGTTTTGACTCTCACAGTTAACTGGGTGATGTCACGGTTTGGGTCAGAGCAACAAGTCTGTCTGACCTGAGATGATCTTTCCCACTTCACATCATCCCACTTCATACATTACATCATGTTACCCTGTTTCCCCGAAAATAAGTCACCCCCGAATATAAGTCAGGGCAGGGCTGGCGCAGAATTTTCCAATATAAGTCATACCCCGATTATAAGACAGGGTGACTTATTTTCGGGGAATATAAGACAGGGTACCGCTAAAGTGCCATTTTTGCCCATTGCATGTTTTACCTGTGTCCCCGCTGGCCCCGCTATCCTCCGTGGGCTCCCCTCTGCCCTCAGGTGCAGCCGCAGGTCCGCTGTCCCCCGTGGGCTCCCCTCTGCCCTCAGGTGCCGCAGGTAACCCCGAGGGCATAGGGTTAATCTTGTGCGTCTGTCGCCCCGGCCTGACATCACCGCTGCCGGCAGGAGCTTCTGATTGGCCAGCGGCTCCCCAGCATCTCGAGCGCTGATTGGCTCGGCGGCTCGAGTGCTGATTGGCCAGAAGCTCCTGCATGAAGAAGCATCTGGACAATGCCCTGCACCGTGGAGGAATCCATAGCCCGAGGCCGCCATTACCCTAAAAAGTAAGGATGTTTCCTTGCCGACTTGCCCATTAAAACCGCAATTCCGCCGCACAGCCGACTTGCGGCACACTTGCGGCAGGTCTCCATACAATGTACGGTACTGTATGGGACACTTGCGGCAAGGTGCGGTTAATTGTCATTTTTTTTTTTTTTTATATAAGTCATACCCCGAATATAAGACAGGGTGGGACTTTTGGGGGTAAAATTAATATAAGACACTGTCTTATATTCGGGGAAACACGGTATATACAATATTGCAAGGCCCAAATCGCACAGTGTGGTTGGGGTCTTCAGGGAAAGTGTCCGGGTACAGACCACCCCCATACATATCCATTTGAAGTAAGCTCCCTCTAGTGGTGGCTGCATATTTCTGTATGCAGTGAGCTCCCCCTAGTGGTGACTGTGTAAATTTCATAATGTAACTGACCTTGAACGGATGTAGATGTATTATGGTAGACATATATTCTAAGTGACTTACATGTTGTAGTTTGCGGCAGCACCTGGCTCCTCAGCTTGGTAACTTCAGTGCATCCTCCTGGTGGCTGACCTCACATCCATTGGTCACTTGCTCCAATGAACAATATTGCATCAATGAAATGTGGAAGTTTAATTTTTTTTTTTTTTTTTTTTTTTTTTTTTTTTTCTTCAAGAAACTGAAGATTATTACAACAAAAGCACAATTTAATTTTTTTTAGTCGATAATGAATCACCTGAAATTTCAAAGGATTGATAATCCAGAAACTCTTTGTATTACACTGTTGATTGGTGCAAATTCTGTAAAATGAACACGGTCACATACTGATATACTGATAACTCCAAGATTGTAAATGTTCCTGTCTATGAAATCCAGAAATGGGGAAAGGTTTCATTACAAACTAGATCTCGACTCGTGAATGGCGACTGGTTACGGCTTATGAAGTAAAGTGTCGCCATCTAGTGGGAAAAGAATGGAACAATGTTTTTAACACTATCAACAGGAACGGTCACATTGTGCCAAATAACATTTTTGGATGCAATTCCTACTAAAATCACTGCAGATGCTTTGGGGAAAAAACAACCAAAACCTGGTGTTTTGTTAGGATTCTATAATAACTGCTCAATTTCACAACAATTTTTTTCCAAGACTGTCTCCAGGACCCATAGTGATGACTTTAGACAGAGGTTCATATTTTTAGCACCAGATTTGCAATGTGTCAGAGGGTGGCTATGGGTTTACAGCCTTTTAAAGATGTTGTTTTTTTTTTCTGCTGAAAAATGGCAGAAAACTACAAGACTTTGTTGTACGTCAGCAGCTGACCACCATTACTACAGATGATGAAGGGGTTCATTGTGTCCCAAAATGTGTTGAGACATGCCACTTATCTTTCCAACCCAAGTGACTCTCACTGCATTACGCTATTGGCATTGCCTAGGGCGGCGCCTGGCCAGGGGCGGCATACGCTTTGCTGTGAAGATGCTACTTCTTCTCCCTGGACTTTTGACCTGAAGGACTCTTGACATTGTAAGATTCTAGAATAGAGCATCCACACAAAGTGTCTATCATCCATCCATCCCCGTCTCCATCCATCCATCCCCGTCTCCATCCATCCATCCCCGTCTCCATCCATCCATCCCCGTCTCCATCCATCCATCCATCCCCGTCTCCATCCATCCATCCATCCCCGTCTCCATCCATCCATCCATCCCCGTCTCCATCCATCCATCCCCGTCTCCATCCATCCATCCCCGTCTCCTCCATCCATCCCCGTCTCCATCCATCCATCCCGTCTCCATCCATCCATCCCGTCTCCATCATCCATCCCCGTCTCCTCCATCCATCCATCCCCGTCCATCCATCCATCCATCCATCCATCCCGTCTCCATCCATCCTATCCCCGTCTCCATCCATCCATCCATCCCGTCTCCATCCATCCATTCCTCCCGTCTCCATCCATCCATCCATCCATCCCCGTCTCCACTCCATCCCATCCATCCATCCACTCTCCATCCATCCATCCATCCATCCATCCATCCATCCCCGTATCCATCCATCCATCCATCCATCCATCCACCTCCTCCATCCATCCATCCATCCATCCCCCGTCTCCATCCATCACCCAATCCCGTCCATCCATCCATCCATCCATCCACCGTCTCTCATCCGTCTCCATCCATCCATCCATCCCCGTCTCCATCATCCATCCATCCCCGTCTCCATCCATCCATCCTCCATCTCCATCCATTCCATCCATCCCCGTCTCCATCCATCCATCCATCCCCGTCTCCATCCTCCATCCCTCCATCCATCCATCCCCGTCTCCATCCATCCATCCTCATCCACCATCCCCGTCTCCATCCATCCATCCATCCTCATCCACCATCCATCCATCCATCCATCCATCCATCCATCCCCGTCATCCATCCATCCATCCATCCATCCATCCCCGTCTCCATCCATCCATCCATCCATCCCGTCCACCTCATCCATCCTCCCGTATCCATCCATCCATCATCCATCCATCCCCGTCTCCATCCATCCCCGTTCCATCCATCCATCCATCCATCCCCGTCTCCATCCATCCATCCATCCCCGTCTCCATCCATCCATCCATCCCCGTCTCCATCCATCCATCCATCCCCGTCTCCATCCATCCCCTCCCTCCATCCATCCCGTCTCCATCCATCCATCCCCGTCTCCATCCATCCATCCCCGTCTCCATCCATCCATCCCCGTCTCCATCCATCCATCCCCGTCTCCATCCATCCATCCCCGTCTCCATCCATCCATCCCCGTCTCCATCCATCCATCCCCGTCTCCATCCATCCATCCATCCCCGTCTCCATCCATCCATCCCCGTCTCCATCCATCCATCCATCCCCGTCTCCATCCATCCATCCATCCCCGTCTCCATCCATCCATCCATCCCCGTCTCCATCCATCCATCCATCCATCCATCCATCCATCCCCGTCTCCATCCATCCATCCATCCATCCATCCCCGTATCCATCCCCGTATCCATCCATCCATCCATCCATCCCCGTATCCATCCCGCAGGTCATTACCAGCTTCTTTGTTTCTTGCCATGCAGGACACCTGGAAGGAAATACAGATCGGCAGTGAGGTGACTATGAAACGTGTCCTCCCATGTTTCAGGTCAGTGCCCCCTATGTTCTGTTATGAGGTATGGTAATGGTGGGATCAGTGAGATCATTGACTTCTAATGGTTCTTGTGTGGCAGATGTATCCTGACCACTGTGGATCCCGATACTGGAATTATTAACCTGAAGGAGCCCCTGAAAACGCTGCGCAGGTCGGTAACTGAGGCTAATGGAGGACACAATAATGGTCTCTCATATCAATGTTTTGGCACATTGTTAAGTCTGTTGTGTTGGTTTTTTTTTTTTTTTTATATATTGTTTATACAATTCCTATAGAAACGTATGTGTCTCCATGGTAACAGTCCACAAAAAGGCTTTGTCCACACTTCAACTTCTTGCTAACCTATAAAATGTTGACTGTCAAAACGCACAAGGCAAATGGAAGAAAGTCTAAAGGCAGGATCAGACTACACAGGGCTTGTTTGTAGTCTGTTACCATGGCGACACATACACTTGTATATTAAGAGTGTTAATTAAGAATATTTGCAAGTTACTTCCCTTTTTTTTGCCATTCTAACCACAAAAAATGGCTGTATTTGTGACAACAGTAACACCTTGTCTCTACCCTGAGCTCAGCAGCAATCTGGGGGGAAAGGGGGGGTGTCTGCTGAAGACCCAAACTGTGTACAGTCTATATGTAACGCTGTAGCCAATGATCAAGCATATGGAAGAGATGTATCTTTTAAAGGGGTTTTTGTCCATAGAAATTGATGGTGATCACCATTAGGGGTCTGACAGCCAGGACTTTGGCCATACACATCCATCTCAAGTTGATCAAAATGGACTCGTGCAAACAAAACTACAATTTGTCAATTGAGCGTTAACCACAAGCGATCCTTTTAGCCGATTGATAACATCATCACCATCATTATGTAGACAGGAGGCGGCAATGTTAACAGTTTTGAGTCGCAAATCAATGAACAAACTCTTCTGTCTGTCAAGGAAAAATTTTCTAGACTATTTCCAGAAAGCGTGTCCATCTTTGTGCCCCGTCCCCCATCTTTAGGTAAATGCCGCATTCTTGTATGGCAGTAGACCATTCCTCTCCACCACAAAATTGTACATCAAATGTAGTTTGCATCCTCTCCTCAAACACTCCTGGTCACCCTGGGGATACCACAGACCCACCATTGAACACACTGACATCACTTGACACTCATGGGCTCCAATGCAAAAGCTCAAATATGGCCTCCAATATTTTTCATATGGGCCAAAGGGACTATTCGGACCCCCTAAGCTCCAGGGCCCGGGTGCGATTGCAGCCCCTGCACCTATTGTAGTTATGCCCCTGGTTAAACACTTATTAATGGGCTTTTACATAAACCCTGCCCTCTTTCATACCCAGGAGTCTCAGAAAATGTAAGAAATTTGCCAAGTATGGATTTGAAGGCTTTAAAGAATATTGGCATACTTGCAGAATGGGCGACTGGAAGTTAGAGGGTGTAAGCGGCTTAGTTGATGAGCGTGGCCAGACATTTCCTTACGCGTGTTCTATGTAGTTGGCAGCCTCCACCACCTCTGACACTGCGGGGTGAGCGTGCCCTGATAAGCTGCCTGTCTGTGGTAGCCTGGCATCTCCTGTGCACTATGTCCACTAGGTTGGTCATTCCCACTTGATGACTTGTAAGCGGCGAAGCGCGAGCAGGCGACTTCGGCACACAGATACGACCAATGCTAAGCAGATTGGCGGGTGGGGGAGTCCGAAATGTAATGGCTAATAAGGAAGGAAATGCTGACCCTTGTCCACCGAGGCAGGCATTACGTCCACCAACTAAAATGGTTACACCCACTAAGTTCCAATCCATGATGCTGCAAGAATGATGATATTCTTTAGGGCCTTCAAATTCATACTTGGCAAATGTCTTCGATTTCTGAGACTCCTGGGTATGAATGAGGACAGGGTTTATGTAAATGCCCATCCATCAATTGGTATTGAATCGGTTCAATAATTGCAGAGGCTTCTGGTCACCGATACTGCAAGTATGCCAGAATATCTGTATTGGCTGACTTCGGCCTGGTATTCATAAACGTACCTTTAAATCTGTAAGGGGAATGAAAAGAAATATTGTAATTGTGAAATTTAGGGCGCTATCTAGCTGCGGCATCAGAACTCCGCTTTCACTTTGTATTCTGTTTAATGACCCTCCCCCCCCCAACCCCCATTTTATCATTATGTTCTATATCATTTTTCTCATTTTATATTCCAGTTATCGCCTTTGTGACACCGAGGACAAGAAAGTGTTCAAATCGGCTCCATTGTTTGGGCAATATTTAAAGATGATGAAGGGGGGCACAATAAGAATTGGGGATCCGGTGTACGAGATAACGGACTGAACACTGCGAATCAACCAATCAGGAGACTAGAATTGTAAAAATTATTAAATTCCATATGGCAAGTCGACCAATCAGAATCGTTCGTTCTTTTCTTTTTTTTCTCAACGCCCTAAATTGTAAACTTAGAAAAAAATCGACATACTGCAGCTCATGGGTACCGGTGTCCCGAGGGTTAATATATTGATGTCTATGCATCATCCCGACCAAAACCAACGGAAGCGGACAATTATGGGCAAGATTGAGTTATACTCTGTAATAATATGCACCTGAAAAAGTCTGCCTCCTTTTTTTTGTTTCCTTTCCCAAACTGAACACTGATTCTGGAGCGGTTGTCAGGGCTGGGGTACTCGGTAGCCAGGCTGTCAGTCTTTTGGGTAGTTGCGGTAGCCCAGCTCCGTGGCCCTGACCGAACCTGTTAAGGGGATATTTACAAGGGATTTTGGTAGTTGATCGTGACGTCATCTGTGGTGTCTAGTCAGGGCTGACGAGCGCTGCGGTATAGACCCTCCAGGGGATAGATGGACTGGCAGCTAATATAGAAGACTCCCCACAGGTGGAGCGGCCCCTGAGATTTTTGTAGGCAGTTTGTATGGAGAATGGTGGTGGTAGTTATGGTGCTGGGTGCAGGAAATAAGTGACACATCCACTCCAGGGCCGGGGAAGACTCTGGAACCAGGCGGTTACTCATTGTTCTTCTTCACCTCTCTTCAGTTCTTTTGACGGGGACAGACTGGGGCTGAGACCCGGTCCCAGATCCATCTTCAGCTTCTCAAACACACTGAATACGGTCATATAACCATATAAGGGTAGAGGGGGCGGGGCCTACAGTGTTCTCAGCTGATGAGTGTATCAGATTACATCAGGCATAGGATGCTCCAGGCTGACAGCACAAAGCTGCTGTGATCTTATTTCCTGCATTCACGTTGGCTGCTCTGTGTGATCAGTGGGGAGCTGTGTGGAGGCCATCAGCTTTAGCACGGAGCAGAGTGATCTGAATGCAGGACATAAGATCACATAAACCTGTGCACTGCTGACAACTTGAGGAGGCTCCCTTTGTTAGAGTTCAGCTGACTGTACACTGATCTCCTGTACCCAGTCACGCTGTGTAGGCTCCGACCGCTCCCACTCTTATGTCACGTTTAGAAACACCATAGTGGGGACATCTTCTAGAAGGTTTCTTAAAGGTTTTCTTCCAGATTTCTCTTTATGAAGTATATTTGAAAGTTTATCATCACTTGCTCTACATTATTATGAAGTAAAAATGTAAATGGTGGTTACACTTTCAGTCCATAAACCAGTTAGAAAGATTGTTGCTCCCTGATAAGTTCCTCTCTACGGAGTGCAATATGTTTTTGCAACCCCCATCATCCCCATGCGGTCCCCAATATCGCCACATACACTCTCATACACTCAATCTCACCGATCCGCCACTGCATGTATTCCGGGGCGCCGCACTGAGGTCTTTCAGCTGCCATAGATGTACGGAAGCCGCTGCCCTATCAGACACTGGCGGTTGTGACTTGCCCTGGCGGGGACTGTGGGCTACGCAGAACCGGGCCCTCTCGACGTCATTGGGGCTTCGGGATGTCACAGTGGCGTGACCCGGTCCGTGGTCCCCTCGTCGGGCGATCAGTAAAAAGGGGGAGTTGAAAAAGGGATGGAAATAAAAGTAAAATAAATGTTTTTGTCGTGACGCCACCCGTGGAAGGCGGCCGGTATAGCCGCTGGTACACTCGGGACCTCCTGGGATGATGGGAGTAGCAGCTGAGATGTTTGGCTCTCCACAGGAAGAGCAGGTCCCCAGGGTAACTGTAAAGTCTATGGAGGTGATGGGTCGGTTGAGGGTGCAGGGCCGGCAGGCCTGAGCTAGCTGCTGGCAGGGACCACGGATACTCACAGGCAGACTCCTGGTGCATGCTCTACCTCTCTTCATGTGCAGAAATAGCAGTCTCACACAGTACTGAGCTTCAAACCAGTTTACTTGGCTTTTCTCATCAGGCGTTTCAGTTACAAAACAGTGCAGTGGCTGCTCCGGTAGTCTTTTAGCAGCTGGGATGGTTCATCCAGATCACCACTTTTGTGTTCCTTTCCATGGGCCTCTCTTTCTTACACTTCCGCATGCAAAGCTACGATCCAGTGGCCACGGGCCTTCGTTGGGCGACCTGCCTGGTCCACTGACCCTAGTACAGTGGCCTCCTCTTTGCTGCGCCGGGGTTGGGTCACGGGACATAAAGACCCCCGCAAACCTCCTGTTTTGTGGTTGGAACGTGGAGAGTCCTGGCCACCCCAGAGCCGGCACCCTAGTTCCTGCCCCGTCTTTCAGCTTTCCAGTTAATTCGGGTGCACAAGTGGATTGCTCACTACCCGCACCCCTAGGACTCCTTCCAACTCTCTACGGTCTGTAGCCTGGAACCTGGAACAAGCCTCATGATGGTTCAGGCCACCAGGTCGGTGTCCTCTCTCGTGTGAAGATGGTTTTCTCTCCTCTCCTTGACTCAATAACTCCGACTGACTGACTGGTTAACTTCCTGAGGTGTTTCCTGGTTTTGTTTCCTTTCCTGTTTCCTGTCTAACTTTCCCACCCTCCACTTGTCTCCTCCCTCCATCCCATTGCTAGGCATAGAGTCCCTAGTCTTGGGGTCCGAGTGTGTTGGGTCTGTGTTTGGTGTTTGGGGGGCTGGACTTGCCGATCCCTATTGCTGCAACTTCTAGTGGCGACCGGACCGCAGGGGCGCCACAGTTGCTGGCATCTGATTGGCCAGCGGCTTCCCGTACATGTACGGCAGCTAAGAGCGGTCAGAACAGCTCCGGAATAAATACAGCAGTGGACAATGGCCTCCAGTAAATACCTAGAATCCTAGCTGCATGCCCTGTTAGGCGGGCATGGTTATAAAAAAATAAAGTTTAATATTTCTTATTTTTTGAGGGATGCCTTATATTTATCAGTTCTGCAAACCCCCATAGTACATCTTATTTTTGAGGAAACAGGGTATCTTTATGGCAGTGTTCTAGTGGCTCCAGCATTCTTGGCATGCTCAGTAGGCACGCCGGATCTGTCGCTACCGGACGTGGTGAGATCCTGCACCCATTGACTTGCACTACAGTGTATGCTGTATAATGACAGATCTGTCACAATACTTTTTTTTTCTTTTTTGCCGGACAAAAACCACTGCCTAAAGAGCCGGATGTGGCAGAAAAAGGTGCAACCGGAAGACAACACCTATAACAAGACGTCCATAGGAAACACATTGAATTAAGTCACCGATGTTAGCTGATTTTGTTTTTTTAATTGTGGAATTCTGCCTGATTTAAAAAAACTTGGATGTGAATGTAGCCTTATATTGGGCCGAGTACTAACCAGCAACACGTTATACCCTTGTGTGAGCGAGCCCGAGAGCCAAAATGGAGCTTTGTGACTGCATAAGGCTGAAAGAACTGAGCACACAAAATATTAGAGATTCAATAAGGCACAAGGGATCTATTCTATTTATTATGTGGTGAGATTATCTGCAGTTAAAGCAGTGTTAATGGGAATGTGTCATCAGAAAATGGACTACAGGTCAAATAAGGTTTTGTGTTAAAGCAAAATAATTTTAATTTGATTTCACCGCTGGAGTGGTGCTTTAAATCTAAAGGGCCCGTTACACACAACGATATCGCTACCTATGTCGTTGCAACATTATTGTTTTTTTGACGTTGCAGCGATGTCGAAACGACATCGTTGTGTGTGACATGTATCAACGATAAGTCGTTGATCGTAATTTTATGGCCAGGACCATAAATCTGCCTTTGGTTGTCCGCTGGTCAGCACGCTTAGGCGTGTGTGACGGGCCAAAACGACCAGCGATAAGTGGAGCAGGATGGTAACCATGGTAAACAGCGGGCATCTAGGCAGCGCGCAGCGCCTAGTTACGCGATGTATACTTTGGTTACCAGCCTTCTCTGCTTACAGGCTGGTATCCAAGGCACACCATAGGTAACTAAGGACAGCGCTGTCCCTAGCTACCCGCTGTGTACTTTGGATACCATCTTGTAAGCGGAGAGGGCTGGTAACCAGGGTATACATCGGGTAACTAGGCGCTGCCTAGATACCAGTTGTTTACCACGGTTACCGGCCTTCTCCCACTTACTGCAGCCTGGTAGCGGGAGCTAGACATCGTGGAAAGCGTATTTTATTCTTTTACACGATGTCACTGGACCACTGGTCGCTGGTGAGTCTGCCTATGTGACCGCTCACCAGCGATCAGTTCACAATGTGGCAGCGATCCACGTCGTTGGATGGATCGCTGCCACATCGCAGTGTTTAACAGGGCCTTAAGTCCCCTGACTACTGTTATACTCACTGGCATCTACATCTATTATCCCCGCTGCTCCAGTCGGTCTCCGGCGATTAGTGACCTGCCATCAGCTCTGGTGTTTCATGGAGCACGCCTGACTAAGTGCCAACTGGGTTTTCACCAGTCTCTCCGATGGTGAGGATGGACTGGGCTCCCAGTAGTCCACTATGCTTCAGCAGGTGATCCAAAATTCAGGGACGAAGGTATAGATGGCAGGCAGGAGGGAGCGGGTAGTGGAGGCTGACAGGACTGAGTACAATCCGGAGACCATCGGGATGGGCAGGTACTGGAGACCAGCACGCTAGGTTCTGGTACTCGGATAGGGTGAGGAACTGGAGACAGGCAGGATGGGTACAGGAGACAGGCAGAAGAGGTTCGGGGAGACAGACAGGAGAGGTTCTAGTTCAGGAAACGGGCAGGATAGGTTCTGGTTCAGGAGACGGGCAGGACTGGTTCTGGTTCAGGAGGCTGGCAGGACAGGTTCTGGTTCAGGAGGCTGGCAGGACTGGTTCTGGTTCAGGAGGCTGGCAGGACTGGTTCTGGTTCAGGAGGCTGGCAGGAGAGGTTCTGGTTCAGGAGGCTGGCAGGACTGGTTCTGGTTCAGGAGACTGGCAGGAGAGGTTCTGGTTCAGGAGACTGGCAGGAGAGGTTCTGGTTCAGGAGGCTGGCAGGACTGGTTCTGGTTCAGGAGGCTGGCAGGACTGGTTCTGGTTCAGGAGGCTGGCAGGAGAGGTTCTGGTTCAGGAGACGGGCAGGATAGGTTCTGGTTCAGGAGACGGGCAGGATAGGTTCTGGTTCAGGAGGCTGGCAGGACTGGTTCTGGTTCAGGAGACGGGCAGGACAGGTTCTGGTTCAGGAGGCTGGCAGGACAGGTTCTGGTTCAGGAGGCTGGCAGGACAGGTTCTGGTTCAGGAGGCTGGCAGGAGAGGTTCTGGTTCAGGAGGCTGGCAGGAGAGGTTCTGGTTCAGGAGGCGGGCAGGACAGGTTCTGGTTCAGGAGACTGGCAGGAGAGGTTCTGGTTCAGGAGGCTGGCAGGACTGGTTCTGGTTCAGGAGGCTGGCAGGACTGGTTCTGGTTCAGGAGGCTGGCAGGACAGGTTCTGGTCCAGGAGGCTGGCAGGACTGGTTCTGGTTCAGGAGACTGGCAGGACAGGTTCTGGTTCAGGAGGCTGGCAGGACAGGTTCTGGTTCAGGAGACGGGCAGGACAGGTTCTGGTTCAGGAGGCGGGCAGGACTGGTTCTGGTTCAGGAGACTGGCAGGACAGGTTCTGGTTCAGGAGGCTGGCAGGACTGGTTCTGGTTCAGGAGACTGGCAGGACAGGTTCTGGTTCAGGAGACGGGCAGGACTGGTTCTGGTTCAGGAGGCGGGCAGGAGAGGTTCTGGTTCAGGAGGCTGGCAGGACAGGTTCTGGTTCAGGAGGCTGGCAGGACTGGTTCTGGTTCAGGAGGCTGGCAGGAGAGGTTCTGGTTCAGGAGGCTGGCAGGACTGGTTCTGGTTCAGGAGACTGGCAGGAGAGGTTCAGGAGACTGGCAGGAGAGGTTCTGGTTCAGGAGGCTGGCAGGACTGGTTCTGGTTCAGGAGGCTGGCAGGACTGGTTCTGGTTCAGGAGGCTGGCAGGAGAGGTTCTGGTTCAGGAGACGGGCAGGATAGGTTCTGGTTCAGGAGACGGGCAGGATAGGTTCTGGTTCAGGAGGCTGGCAGGACTGGTTCTGGTTCAGGAGACGGGCAGGACAGGTTCTGGTTCAGGAGGCTGGCAGGACAGGTTCTGGTTCAGGAGGCTGGCAGGACAGGTTCTGGTTCAGGAGGCTGGCAGGACTGGTTCTGGTTCAGGAGGCTGGCAGGAGAGGTTCTGGTTCAGGAGGCGGGCAGGACAGGTTCTGGTTCAGGAGACTGGCAGGAGAGGTTCTGGTTCAGGAGGCTGGCAGGACTGGTTCTGGTTCAGGAGGCTGGCAGGACAGGTTCTGGTTCAGGAGGCTGGCAGGACAGGTTCTGGTTCAGGAGGCTGGCAGGACAGGTTCTGGTTCAGGAGGCTGGCAGGACAGGTTCTGGTTCAGGAGGCGGGCAGGACTGGTTCTGGTTCAGGAGGCTGGCAGGACAGGTTCTGGTTCAGGAGGCGGGCAGGACTGGTTCTGGTTCAGGAGACTGGCAGGAGAGGTTCTGGTTCAGGAGGCTGGCAGGACTGGTTCTGGTTCAGGAGGCTGGCAGGATAGGTTCTGGTTCAGGAGACGGGCAGGACTGGTTCTGGTTCAGGAGGCTGGCCGGACTGGTTCTGGTTCAGGAGGCTGGCAGGACTGGTTCTGGTTCAGGAGGCTGGCAGGACTGGTTCTGGTTCAGGAGGCTGGCAGGACTGGTTCTGGTTCAGGAGGCTGGCAGGAGAGGTTCTGGTTCAGGAGGCTGGCAGGACTGGTTCTGGTTCAGGAGGCTGGCAGGACAGGTTCTGGTTCAGGAGGCTGGCAGGACTGGTTCTGGTTCAGGAGGCTGGCAGGACTGGTTCTGGTTCAGGAGGCTGGCAGGACAGGTTCTGGTTCAGGAGGCTGGCAGGACTGGTTCTGGTTCAGGAGGCTGGCAGGACAGGTTCCGGTATATGGACAGACAGGACGAGTTCAGGGACTTGGATAATGGGCAGTTATCAGAATTGAGTACTGATGGGATCAGGGTCCTAATTGTTCAGGCAAAACCATACAAGGGAAGGTGCCTCACATACCCAGCCATAGGCTGAGAGTGCGCACTGCTCTTTTAAGAAGAAGTATGCGCGCTTGCACCCTAAGGCTGGCTTCACATTTGCGTATGTGAACGCAGCTTATGCTGCGTTCCCATACGCAGACAAACGCATGCGCACTGCGTTCCTATTATTAACATAGGAACGCACAGTGCTTGCGTTTGCTGCGGATGCGGACGATATCTGCTCCTTCCGGTGTCCAGCGTCCGCACCCGAGACGCAGCCAGTTGCATTTTTTTGTGCGTTTGGGGACCTTGGAAGATCAGCAAGCGTCCCCAAGTGCACAAAACATGCATTGTCTTCAATGGGTCCGCAGGGTTCTGCGCTTGACAGCGCAGGAGAACGCTGCGGACCCATTGAAATCTCTCCCGGTGGCCGCCGGTGATGTCACAGGAGATCACCGATGGCCACTGGGAGATCAGCTGGAGCCTCTGCTGATCTCTTCCTCCCCGCCTCCGGTAATCTGCTAGCGATGTCGGCGGGGAGAACAGCTGATTTGACAGCTGTTTGAATCTTCCCGCGCCGACATCTCCTCTCGGTGTCGGCGCGGGAAATTCAAACAGCTCTCAGATCAGCTGTTCTCCCCGCCGACACGTCCCGGAGCTTACCGGCGGCCGGGGGGGGCGGAGATCTCCGGTGCTGATCTCCGCCCCCGGACACCGCTGATTGGCTGCCGGGCTCCACAGTGATGTGTCCGCAGGCGGACATTCTCCGCTGCGGACACATCAAAAGGACATGCTTTTCACTGCGTTTGTGTCTGCATGCCAGTGCAGGCCCACAGGGACCTCAGAAGGAGCAGTGTAGCGGGCATGCCATCCATTACCATCCATCCATGCCACATAATCTTCAGTTGCAGGTTCGGACACATTAGTTGGACACAATCTTTGTAATCGGTTGCCTTTTCTTGATTGTCACCTCCTGCCTGTTCATAAGAATAATTCCTGAATTCTCATTTGACTCATTTCATCAGAACGATTTCTCAAATACTACTTTGCCCCCTTCTTCTGTACAATTTCTCATGTATTGCTGAAACCTCTTTTATCAGTATGATTCCTCACATCTTTATCTGACCCCTTTCATTAGAGCAATTCCACACATCCTCCTCTGATCCATTTCACTAGAACGATTCCTCACTACTCCTTGCATTCCTCCTCTTATTCATTTCACTAGAACGATACCTCCTGATCCAATCCATTAGAAGGAATCCTCACATCATAGTCTGATCCATTTCATTAGAACGATTCCTCACATCCTCTTCTGATACCATTTATTGTCAAATTTTATTTTATGTTCTTTTTGCTGCCTGCTTTCCTCAATCACACCATTCTTGGTTTACTCTTGTCACCGTTGCATGAGAAAACCCTACAAAGTCAGCAGTTCCTACAACCCTGCCCTTTCCTGCTACAGCACCAATGCTGATGCATTTCACTAGAATTAATCCTTGCATCCTCCTCTGATCCATTCCTCCTCTTATCCATATCAGTAGAACAATTCCTCACGACTACTCGCATTCCCTCCTCTTTTGCATTTCACTAGAACGATTCCTCGCATCCTCCTCTGATCCATTTCACTAGAACGATTCCTCGCATCCTCCTCTGATACATTTCATAGAACGATTCCTCGCATCCTCCTCTGATCCAGTTCACTAGAATGATTCCTCGCATCCTCCTCTGGTCCATTTCACTAGAACGACTCCTCGCATCCTCCTCTGGTCCATTTCACTAGAACGACTCCTCGCGTCCTCCTCTGGTCCATTTCACTAGAACGACTCCTCGCGTCCTCCTCTGGTCCATTTCACTAGAACGACTCCTCGCGTCCTCCTCTGGTCCATTTCACTAGAACGACTCCTCGCGTCCTCCTCTGGTCCATTTCACTAGAACGACTCCTCGCGTCCTCCTCTGGTCCATTTCACTAGAACGACTCCTCGCGTCCTCCTCTGGTCCATTTCACTAGAACGACTCCTCGCGTCCTCCTCTGGTCCATTTCACCAGAACGACTCCTCGAGTCCTCCTCTGATCCATTTCACCAGAACGATTCTTCGAATCCTCCTCTGGTCCATTTCAGTAGAACGATTCCTCGAATCCTCCTCTGGTCCATTTCAGTAGAACAACTCCTCGAATCCTCCTCTGATCCAATTCACCAGAACGATTCCTCGCATCCATTCTAGTATTGATACATGCTGTAATTAGTCTGATTTTATCCTCCATTTTTGGGTCCAATTTCCAAACAGGAGCGCTCCAGTCACGAAATATCCAGGGTCTCTAATAAAGCGACCACTTGTCATTATGAACAAGTAAAAAACTTTACCCCATCTTTTTTTTTATTTTACATGATCATTTTATTTTATTTTTGCAAATTATTTTTATTACAAAAAAATAAAAATGAAATGAGATAATAAAATATTTTTCTCTGAAATATTTGCACCAACATATATATTTTTTTTCTTCGTCGCCAACAGAAATAATGTAAGCGCCTGTTTACACTGTTTACACTGCGATGTGTTAAGAGCTCGGGGATAATTTTATTACCCGGCTTAGCTCGGGAATGTGTTGTCTTCCACTAATCCGACTGTATTTTTTGTCTACAATTTTCCATAATTATTTAAATAATAATAAAACATGCCCCGGCGGAATAAGAGTCCACGTAGCAACATAGTGACGGCAATTAGTGAATGTTTATCGGAGAACAAAACAATGGAGGAGATGATTCCTGGATGGGTTCAGCTTTTATGGTCACGGACTGTAAACAGAGCCGCCATGGGGGTGAGTCTTCTGTTGGGTTGAGCGCTATGTTTTATAGAACAGTATACAGTAATGTGAATGGTGACATCCATCACCGTCCCGCTTGCCCCGAGGAAAAACATCACCGGTATTAAACACAGGCTTCTTTGTATTTATTTAATGGGTGGCTTTGCATTGACGGTAATTGAAGGGGCAGAGTCTTGCAGAAGAGGTCTTGCAAATGGAGCTTTATATTTGCGGGGTGACTATATATTTTAATAAGGGCACTAATCTTTTATTATGTTAAAATGGTCAAAAAAAATAATAATTTATGTGACTGTTCACATAATAAACTTGAAATATTGCTGTTTTCACCCTGAACCCCAGAGCAATCACAGTTGGGTGATGTTGTTAGCTTTACTGTGTAGATTTGGACAGATTAACAGAGTCATTCTATTATTATTAAATGTGGATGAGGTAAAATTTTAGGATCTTTGGTTTAATGTTACTGTGTCACAGGTGGCAATAGCAGGCAAGTGGAGTTGTAGCAGGATGGCAGTGATAGGCTGAAGGAATCTTGGAAGCTAGTCTGACCCTGTAGACTGAGGGTCCCTAGCTGACCCTGTTCCCAGAATTACCTCTAAAGGTGAGGATGTCTGGGCCGCCACTCTTGCCCTGCTCCTGACCAGCCCTGGGCTAACACCCCCTCACCTCCACGCAGGGATAGAAACGGCAACTCCCACTAGATGACTCTCTCAAAGGTGTACATTTCTGGAAGGCTTCAGCAAAACTGCACAGCATCCAAACAGCTCACGTTCAGAGTGAAGACTAAACTCTTACAATGACACCAGCTGATGGGTAATGGCATTATTTAAAGGCTGGGAGAGTAAACAACCAACACACAGCCACAGCCACAGCCAGCTAATACTGCTACAGCTACTGATATTAACCCTTAACGTACCAACAGAGATAAACACATTTAAACTACTGCAGAGCAGACTACATGTGACATACTCATTGTAATTATTCTAATGTGTATACTAGCTAGATACCCACTTGATCAGAGATCTAACAATCGTAGTCGCAGAGTATCCAAGTGTCATGGGTCAGTAGGAAACTTGTGACAGGTATGGAGATGTTGATTTTAAACATGATTAATTCCTTATGTACCAACAAGGGTTAATGTCAGTTTTCCTTGCTGGTAGCTGTGGCCCAGCTGTCTCACATTGAAAAGGGAGAGTAAAAATGGAACAATAAAAGCTATAAAGAAATATAAAGTGGTTTACCTTTTACTGAAGATGTTCAAGCAGATCCAGAGTAGTACAACCTGCACTGAGCAGATGGCCTGGCCAGTCTGATTAGAACAGTAGTCCGCTCTGCTGTGAGGGTATAGTGGCCTTCCTGCTGACTTGTGTAGTTTGGTAGATTTCTAGGTGCCTTTGTGCTGTCCTGTACTCCCTCTAGTTACCTCCAGGCAGACGGGTAATGCTGGCTCTTTGAGTATCCGTGCTCCATTAAGAGCAGTTCTCTGGCCCTCTATATTACCAATGCCCTGGAAAGCTCCACTTAAGTAACTAGAGAGCAGAAAACCCACTAACCTCCAGTTTCTTTTACTAGACCCTGTAAACCCAACTAACCTAGGGCCTGGTGCCCTATTTTGCCGCTGATCCCTTGGAAACATGAGTCAGAGCCTAAGCCAGGCCCTTCAGTGCTCAGCTTTCTGTATAGAGATCAGGCTGTATTGGGTCAGACTTCTAGGAGAGGGAGCTCCAATTCTTCCCAGACATGGCATTACAAATGATTGGGAAGAACTACCAACCATTTGTGGCAGCCAGACTGCAGGGGCGCCACATGTCACATGGTCCAACATTTGTTGCCGGTTATAGATTCAATCTATGTTGACCATTGCTTGAGTGTGGAGGTCTCCTGTGTTCCTGGTGAATCTGCTGCTGGAGATCTGCTATCCTGGTGACATACATTCTGCTGCCTGTGGAGTTTTGGCAGCAAATATCATGTAGAGATGTATCATTTTATTGTCCATGTCACCCAGTGTCTGTCTACCTTCCCTGCATAATATTATCTGTAGTGTGAATGCTAGCATCCTTGTCATCCAGCGCACTAAACAGCTTTAGGATAGGTGACAGCAAGGGAGTATGCACGTGACGATGGTAGGGGAAAGAACCCAGATAGGGACGACAGGGCAGCTTAGGGACAGATATAGGCCAGTGTCAAAACATGTGCCATCCCCTGCTCCCTACCATCAGGGCCTTCCTTCCACTATTCCATACCATTGTACCCTTTGTGTTGCGTCGTGCTCTGGACATCCCCTAGTCCCGTGTGACGCCAAGGATGCAACTTCAGCTGAAATGGATTGTGGCAATCAGATATTGGCAGTTGACTTCGGTGTGCCCGTTGTGGGCGGTGCATTACTATACTGCCATTATTAAACAAAGAGGCCTGGATGGGGAACAATATTACAGGAAGGGACCAATAACGAGGGCATTATTCCAGGAAAGGGTCGGAATGGGAAACATTATTACAGGATGGGGGACAGAATAGGGGACATTATTAAACAAATTGCCTAGAATGAGGAGAATTATTACAGGATAGTGGTCAGGACGGGGACATTTTACATGATGGGGTCAAGATGGAAGACATTATTATAGGATGAGGGATATTATTATAGGATGGTGGATATAACAGGCATGGAACCAGGACAAAGTGATTAAATACAGGAAGGAATCAGGATGAGGGACATTATTACAAAATGGAGGCCTGGATGAGGGTCATTATTACAGGATGGGGGCCAGGATGGTGGACATCTTTGCAGGAACAGATTAGGAATGGGAACATTATTAAACAAATGGCCCAGGACCAGGGATATTATTACAGGATTGGGGTCAGTACAGAGATATTATTACAGGATGGGGGTCATAATGGAGGACATTATGACATGAAGGGGCTAGGATGGGGGACATTTTTACAGAATAGTGGATATTATAAAAATGAAGCCAGGACAAAAGTGCATTATTACAGGAA
This sequence comes from Allobates femoralis, assembly GCA_033576535.1. Classification (NCBI taxonomy): domain Eukaryota; kingdom Metazoa; phylum Chordata; class Amphibia; order Anura; family Aromobatidae; genus Allobates; species Allobates femoralis. The sequence continues at coordinate 602,268,649 of JARQOC010000001.1, read as the reverse complement.
GGGACTAGGATGGAGACATCAAACATCAGTGGCTGGATTAAAAATGCAAGAGTCTGTCTGGATCCCAGATACTCACTTAGCTTTTACGCACACGCTGATTACAAGTAAACAGGTCACAGGGGAGGAGGTTACCTTTATTAGCCATTCAAAGCCAAATGTGTCAACTTCTGTGCATGTAATGAGACCGAAATCACCAGGGTATGTGAAGTTTTGATCAGGGTCATTTGGATGTTTTTGGTTGTCATTATGATTTAAAAAGAGAAAACACAGTAGTTTGACAATAAATGGCTTCACCCAACCACAGAAAAAAGGCCAAGAAAGCAAAAAATCTGCCGGGGTATGTAAACTTTTGAGCAAAACTGTGTAATAAATGAAAGAGCGAGAAACCTCCCACCAATCTAACTGAGGAGAGAGGAAAAGTGTAGGAAAGGTAAATAAGAAAACAGAGATATAATACAATTGGTCTGTGCCTAGCAGACAAAATATCACTTTTTCTCAGGGCTGGAACACCTTACCAAACATCCAGCAAGAACTATAGCCAGAAAGAAGACTGGTGCAAGTTGAGTATAAATAGCCCCACCCAAGCTGTGATAGGACAAATACAAAACAGGAAAGTGAGAAATACCTGACTAGCAGAAAATAAAGGGAAGAAAAGGAAATATGAGGGAACTAACAACAATCAGACAGAGAACAACCAGGTTGTGGCTCATCAGGGAAGGAACCCGACCCCACAGCAAGCGGTCACCGAATTGAGTTTCAAACAGAGACATAACACTAGGATAGGGAACAATATTACAAATTGGGGGCCATGATGGAGAACATTATTACAAGAAGGGCCCAGGTCTAGGGGGCCAGGTTGGGATACATTATTTTAGGAAGGGGCCAAGATGGGGAACATTATTACAAGAAGGGCCCAGGTCTAGGGCCATTATTATAGGATGGGGGCCAGGATGGGAGACCTTATTTTAGGAAGGGGCCAAGATGGGGAACATTAGTACAAGATGGGGGCCAGGATGGAGGTCATTACAGGGGCCCATAAACCTGACCAACATATTGGTAGTGGCCCAGTTCCAAGCTTTGCATTGGGAACCAAAGGACTATAGTTACACATAATATTCAAACAACCATTGGGTGAAGTGAGTAGCATTGTTGATCTTGTGACAATGGTGCCTATCATGGGTGGGATATATTAGGTAGCAAGGAAACAGTTAGAATTTTCAGTTGATGGGTTTGAAGCATGAAAAAAGGACAATTCTATAGGTTCTATAGGGGACAGATTTAAATAAACCCAGCCCAAAAGCAGGGGGCCATAAATTGGTTGAAGATTCCCAACCTGTAGCTCGGGAGCCACATGTGGCAGGTGGGCCATGATGTGTGGCTCATGGATGTCTTCCAGATTTGTCAACAAGAACCAGGTCTAGCAAACCTCCATGAAGAACAGGTCTCCAGGTGTTGACTTTTGTGAGTAGCCCCACATAGAAGAGCAGATCTGACTGGAGTAAGGTAAGAACCCCTGGATCTTAATATACTTCTGTAGGGTGATCTCTGTTTAAAAGCTTTGGCTGTCATTACACTGGTAATGGAGGCTCTGGGTGTCAGTACTGTGAGGTGGTTAGAGTTGGATGTGACTCGTGACCCTCTCTCAGAGTTGGATGTGGCTCATGACCCTCTCTCAGAGCTGGATGTAGCTCTCGATCCTCTCTCAGAGCTGGATGTGGCTTGCGACCCTCTCTCAGAGTTTGATGTGGATTGTGACCCTCTCTCAGAGCTGGATGTGGCTAATGACCCTCTCTCAGAGCTGGATGTGGCTTGTGACCCTCTCTCAGAGCTGATTGTGGCTCATGACCCTCTCTCAGAGCTGAATGTGGCTCACAACCCTCTCTCAGAGCTGGATGTAGCATTCAATCCTCTCTCAGAGCTGGATGTGGCTCACAACCCTCGCTCAGAGCTGATTGTGGCTCACAACCCTCTTTCAGAGCTGGATGTAGCTCTCGATCCTCTCTCAGAGCTGGACGTGGCTCATGACCCTCTCTGAGCTGGATGTGGCTCGTGACCCTCTCTCAGAGCTGGATGTGGCTTGTGACCCTCTCTCAGAGCTGGATGTGGCTTGTGATCCTCTCTCAGAGCTGGATGTGGCTTGTGACCCTCTCTGAGCTGGATGTGGCTCGTGACCCTCTCTCAGAGCTGGATGTAGCTCTCGATCCTCTCTCAGAGCTGGACGTGGCTCATGACCCTCTCTGAGCTGGATGTGGCTCATGATCCTCTCTCAGAGCTGGATGTGGCTCGTGACCCTCTCTCAGAGCTGGATGTGGGTCACGACCCTCTCTCAGAGCTGGATGTGGCTCATGACCCTCTCTCAGAGCTGGATGTGGATTGTGACCCTCTCTCAGAGCTGGATGTGGCTCGCGACCCTCTCTCAGAGCTGGATGTGGCTCATGACCCTCTCTCAGAGCTGGATGTGGCTTGTGACCCTCTCTCAGAGCTGGATGTGGCTCATGACCCTCTCTCAGAGCTGGATGTGGATTGTGACCCTCTCTCAGAGCTGGATGTGGCTCGCGACCCTCTCTCAGAGCTGGATGTGGCTCATGACCCTCTCTCAGAGCTGGATGTGGCTAATGACCCTCTCTCAGAGCTGGATGTGGCTCGTGACCCTCTCTCAGAGCTGAATGTGGCTCATGACCCTCTCTCAGAGCTGGATGTGGCTTGTGACCCTCTCTCAGAGCTGGAGGTGGCTCGCGACCCTCTCTCAGAGCTGGATATGGCTCATGACCCTCTCTCAGAGCTGGATGTGGCTCATGACCCTCTCTCAGAGCTGGATGTGGCTTGTGACCCTCTCTCAGAGCTGAATGTGGCTCATGACCCTCTCTCAGAGCTGAATGTGGCTCATGACCCTCTCTCAGAGCTGAATGTGGCTCATGACCCTCTCTCAGAGCTGAATGTGGCTCATGACCCTCTCTCAGAGCTGAATGTGGCTTGCGACCCTCTCTCAGAGCTGAATGTGGCTCATAACCCTCTCTCAGAGCTGTATGTGGCTTGCGACTCTCTCTCAGAGCTGGATGGGGCTTGTGACCCTCTCTCAGAGCTGTATGTGGCTTGTGACCCTCTCTCAGAGCTGAATGTGGCTCATGACCCTCTCTCAGAGCTGCATGTGGATCACAACCCTCTCTCAGAGCTGGATGTGGCTCATGATCCTCTATCAGAGCTGGATGTGGCTTGTGACCCTCTCTCAGAGCTGCATGTGGATCACGACCCTCTCTCAGAGCTGGATGTGGCTCGTGACCCTCTCTCAGAGCTGGATGTGGCTCGTGACCCTCTCTCAGAGCTGGATGTGGCTCGTGACCCTCTCTCAGAGCTGGATATGGCTCATGACCCTCTCTCAGAGCTGGATGTGGCTCGCGACCCTCTCTCAGAGCTGGATGTGGCTCGTGACCCTCTCTCAGAGCTGGATGTGGCTCGTGACTCTCTCTCAGAGCTGGATGTGGCTCTTGACCCTCTATCAGAGCTGGATGTGGCTGTCAAGATCAGAAAGGTTGGGGACATCTGCCTTAGAGAATCAAGATTATTCCTGAAGAGGGTCTTCAATCATAACCTAAATGACCCTATTCCACCAAAGCTAATGTTAAATATATAGGAAATATTCTAAACTAAAGGCATTTTTGTGAATTTACACTGTGTGATCCAAGGCCACTGATCAGAAGAGTATTGAAGTATAGAGACTTGACGATGCGACTGTATAAACATTGTAGAGGTTATGGGGTTCTTTTGACCTGCTGATTGCAGGGATCCCGGTGGCGAGATCACACATTTATGGCCAATGCTACAAATAGGCTTTCCATGATCATTCCTGAAAAACCAGGGTTGTCATGGCCCATAATATATAGATTCAGACATCAAATCTTGATCTTGATGAGAGGCGTCCGGGGGTCTCTTAATGAATGAGGCCTCTGTGCCACGTTGTAACTCTTACTCCAGCCAAAGACTGGAGTAAGATTTCTGGTGTTAGGAATGGATCAGATGGTCATCAGCTGGGCAAGCTTTGATGCTCCGACCTCAGCCACAGACAGATTATCAAAACTGGTAGAAAAATGCACAAAAATTACAATATTTTTGCGCTAATACGCTAATTTTGTGATTTTGTGTGTCATTTTGCTTTATAATTGGAATAGTAATAACTGTTACCATCCACTAGATGGAGCCAGATGTCTGGATGCTCAGAGATTAAACACCTAAAGTAATGACTTTGAGCAAAGTTTATTTAACTTAAAACAAAGTGCTAATGTGTTTTTATTTCTCCTCCTTTGTGACATATTGTCATCCATTACAACACAAATATTTATTTCACCGTCAAGAATTAACAGAGCAGTGAGGGGTGTGCAGAGTACAGCACATGGGGCCATATCCAGCTCCAATGGTTATAGATCATGTAGGAATGACAAATAGCTAAAGTGATGTGGATGTTAAATAGCTTCTATGTATAAATATTATAAGATACAGAGCAACACGTAACTACCCAGAGAACGCAATACATCAAAATGCATGACAGACAATGGCAAACATGAATTTTAATTATGCCTGGTCACTAAAGTTATCAGTACTATAATACTGCCTGCTAATGACATGAATATAACTACTATAATACTGCCCCTATATACAAGAATATAACTACTATAATACTGCTCCTATATACAAGAATATAACTACTATAATACTGCCCCTATATACAAGAATATAACTACTATAATACTGCCCCTATATACAAGAATATAACTACTATAATACTGCTCCTATGTACAAGAATATAACTACTATAATACTGCTCCCTATATACAAGAATATAACTACTATAATACTGCTCCTATGTACAAGAATATAACTACTATAATACTGCTCCTATGTACAAGAATATAACTACTATAATACTGCTCCTATGTACAAGAATATAACTACTATAATACTGCTCCTATGTACAAAAATATAACTAGTATAATACTGCTCCTATATACAAGATTATAACTACTATAATACTGCCCCTATGTACAAGAATATAACTAGTATAATACTGCTCCTATATACAAGAATATAACTAGTATAATACTGCTCCTATATACAAGAATATAACTAGTATAATACTGCCCCTATGTACAAGAATATAACTATTATAATACTGCTCCTATATACAAGAATATAACTACTATAATACTGCTCCTATGTGCAAGAATATAACTACTATAATACTGCTCCTATGTACAAGAATATAACTACTATAATACTGCCCCCATGTACAAGAATATAACTACTATAATACTGCCCCTATATACATGAATATAACTACTATAATACTGCCCCTATATACATGAATATAACTACTATAATACTGCTCCTATGTACAGGAATATAACTACTATAATACTGCCCCCATGTACAAGAATATAACTACTATAATACTGCTCCTATGTACAAGAATATGACTACGATAATACTGCTCCTATGTACAAGAGTATAAGTACTATAATACTGCCCCTATGTACAAGAATATGACTACTATAATACTGCTCCTATGTACAAGAGTATAAGTACTATAATACTGCCCCTATGTACAAGAATATAACTACTATAATACTGCCCCCATGTACAAGAATATAACTACTATAATACTGCTCCTATGTACAAGAATATAACTACTATAATACTGCCCCTATGTACAAGAATATAACTACTATAATACTGCTCCTATGTACAAGAATATAACTACTATAATACTGCCCCTATGTACAAGAATATAACTACTATAATACTGCTCCTATGTACCAGAATATAACTACTATAATACTGCCTGCTAATGACATGAATATAACTACTATAATACTGCTCCTATGTACAAGAATATAACTACTGTAATACTGTCCCCTATGTACAAGAATATTACTACTATAATACTGCTCCTATGTACAAGAATATAACTACTATAATACTGCCCCTATGTACAAGAATATAACTACTATAATACTACTCCTATATACAAGAATATAACTACTATAATACTGTCCCCATATACAAGAATATAACTACTATAATACTGCTCCTATATACAAGAATATAACTACTATAATACTGCCCCTATGTACAAGAATATAACTACTATAATATATTCCTCTACATGGGGGCAGTATTATAGTAGCTATATTCTTGCACATATGGAGCAGTATTATAGTAGTTATATTCTTGTATATAGGGGCAGTATTATAGTAGTTATATTCTTGTACATAGGAGCAGTATTATAGTAGTTATATTCTTGTATATAGGAGCAGTATTATAGTAGTTATATTTTTATACATAGGAGCAGTATTAAAGTAGGTATAATCTTGTACATAGGGGCAGTATTATAGTAGTTATATTCTTGTACATAGGAGCAGTATTATAGTAGTTATAATCTTGTACATAGGAGCAGTATTATAGTAGTTATTTCTTGTACATAGAAGCAGTATTATTGTAGCTAACTACTATAATACTGCTCCTATATACAAGAATATAACTACTATAATACTGCTCCTATGTACAAGAATATAACTACTATAATACTGCTCCTATGTACAAGAATATAACTACTATAATACTGCTCCTATGTACAAGAATATAACTACTATAATACTGCTCCTATGTGTAAGAATATAACTACTATAATACTGCCCCTATGTACAAGAATATAACTACTATAATATTGTCCCTATGTACCAGAATACATTGGAGATTGGAGACTGGTCTGTAGTTATTTGTGCAGGATGGGTCAAGAGAGAGGGAGTATATATAATATTATTATTATTATTATTATTTATTTATATAGCGCCATTAGGTTCCATGGCGCTTTACATGAGGATGAGGGAGACAAGAACAAGTACACTAAATCTAGGCGATCAGGACGTACAGGTACAGGAGGGGCAGGGACCCTGTCCACGAGGGCTCACAGTCTATGAGGGGTGGGTTAGGATACAGTAGGATGGGGGAATGTCAGGTATGGGGCGTTCGCCTGGGTCTCATGGTAGGTTGTAGGCTTGACGGAACAAGTGAGTCTTCAGGTGACACTTGAAGCTACTCAGGGTAGGAGAGTGTCTGACGTGTTCGGGCAGGGAGTTCCAGAGTAAGGCAGATGCCCGGGAGAAGTCCTGAACGTGGTTGTGCGAAGAGGTGATGAGGGGGGAGCAGAGGAGGAGTTCTTGGGAGGAGCGGAGGTTGCGTGAGGGTAGGTATCGGGAGACCAGGTCGGAGATGTATGGTGGAGCCAGGTTGTGTATGGCTTTGTACGCCATGGTTAGTGTTTTGAATTGGGATCTCTTGGAGACGGGGAGCCAGTGAAGGGCTTGGCAGAGGGGGGAGACAGGGGAGTAGCGGGAGGACATATAGATGAGTCGGGCAGCGGAGTTGAGGATAGACTGGAGAGGTGTGAGGGAGTTAGCCGGGAGGTCATTGAGAAGGAGGTTGCAGTAGTCAAGGCGGGAGATGATAAGAGCATGGATGAGTGTTTTAGCGGTGTCGTGGGTGAGGAAGGAGCGGATCCGTGAGATGTTCTTGAGCTGGAGCCGGAGGGATGTGGAGAGGGCCTCGATGTGGGGTTTGAAGGATAGGGAGGAGTCAAGGATTACCCCGAGGCACTTGGCTTGGGGGACTGGGGAGAGGGGGCAGTCGTTGACGCAGATGGATAGGTTGGGAGGTGGGGTGGAATTTCTTGGGGGGAAGACTATGAATTCAGTTTTGTCCATGTTGAGTTTAAGGAAGCGAGCAGAGAAGAAGGATGAGATGGCGGAAAGGCATTGAGGGATTCTCGAGAGTAGGGAGGTGATGTCAGGGCCGGACAGGTAGATTTGGGTGTCGTCGGCGTAGAGGTGGTACTGGAGGCCATGGGACTCGATGAGTTGCCCTAGGCCGAGAGTGTAAATGGAGAAAAGTAGGGGTCCCAGGACCGAACCTTGGGGGACTCCGACAGAAAGGGGGTAGGGTGAGGAGGAGGTGTGGGAGTGGGTGACGCTGAAGGTCCGGTCCGCTAGGTATGAGGAGATCCAGGAGAGGGCAAGGTGGGTGATGCCAAGGGATTCCAGGATCCGGAGAAGAAGGGAGTGGTCAACTGTGTCGAAGGCGGCAGACAGGTCAAGGAGTAGCAGTGTCCCTCTTTACAATATCCCCCACCCATACACCTTATACCCCTCCATAATATCCCCCCACCCACATTCACTGTCCCCCTTCATAATATCCCTCACCCATACACACTGTCCCCATCCATAATATCCCCCCTCCCCTACACTGCTGCATGCTGGAGCAGGACTGACAGGCACTCCTCTGCTATCCCCTCTTCTGGAGCTGAGTGTTCGAATGTCTTTGTGACATTCTTCCCTCCTAAATCTTCCTCCATCACCTGTGAGTGATATTATTAAGCAGTGGAAGGAACCGCAGCAACTCATCCACAAAGTAGAGACCCCGTAATGTTACAGAGTGCTGAGGAGCAGAGGCCAGAAAAGTTACCACTGCTCTGCTGACCACATAACTGCCGCGTCCAGACATCTCCAGGTGACATCAGCACAAACACTGCTCCCGCCGGAGCTTTATGGTCGAGCAGCTGCAGACATACATCACCAAGCACAATGCTGAGCATCGGATGAAGCAATGTAAAGCCGCCACCACTGAAGTCTGGAGGAGACGTGGTCTGTGCAGCCGTACCTCACCAAGCACAATGACAAGCGTCACATGGAGCTGTGTAAAGCTGCCACCACTGAAATCTGGAGAAGACATGTTCTGTGCAACCGTACATCACCAAGCACAATGCCGAGCACTAGATGGAGCAATGTAAAGATACCACCACTGGACTCTGGAGGAGACTTGTTCTGTGCAGCCGTACATCATCAAGCACAATGTCGAGCGTCGGATGGAGCGGTGTAAAGCCACCACCATTGGATTCTGGAGGAGACGTGTTCTGTGCAGTGACGGATCACACTTCTGTATCTGCGTCTGATGGATGAGTCTGGGTATGGTGATTCCAGGAGACCGTTACCCACTGACCGTATTGTGCCTGCAGTACAGATGGTGGACAAGGAAAATGCTCGGGGCTCTTATCAGGGGTCGGTCTTGATCCCTCAGCTCCAGTGAAATCTTAATTCTTCAGCACAAGACATTGTGGACAATTGTATCTTCCACCTTTGGCTGCGTGTAATGTGCAACCTTGCTGCAGATATATCCTACTGTGGATCATTAACACATATGGAGTTCTCGATACAGGCTCCTGGAGGAGTAAACCCAGAGGCTTGTAATCAACAACACATCTTTCACTGATCCTTGGTTGGATCATATTGATTTTTAGGCTTATATATGTTTTTGCCATTTTAAAAAAAGTCTTCTTAGGTTTATGTACTATCACATTCACAAATCCTTTTGACTATGCTCTGAGGAGTGAAAGCTCGGGTTAACTCATTGTAAGTACTTACATATCTCTGGTATAAAGTGACGGAATCTCACTGATTGCTTGCACCGCACAGAATGGTGGTTTATGCCCCTAGCGGTGGAAGTTTATACTCACTGATCGCTGGTACCTAGCCTTTGCTCGTTGTCTTGGCAACATCCTCCTGTTAAACGCCACCTTGTGGCTGAATGGGATTCTTGTGACGATAATTTTTTGTAACGGTTACTTGTGATATGGAACCTTGCTGAGAATATATCCTATTGTGGATTATTAGCTGATAACACATAAGCAGATCTCGATGTAGTCTCTTTTGAGGAGTAGAACCTATGGGTTCTTGGTTAACAACGGTTGTCTTTGTGTGTTGCTCCACACGTACGTATGTATATTTCTCGGTTTAATTGCGCCCTTGCGACCTTTTTTCTACCATTAGTCCTATTGGAACATTTTCCATCTTTGATCCCTTGGAAATACGGGGGATATGATTTTTTATATCAGGTTTTCAACAAGTCCCTATGTTCCCTTTCCTTTTTTGAGAACCACATTGATTAAAAAATTGAACTTTTATTGTTCCATTCCTTGATTCTATTTGTCAGTATCCTCAATATGTATTTTACATTATTTGGCTTGTATTTTAGATATAACACGTCCTCCAGTAGAGAATTTTTATCAAACAAATGAGCTTTTATATCTTAACTGAGTGGAATGTGCTGAACTGGCTTCGCTAAAATATAGCCCTTGTCAGGGGCGTATCTAGGGGGGTGCAGCTGGACCTTTTGCCCCGGGCGCAACTCAGCGGGGGGGGCGCCAGAGGCCTGCTGCACACACTGCCTGCTGCACACACTGCCTTCTGCACACACTGCCTTCTGCACACACTGCCTGCTGCACACACTGCCTGCTGCACACACTGACTGCTGCACACCCTCCCCCCCCCCCCCCACTCTGCAACCAGGGCTGCAATAGGGGCGGCGGGGCTGAAATCTGACAGCACCCCCCTGATCCTCACCTACTTTGGCAGGGGGGCCCAAAGCAGATTTCTGCCCCGGGCGCCGGCAAACCTAGTTACACCCTTGGCCCTTGTCACCACTGATTGAGTGGTTTAACACACTAATGCTGCTGTCACTGTTGAGTACCTGTGTGCCATGGGTTCTATTCCCCAAAGAAAGGGTATTGCCGTTTTACATACATTTAGTCTGCCACAGCTGCATTTTACAGACGTTTTACAAGCTTTTCCGCTCAGAATTTTTACTGTTTTTTTTATATGTCAGTGTTTGTTACATTTTTGTATTGTTTTTATGACATGTTACAATTGATTATGTATCTTAATGATGTTTTTAAAGAAAATTGCGCCAAAACTGTTAACCCTTCCCTTGATGCTGACGTTTTTTACGTCATCAGGGGAGGGGACTCCCTTTTAATTGATGTTCAGTGTTTGTTATATATATGGGGGGTGTTGTGGGGCGATGGTATCCCTGAGGAAGGTGCCAGGAGGGCACTGAAACGCGTAGGATGCAATAAAGGATTTGAATGTGCCACATCTGATCGTGAGTTTCTTCCCTGGAATAAGTGGATTCTGGCAGCGCGGACTGATGAACACCGTTTTCTTCCCAATATTTTCTGTACCTTTGGCTAGGGTCACACTGGCATGGTGGATGCGTTTTTTTCATGCGTTTTTCACACTTGTCTTTTGTGAAAAACGCATGGAAAAACGCATCCATAGGCCCCGATGCAAGAAACGCATGGCCAAAGTGCTCAGCATCAAAAAATGCACCATGCTGCATTTTTTTGGTGCGTAGTTAAAAACGCATGCGTAACATGGGGCCCTATGGGAATCGCATGCCAACACGCGTGGCACTAAATGGAACCATGCGTTTTTGCATGCATTTTTTAAGGCTGCTCCAGACCTAACGGCAATAACAATAAAAAAACGCGGCCAAGTGTGACCCTAGCCTTTGTGGGAACAGTTTAGAGAAGACCCTTCTCTGTTCCCCATAACTGAGCCCAGTGCACGAGCTCCACACACACATGGTCGGAAAAGTTAGGTGGAGGAAAATGACCGGTTTCTACATACACCCAACATCTATATTTTTTGGGACCTCTTGAAGGTGAGGGCCATCCCCAGGGGTTGGCAGGCAAATTTCAGCCTGGGGGGGGCAAGCACACTGTAGTGGATCATGAGCAGTAAGATTCAGGGGCAAATCAGCCTCCCAGATCAACCTGACGGATAGCCGGGTGGCCCCAAAACTGCTGGCATGTGCCCCCTTGGCCACCCCAATTCTTAGATCTCTCTCTAAAATCATGAGATGACGTAGTTTCAGCTTTAAAGTGTCATCATTTATCAATCCATTAATATTGGCTCTAATTAGCCGGTTTGGTTTTGAGGCTAATTAGGGCGGTATCCTCCGTAAAGTAAGAATGACTTAATCGGCCATTAGAATAACTCTCTTAAGAGCGAGCACTGCTTCTTCTGAGACTTCAGACAGCTGGAAGCCAATTCTTTTAGTTCTGAGTCCTGGTTAATATCACAGCGAGAAGCTTCCAGTAAACAGATGAGTAATTGATGGCGGAGGGGCTCACAATGCTACTGCCTCTCCGCCACACCATGACTCACTGGTGAACCAGGGCTGTCCTCCGAATGCCAAAACACAGCAGAAATGATGGTCCTATCTCCAGAATTCCTCTGTGTAGATAGTTGCCAAGATTGAAGCTGTAATGGTTTGTTATTACGACCTTTGTTATTACATTAGACTCTAGCGCTTGAAATATGTCCGTACTTCAAGACAGTGTTTTAGTCTTTCCTTTGACCCAACATCATAGTTTAGAGAAACAAAAAAAAAAAACATTTAGTGTCACAAAGAAACGAATTTAGAAAAGGCGTAATCTTTTTGTGCCGGCCATAAATACAAATGTGTTTTTAGAAGAGGGCTTGTTAATTCAGCCAAGACCGATGTGCGGCCGTACATCAAATGAATGGAGAGCTAAAGCTGGCGGCTGCTCAACATGTACAAAAAAATCCAAAATTATTCTGTTCGAGACTCAACATCACAGTTGTGTCAGGACGACTCGGAAAAAACAGAATTGACACTGATGTATGCAGCAGCGTCACAATATTACATATGTAGATGTATACAGCAGTCTCAGTGTATCTTATCTGATACATATATAGCAGTCTCAGTATCTCCTATGTGATGTCTATACAGCAGTCTCAGTGTCTCCTATGTGATGTGTATTCAGCAGTGTCTCCTATGCAATGTATACACAGCGGAGTTTCTTGTTCAAAAGTTTTTATTGAGTTTTATAATACAAGGTAAATGATTAGACATACATATGATATAACGGAGTCTGCAGCAGTTTCAGTTAGTTCAAAACAAAACAGGTAAGGTAATGTCCTTGCCAACACAGCAGAGTTTCTTGGCCTCCAATGTAATATATATACAGCAGTCTCAGTGTCTTCTATGTGATGGGTATACAACAGTCTCAGTACCTCCCATCTGATATATATACATGAATCTCAGTGTTTCTTATGTGATATAGTCACTAATCTCAGTGTGTCCCATTTAATGTATGTATAGCAATCTCAGTATCTCCTATGTGATATATATATAACCATAAAAAATTTCTCTGCAGCACTCGGCTACTACCAATAATGCACACATGCTAACAAGCGGTATATGAGGAAAAAATTAAAAACTTACTTTTTTTCAAAATACTCAATATTCTTATTTTTTTTATTTTCTGAGGTTTTTAGTACATACATTGGCCAATGTCTGTTTGCTCATCAGCCACAACACGGTGACTTTAGGTCTGATGAGTCCTGACATCCCTGTCCTCCTTTTCCTCCCTGTCCCACTTCTAAGTTTGTGGACACCATCTCCACCCTAGACCATCTGTGGGTGATGAGGGTGCTAAGTGCAAACATGGAGCCAGCAACTCCACATATTAGATAAAAAACAGAAAAAACTGCACAGCACTCAGACATAGTGTGAACTTTTGCCAGCAGGGATGCTGGATCAAACAACCAGAAAAAATTTCTCTGCAGCACTCAGCTACTACCAATAATGAACACATGTCTGCACTTAGCACCTTCATCGCCCACAGGTGGTCTAGGGAGGACAAGGAGGACAGGGATGTCGGCATTGGACTCATCAGACCTGGGGCACCGTGTCGTGGTTGATGAGCAAACAAACATTGGCCAATGTATGTACCAAGAACCTCAGAAAATAAAAAAATAAGAATATTGAGGTTTTTGAAAAAACGTAAGTTTTTAATTTTGCCTCGGGTCAGTACTATATGGTAACACTGACATGTCAGTATGATGTCTGGGGTCAGTACTATATGGTAACACTGACGTGTCAGTATGATGCCTCGGGTCAGTACTATATGGTAACACTGACATGTCAGTATGATGCCTCAGGTGAGTACTATATGGTAACACTGACGTGTCGGTATGATGTCTCGGGTAACATTGATGTGTCAGTATGATGCCTCGGATCAGTACTATATGGTAACACTGACGTGTCGGTATGATGTCTGGGGTCAGTACTATATGGTGACACTGAGGTGTCGGTATGATGCCTCGGGTCAGTACTATATGGTAACACTGAGGTGTCAGTATGATGTCTGGGGTCAGTACTATATGGTAACACTGACGTGTCGGTATGATGTCTCGGGTCAGTACTATATGGTAACACTGACATGTCGGTATGATGCCTCGGGTCAGTACTATATGGTAACACTGAGGTGTCGTTATGATGTCTCGGGTCAGTACTATATAATAACACTGACATGTCGGTATGATGTCTCGGGTCAGTACTATATTGTAACACTGACGTGTCGGTATGATGCCTTGGGTCAGTACTATATAGTAACACTGACATGTCAGTATGATGCCTCAGGTCAGTACTATATGGTAAATCAGACATGTCAGTATGATGCATCGGGTCAGTACTATAAGGTAACACTGACGTGTCGGTATGATGCCTCGGGTAACATTGATGTGTCGGTATGATGCCTCAGGTCAGTACTATATGGTAACACTGACATGTAGGTATGATGCCTCGGGTCAGTACTATATGGTAACACTGACATGTCGGTATGATGCCTCGGGTCAATACTATATGGTAACACTGACATGTCGGTATGATGTCTCGGGTCAGTACTATATAATAACACTGACATGTCGGTATGATGTCTCGGGTCAGTACTATATGGTAACACTGACGTGTCGGTATGATGTCTCAGGTCAGTACTACATGGTAACACTGACATGTCAGTATGATGCCTTGGGTCAGCTCTATTTGGTAACATTGACGTGTCGGTATGATGCCTCGGGTCAGTACTATATGGTAACACTGAGATGTCGGTATGATGTCTCGGGTCAGTTCTATATGGTAACACTCATGTTGGTATGATTCCTCGGGTGGGTTCTATATGGTAACACTGACATGTCAGTATGATGCCTCAGGTCAGTACTATATGGTAACACTGACGTGTCGGTATGATGCCTTGGATCAGTACTATATGGTAACACTGACGTGTCGGTATGATGCCTTGGATCAGTACTATATGGTAACACTGACATGGCGGTATGATGCCTCGGGTCAGTACTATATGGTAAATCTGACATGTCGGTATGATGCCTTGGGTAAGGACTATATGGTAACACTGACATGTCGGTATGATGCCTTAGGTCGGTACTATATGATAACACTGACATGTCAGTATGATGCCTCAGGTCAGTACTATATGGTAACACTGACGTGTCGGTATGATGTCTCAGGTCAGTACTATATGGTAACACTGAGGTGTCGGTATGATGCCTCAGGTCAGTACTATATGGTAACACTGACGTGTCGGTATGATGCCTCGGGTCAGTACTATATGGTAACACTGACATGTTGGTATGATGCCTCGGGTCAGTACTATATGGTAACACTGACATGTTGGTATGATGTCTCAGGTCAGTACTATATGATAACACTGACATGTCAGTATGATGCCTCAGGTCAGTACTATATGGTAACACTGCCATGTCAGTATGATGCCTCGGGTCAGTACTATATAATAACACTGACGTGTCGATATGATGCTTTGGGTCGGTCGAATTTGTAGATGCCAAACTTCTTACTTTTACTGTTATCTAGGGGGTGAAAAAAAATTCTGAAATTTTCAAAGAAAAATAATTGCGCTTTTGTCGCCATTTTCCGTAGCTTTCTCATTTTTCAGGGTCTGGGGCTGGGTGATGGCTTCTTTTTTTTTTGCGTCTTAAGCTGACGTTTCTAATAATACCAAGTTTGGGTGGATGTGATGTTTTGATCGCCTGTTATTTCATTTTATTGCAATGTTATGGTGACAAAAAAACATAATTGTGACGTTCTGAATTTTATCTCCGTTCCGCAGTTTATAGATCTGATAAATTGATTTCATATTTTGATAGATCGGGCATTTCTGAACGTGGCGATACTGAATGTGTATATTTTTTAATAGTTTCTTTCCATGGGTCAAAAGGGGGAAGACTTGAACCTGTATGTTTTTTCTTTTTTTCATATTTTTAAAAACTTTTTAACATTTTTTCTTTATTTTACACTGCCCACTAAGGGGCCTCAGTGGTGCACAGTCTGATCGCTTCTGCTATGCAGAGAGATGCTTCACCATGTCTCTGCATAGCAGAAATCATCACTTTCTGTGGATGCCGGCCCTCACTAGGCATCCACAGGACCTCCGATACCTGCACGGTGCTTTGGATCGCCTGTCAGTGTTTTAAAGAGTTAACAGCACCCATCCGATCAGTGGTGTTAGCTACACATCTCAGCTGAGATTTGGGGACGATACGAGCTTAGAGAGAGTAGGCATGTATATAAGCCCTAGTCATGTAGAAGGATAAAGCCATGATTCCAACCTTTGGATCAGGTTAGCACATGGACCTGTTGGTGGTCAATGGAGAAGGCTTTGGATTGGCAACTAAACCTTTCCTATCTGCAAATATAAAATGCAACATCTATAAGAGACACCATTTAAACAACACATCCATTATCATCGCCTTGCTGATGGTTTCCAGATAGCAAGAAGCCATTTTCTTTACATTCCGCATCTTAAAAAAGATATAAAATAGATATGTGTATGTATATTCTCCTGTTCAATATGACATTTATATTATTTCCTGCAACATTTTTGGACACAACCACTTGGCAGTCAATCTGTCGTCATGAGAGATAGCAGGTAGCCTCATGTTCCTATCTTAGTACATTTCCTCCAACACAACAGTATCATCAGAGACAAGACTCGGCATCTCAGACGTCTTAATTCATGTGGCTACGTCTTACAGATGAAAGCATTTTTATCTTCACGGCCTGTTATAAATTTGTGTATGACACCCCACAGCCGCCATTTATAGACTCTCATGGAAAATTACTATCCCTATTCCATAGCTATAGTTATAATGAATAGCCCGAATACTGTAGGAATGGGACAGATATTGGCGGTGATACTATCCAGCGCTTATAAAGCTTTCCACCAATTTTATTGCTTTGTAAATTATATTCTCCACATAGGAATGTTACCTTGCTTCATAGAATATACACAGCGTGTCAAGCAAAGGTAAAAGGAAAAGCCGTGAAGACTATGAACGGGATTGCAGAAGACTTCTTAGTCTGGTTTCACGCCATCCGTGTGTATCCATCTTAAATTGGGTGCACCTGACGCACCCCCAGGGCAGGGTACTCAGCTCTCAGGCTCGGTCTGGGATGTCGCCCTCCTTGCTCCCTCCAGGCCGGCTGCCTGGCTCCCTCCAACTCCTCCAACCAACTCTCCAACTGCTCACTAGTTCCCCCTAGAGGCCACTATATCTCCTCCCGGGGTCCCTCCCACCTACTATTCTAGTGTGTGGGTGTCAGCTCTAGGGTTCCACCTAGTGACCATTGTTCCAATTGCAGTGGGGTGACTACACCGTTTTTCTGGGTGCAGTACCCCTTTTGTGGCACCTACATCAGTTTTTGGTTGCTCACCGATTTTCTGGTTTTTATATAATGCAAACTTTTTCAAAGCATATATCAAGAGGATTATTTTCTAAAATGTAACTTTTATTTAATTTTGTTAAAAAAGAAACTATAGTTCCTGTGATGCGGTTTATGCAATCCAAATCTTACCAAGGGGATATAGGGGGGTGGGAACGCTGTCCCTATACTCTCCCTATCTCACCCTGCCTTGCAATGGAGTTTTAGACACGTAAAAAATTCTTGCTGGTGTCCCCATACCACGGCGTCTGCCCCTCCTAACCCTGATTACACACTAGGGTGAGGGGTTATGGGTCTCACAATTTCACACTAACCTAAAGACTTGTTTGTCTCATATATGTGTCATGGAAGTGCAAAAAGAAGTCCTACTAGCAAAGTTCAGGTCAATCCCCGTTGCTCAGTGGAAAAAGCCACATAGGACGTGTTTGTACAGAAAATCTATTTCTTGTGATAGGGGAACCCCTCTATCACAGGGTGTGTGTATGGGGGCGTGTTAGTGTGGTGACCTATTTTCCAATACCAGCAATAGTTGGCAATAAACCAAATCTCAAATGAGATATATGTCACACTTTACCTATAAACAACACACACCCATAAGATATGTACATAAAAACACTGTCAGAGACCAAATTCTGGCCTGGACCATTGCATGTAGGACCTATAAGACATACAACCGTGCCACTGAGGGCACCTGTAAGGCAGGGGTATAGTACCCAAAGTAGCTAGCCATTTACCATACTGAAGGGGAGAAGGAGGATCATCATCTCCTTCAACCTGGGCGACCCAGGGCACAGACCGGTGCCTGGTGCTGCGGAGGATCACTCCTGAGGAACCCGCCGACGAGAACTACGGTGGGGGAAACGCATAGAGTGAAGGACGCGGCATCATCATGCTAAACTAAGGGACTCCTGGCTAGCTTCCATGACACATATATGAGACAAACAGGTCTTTAGGTTAGTGTGAAATTGTGAGACCCACAACCCCTCACCCTAGTGTGCAAGCAGGGTTAGGAGGGGCAGACGCCGTGGTATGGGGACACCAGAAAGAATTTTTTACGTGTCTAAAACTCCATTGCAAGGCAGGGTGAGATAGGGAGAGTATAGGGACAGCGTTCCCACCCCACTATATCCCCTTGGTAAGGTTTGGATTGCATAAACCGCATCACAGGAACTATAGTTTCCTTTTTAACAAAATCAAATAAAAGTTACATTTTAGAAAATAATCCTCTTGATATATACATCAGTTTTTGGCCCAATTGGCTGTTAATGGGGCCCGGTGAACTTGCGGGTGCACCCAGTTCTTCCTGTTTGTGCTGGATCAGGGTGTTCACATTTTGGGGCCTTTTTGGTCTTTGCTGCAAAACCCAGAAGCACCCGGATCCGGGACACTATGGGTTGATTCAAAATAGGGCTCTATGTAACTCGGATCTGACGGACTCCAGATTCTGCTAGATCCGGATGCCGGTTTTTAAACTGCACATGCCCAGAACACAGTTCTAAATGACAATCCCCAAGGGGACGGTTCATTTGTACTCAGATCCGGTGGAAAAAGGTACAGCCAAAAGAAACAGTCTGCTCCCGCACTGGTATGGTCACCGATCCGTGTATTGGTTTTTACAATTCTGAGGGTTCCCCCGGATTAAAGAAAAATGATAGTGTGAAACCAGCCTTAGTGGATATAGCAAAGTGTCATGAAAACGTGTTTCCCATTGTATGTCACCCTGTCCGGTGATATCCCATGAAGGGGACAAATTATCCCAGAAACGCGTTATGCACATAAATTAATTTCTTTTTAGCAAACGAGTCTTCTGAGGTCTGCAGCGCCACTTTTTCTCCTTACACGTCCTTGAATATTCTGTGACGCGAATCACTACAGTAATAACTAGTGCGAGAAATGGAGAGAAATAATTACTATCTATAATTTTAGTCTATCATAACACTACTTTCTGGATAAGTAAAGGGAGGTCAAATGATCCGAGGTCAGGTCCAGGAAATGGCGCAGTACAACAAGGGGAAGTCAGAGGCGAAATCCAATTTACAAGCCGGAGTCAGGAAAAGCAGAAAGACAAGACAGTTTACAGGGAGCAGGCAAGGGTCGAAGTCGAGGTAAGGGAACAGGCTGGGTCAGGCACAAAGCACAGAGGCATCAGACTAAGGGCCCTTTCACATCAGCGTTTTTTTTCAAATCGCGGCAGATGCGGTGAAAAAACCGCATCTGCCGCGATTACCGCATACCGGCTGCACTTGCGGCGCAGTTGCGGTTTTTGCCATGCAAAGAATAGGCGGACTTGCGGCAGGTGCGGCAAGTGCGGTTTTTTTCGCGGCCGCACCTGCAGCAAGTGCAAAACCGCACTTGCCGCACCTGCCGCAAGTCCGCCTATACTTTGCATGGCAAAAACCGCAACCGCGCCGCAAGTGCAGCCGGTATGCGGTTTTTTCACCGCATCTGCCGCGATTTGAAAAAAACGCTGATGTGAAAGGGCCCTTACACAGGCAACAGCAAGTGTACGAGTGACACTGGATGGAGGAGCTAGCATGCTTAAGTAGAGGACTAATCAAGGGAAATGAACACAGATGATTGCAGCACAGACACAGCACAGCCAAAACACACTGACAGCTACACAGTAGTAACATAGCAGACAAGGACAGTGTGGGGATCATGACATATTCCTTCTGCACCAGTGTACAGAGGGAGGTGGCAGCAGATGTGAAGGTTTTCACCTCCCATACCCACCAGAGGTACACCCACCACCAGGACCACGTGTCAAGTGTTGACTGCTTTGCAGTCCATGAGAAATGCTGCTGTGACTTAATCAGAATGAATTTCTTCTGGCACTTTCAGTGTTAATGTGCAGATGCTGCTGTATTGCTTGTGTGGTTCTGCATGTGCATGAGCATGTGTAGGTGGAGGGGGGTGTAAGATCACTTAGTTGTCCACTTCCTCAACCTTTAAGTAGTTCTACTTCCTTCCACCAGGTGTCGCTGAATCAGTTCACTCTGCCTTGACCATGTGTGCTGTTAGGATGTACTGCAGTGTGTGCAGATGCCTTCCTGCTGATCCTGCATGGAGTTTACCTTCCTTGGGGAAGTTGTTGTTTCCTGGTCTGTGGGTGGAGGTAGGGGCTATTAGTCTAGGGTGGAGCCCCAAGGGACGTGGGGTACTCGGTACCGGACCGGTCTGCTGCTGGGGATGTCACTGGTGGCTTGGTCCGGACCGTGTCCCTGGCTCAGCACAATAAAAGGGGGATATTTACAAGGGAGATTGTCACGGGTGACGCCACCCACTTGGTGCGGCCAGTAATGGGGGCCGCCGCTGCTGCAGAACCTCCGGGGGTGATGGAATGGCAGCGGGGATGGTATAGTTCCAGTGGGCTGAACTGTATCCCCCGGGGCAGTAAGGAGTTAAAGTCTGTTGGTCTGTGTGAGCACACTTACTTGGCAGGCTGCAGGGATCTCTCCTCAGCGTTGGTGCTGACAGGCTGGATCCGCAGGTTGAGGTCTTCTTGGTGCAAGCCTGTATGGGAGAGAGGGTCTGCAGATGGAAGCAGGCAGGAGACAATGCAGGGTTTCCAAAGCTTTACTTAAGTTCTTTCAAGCAGTCTACAGGTCATCTGCAATTCTTTACACAGCTCTTAACATTCGGTTGCATTCTCCCTTTCCGGGTTCCCTTCTCTCCTGCAGCCAGGCTCCTCTCTCCTTGTGACCCCTCACACAGTCTTTAAGTGTGCCTTTCCGGGCTATTACTCTCTCTCTCCGTCTTACACGGGTGTATGCGGACGCTGAACAGTATAGCGGTGACTCGGGCTTCTGTGAGTCCTAGTGTGTCACTGAGCTGCCTGTTCTTTGGGTTAGGAACTCCAGCTTGAAACTAAAGCTCCCCGTCAGTGAATCTGGGGATACCGGGTGAATCGTCGGTCCCCTTCAGAGCTGACACTCTGCCTTAGCCCAGCCTGCAGTAGTCCACAGCATTAAACTACCAGGCTCCTTCCTCTGTTTCCTTCAGATATCTAGGAGGGCTTCTCCACCTGCTGTTAGTAGCTTCCGCTGCTGTCTAGGGCACGGGTTACACCGTCCCTTCTCTGTCTGTCACACTCCTGGTGGTTTCAGCATCTTGGACGGGCTTTCCCCCCCATCTGGCTCGCATTGGCTCAGTACGGGTCTGCGCTCCTCAGCTTAGGCTCTTCCAGGACGTGCAATCACTCTCTGTCTTTGCATCTCAGCCACTTCAGCCTACTCTTGGTCTTTGCTGCTCAGCACCATGGCTTACTAACTTCCTTCACTCCTCCCCCTCTCTATATACTGTCAGTCACCTGACCTTCTGGTGTGCCCAACCCACTCCTCATCCACCACTCCTCTGGTCTCATATAGTGTCTAACCTCAGAGCTGGATGTGACCCCTTCTATGCGTGGGGATGTGGGCTGTGAGGGTGTAGTGTTTACTATGTCCTAACTGCCTGGCTGCAGTACCCTTTGTGGCCACCTGTACGCAGGGGCGCCACATAGGCTTACCAGGAGCATAGGGTAGGGGAGGTGACCCAGACCTTCTGAGGTTGTAAGGTACCTCTGGGAGCAGGGTGAGCCAGGGACCTCCAGTCTCATGGTCAGATTAGCCTCCTTGAACACTCTTAGCCCATCTTACCATCCTGCTATCTGATTCCCATACTGCTGTGCTACCCCATGACATTTTGGAGGGACACATAGGAGGCAGGATCTTTCTTGGGCACATTGTCTGAACACCAGACCAACGCCTATCACCTCGGTTGTGTGGGGTGTACAAACCATATAGGTGAGTGCACTTCATCATGGGTTTCCATTGTACTCTGTTCTAGTGGACTAATTGGAGTGCTCCTATCTCTTTTTCTTTTCTTTGGTCCTATCCTATGAGATTTTATTCCAATCCATCTGATGCCATTCTACATCATATCCTCTCTAACTGTCCTCCCCTAATCCTACCTAGTTTCTAATCTTTTCCATCCTACCTCATCCAATACCTTTCCATTTTATGTCAGTCCATTCTATCCCATCCCTTTCTATGCCTACATTTCCTATCTCATCCTATACTGTCCCTTCCTATTTTCCTATCCATCCTAGATTATTCCATCACCCTCCATCCTATTCTATTATTACATCCTTAGTAGCGAAGAGCGAGCACTACCATGCTTGGGTGCTCGGTGTTCAAAGTGAGCAGGTTGAATGCTTGAACGGGCTCCAATCGTGTACCGAGTATAATGGAAGTCAATGGAAAAACTTGAGTAGCTTTTTGGAAAATCTTCCAAAAAATGCTTGAGTTTAATCCCATGAAGTGGAGACCACATAACATTACAGAGCTGGGGGCTGAGTGCTGAGGAGCAGAGGTTGAAAAAGTCACCACTGCTCTTTTGACCCCATAACTGCAGAGTCCAGACATCAGCACAAACACTGCCCCCGCCAGAGCTTCATGGCTGAGCAGCTGTAGACGTACATCACCAAGCACAATATTACGCAGCTGCAGCCGTACATCACCAAGCATAATACTGCACAGCTTCAGCCGTACATCACCAAGCACAATACTGCATAGCTTCAGCAGTACATCACCAAGCACAATACTGTGCAGCTGCAGCCGTACATCACCAAGCACAATACTGAGTAGCTGCAGCGGTACATCACCAAGCACAATACTGCGCAGCTGCAGCCGTATATCACCAAACACAATACTGTGCAACTGCAGCCATACATCACCAAGCACAATACTGAGCAGCTGCAGCCGTACATCACCAAGTATAATACTGAGCAGCTGCAGCTGTACATCACCAAGCACAATACTGAGCAGCTGCAGCCGTACATCACCAAGTATAATACTGAGCAGCTGCAGCCGTACATCACCAAGCACAATACTGAGCAGCTGCAGCCGTACATCACCAAGGACAATACTGAGCAGTTGCAGCTGTACATCACCAAGCACAAAGCTGAGCAGCTGCAGCCGTACATCACCAAGTATAATACTGAGCAGCTGCAGCCGTACATCACCAAGCACAATACTGAGCAGCTGCAGCCGTACATCACCAAGGACAATACTGAGCAGTTGCAGCTGTACATCACCAAGCACAAAGCTGAGCAGCTGCAGCCGTACATCACCAAGCACAAGCATCCAACCTGCTTACTGTGAGTACCGTGCTCCCAAGCATGGTAATTCTCGCTCATCACTAATCCACCTTTATCCCATCATATCTAACCAATCCCATTTTATGCCACCCTACACTATCCCATCTCATTTCATTCATCCTTAATTTCCATTATATCTTATCCCTATCTCATTATATCTCTTCCCGTTCTATCCTAACAAATCCTGTCCCATCCTATAAAATGTCATTATATAACACCCTAAATATTTCCATCTCATACCATCCTATCCCATTTATTTCATCCTCTGTTTCCATACTTTCCCTTATTGCCCCATTCTGTTTATCCGTATTCTTTCCTAATCTATCATATGAAATTTTCACTTTTACCAATCTATGTTGTCCCGCTCTATCCAAAAACTATCCTAGCCCTTTCCATCATACATTATCTCATCATATCCTTAATTCTATCCTTAGGTTCCATCCTATTTTATCCTATTTTATCCACTTTATCTCACTCTATCTTATTTCATCACTTTTCTTCCCTTTCGATTCTTTTTATTTCATGCTTGTTTTTTGACATATTTCCACCTTGCTTAACCCTATTGAATCCCAACCTATCATATCCCATTACATACAACTCTAACTCCTATACCATTCATTTCCATTCTAGCCCATTTTATCCAGTTGTATCTCTAATCCCATCTCATCGCACCCTACTAATTCCATTTGATCTATGCCATCCTGGTCTCTTCCCCTCCAATCCTATTAGTTACATCCTCAATTCCAATTTATATTCCATTCAAACCTAATCTGATCCTATCCTATTCTAGCCCATCCTATTCCTAGATTCCTTTTCCATTGTGCCCTATCATATTATCCATCATTTTATTATTAATATCATAATTAATAACTGTATGTTGTGGTTTTTCCTTACTTCCTACACATAGCGCCACCCATGAGTTGGTCCCATTCCCTTTTACTATTGGTTGCAAGACTTGGCCCAAAGATTACAAAAAGGAAAATTGGCCAAAGGATGACTAAAAAGAGTACACCCTCCCAGCGGTGTATCTAGGGTTCATGGCGCCCGGGGCAAAGATCCATTTTGGCGCCCCCCCAGAGTAGGTGAGGAGGGGGGGTGATTGCTGTCAGCTTTCAGCCCCGCCTCCCCTGCAGCCTTGGTTGAGGAGCGGGGGGTGCCGCCGGCGCCCCCCTCCTAGTTGCGCCCGGGGCAAAGGATCTGGCTGCACCCCCCTAGATACGCCCCTGGACCCTCCTCTCCTAGGTAGCACACTCTAGAACCAAAATGAACCTTGACGACCAATACTTCCTGGTCCATGATCCAAGTCCATCATTACCCGAAGGACCAGAGTGATAAGTGATGTGTACTTATTAATTAAGGGTTAATATTATAGTTAGTTGTCTAGTCTGAGCCTAGATAAACTTATAGGGCACAGTGAGCCCCTAAAATTTAGCAAAGTGCCCCCAACATTAGCCAAAATTAGCCTAATTGGATCAGTAGATGAAACTATGGGGGCATTGTTGATGGCAAATTGTGGTGGCTGTAATTTTGCAACGTTTGGAGATCTGATAACACTCAAGGGCATAACTACAATAGGTGCAGGGTTTGCAATCACATCTGAGCCTAGGTGTGACTTCTGCTTGAGGCTAAAGGCATCACGGGTAGATCAGGCACGAGCCGCTTCGCTAGGTAGAACCCCGATAAGCTCTGACATCCTTGGACCCCTATACAGGGATCTGGATTTACAACAGTATCCAAGAGTTTGCTTCCTATGGGAGGACTGCAGTCCAGAGATAGAAAAGTTGCCAATCAGGGTCAAAGACGGGAGGTCAGGACAAAATCAGGATCCGATAGCGAGGTCTGGGAGTTGGGTCAAAACCGAGATGGCAGCAAGGTACAGAATTGTGAGGCAGAAAAAGTATCAAAAAACAGACTGAGGAAACACAGGAAAACACCAATACAAGACAGGACACTTGCCAGCTATTTCTGGCAGCTTCCAGCAGAAGGCTGAAGGTATTAGTAGGGTGTTGTGCTTTCTGATAGGCTGAAGGTAAGAACTGATGACTTCAGCTGGACAGCACACACCCACTCTGTCAGACTGTGAAGTACTTCAGGTCCCAGCCACTCTACCCTTAGTGGATGGGCGGAGCCCGCGATCGACAGGGTTTATGGCATTAACTTCTTCTCTATGTGCAGCATCACCCACAGTGTGAATATGGCGGCACATGGTGAAAGAAGCAGATGTTGCAGGCAGGGGCGTATCTAGGGGGGTGCAGCCGGACCTTTTGCCCCGGGCGCAACTCAGAGGGGGGGCGCCGGCACCCATCCTCCCCCTCGCTCCTCACCCAGGGCTGAAAACCGGCAGCACCCCTGCCGCTTCTCACCCAGGGCTGAAAACCGACAGCACCCCACACCGCTCCTCACCCAGGGCTGTAAACTGACAGCAAACCCCCCCCCCCCCGGTCCTCACCTACTCTGGGGGGGGCGCCTACATGGATCTTTGCCCCGGGCGCCATGATACCTAGTTACACCGCTGGTTGCAGGAGATGTGACACCTGGATCCTAAGGGACCCAAAAAGTAGTTTGGGCCTATAAGAAAAGACCAATACTATTAAAGATTTGCAATAACTGGTGGTCCCCTTGAGGGATGTGCATTGGGGCCCATGAGCTTCAAGTTACACCACTGATAACACTTCTATAATTATTTGAGACTATTGGGCACCACTCCTAAACCATTGAGGAGGCGTCTTTAAAAACAGGGAGACCCTGCAAACCACTAATAGAGATAGAAAATATCCCAGGCCCCCTTTAAACCCTCCATAAAGCTGCAAGTTTCCTTGTTTTGAGTCCAAACGTACAGTAAGGGTGGTAGAGAGAGGCGTGGCGGGGCGAGGCAGGGGTGTGGAGGGGTCCTGGCCAATGGGCAAAATGTATGTTCTCCTCCAGGGAGGGCCCCATAAAAGTTCTATTTGAGGCATAATAACTTTTCTTTGGAACCAATGAATCCTCTCCAGCCCATAATAACCACTAACACCAGATCTTATAAAGCACCACTCACATTATATTGATTAATAGACTGATTCCACCTTGTCTGAAGTCGGTTTACACAGCCTCCGACCACAAATGTTTTCTGTTTTCACTGGAGCGCAAATGAATTAAATCTGGGAAATCAGACACAATGAGAATTCCTTCATTAAGGGGCCGCAGAATTACCCAGAATGCCTCTCTGGTATTTTAATCATTCCGCTGCTTCTTTCTTTCTGGAGACTTTGATGTTTCCTGTGAATTATATAGGCCATGAAATCAATGTAAAGCTCATTCTCAGGGCTGGAGACAAAGTCCATAAATACTGATGACTGAATATACGGAGCTATATTATGCCGTCTGCACAGTTTATGTCTACCGCACGGTTAAACTATGGGATTATTAATGAGGATGACACGACGTTCTGCTAGAAGAAGGGTTAGGTATGATTCACTGGCGGTTCTGTATATAAACATTACATCCATGGGATAAACACTAGGACTGTTTTGTTCTGGTTTCCAGTGAATGGGATTAAGCTGTAAACTCTTCCTTGGGGTCGGGGTTGGGATCTGTTATCCGAGGCCTGAGACAAAAGTCTGTTCTTCTACAGACAATGTGATAAATCCTACTTCATCTGTTGTTATGTCTTACATAGGCTGAATTAATAAGGTATCAGGTCATTAGATTTTGATTATTGGACTTCTACTGATAAGGTAGAGGCAGTCCAAGAACGTCAACCATGATGTCAAAATCTTGGAATTTTTTACTTTGGCCATCAGCTATCCCAATATTAACCTCAGTGATTGCTACAGGGCAACTGGTCTTAAGGAGAGCTCTGACATCAGGAGAACCACTGTCAGGAGCCTGAAGAAGACAGTGCCAGGAAGTTAAGAAGACCAAAGTCTCTATAGTTGGGCATGGGCTGGGGTCTGAATTTTTATATGGTGTTGTCTAATGGGTAGGTCTGGTCTAGGGTCTGATATCTCATGGGGCTAGTATGGGATCTGATTATTTAGAGTTCTGGTATGGGATCTGATATTTTAGTGTTCTGGTATGGGATCTGATATTTTAGTGTCCTGGTATGGGATCTGATTATTTAGAGTTCTGGTATGGGATCTGATATTTTAGTGTTCTGGTATGGGATCTGATATTTTAGTGTTCTGGTATGGGATCTGATATTTTAGTGTTCTGGTATGGGATCTGATTATTTAGAGTTCTGGTATGGGATCTGATATTTTAGTGTCCTGGTATGGGATCTGATTATTTAGAGTTCTGGTATGGGATCTGATATTTTAGTGTTCTGGTATGGGATCTGATATTTTAGTGTTCTGGTATGGGATCTGATATTTTAGCGTTCTGGTATGGGATCTGATATTTTAGTGTTCTGGTATGGGATCTGATATTTTAGTGTCCTGGTATGGGATCTGATTATTTAGAGTTCTGGTATGGGATCTGATATTTTAGTGTTCTGGTATGGCATCTGATATTTTAGCGTTCTGGTATGGGATCTGATATTTTAGTGTTCTGGTATGGGATCTGATATTTTAGTGTCCTGGTATGGGATCTGATTATTTAGAGTTCTGGTATGGGATCTGATATTTTAGTGTTCTGGTATGGGATCTGATATTTTAGTGTTCTGGTATGGGATCTGATATTTAGTGTTCTGGTATGGGATCTGATATTTTAGCGTTCTGGTATGGGATCTGATATTTTAGTGTTCTGGTATGGCATCTGATATTTTAGCGTTCTGGTATGGGATCTGATATTTTAGTGTTCTGGTATGGGATCTGATATTTTAGCGTTCTGGTATGGGATCTGATATTTTAGTGTTCTGGTATGGGATCTGATATTTTAGTGTTCTGGTATGGGATCTGATATTTTAGTGTTCTGGTATGGGATCTGATATTTTAGTGTTCTGGTATGGGATCTGATATTTTAGCGTTCTGGTATGGGATCTGATATTTTAGTGTTCTGGTATGGGATCTGATATTTTAGTGTTCTGGTATGGGATCTGATATTTTAGTGTTCTGGTATGGGATCTGATATTTTAGCGTTCTGGTATGGGATCTGATATTTTAGTGTTCTGGTATGGGATCTGATATTTCAGCGTTCTATTATGGAATCTGATATTTTAAGGGTTTCTTCTGAAGCCTGGTCAACTCGTGGCTCTGATAAGTTAGGCATTGTGTCTCGGGCCTAATGAGTTTAAGTGTCTTGTAGCATCCAGGAACACCCTGACCAAGGAACACTTCCGCGTTCTCAAACACTACAGAAAAAAAGGATCTCCTGGCTGGGTTTTTGGTTATCTCATGTACAGTGCCTTGAGAATGTATTCATGCCGTTGGCATTTTTTGGGTCATCAATACCTCCCAACTTGTTTTTTTTGAGGGTTTCTATCAGTTCATGTAAAGAACATGCCTACAACTGAACATTTGGTTTCTTTTTATTGTGAATTTTGATTCAACAAATAGGACAAAACAACTGAAAACTTCAGTGTGCTAAACTATACACCCCCCTAAACTAGTACTTTGTAGAACCTCCATTTGCAGCATTTACAGCTGCAAGTTGCTTGGGATAAGTCTCTATGAGCTTTCAACTTCTTGCCACTGGGATTTTTGCCCAGAATCTTCCAGTTTCATGTTTTCCTCTAGTAAGCCACAATCTTCAAATCAGATAACATATTTTCTATTGCAGAGGTTCCCAACTCCAGTCCTCAAGGCACACCAACAGTGCAGGTTTTCAGGATTTCCTTAGTATTGCACAGATGATAATTGAATCACCTGCACTGGGGATGATTCCAATTTCTAAGGAAATCCTGAAAACCTGCACTGTTGGTGTGCCTTGAGGACTGGAGTTGGGAACCTCTGCTCTATTGGATTAAGGTTTGGGCTTTGACTCGGCCACATTTACACATTTCCCCTCATACTACCTGAGAGTTTCTTTACCAGTTAGGCTTTGGGTCATTGTCTTGTTGGAAGGTGAACTTCCGTCCCAGTCTCAAATCACTGGCAAGCTGAAACTTGTTTTGTTCAATAACATCCCAGTATTTTGCACCATCCATCTTCCCCTTGACTCAGACCATTTCCCCTGTCCCTGCTGCCAACAAATCTCTCCACAGTATGATGCTGCCACCACCATGTTTCACTGTGGGGATGGTGTTATTGGGGTGATAAGCTGGCACCAGACATAGCATTTTCTTTGGTGGCCAAAAAGTTCGATTTTGACCACAGCATCTAACTCCATACATTTGGGGAGTTTCCCACATATCTTTTGGCAAAATCGAAATAAGCCTTCCAATTTTTTGGCTTTACGTAAAGATTTTTTTTCTGCCTTCTCTTCCGTAAAAAGACCAGCATTATGGAGTGTACGGCGTATGTGCTCATATGGACAGATAATCCATTGTCTGCTTTTGAACTCTGCAGCTCCTTCAGAATTATCTTGCCCCTGCCTAGACCATACAATAGCCCCATTGACCTTATTCCTGGTGCCACCTGCCTAGGGGCTTGAATCTACCCATTGTCACCGACAGTATTTGTAAAGGGGAACCTACAGTAGCTAGGGGTGTCATCTGCAAGTCCTCCTCTCTAGCCAGGGCTAGATTCTTCTTTGTCAAAAACATGGATCTCTCCGCCCCTGTATTGACTACAGAAGAAACTCACCAAAATTTGCCAGGTAAATACCCATTGCACTTAGCAGCGGCTGCCAGCTCCTCTGGAGGCAACACAGGTGTCTGTATGCCGGTACTGGTAAGCGTGAGGGCCCTTGACCGTGGGTTACCAGCTTACGTTTTTTGGCCAAAATACCAACAAACACCTCACATTTTTCATCTTTAGTGTTTTATTGCATTTTTTTTTTTATCTGCAGTTTGAGGCTGAGCCCTCTGGGGGGCGTCTGTCGTTTTGTGAGGCATGTAATCAGTGCGGAACAGCCCGCCTGATCTAATAGAAGGGCGTGACCAATAGGCTGCTCTGACACTATGCCTTGCATGCACCGTGAATGGCAGAGCCCTTGGTAACCTCGTGTCTTTAAATGCCACCAGTCACCTCCCTGACAGCATGGCCGGACGCTGGTGCCACAACCGCCCCCACTGTGGGTTGCAGGTGATTGAGTACCGGCATACAGACACCTGTGTTGCCTCCAGAGGAGCTGGCAGCCGCTGCTAAGTGCAATGGGTATTTACCTGGCAAATTTTGGTGAGTTTCTTTGTCTGATTTTAAGTCCATTCGGTGAACAATCTAAATTAAATTGTACATGTCTCAAAAGGCATGTGGTTAGGCCTGGTAAGCGTGAGGGCCCTTGACCGTGGGTTACCAGCTTACGTTTTTTGGCCAAAATACCAACAAACACCTCACATTTTTCATCTTTAGTGTTTTATTGCATTTTTTTTTTTTTATCTGCAGTTTGAGGCTGAGCCCTCTGGGGGGTGTCTGTCGTTTTGTGAGGCATGTAATCAGTGCGGAACAGCCCGCCTGATCTAATAGAAGGGCGTGACCAATAGGCTGCTCTGACACTATGCCTTGCATGCACCGTGAATGGCAGAGCCCTTGGTAACCTCGTGTCTTTAAATGCCACCAGTCATCTCCCTGACAGCATGGCCGGACGCTGGTGCCACAACCGCCCCCACTGTGGGTTGCAGGTGATTGAGTACCGGCATACAGACACCTGTGTTGCCTCCAGAGGAGCTGGCAGCCGCTGCTAAGTGCAATGGGTATTTACCTGGCAAATTTTGGTGAGTTTCTTTGTCTGATTTTAAGTCCATTCGGTGAACAAATTGACTACAGAAGACTTAATTGGATTTCAGTCAAAAACAAGTATCCATTGCCTCTCATTCCTGAGCTGTTTGACTGTCTCAGAGGGATTCGTCTCTACATCAAGCTCGACCTTTGTGATGCATACAACCTGATCTGTATCCAACAGGGTGATGAATGGAAGACTGCCTTTATAGCCCGGGACACTATGAGTACCAAGTTATGCTGTTTGGGCTCAGTAATGCCCCAGCTGTCTTCCAGGAGTTGGTGAACTGGCCGATTTATGTCCACAGATGACATAAAGGCCAGCATTTAGATTTGTGTCTCATGTTGGCCGACAAGCTCTTGTTGCAGTCCTGTGAGTTGGAAAGCATTGGAACCAGTGGGATCCATGGCCCATACAAACTGTCATGCTCGCCAAGGCGAGTAAGGGGATAGTGGACTCACTGGACCAAGGCAACGATGTCTGAACTAGAGGAGCATACCTGAGCAGCTATCGAGTCTTCACTAAGGCCACAGTCTGTGGGGATAAGCTTTTGCTGGTAGCTAGCCACCAGGGGCAGTGCCAGGGGACCTCAGCAGCTGGCGCCAGAGGATAGGGAGCTGGGACAGGCACAGGTGCAGGTGTTGAAGCTGGGACAGGCACAGGTGCTCACAGCAGATTAAGCAGATGGTGACAGGTACTGGCAGACACAGGCAGTTCCTGGGTTAGACGGATGCTGATAGCAAAAAGCAGGTGATGACCAGTTTTAGCAGGCACAGCAGAAACACTGGACAGGAACAGGAATATAGGTACTGGACAGAAGACTACATTTCTTCATAGATACTGGAGCAGGCAAACCTGTTGTGTATGCAAATAATGTTTTCTTTGGGAAATCATTAAAGCATTTTATGGTGATTTACGAAACTTGGAAAATGCATTTGTCTTCCATGCGTCTACACTTCTGGTGTACATATAGTAACAGTATACAGAATACATAGATGGTATTACCACAAGGTGTCTAAATTTCACAGATAAGGTCTACTGCTGCAATGTCCTCAATTTTCCAAATAAATGAACTCCTCCATATTTGGAGGTTGTGTTGCTTTAGTTTATAGCAAGTGGACAATTTACTGCATGCGGTCTTGATCACATCTCATGTCAGAAGTCAATAACCTTCCTTTTGAGTTTCCTAGCAGAATATGGTTGTAAGGCCGCTAAGAACAAACTACAGTTCTGTCAGGAGAAGGTAGTGTTCTTAGGACTCGAATACCTCACAGAGGAAAGAACATTATAATACAGCAGCTTAAACTGCCTTAAAACCATGGTCTATAGCAGAGACCTGTGGCTTATTATTCAGCCAGATTGGACCCTGTTACATGGGGTGCATCTATTATATCGGAGCCATTTCTGTGGTTCAAGCCATGGTTGAAAAGTCCACACAAATGGTTATCACAAAGTTACACTTATTATTTATGGTGTTCTCAGTCATGTACAACCTAGCCACAATGTGCTCTTCTCAGGCACCAAATGTAAGGGTTTGACAATGTCTCAGATGAGCCTATTGCTAACACAGATTTAGATTTTTTTGTAGATGATCCAGATACCAAGCTGCTGGTTGATTCTACACTGGTTATGCGATGGTTTAACAACACGAGATAATAAAAGCCAAACCACTTCCTCCTCACCTATCGGCACAGGATGCAAAGCTGAAGGCACTCACTGAGGCGTGTAGAGCGTTAAAGAGAACCTGTCACCAACCCGCTGCTTTCCAAAGTGAAAGCACCACTGAATGCAGCAGTGTATGCTGCATTCAGGGAAGGTGTGTACCAGGTCTCTGGCCCCCCTGTACCCCTGAAAAAAACACTTACTAAAGTTCAGGGTTAAGGGGTCTGAGGGGATTGTCTGATTTTCAAGTCATTGGCTGGCACAGTCTTTCCCGCCGCCTGGCTGTGTGTCTGCCGCCTCCTCTTCTGTGATGAAAGCATCAGAGCCCACCCTATTAAATGTTATGCTGTATGCCGGGCAGGCTCTAGCGCTTGCATCACAGAAGAGGAGACAGCAGACACACAGCCAGGAGGCGGGGAAGACTGTGCCAGCCAATGACTTCAATATCAGATAAGCCCCTCGGACTGCTTAACTGTGAACTTTACAAATTGCTTTTATCGGCTTATAGGGGGTAGATACATGCTACACACCTTCCCTGCATACATGCTGCATTCAGTTGTGCTTTCACTTTGGAAAGCACAAGGGGGGTGACAGGTTGGCCAAATGTGTATATGGAGAGCATATCTTTCCTAATGTCACATGAGAAACCGCAGAGAACAAACGAGCCTTCATGGAGGATCTCTTGTTACCAAATAAACTTGACATAGTGAATATATAAACTCACACCTAAGCTGACACTGATGAAGCCAGAGAAAATGCTCATGCAGGTGCAGCCACCAAGGAAGCAGTGAAGATGCCTAGAGTTGAGAGTCTAGCATCAATGCAGACCAGGACCTCTATGGCACCTGTCACTCCTGACATTCTTAAACCCCTGCGAAGCAGAAGGAGTGGGAAATACAGGGAACCCAGCTGACTGAGGAAGGTCTGTGGATAAAGGGATGTAAGCTTTGTCTGTAATGAGCTTTCTTTTCAATGATGTTCTAGCTAAGCTATGGACTAAATTATTGGCTAAAAAGAGCTGTGTGTGCTTTGGTGGACAAGGTACTGTATGGGTGGTGCAGGGGTTCAGTACCTAGGTGGCTTGTAACCTAGTCTTGTTTGATGTGTGCCTGATATGTAACGTGACATGGGCAGTAGTTGTGGGCAAGGTTTGCTTTATTTATGCACCGACATGTTACATGAAAGACGGGATCCTGACCTCGTGTGTGGACGTGGGCTAAAGAGGTTGTACGCCTGGCTGCATGGTACTGTTGGCTTTGGCTGGTTTGGACCAGATGTTAACCAGTTCAATAAGACAGGCCAACAGTCCTTATTCAGTCCTTAGATCATATTGTGCTTCCATGTATTCACAGCATTTCAGTTGTACGTGTTGTATGATCAGATCAGTCAAAATGTGCGGGGAATGATGTGAGCTCTGCGTGTAAACTTGCATCAAAGTCAGGGATGAGACCTAGGATGTATAGGTATGTCCTAGGTCGGTAAGGGGTTAAGAGTAGTGATGAGCGAGCACTAAAATGCTCAGGTGCTCGATGCTCGGGTGCTCGAGCCCAATGCAAGTCAATTAGACCACAGACTTCCAGCTATAAAGCAAGTGTTTCTGGGAAAGGGCGGGAGGGTGGGCTTTTTAAAATCGCTGCAGCATACAACACCTTGCTGTGCCCCCCAGAGGGACCCTAACAATCAATCTGCTCTCTGTGAGGTGCCAGCTCACTGTGTGCACTGAAGGGAGCTGTGTATTTGTGTCAGATCAATAATTATTAGTGAAGAGTCCAAGCATCTTGGCGGTACTCGGTGCTCGCCAAGCATCCCGAGTACCGGTATACTCGTGCAAATAATGAGTAGTGCCAAGCATGCTCGCTCATCACTAGTTAAGAGTTATGAGAAGGAGGGGACCAGAAATGACCATGTTAGGGGCAGACTACTCAGTATACATTATAAAAAGAAGGAGAGAGTGAGAGTGCTAATGCCCAAGTAACTAAAAACACGTATTTGCTGTCCACACCAGTGTATATTGCAAAGAATAAATTTTTTTATTAGATGCAGTGGATACAATAAATAGACGTGTCCAGGGTAAAAATGACAAGGATTCAAGACATAGGGAGGGAGACAGGTGACAAGTGGGCAAGACAGGCAAGGACTGTATAAAAGGGTTCAGAGGGGCAGTAAAAGTGCAATGTGCTAACGTGCTTAGAGCAGGGTAAAAGTACAGTTTACCTAAGTAGGTATAGCAAAGCCCTGATCTAATTGCAATAAGGTGCACAATAATGACTTACCCATAAGCCCAGTAAAAGTTCCCTGCGTAGTCTGCCCACCGGTCCAGTAGCCCCGACACGTGTTTCGCGTCGGCTGCTTCGGGGGGCTAGTGGTGACAGGTGCTCATTAGTGAGGGGTTTTTTAAATGGAGTTCCAACCAATGGGAGACCGCTGGTATTTGCTGCAATTGCAGCACTGGCAAAATGGTTGCTACACGGCGGGGAGGGCATTCTGGGTTGCACCGGGTCCGGAACGCAACTTCCGGTGACGTCATTTCCCCCCGGTGCACCCTTATAGAAGTCCCCCGCGCCGGTCACTTCCGGTTTGCCAGTGCGCATGCGCACAGCGTCTGGCGCCATTTTGGGTGAGGGCAGAGGTGAGGGCATAACAATAGCGATATGGGAGTAATCCCAATCGCTATAGGCATTAAATATATGTAATTCCTGCGCTACCACTAACGGGGCAACAGACTAGCAGGTGGTGGATTGAAATACAATAGGTATGGAGCAAAAGAGGAAAAGGGGGGGGAGGGGGGGGAAGGTTAAAGACAATAGGAGAGACAGAAGGCATAACATTAACCATACAACAGATCATATATAGATACACATCCTGACAGCAGTCAGTTCGCATAGGGCGATGTGATGCCTGTGTTTCTCCACTGATTAATGTCCATCCTTATTCCTCCATAGCTCCTAAATCATCCCATGAGGGTTCAATCCATCGATCCCATGGGCCAACTCACATCTTCAAATCCCATAGTAGAAAAAATGATAAGTGAATCTAAAAAGTGAACAAAGCACAAATTAAAAAGCTGACAGTCCGATGAAGCTACGGATACGCCGAACAGCGTTTATTTTATCCAGGGGCAGCATGGTTCAAACAGGTTATCCTGACCCCAATCAAGCGGTCAGGGAGGGAACAACCACCCGGACACACAGGGTTAAAATACATATATACAGAAATCTCTGTGTATATCCCAGGTCTGATGGAATATAGGTCACATTCCCAAGACAACTAGAAAACCTTTTATATTAGTAGTGGGATGTAGAGAGACAATACCGGGCAGGAGATGTCTGAAAGACACCCATCAAGTGGTGCTCATTTCGGGTTATTCCCTAGGTGTCAGGGCGTCATCTTTGCAAAGAAAAAGAGACACAGGTCACAAAAAGGGCGAAAAACTGAGTCTCTCGTTCAGGCCTGCCGGTGACATCGTGCCCAAAGTCACGATCCACCGGCATTCCATCTTAGATAGTTCTTTTTTGACATCGCCCCCTCGCACTCCAAGCTGCACTTTATCTATCCCACAGACTCTCAGTGTCTCTGGGTTGCAGTTATGATATTTTTTGAAGTGACGAGGGAGAGTGCGCAGAGTACTCAGGTCCTCAACGCTCTCAGCTGCCATTATGCTTTTCTCATGTTCCCTTACACGTCGCCTCAGCTCCCTGGTTGTCAAACCTACATACACGAGACCACAACCACATGTAGCGTGGTAAATAACACCTGAAGTACTACATGTGATGTATTTCCCTATATTGAATTCTCTAGATCCATCATGGTTTCTAAAGAGCTTGGTGCGAAAAATGCTGGTTTTACAGGATAGGCAGGAGCCACAAGGGAAACAACCGACTAGCGCACGTCCGGTATTAAAGGGGAATAGAGGTTTTTTGATATAATGACTGTGCACTAGTCTGTCTCGCAGGCTCCGGCCCCTCCTGGCAGTCATCAGGGGTCGATCTGGGATAAGAGAGGATAGGGCTGGCTCAGTTTTCAGAACATCCCAATGGCGAGTGAGGATTCCCCTGATTTCCGACCACTGATTGTTGTACGTGGAAATAAATCTCAAAACAGGGGATCCCTCCTCGCCTTTTTTATTATTTTTGCTCGCTAGGAGGTCGCATCGTGGGGTCTTTTTTGCCCTTGTGTAGCCCCTTTTAATGCTCCTCATGCTATAGCCTCTGTCTTGAAATCTCTCCCTCATATCCACTGCACGTTCATCAAACACATCCCCCTCAGAGCAAATACGTCGAAGCCGCAAAAATTGGCCAACCGGTATCGCTCTGATGGTTGACGGTGTGTGTGATGAGGTGGCATGAAGGAGAGAGTTCACTGAGGTTTCTTTTCTGAAAATATCTGTAGCCACCTCTCCATCCTCTTTGATGATCACCTTTATGTCCAAGAAGTCAATCTCATCCCTGGCATGTTTGAAAGTTAGTTTTATGTTAAGGTTATTGCTATTAAGAGACTGGACGAACAACTCGAGTTCGGGGACGGTTCCACTCCAGACGACAAATATGTCGTCAATATAGCGGAGCCAGCACAGCGCATGGGGGACGAGTGCCTGCCCCCCGCCAAAGATCCCCCCTCCCAGCGACCCAGGAAGAGGTTAGCATATGACGGGGCGCAGGCCGCCCCCATCGCTGTGCCGCACCGCTGCAAGTAGAACCGATCCCCGAACACGAAAAAATTATGGGTTAGTATGTACTCCAGGAGTTCCAAGATCAGATCTCTCAAATCCTGATTCCAGTTAGACATACTTAGAAAATAGCTAACTGCCTCAAGGCCATCAACATGCCCTATGTTGGTATACAGGGACTCCACATCGATGGTCACCAGCAACACCCCACCCCTCTCTAGGTATAAACCATCAACCCTACGTAGGACGTCCGAAGTGTCCCTGACATAGGAGGGCAGCGTCTCCACAAGTGGATGCAGATAGTATTCAATAAATTTACAAGTTGCATCGCACAGCCCTCCTATGCCAGAGACAATTGGACGCCCAGGGGGGACCTCTGGGTTTTTGTGAACCTT
Source organism: Allobates femoralis (assembly GCA_033576535.1). Lineage (NCBI taxonomy): Eukaryota > Metazoa > Chordata > Amphibia > Anura > Aromobatidae > Allobates > Allobates femoralis. The sequence continues at coordinate 602,230,599 of JARQOC010000001.1, read as the reverse complement.
TGGTAGAAGGTAGAAGGTGGGGGTTACTGGTGCCTCGACGAGGAGTCCATCCATGACCTTTTTAGGGATAATGCCTGCCTCGAAAGCCCTCTCCAAAATGGCCCGGAGTTCCACCGAGAACCTGTTAATCGGATTGGAGGGGAGCATTTCATAGTAAGTTTTATCTTTTAGTTGGCGCATTGCCTCTTTTTCATATAGGTTAGTTGGCCATATGACCACGTTTCCCCCCTTATCCGCTGGTTTAATTACAACTCCACTTAGGTCCCCAAGTTGTTTCAGGGCCTGTCTCTGGGAAAAAGATTATCTTTATGATGGCGTTTATTCATATTCTTCAAATCCCGAGTGACCAATCTGTTAAAAATGTCAACCTGGGGGCATAGTGAGAAGGGGGGAAACGTGGTTGCTCTTGGCATTACCTCCCTAGGAAAAGTACCTGTCAGTGATTGTATCGTCTCTCCCTCCAATTCCTCCAGTTCTCTTAGAGCCTCCGATTCCACCTCGGACAGTTCCACTCGTGCAGTATCCTTTTTGTGATGAAGCTTGCGAAGAACCACTTTCCGCAAAAACAAGTGAAGGTCTTTGATCACTGTAAAGCAGTCAAAATTTTGATTAGGTACAAAAGTAAGTCCTAACTTCAAGACCTCAGTCTGGGTGGGGGTTAGAATGTGTTTTGAGAGGTTAATTACCTCTAAATTCCCACTTTTCCCAGTTTTCCTGTTCACTTGTTTGGGGGAGACTGGTACACGTTTATTGAGATCTTTTCCTCCGTTACCCTTCGCTGCCTCAGCTCTGGTCTGGGGTCTAGGTATTGGGTTTGGTATTGGTGGCTCCTCATCCAGAGATGAAATAGATGAGGCGGAGACTATTTCAGGCAGTGGCTCACTTGGTAACTCAGGCATATTAGGTCTATTGGGTCTTTTCTTGCCTCTCCACCGGTACACACGGTTGTTTTTATAGTCCGCCAAATCTCTTTGATATTTTTTCGTTTTTACTGAGACAATTTCTTTCTCCCATTTTACAAACTCTTTATCTAAATTAATGTTAACTTGGCTCAATGCCTCAGGAGAGAGTTCAGCCGCAAGTTTAGCTCTAATAACCTCAACCTCTTCTTCGATCGTCTCAATAGCTTTCTCATTGGAGTCGATGAGAAGGCCCATAAAGCCATGAGAACAAGTAGTAGCTAGTGATTCCCAATCATTTTTGAATTCCTCCTCAATCGAGCTGAATGAGGGGAAGACTTGAATCCTCAGGCCTCTAGGTATAAGACCTTTCTCAATATAACGCTGCATGAAGGCCTTGTTCCACCAGAGTCGTGTCTTCCGGTGCAACAAGGCCTTCATGCCGCCCACAAGTTCGCCGTTCAGGCGTGTGTCAGCTGGTGGCACCACTCCTCCCTCCGTGCCAAAAACCTTGTCAAGCTGCGTGAGCCACGTTTTTTCACGTGCTTTATGGTCCATCGGTCCCTGGAGAGCTGCTGTGAAAAAACACAGTAAATACAATATGAGAAGGAGGGGACCAGAAATGACCATGTTAGGGGCAGACTACTCAGTATACATTATAAAAAGAAGGAGAGAGTGAGAGTGCTAATGCCCAAGTAACTAAAAACACGTATTTGCTGTCCACACCAGTGTATATTGCAAAGAATAAATTTTTTTATTAGATGCAGTGGATACAATAAATAGACGTGTCCAGGGTAAAAATGACAAGGATTCAAGACATAGGGAGGGAGACAGGTGACAAGTGGGCAAGACAGGCAAGGACTGTATAAAAGGGTTCAGAGGGGCAGTAAAAGTGCAATGTGCTAACGTGCTTAGAGCAGGGTAAAAGTACAGTTTACCTAAGTAGGTATAGCAAAGCCCTGATCTAATTGCAATAAGGTGCACAATAATGACTTACCCATAAGCCCAGTAAAAGTTCCCTGCGTAGTCTGCCCACCGGTCCAGTAGCCCCGACACGTGTTTCGCGTCGGCTGCTTCGGGGGGCTAGTGGTGACAGGTGCTCATTAGTGAGGGGTTTTTTAAATGGAGTTCCAACCAAAAAAAACCCCTCACTAATGAGCACCTGTCACCACTAGCCCCCCGAAGCAGCCGACGCGAAACACGTGTCGGGGCTACTGGACCGGTGGGCAGACTACGCAGGGAACTTTTACTGGGCTTATGGGTAAGTCATTATTGTGCACCTTATTGCAATTAGATCAGGGCTTTGCTATACCTACTTAGGTAAACTGTACTTTTACCCTGCTCTAAGCACGTTAGCACATTGCACTTTTACTGCCCCTCTGAACCCTTTTATACAGTCCTTGCCTGTCTTGCCCACTTGTCACCTGTCTCCCTCCCTATGTCTTGAATCCTTGTCATTTTTACCCTGGACACGTCTATTTATTGTATCCACTGCATCTAATAAAAAAATTTATTCTTTGCAATATACACTGGTGTGGACAGCAAATACGTGTTTTTAGTTACTTGGGCATTAGCACTCTCACTCTCTCCTTCTTTTTACTAGTTAAGAGTTAAAAGCACAGGGACATCCTGCTAAACATCTTCTCTCTGGACCCATCTCCAGTTGTTTACTTGACATGACACATACAGGAGGCTGAACAAGAGAGGGCTGGAGGCAGACCAGAGAGGGCTGGAGGCGGGGAGGACACCAGCAACAGCGATACCACATACAGGAGGCTGAACAAGAGAGGGCTGGAGGTGGACCAGAGAGGGCTGGAGGCGGGGAGGACACCAGCAACAGCGATGACACATACAGGAGGCTGAACAAGAGAGGGCTGGAGGCAGACCAGAGAGGGCTGGAGGCGGGGAGGACACCAGCAACAGCGATACCACATACAGGAGGCTGAACAAGAGAGGGCTGGAGGTGGACCAGAGAGGGCTGGAGGTGGGGAGGACACCAGCAACAGCGATGACACATACAGGAGGCTGAACAAGAGAGGGCTGGAGGTGGATCAGAGAGGGCTGGAGGTGGGGAGGACACCAGCAACAGCGATGACACATACAGGAGGCTGAACAAGAGAGGGTTGGAGGCAGACCAGAGAGGGCTGGAGGCGGGGAGGACATCAGCAACAGCGATACCACATACAGGAGGCTGAACAAGAGAGGGCTGGAGGTGGACCAGAGAGGGCTGGAGGTGGATCAGAGAGGGCTGGAGGTGGGGAGGACACCAGCAACAGCGATGACACATACAGGAGGCTGAACAAGAGAGGGCTGGAGGCAGACAAGAGAGGGCTGGAGGCGGGGAGGACACCAGCAACAGCGATACCACATACAGGAGGCTGAACAAGAGAGGGCTGGAGGTGGACCAGAGAGGGCTGGAGGTGGGGAGGACACCAGCAACAGTGATACCACATTCAGGAGGCTGAACAAGAGAGGGCTGGAGGCGGACCAGAGAGGGCTGGAGGCGGGGAAGACACCAGCAACAGCGATGACACATACAGGAGGCTGAACAAGAGAGGGCTGGAGGTGGATCAGGGAGGGCTGGAGGTGGGGAGGACACCAGCAACAGCAATGACACATACAGGAGGCTGAACAAGAGAGGACTGGAGGTGGCACAGAGAGGGCTGGAGGCGGGGAGAACACCAGCAACAGCGATGACATATACAGGAGGCTGAACAAGAGAGAGCTGGAGGTGGGGAGGACACCAGCAACAGCGATGACTCATTACTGAGTAAGTCCCTCCGGACTCCTTATCTGCACACTTTATAAAGTCTTTTTAACAGCTTACAGGGAATATAGGCATGGTGGACCCCTCCCCTGAATGCAGCAGACATGCTGCATTCAGTTAGCATAGCGCCAGGGGGGTGGCAGGTACTCTTTAAGGGAAAACGCATTTAAATACTCACTGCCACTGTAAAGAGTAACACCAGCAGCATAATGATGGTCTCCGATAATTGTAGTCGCTAACCAACTCACCATAGTGCTAAACTATCTTCCAGCAAGTGAAGGCGATATGTAAAATAAGAGGTCCTGTACAAGGCTGTGCTGTATTGATTTCCTTGGTCCTCGGAAAACACATTTTATTACCGTAATTTGGAGTTCAAAAGGCATAAAAGGAGTGGATTACACTCTCGGAAAATGGATCTCGGGTGAGAATGTTCTCTTCAGAAAAAGTAATGATAAAAAGTGACAACGTAGGGTAAGAAACTTTTTCTTACAATCTTGTTAAAGATTGGGAAATACATGGTATTCATTTGGAGTCCAAAAGGCATAGAAAAAGTGGATTTCGCTAACAAACAGTACATCAAGGTCCAATGGACCTGACTGCAGCTCATTTCATATGAGAAGAAAAGGATCGGGTGTCTGAGTTTGCCTTTGTCGGAGAATCCTTTGTACAGTTTGGATGGTCAGGCTGTCTGTCAATCAAATTCAGCAAGACTGTCTGATATTAAACAACTTCAAAAAGTGTTCAATAATCACTGGACTATTAAAAGCCAGTTTAAAAGAATTCTACAGCAAAATATCAATTACAATAATAATAATAATAATAATATATCATGCTAAAAATTATTGAGGTCTTCCACTATTAAAAGGAGCCAATAATATGATTTATATACACTGAACCATGGACAGACTCCCTAAATGCGGACATTTATTATATTATTGGAGTATGTAGGAGCTCATACCATTTATAAGGGGAATGGTATCATCTATGTGTCAGTTTATGAATACATTTCCAGGAAAATTAATACAGGAATGGCACAATAAAATTTAAAACGAGGACGCTGCATGGGGAATATACCGGAAATCTAATATATAAAGCTGAATGTGTGTATGTGTATGTGTGTGTGTGTATGTATATCCGGGATTGGCCTCTACACTGTCACAACTACAGCCACAAAATTTTGCACAGTCACACGTCTGGACCCCGAGAGCGTCATAGGCTATGTTGTGAGGCGTAATTTTAACCCTGCGCGTTCCAGTTCACCAAACAATTTTGCCCCTATATCTACATAATGGGGAAAAAGTGAATGGAAAAGTGTTGGAGGAAAATCGACAGCTGTCAGTTATAGCCACAAAATTTTGCACAGTCACACGTCTGGACCCCGGGAGCGTCATAACCCCGCGCATTCCAATTCACCAAACAATTTTGCCCCTATCTACATAATTGGGAAAAAGTGACAGTTACCAGTTGACAGTTGTGAATGAGAGGGGCTTAATGACAGCGCCAAAGACTAACAGCATATACCAGCATATAGTCACTAAGGTGGGGCCCCAACATGGGATATTCACCACACACGGGGACATGTATACACACCACATGCACACAAAGAGTAACAGCAAGTGTATTGTCGCTAAGGTGCAGCCCCAACATTGGATACTCACCACGCACCCGAACACACACACACACACACACACACACACGCCACAAAGAGATACACACAACACAGAGACACATGCCACACCACAAAGAGACACACACAACACAGAGACATACAAACACCTCCCCCATGGGCACACACACACCCTATAGCGACACATGCACTCACCCCACAGGGACACACACAACACAGACACACACACACCACACAGACCCTCCCCCACAGGGACACACACATAGCCACCCTATAGGGACACATGCACTCACCCCACAGGGACACACACACACACACCACAAAGAGACACGCACAACACAGAGACACACACACACCACACAGACTCCCCCCACAGGGACACACACACATACACACCCTATAGGGACACATGCACTCACCCCACAGGGACACACACCACAAAGAGACACACACAACACAAAGACACACACACACCCCCAGACACCCCCCCAGGGACACACACACACATACACACCCTATAGGGACATATGCACTCACCCCACAGAGACACACACACACACCACAAAGAGAAACACACAACACAGAGACACACACACACACCACACAGACCCCCCCCACAGGGACACACACACACATACACACCCTATAGGGACACATGCACTCACCCCACAGGGACACACACACCACAAAGAGACCCACACAACAGAGACACACCACACAGACCCCCCCCACCACAGGGGGACACACACACACCCCATGGACACACACACCACACAGACAGACACAGATGTGCACAAATCACCTCACACAACTCGCCTCATACGTGTGCTATCTTTAATGTCCAAACATAAACATCTGATTAAAAACAGCCAATGTGCAACACATGTGCCATATAGGGAATTAAGGCAGATGTCAGTCACATGAGCTGTCTATTATGTGTATGTGTGAGGTAACATATACTGCCCGGCCGGGGGGTGGGTTTACTGTTGGCTGGAGATTTATCAGGCTGCCTATAGCAACCAATCACAGCTCAGCTGCTATTTTCTTACAGGTCATTAATATGACATATTCAAATTCTATTGTGTTATAGCTAACAGCAGTTATTTATTAACCCGGGCGTAGCCGGGTACTACAGCTAGTATTTATTAAAACAGATATTTTTGAAGATCCAAAAATGCTCCATCCCCTAGAAGGTCCTGTTTATAGTGTAGTTACCATTTAAAGTGAGTAAGTGGGTAATATAAAAACACAAAAATGAGCTTAGTAGCACATGTTAAGCTATTTTTATACAACTTTATCTCATTTAATAGACAATGATATAAATAAATGATTTGAAATATTCTGTGATTTCACTGACCCCCACGAAAAAAAAAATCACTCCAAAGTACTGACCGCTAAATGATTCCTTTCTGTGTAACTTATTGCCGCCTCTGTCTGTTGTCAAGTGTAATCCATCTCTAGCAGGTGCAATGCTGACATGTATTTCAGGAAGTGGGATCAGGTCTTTGTCTCCCTAAAATAAGTTGGGTGACATCTTCATCTCTACAAGAAGTGGGACAGATCTTTTCATGTCTACAAGAAGTGGGTTTAAGCCATTGTCTTAATACAGGAAGTGAAGGTGGGTCTTTGTCTCTCTACAGGAAGTGAGGCAGGTTGGTGTCTCTACAGGATGTGAGGCAGGTTGGTGTCTCTGTACAGGAAGTAAGTTGGTGTATCTCTAGAGGATGTGAGGCAGGTTAGTGTCTCTCTACAGGAAGTGAGTTGGTGTCTCTCTACAGGAAGTGAGGCAGGTTGGTGTCTCTACAGGAAGTGAGGAAGGTTGGTGTCTCTCTGAAGGAAGTGCATCAGGTTGGTGTCTCTCTACAGGAAGTGCAGCAGGTCGGTGTCTCTACAGGTAGTGAGGGAGGTTGGTTTCTCTCTACAGGAAGTTTGGCAGGATGGTGTCTCTCTACAGGTAGTGAGGTAGGTTGGTGTCTCTCTACAGGAAGTGAGGCAGGTTGGTGTCTCTACAGGAAGTGAGGCAGGTTGGTGTCTCTCTACTGGAAGTGAAAAAAATAGGGGGGGGAACAAGAGGCGCAATAGTGCCCTATCACTAGTGACACTAATGTATGCGGTGGGTATGAATTCACTCACCTAGCACAGTTGTGAGACCCACAACTGGTGTAAAAGCATTTGGCATTAAATGCAGCTGCTGCAGGACTTCCACCTTCCACATGCACGTGGGAACCATCCAGAAGTTACCTCAGGGGAAATGGTGTATCAGTGTCTGCGCTGCTGAAATCCCAAGAAAATGATCCGGAAACCATATGTAGGTTGCATCAATCATCCATTTATTCCTTTTCCTACGCGTTTCAACACTGTCCTAGTGTCTTCCTCAGGGATATACACTTCCCTGAGGAAGACACTAGGACAGTGTTGAAACGCATAAGAAAAGGAATAAATGGATGATTGATGCAACCTACATATGGTTTCCGGATCGTTTTCTTGGGATTTCAGCAGCGCGGACACTGATACACCATTTCCCCTGAGGTAATCTACAGGAAGTGAGGCAGGTTGGTGTCTCTACAGGAAGTGAGGCAGGTTGGTGTCTCTACAGGAAGTGAGGCAGGTTGGTGTCTCTCTACTGGAAGTGAGGCAGGGTGGTGTCTCTACAGGAAGTGGGTCTTTTTCTCTCTACAGGAAGTGGAGTGGGTCTTTGTCTCTCTAAAAGAAGTAGGTGTAGGTCATTCCCTGTCTAGAGGAAATGTGCGTGAGTCTTTGTCTCTCTGTAAAAAGCGGGAACAAGTCATTGTCACTTTATGGGGTCACATCCTTCTCTTTACAGGAAGTGGAGATAGTCCTCTGTTTTTCAATAGGAAGTGGGTACATTTTTTTGTCTCTACAGGAAGTAGAAGTGGGTTTTTATCTCTCTACAGCAAGTGGTGATAATTCTTTGTATATGTACAGGACGTAAGAGAGGGTCTTTTTCTCTGTACAGGAAGTGGTGGTGCATCTTTAACTTTCTACAGAAAGTGGTGACAGTTCCTTGTCCATTAACAGGAAGTAGGGGAAGGTCTTTGTCTCTCTACAGGAAGCGTGAAAAGAAGAAAAGACATTGCATAGTAGCGAGCAAAACCAATATTATACACTAGATGGAGCCCCGATGCCCCAGCGGGACTGGTTGAAAAGCTAGACAGCTCGAAAAAGTCTGTAGTCCGATACACCGCACCTCTCCCTCATGCTGTTTTTAACCATTGAAAAATAAAGTTGGAACTTTTTTAAGGAAAAATGTCAGGACGATTACCAACCTTGTAAAATTGCTGGCACATGAAGCCCAAAATATAAAGAAAAGGAACTCCTGACAGGTCTGAGAAATTCTTCTCTGCTAAAGGTGCAAGTAGTGTCAGGGGCATGTTCTTATTACTTGTCTGACAGATGCATATAGCGGTAACAGATACCCAGGATACAATAAAAAAGAATGTATACAAAATACAATGAATACAACTCCCCTTAAAGTGCGGATACAGAAGTTCACCTATATTAAACTCCTCTAAAGCTTTGTGGACAGATAGATAAATTGTATGATAAAAGGTAAATACAAGAAAGTCTGAGTGCCATGAACAAATCTCACAATCAATTAAAATAACTTCCTGTGCTATAGCATATTGCATGAAAGTTGAACCAAGTGATTCATGTGACCAGACAAGAATAGACAGAAGAGAAATAAGATGAGGAAAAAATTGTTTGGCAACAGGGAGCAGACCGGTGAGTGAGGACTGGGAGACGAGACCCCACACGTATCACCGAGTAGCTGCTTCGTCAGGGAAAGTGGGGACAGGTCATTGACTCTTTATCGGGGTCCCATCCTTCTCTTTACAGGAAGTAGGGGAGAATCTGTTTTCTCTGTATACTAAGTTGGGACATGTCTTTATCTCAAGAAGCGGTGACAGTTATTTGTCTCTGTACAGGAAGTAGGGGAAGGTCTTTGTCTCTTTACAGGAAGTAGGGGAAGGTCTTTGTCTCTATACAGGAAGTAGGGTAAGGTCTTTGTCTCTGTACAGGAAGTAGAGTAAGGTCTTTGTCTCTGTACAGGAAGTAGGGGAAGGTCTTTGTCTCTGTACAGGAAGTAGGGGAAGGTCTTTGTCTCTGTACAGGAAGTAGAGTAAGGTCTTTGTCTCTGTACAGGAAGTAGGGTAAGGTCTTTGTCTCTGTACAGGAAGTAGAGTAAGATCTTTGTCTCTATACAGGAAGTAGGGTAAGGTCTTTGTCTCTGTACAGGAAGTAGGGGAAGGTCTTTGTCTCTGTACAGGAAGTAGGGGAAGGTATTTGTTTCTATACAGGAAGTAGGGGAAGGTCTTAGTCTCTGTACAGGAAGTAGGGGAAGGTCTTTGTCTCTGTTCAGGAAGTAGGGGAAGGTCTTAGTCTCTGTACAGGAAGTATGTGAAGGCCTTTGTCTCTGTACAGGAAGTAGGGTAAGGCCTTTGTCTCTGTACAGGAAGTATGTGAAGGCCTTTGTCTCTGTACTGGAAGTAGGGTAAGGTCTTTGTCTCTGTACAGGAAGTAGGGGAAAGTCTTTGTCTCTGTACAGGAAGTATGGTTAGGTCTTTGTCTCTGTACAGAATATAGGGGAAGGTCTTTGTCTCTGTACAGGAAGTATGTGAAGGTCTTTGTCTCTATACAGGAAGTAGGGGAAGGTGTTCGTCTCTGTACAGAAAGTAGGGGAAGGCCTTTGTCTCTATACAGGAAGTAGGAGAGTGTCTTTGTCTCTGTACAGGAAGTAGGGTAAGGTCTTTGTCTCTGAACAGGAAGAAGGGGAAGGTCTGTATCTCTATACAGGAAGTACAGGAGGGTCTTTGTCTCTATACAGGAAGTACAGGAAGGTGATTGTCTCTGTATGGGAAGTAGAGGAAGGTCTTTGTCTCTGTACAGGAGGTAAGAACAAGTCTTTGTCTCCTTTTTTGCTGCTCTCTTGTCTGCCAATGTAGATAAAGGCAAAACAGAGAGGTGGGCTTTCATTGAAGGACAGGTTAAACCATTGATTAATGGTAAGCAATGTATTTTGGGGCAGCTCCTTTACGTAGTGGATTGGTATGTATACCAAGAGTAGTTTTGGGATGTTGTAGGGGATGACAGAAGTAAGAGCGTGCTTTTCTCCAGGTTTTTTGTATATAGAAAGCTTTGCTTTGTCTATTTAGAGGATTTGGATCTCTGTAAAGATATCTAAGGACATTAATCAGAACCAAATCCAGATAATGGTGAAGCTCCCTGATAGGCTCATATACAGAACTTAGGGTGATGATCTCTCCTCTGGGAAGAACCATTGTACGTGGTATATATCACCGCTGGTCCTCTGCCCGGGGTCACCGCTGGGTTTGTTATTTCCACAGTAGTGTTTACTGTAATAAATGGAGCATGGCTAGCGGCGAACGTTACGCCACCATTCACACCAACTATATGGCTTTTTTTCCCCTGGATCTCAGTTTGCTTGGCGCTTTGACTTTCACTCTATTAATTTCATTCATTTTAGACATTATAGTGTCCCATACTGTAAATACTATGGATCCCGTCTGTCCATAAAACCCCAGAGAAAGGCGAAGAATAGAATCCCAGCTGTTAGCGCGGGCTGACATTCCTGCTCTCCATCCAGCCATTTCCGAAGCTCTCAGGGAAATCATGTTAACAGCTGCTCCGATTCATATTCACGGCTGTTTATATAAGGAGAGGACGTTTCAGAGCCAGTAGACTATTATAGTTATTGACTGTTTATAAAGGTTATCCAATGTAGCAATTTTTATCAGCAGTAATTGTTCCAATGATTTAAACTCCCTGTAAACAGTAGGAGTCGACATTTGTGGGTTTTAGCGAATGTACCGCGGCGCTGAAAACCCTTTTATATGACCCTACAACAGACAGACTGCTCTCATATAAAGGGGTATTACAGTTTCAGCGCACTATAAAGGTTTCCCGTTTACGTTGTATATCAATTCTTAACTATTTCCAAGATCTGCTTGTTGTCGGTAAATGGAAATGTTTATGCCAAGAGGAGATAATGTGGTAATGGCTGGTTACCATTACAGGATTGCATCCGGATTGTCTCTTTTATTTAGGAGGCATGAAAGGGTTGTGGAAGGGTGAGGAAGAGGAGCGGAGGCAACAAGGAAGAATTGTATAGGGGTATGCCCCAAAAATGGGTACGGCTACGATATAAAAAATGTTTTACAATTAATATATACCTGGAAGGACATAACAAAAAGTTGTAATTAAATGGTGATGGTTTCCATTCAGTAACGGCAAGCAGGGATCTTTCACGTGTAGTCAGTGCTACAGTCTTCTTGGACTGCTCTACAGTGATTTGATATGTTTAATATGTTGGTAAACTCATAGTTAATGAATCTATGGTCTATTGTAGCTCTTCAGGTGAGGGTGTGTGTCAACGTATGCAGTTATAGACGCCCCTGGCCTTTAAATAGTTGCCCTTTCTACCAGCAGATGTCGCTGATAGAGTTCAGTCTCTACTCTGACCTCGTGCTGTGAAGACACAGAGTGGTGTTGCAGAAACTTTCCTGAAACTACTTCTTTTAGAATTCATCTTGTGAAAGTTTTTGTTCCTTCCCTGGGTGGAGGTGAGGGAGTTTAGCTAGGGCTGGCTAGGAGAAGGGCAAGGGTGGCGGCCCAGACATCCACACCTTTAGAGGTAATTCCGGGAACAGAGTCATCTAGGGAACCCCAGTCTACAGGATCAGACTTTCCAGGTTCCCCTTAATACCATCTCTACCATTCTACAACTACTCGCCCGTGCACTATTAATTTCCTGTGACAGGATCATTCAAATGATAAGGAATTGGTACAAAAATGCTAAAAAATTTGGCTTGTGGACATTCAGAGAAATAGATGATTAGAAGGGGTTAATATACCATGTTGTTGGGATTCTTGAATATTTATAAAAACTCTGATAATGATTTAAAATGGAGGTTTCAGGTTTTCAGGTATTACAGGTTTCAAAACTATCTGCTCCTTGAGATAAAATCACTAATGTACGGTTCACTGTGATTGTGGCTTATCACAACCATTGTAGGTGAGCATAACATATCTTGTAATGTAATTTTAACCCTACTCGGGTAAGACCTTATTTGCGCCCCCTCTTACAGCTTTATTAACTGTATGGCTTTTGGGCATTGGAACACCAATTATCTGACCTTGGTCCCTTTGCCCTTTGCCAATCATTACCCACTGTAGACTCTTTACTACATCTATCTCATCCCAGGTCTCGCACAATCATGCAAGAAGATGCCACCTGTTGCCATGGACTCATATTGGTCGGTAGCCTCCTGTTCCAATTTGGTCACCTCTGCCTTGTTGGCCAATTCCAATAATGTGCCAGGAGAGCCAGCTAGTTCTACGCTCTTTGCAGGTAACACTTGGCACCAATGAATTGAAGGAGTGGTGTCCTTCACATACATCAGCACCCATCCATCTAAGCCTGGATGGAAACACTATCAATTTCACATAGCACAGTTGTTTTACTAGATAATACTACTAGTGGTGGACTATGGTGGCAGCCATTAAGTAAGCCTCCTAAACCAATTGTAAAATGGATTAATTATAATTCCTATTAATCCCCTTAGTTTAACACCTGGATTTATGTTCAGTGCACTTGTGCATGTTTTCCGATTTGGCGGACCACCCTGTATCATTGAATTTAGGCCAGCCATATATGCACGGTACAGGTGAATTTGGGGAAATAGTGTTTGAGTTGTGGAGGCTAATTGTATATTGTTGTGGGTCAGGTTATTTAGGGGCTTAACACCTCTCTGGATCAGAAGTACTATAAATAGTGGCCACTTTGCTACCTAATATAAGCCAAGTCTATTAAATAGGTAGATAAGTGGATGATCCTGTCACAATTCATCGTACCGGTGTGTCTGAACGCAATTGTCGCACCCCCAGGGGCCGGGATACTCAGAGTCGGACCGTTCTGTCTCTGGGGTGCCATGGTGACATGGCCGGGCTCCGTGGTCCCAGGTGTGGCAATGCAAAAGGAAAGGGGAAAAATAAATAAAGTTTATGGGGATATTCGTGACGCCACCCGTGGGTCGCGGCCAATATGGGCCACCGCTGCGGTCAGACCGCTGGGGATGATGGTGGAGATGGCAGCCGGGATGGTGAGCCCTCCACGGGTAGAGCTTGGTTTACCAGGACAGATGTACAAGAGGTGAATTTAGTTGCAGCGTAGAAAACAAGTGTGCGGCTCCGCAGGCGAGCCATTGCAGTCTCTGTACCAATAATTCTCAGACACAAATCTCGAGTATTTTACTTTCCTCATTACTCAACACACAGTCCTTTGCACACAATCTGTGGACTGGGTCCACTCAACAGTCACCGGCTGGGGCTCTTACTGCAGCGGGGATGGTTCCTCTGCATCACTCCCCTCAGTGTACCTCTCGTGCCCTTCTGTTCTCTTCGCTATCACGCGTACGGGTTCGGTCCAGCCGTTACGGGCTCTACAGTGAGTCATCCCACACTCTGGGTCAGTAGGCCTAGTCCGATGGCTTTGTCCTACTCCATACCGGTTGTTAGGTCTCGGGGGCGTTCCCGGCCACATCTACAGAGCTGGCTCTCTGGTTTCTCTGGCCCAGCCACCAGTGACCTGGGTTAATCGGGCTCACTTGGCTCCTTCTACCATCCACGGTTCTCAGCTTTTTGGGCTTCCAGCCGGGCATTAGTGGTGCAGGCCGCCGGGCCCCATTGTTCTCAGTCTCTTTTAGTCAGTACTCAGCTGAAGGGTGTCTCGGCTTGGGGATTCTTTCCCTTCTCCTCCACCCTCCAGGAGTTCTCTTCGTCTGCTCCTGTGGGAAGCTATCGATCGTCTCACCCAAATTAGTGGTCCTAGGTCCTTTCTGAAGTCTAGTTCCTCCACCCCTTTGTCCGGGTTCTCTCTACTTTCCACCCACACGTAGCTACTCCCGCCACCCCTCGCCCGGCTTGAAGTGACTTGGGCTCAGGGTTGGAGTGTGTATGTGTGGGTGTTTTTTGTGAGCTGACCATCTAATCTGTCCCACTGCAGTTCACCCAGTGGAACCTGATTGCAGGGGCACCACACAATGAGTGACAGTTCAGCCGTTGAATCTTGGGCAGGGGCATGGTGAGTTTTCAGCATTGTGATAGACACCTCACCAATCAGGGCTGGGGCGTGTGAGGTTTCCTGTATGTGTCTCCTGCGTTGAGTAATTACCTGGCTATTTAGCTCCCTCCCTGTCTTCAATTACTGCTAGTTGTAGCTTTAGCTCAGTGGTGCCTGTAGTTCCTATGCTCATTTTGATCCATTGTTTACCTGACTTTGGACCTTGTTTCTGACTACCCATTTGCCTGGTCCCTTTGTCTTGATCCACTACCTTTCTGGAATTTTGACCTCAGACCATGACCTGAATATGCCTATGACTCACCGCTTTGTTAATTGCTTGCCCTCTGGTATATGACCCTGAACCACTTGACTACTCTGCTTCATGGTTTGCCCATGAGTAGTGACTAGCTTCACAATCCATTTTAAAGTGGTGTGTCACCCCAGGTTACAGAGGAGAGATTGCCTCTGTGACTGACCTAGGCGGAGGAAGCCATGCATGCTCATGAGGAGAGGTGGAAGACGGTAGACAAAACTGAGGCACTAGGTTTCTGTCCGAAGTACTAAGACCCAAGAGTGACCGTAGTGATAAGTGAATATCAGACAAACACGAAGGACTAAGGTGTCAGTGTGAGACAGCTGCTGAGAGTAAACATCAACTGAGCCATGTGGTGCCTTGGTTAAGATGGAAGAAGCAAAACTGGTGCTCCTCTTAAATGTTCATATGGGACTCATCCTGCACCCCCAGCACTTGGGCTATTGACTAAAGCTCTCAGTGCCACTAAGCTCAGGGCATATACAGTGACAAACAAAAGGGTAACAATGTTTTGAACGCTGACTTTCAGGCTCCATATGTCACCATCCACTAAGCTTTGAGCATGAGACTACCTTTATTTTATAGACAATCATCTTGGCTATCTCATACATGAATTTCACTTGTGACTATTTAGCATATGATTATTATGAGATTCTTGTCCTGCATTGTTACTGCTTTTGCTCCTGGTGGTGGAAAAAGCTTTTTTTTTTTGTATACTACAAATTACAACCTGTTCTCAAATTACCCTAATAACTCGAGTTTTATTAGGTTGACTTCCAAGTGAAAGGGCACTGGTTTAAATGAAGGAGCAGCTGTGAAGAACATTTCCTAAGAAAAGTAAAAAGCATCATCCAGCTCATCGATAGCGGTCTCTTGGCCAAGAGAAGCCAAATGCATCATGTGAGGCCATTACAGTTGGAAGAATAGAGGTGGACGTCCAGGTAAAGATTTCAGTGAACAAGTGGACATCACAAGGTCTATCAGTTCTGGTGACACCCGGCAGTGGAGGCGGCTCATCTGCTTCATAATAGTGAGATCATAGATCCATGTAAGAACCGGGAGATACTTTACACAAGTCGGAATGGAGGCCTGAAAAGAGGTGAGAAGACTCAACTTCATATCCTCATAAGGAGCGTCGGCTCGAGTGTACAAAAAAGTACGAAAAGTAGAAGATTGGAAACGCGTGATTTGGAACGGTGTGATGAAAGTCAATAGACGACTCTGATGGGGGAAAATGGAGGAACAAGGGAAAAAGAAGCTAATGGATCGAGAAATTGAATGAACTGTGGAGTTCGGTGGAGGAAGCCTGAGGATATGGGGATGTTTCACAGCTAAAGGCGTTGGATACTTGACCAGGTGTAATGGTGGTCTTAATGCTGAGTTATATGCGAGTATCCTACAAGACAAGTTAATTCATACACTCGAGTAGTATGAGTATGAAAAGGACGACATAGTGTTCCAACAGGACAATGACCCGCATAGGCGAGACAGGAGAAGAAATAGTTCAATGACAATGAAGTAGAGGTGCTGGATTGTCCCCACAGTCCCCAGACCTCAACCCAATCCAACACTTGTGGGTGGAGGTATAGAAAAAGCTGTATACATACCCAAGTGAGGTCGTCCAGTATGCTCCGACACTGGGAACATGTAGATGAGACCTGGGGTCAGATTTTGGTCAAGACATACTTAAGTCTGATCGACGAGAGCTTGCCCAGGCAACGACATTCCAGGTTTTGATTGCTGAACAAGCATCTGGACGCTATCTAATATTAAGCTTATAGTGTGATGGTTTGAGAGTTTGAGGGCCTGGAATAGCCAAGCAAAGTTCACAACCATGTTACCCTTTCGCTTGTCATGTATTTAGCTCCGTCTCCTCTTCGGGAAATCACAGGTATCCTCTATCAACATTGCACTTCTTCCTGATTTGCAGCTTCCTGTGGCAACCAAGGGTAGAGAACCCAAAGTGAGAGTCCCACCATCATCGCATATACAGTATAGAAGCAATGTACAGCAACCGGCCCATTCTCTAAAAGCATGATACGTGGGGAAAGAATGGTATCTGTACTATCATTTGATGCAGTGTTTCTGTTGGGTGTCTAATTGGGTGTGTCTTGTCACAAGCTCTCGGCACTAGGACCGAAAACACAAGTTTCCCTTAAGGTCATCACTGTAGTTGGTTTTGGAGAGGTGGATTGTTTCTTTGACGTATATATTTCCATGATTCCTAGACTAGGCTTCATATCATCGTTGATGGCTCCAGGCTGGAAACTTTATCCTCAGAAATTTGTTAGTCCTGGGTAATATCAAATGGGACTATGGTCAGCCAGCGCTCAACTTCCCAAAGGAACATTATCTAGGTATAGGAATTGGCTGTAGACCTTTAGCTGAAGCCCATATTTAAAACCTGTTGTTATACACCCTATTAGTAAATTCTAAATTTATAGAGGGGGGTCCCATCTATTGGTTAGAATTTGAGAGAGGTTTTGATGAGCATCTCTTACTGCGGAGGACCTGTTTGTCCTACATTACACAGTGTAAGGTAGTACTGGCTATATTGTAACTGGCTGGTATGTATCGCACAGGGGAGGTCTGCTGCGATGTAAATTCAGGTTGTTTTGATTGGACTTGTAGTTCCATGAATCTGATTTAGTGTATTAAGGCCTGGATTTAAGGTTAGCCAGAAAGTGCTGGGCGGGTCTGGCTAACCACATACCTCCCATGGGTGTGTCTCATGCAATATAGTGAGACTGCCACTGAGTCACATGAACTCTGATGTACACCAGGTCCTGGAGGGAACACACTGGCATGGAAGCACAAAGTAGAGAGACCATGTATGTGTGTGTGTAGAGCATGCCAAAGCTCCTTAGAGGTTAACAGACCTTAATCCGTCTGTTTGCCCTTGGAGTCGGCATACTCCAGGAGGGAGTGGAAACTGAATTACATCCACTAGATACGTCTGGAGAGGTAACTCGAAGGTTGTGTGCTGACTAAGGTCAGCAAGTGACAGTTGCCAGGCTGCCACTGGAGGTCACAGCTGGGGCGCACATTGTGATCAGTGTATTGTTAATGACACCTGTCCAAAGCAGAGAACCCCTTAATGTGGCAAGTTATTTATAAAATACATAAAATGAAAGGAAACACTAACAATGGTGAGAATAATACTCAGAATTTGTCAGACATTGACCCTTGAAAACTACAGTATATCATTTTAACCAGCAAATTAGACCACGTTGGATGATGACATATCCATGGCTCACACTGCTCTGCTGAAGTAGTTACCTTTCTGTTTTATAGGCGTAATCTCAGGGGTTTTCACATCCAAATTCCCAAGTCTGGTTCTACCATTTAAGATGAAATCACGCAGACTCTTAAAGAAACCTTTCACTTCTGTACGTGAAAGATGCTGAAAATCCGTAGGGTAGAATCCATTCCTGGAGAACAAAAGTTACAGTATAGCTCTGCTCACTAGGACACCAAGCTAGATTTCGCATTTCTAGGAGTTTTAATCTTTACAAAATATTAAATTTATTCAATCACTGCATAGATGGTAATTTGCTGATCTGTGGGATGTCCGACTGCTGGGAACTGGACCGATCATTACAACTGGGAATTTTTATTCTCGCGAGACATTTTTATCACCTTTACAAAATGGTGAGGTCGGATGCCCAACTGGTGATCTGTTCATTCTCTATGAGGAGTCAGAAAGACGAGTGCGGCAGCGATGAAATGGGCAATGAATTCCTCAACTTTCAAGCATGTGCGCTACAACTCCATTCTGCCGATCGGCGCTGTTCCCAGTGGTTGGAACTCCACTGATTAAAAAGTTATTACCCTTTAGTTATGACGAGCTTTCCTCAATATTCGCCAATTTCAAATTCGGCAAGAACCTGGCCCATTCGATTCGACACATTGTATTCAAATGTTTTGCGGAAAAGTCATCAAATTCTGCAGACGTTTGGTAATGCTTCCGATGTGTAAGTAGGGGTAACGTAGGACAGAAGCTTTTGTGCAAATCACTAATGATTCTGTTCTATGTAATCCTACACACACAACAGACGCACAGTGCATCTTACCGTATCTTCACTGCTTGATTGCTCCACTCCATATTCCCGCATAACTCTCACTTCTACATCTGAGCTGGCGGTGAGTGACTTGCGCGGTCAGCTGTTCTGATCACCTTAGCAATCACATGATGTGACCAGATTGTGTCAGCTGATCTGGTCACCTGATTTGATTACTATGGTGACCAGTTGAGCTGCTCGCATGTCACTCACCGCCGGCTCTGCTGTGCGGTGACTTGCTGAGGTCACCTGAGGTCACCATTCAGGTAACCATGGTGGCCGCTAATCATAGTGGTTACCATGGTTACCTGAACGGTGACCTCAGCGAGTCACCGCTTATGGACCGCTCATTCATTCGGTGATTGGAGGCTGTGGTGTCAGAATGCTGTATTCTTCACCATAATCTCCAATGAATAAACGTTACAGATGATCAAGGAGGGGTATGAGGGAGTAATAACGATGAAGTCCCTAAATGTCTGTGTTTTTATTTCTAATAAAATGTTTTCTTTCTGTGTTGTGTCTTGTTTACTATTTACTTGAAATTCTTAATGGCCGGGTCTAATATTTGCCTGAATTAAGAATTTCAGGTTTTAATACATAGCTGGTATTCACCCCTTATTCCCAGTTTGCCACCACTACACGGCAACTGAAAGAGGTAAAGCCCAGGAGTTGAGCTTCTTATGAATGCGCCAATTTTGGGGCGGCTGCGGGCTGCTATTCTACAATGTGGTGGGGCCCAATAACAAAAGCTCCTGTCACGCTAAGAATACCAGCTCTCAGCTGCCTAGTTTTACCTTGGCTGGCAATTAAAAATCAAGTGAATCCCACGCACTTTTTTTTTTTTTGCCAGCTAAGGTAAAATTCGACAGCTGAGGGTGGCAGCCCACAGCAGTCCAGTTATCTGTGCTAGACTAAAAAATACAGCAAAGTCCCACGCATTTTATTTTTTAATTATTTATTTATTTTTTTAACACACTATGACGGCAGATTGGTTGCCATACACTAATGTGACTTTGAGGAAATGCCGTCTGAATGCAGCAGGCAATCACAGACGCTCATGTAGTGTATAGCAACCAACCTGCTGTCATAGTGTGTTAAATAAATAAAATAAAAATGTAAAAAAATGCACGGGGCTTCACTGTTATATTTTAGTATAGCGCAAATAAATCGGATGATGTGAAGACAAGTCGTATCTTGGTGATTCTTCCTTCCAGTGACATGTCTGGCTTGATTTGTTCCAGAGTTGATTGTTTGTTCTTCTTGCCATCCATGGTATTGATAAATCCTTCTCAGCCAACATTATGAAGGTGTTGATTCTTCTTCTGTCTTGTTTCTTTATCATCCAGGTGTCACTTCCATATGTTACTACAGAATAGACCAGACAATGTACGAGCCGTGTCTTCATCACCAGTGAAATGTTACTACAGAATAGACCAGACTATGTACGAGCCGTGTCTTCATCACCAGTGAAATGTTACTACAGAATAAACCAGACTATGTACGAGCCGTGTCTTCATCACCAGTGAAATGTTACTACAGAATTGGCCAGACTATGTACGAGCCGTGTCTTCATCACCAGTGAAATGTTCCTTGATGTGAAGACCTCGTCCAGTGACTTCATTGGTGAATTGCCCATAGCTGTTCTCCTATTGACTTCCGGTGTTGTCACTGCATCTTGAGTGATCATTGGTAGATTAATACAGTTTAAAGAAAACCTTCCAAGCCACAGATAGGACATAAACGATTAATTAGAGATACATATACAGTGCCTTGTGAAAGTATTCAGCCCCCTATGTATATATACAGTGCCTTGTGAAAGTATTCAGCCCCCTATGTATATATACAGTGCCTTGTGAAAGTATTCAGCCCCCTATGTATATATACAGTGCCTTGTGAAAGTATTCAGCCCCCTATGTATATATACAGTGCCTTGTGAAAGTATTCAGCCCCCTATGTATATATACAGTGCCTTGTGAAAGTATTCAGCCCCCTATGTGTATATACAGTGCCTTGTGAAAGTATTTGGCCCCTTTTATATATATACATATATATATATACAGTGCCTTGTGAAAGTATTCGGCCCCCTTTATATATATACATATATATATATACAGTGCCTTGTGAAAGTATTTGGCCCCTTGAACTTTTCAACCTTTTGCCACATTTCAGACTTCAAACATAAAGATATAAATTCTAATATTTTTGTGAAGAATCAACAACAAGTGGGACACAATCGTGAGGGGGAACCAAATTTATTGGATATTTTAAACTTTTTTAACAATTAAAAAACTACGGTATATATACACATATATGTATTAATAACATACTAGAAGTGTATGTTTTTTTGCAGCACTATAAGTCCTACGTAATACAACATTTGTGCTCAGTTTTGCCTACATTTGTCCAAATTCCTGTCCAAAGTCAACAAGTTCACATAATAGGAGAAATGTAAGATATTTCATAAAGCAGCGGAGGACGCTCGGGCTCGGACAGCTCACGCGTTAATATTCATTAGGTTTTATTTCTTTCATCCCCAGAGATCACATTTTGCCAAGATACTTGAAGCATCAGCATATTTTTATATTTGTAGTTCAAATAATAAGAAAATTCTCATAAAAGGGAAAATGTTATTTACTCTGGAAATTGTATTTTATTTTCAGGTCATATGATTCTGATTAAATGATACGCCATGTGCCAAATAGCTGGAATTATGAGTTTGCGCGCCCAGACGTCTTGTGTAGTCTCCGATATTGCTCCTACACTTTATATTGCTCCTACACTTTATATTCAAATAGGGAGGGAGCAAGACTAATGGGGGTCAGGGTCGGACGCAACCAACAATAATGGGCTCCATCCAGTGCATACATTCAGTATACAGTGCCTTAAATGTGTTTTATTCGAATTTTATGTTACACCTCTTCCGACAAGCCTGCAAGTGAGCCTCAGTCCACTAAACCACCGCACAACCAGCTCTACCCTAGTGTATCCTCACCATTCATTGTAGACTGTGAGCCCTTGTGGGCAGGGTTCTCTCTCCTCATCTTCTGTATCCTCACCCATTCATTGTAGATCGTAATCCCTTGAAGGAGAGTCCTCTCTCCTCACCTGCTGTATCCTCACCCATCCCTTGTAGACTGTGAGCCCCCATGGCAGGGTCCTCTCTCCTCAACTACTGTATCCTCACCCATCCCTTGTAGACTGTAAGCATTGCGGTCATGGTCCTCTCTTCTCACATACTGTATCCTCACTCATCCCTTGTAGACTGTGAGCCTCTGGGCAGGGTCCTCTCTCTGCTACTGTATCTCATCCATATCTTGTAGACTGTGAGCTCTTGTGAGCAGGGTCCTCTCTCCTCACATACTTATCTTCACCCATCACTTGTACACTGCGATCTCATGGGCAGGGTCCTCTCCCCTCCCCCACTGTATCCTCATCCATCCCTTGTAGACTGTGAGCCCTCACAGGCAGGGTCCTCTCTCCTCACCTACTGTATCCTCACCCATTTCTTGTAGACTGTGAGCACTCGTGGGCAGGGTCCTCTCCCTCCCCACTGTGTCTTCACCCATCTCTTGTAGACTGTGAGCCCTCGCGGGCAGGGTCCTCTTTCCTCACCTACAGTATCCTCCCCATCTCTTGTAGACTGTGAGCTCTCGTGGGCAGGGTCCTCTCCCTCGCCCACTATACACTGTATCCTCACCATCACTTGTAGACTGTGAGTCCTCGCAGGCAGGGTCCTCTCTTCTCACCTACTGTATCCTCACCCATCTCTTGTAGTCTGTGAGCCCTCATGGGTAGGATTCTCTAACCTCCCCCACTGTATCTGACACTCCCTCCAGGGCCATGGGGTACTTGGAACTGGGCTACAGTACTGCTGGGAGTCACAGGGGTTGAGACCAGCTCCGTGACCCTGGTGGTGTCAATAAAAATTCAGGAATTAGGTTTTGGGGGTTGAAGTCTAACGACACCCATGATGTACGGCTATTGATGGCTGACACTGAGGTGCGGAACTCTAAGAGATGAGGTATTCGCAGCTAAGGTGACATCGCTCCCTATGGGTGGAGTAGTTCCCCAAGGCAACTGGTATAGTTTGTGGCGGTGGTAGACCATTGGGTTATTCTGGTTGGAGAGGCAGATGGGGGTATCACTGAGGCAGGTTGCTTGTGGCCTCTGCTGCTATTTTACACGGAAAAAAAACAGTCTCACAGATTCTGAGTTCTGTACCCGGTTTACTCAATGATCAATTAAGTAGTGCCGCCAGGTGCTGCTCTTCGCCATACCTCAGTCCGGACAGTCCTCAAGGAACTGGGATAGTTTGTCCAAGACACCCCTCTGTGTTCCTTCCCCTCTCTGGTTGTTCTCCCAGTGCTGATTATCCACCTCTCCTACCTGCGCCCTAATCCGCCAGCACGGGTATTGGCAGGTGACGAGTACCTTGTCCCTGACCCTAGTACAGCTACCTTCTCGGCAGATGAGTCGGGTGTTGGCCACAGCTCCTGTAGATCTTGTGGCCTCCGGTTCTGTTGTTGGACCATTGAGCCTCCTTGCCACCTCAGGGCTGGTCCCTGGTTCTCAACCAGCCCCTCCGTCCAACTCCAGTCGAATCTGGATTCGGACGCACGGGTGGTTTTCTCTCTCTCTCCCTGTCGCTAGGGCTCCCTTTTGCCTTTCTCACTGACTACTGTTCACCCGACCCAGGACAAGCTCTGACTGCTCCAGTCCCTGGGCCAACTCTCCTCTCTTCTCCCTACTTCTCCTCACCCACCCACACTTTTTCCTTTTTCCGTCCCTTGACTGAGCCCTCCCTCTATCAGGTCTGCCCACTGTCCCCAGGCCCGGGTTCTAAGGGTGAGTTGGGTGCTTGGTGGGTGTCTCAGACTTGCCACCCCTTTCCCTGAGAACAGGGATACCACACCCATGGAGTGGGTACAGTACCCCTTGTGGAGACCAGACTGCAGGGGTGTCACATATCCTCACCCATCCCTTGTGGACTGTGAGCCCTTGTGGGTAGGGTTCTCTCTCCTTACCTACTGTATCCTCACCTATCCCTTGTAGACTGTGAACCCTCGTGGGCAGGGTCCTCTCTCCTCACCTACAATATCCTCACCCATTCCTTGTAGACTGTGAGTTCTTGTAGGCAGGGTTCTCTCTCCTCACCTCCAATATCTTTACCTATTCATTGTAGACTGTGAACCCTCGTGAGCAGGGTCCTCTCTCCTCACCTACAGTATCCTTACCTATTCCTTGTAGACTGTGGGCCCTCGCTGGCAGGGTCCTCTCACTCCCTGTTCCTTTCTTTGCTTATGAATATTGTTCTTGTCTATGTATGCCCCTTTTTACATGTAAAGCGCCATGAAATAAAGAAAAATATAATAATAAATAATGATAATATACCAACACTAAGTATTAAGTAAGGAAATGGCTGGTAATTTGTTGCTGGAGTTGTTGGTTGCTTCCATCCTATCATGGCCGTCTCCGCCCTTTAAATATGGCGGAGCCCAGTCTCCCATGCTGATTATAGTGTCAGCTTCACTCCAGGGATTCCGGCCATGGTGTTTTAGTTATTTGGAAACAGTTGCTACTAGTTTGGTGTATGGTGGAAACATCCTTGTTGTACTTTTATCTCCTGCTTAGTACTTGTTGTCACCCTCATCACATATTGTATTCTCCCTGTGTGTGGTGCTGGGAGCTTGTGTTTTGATTTTTCCCTATCTGTCCTTATCTGAGGGTTTGTTTACTTCCAAGCTCTGGGGGGAGGAGAAGAGGGAATCAGTTCAGAGCTACACAGAAGCAGAGCCAGGGTGGAGACTCAGACCTTCCCACCATCAGGATTACCCCTGTGTTCAGCTGCAGCAGATCAGGCGCCCCAGTTTCCCTTTTTCCTATAGCCTTCATGGCATATGTAATCTAATATCGCTTAATAAAATCCTGAGTGACCAATTGCCGCCAGAAGTCACCTTATTAGTAAATTGAGTCCACTTGTGTATAATTTATTGTCAGTATAACTGCAGCTGTTATGTGAAGGTCTCAGAGGTTTGCTGAGAACATTGAGGATCATACAGCATCATGAAAACAAAAGAACACACCAGAACAGGTCAGATCGAACAGCATCATGAAAACAAAAGAACATACCAGACAGGTCAGATCAAACAGCATCATGAAAACAAAAGAACACACCAGACAGGTCAGATCAAACAGCAACATGAAAACAAAAGAACACACCAGACAGGTCAGATCAAACAGCATCATGAAAACGAAAGAACACACAGACAGGTCAGATCAAAGCATCACGAAACAAAAGAACACACAAGACATGTCAGGAATAGCGTTGTGGAGAAGAGTATAGCAGGGTTAGGTTAGAAAAAATAGCTGAGTTCTGAACATCTCACCGAGCACTGTTAATCCATCAACCAAAATGGAAGGAATATGGCACAACTACAAGCCTACCAAGCCGCCCACCTAAACTGACATCCCAAGAAGAAGAGCACTAACTAGAGAAGCAGCCAAGCCATGGTCACTGGAGGACCCGCAGAGATCACAGCTCAGGGGAGAATCTGTTCACAGGACAGTTGTTAGTCGTACACTTAACAAATCTGGCCTTTCTGTAAGAGAGGCAAGAAGAAAGACATTTTTAAAGTAAACCATAAAAAGTCCCATATGCAGTTTGCAAAAAGCAATATTAGGGAGTGGGACACAGTGACCATGTGAAAGAAAGTGGTCCGGTCGTTGAGACCAGACGGGAACTTTTTGGGCTAAATGCAAAACGTTATGTGAACCTGAGAACACCATCCCCACCATCACACATGGTGGAGGCAGCTTCATGATGTGGTGAGACTTTTTGTCAGCAGGGGCAGGGAAGCTGGTCAGAGGTGATGGAAAGATGAATGGAGCTAAATACAGGGCAATCCTGGAGGAAAACTTGCTAGAGTCTGCAAAAGACTTGAGACTGGGGTGTAGGTTCACCTTCCAGCAGGACAACGACCCTAAACATCCTGCAGAGGGTTTCAAAGTATATTCATGAGTGTGAACGGCCCTGTCCCAGTCCAGACAAAAATCACATTGACAATTAGTGATATCACAGACGTATCCATCCAATCTCACTGAACTAAAGCTCCTGTGCAAAGAAGAATGGGTGAAAATTCAGAGTCATTTCCTCTACACGTCACAAATACCTTGTGTTGCTACATCACATAAAATGCCAATAAAATACATTTATGTTTGCGGATGTCATGAGAACAATTGTGGAAATGTTCATGAGGTATTAATATTTTTTCAAGGCACTGTACTATTATATACAGAAGATGCCCAGGTTATACCAGCTTTACATATTATATACAGAATATAACCAGGTTATACCAGCTGTACATATATTATATACAGGATATACCAGGTTATGCCAGCTGTACATATATAATTTTATACAGGAGATGCCCAGGTTTTACCAGCTGTACATATATAATAATATAGGGATGCCAGTTATACAGTTACATTAATATATACAGAGATGCCAGGTTATACCAGCTGTACATATATAATTATATACAGGCTACTAGGTTATATCAGCTGTACAATAATAATCAGGATGCCAGTTATACCAGCTGTACATATATAATTTATACAGGCGATACTCAGGTTATATCAGCTGTACATATATAATTATATACAGGAAATGTCCAGGTTATACCAGCTGTACATATATAATTATATACAGGAGATGCCCAGGTTATACCAGCTGTACATATATAATTATATACAGGAGATGTCCAGGTTATACCAGCTGTACATATATAATAATATACAGGAGATGCCCAGGTTATACCAGCTGTACATATATAATTATATACAGGAGATGTCCAGGTTATACCAGCTGTACATACATAATTATATACAGGAGATGCCCAGGTTATACCAGCTGTACATATATAATTATATACAGGAGATGTCCAGGTTATACCGCTGTACATATATAATTATATACAGGGATTCCAGGTTATACAGCTGTACATATATAATTATATACAGGAATGTCCAGGTTATACCAGCTGTACATATAATTATATACAGGAGATGCCCAGGTTTACATCGCTGTACATATATAATTATATACAGGAGATGTCCAGGTTATACCAGCTGTACATATATAATTATATACAGGCGATACCCAGGTTATACCAGCTGTACATATTAATTATATACAGGAGATGTCCAGGTTATACCAGCTGTACATATATAATAATATACAGAGATCCCGGTTATACCAGCTGTACATATATAATTATATACAGGAGATGTCCAGGTTATACCAGCTGTACATTATATAATATATACAGGGATCCCAGGTTATACAGCTGTACATATGTAATTATATACAGGAGATGTCCAGTATACCAGCTGTACATATATAATTATATACAGGAGATGCCCAGGTTATACCAGCTGTACATATATAATTATATACAGGAGATGTCCAGGTTATACCAGCTGTACATTTATAATATATACAGGAGATGCCCAGGTTATACCAGCTGTACATATTAATTATATACAGGAGATGTCCAGGTTATACCAGCTGTACATATATAATTATATACAAGATGCCCAGGTTATACCAGCTGTACATATATAATTATATACAGGAGATGCCAGGTTATACCAGCTGTACATTATAATTATATACAGGAGATGTCCAGGTTATACCAGCTGTACATATATAATTATATACAGGCGATACCCAGTTATACCAGCTGTACATATGTAATTATATACAGGAGATGTCCAGGTTATACCAGCTGTACATATATAATAATATACAGTAGATCCATGGTTATACCAGCTGTACATATATAATTAATAATATACAGGAGATGCCCAGGTTATACCAGCTGTACATTTATAATAATATACAGGAGATGCCAGGTTATACCAGCTGTACATATATAATTATATACAAGAGATGCCCAGGTTATACCAGCTGTACATATATAATATATACAGGAGATGCCCAGGTTATACCAGCTGTACATATATAATTATATACAGGAGATGTCCAGGTTATACCAGCTGTACATATATAATTATATACAGGCGATACCCAGGTTATACCAGCTGTACATATGTAATTATATACAGGAGATGTCCAGGTTATACCAGCTGTACATATATAATAATATACAGTAGATCCTTGGTTATACCAGCTGTACATATATAATTATATACAGAGATGTCTAGGTTATACCAGCTGTACATTTATAATAATATACAGGAGATGCCAGGTTATACCAGCTGTACATATATATTATATACAGAGATGTCCAAGCTATACCAGCTGTACATATATAATTATATACAGGAGATGCCAGGTTATACCAGCTGTACATATATAATTATATACAGGAGATGTCCAGGTTATACCAGCTGTACATTTATAATAATATACAGGAGATGCCCAGGTTATACCAGCTGTACATTTATAATAATATACAGGAGATGCCCAGGTTATACCAGCTGTACATATATAATTATATACAGGAGATGCCCAGGTTATACCAGCTGTACATATATAATTATATACAGAAGATGCCCAGGTTATACCAGCTGTACATATATAATTATATACAGGAAGTGTCCAGGTTATACCAGCTGTACATATATAATTATCTACAGGAGATGCCCAGGTTATACCAGCTGTACATATATAATTATATACAGGAGATGCCCAGGTTATACTAGCTGTGTATATATAATTATATACAGGAGATGCCCAGGTTATACCAGTTGTACATATATAATAATATACAGGAGATCCCCAGGTTATACCAACTGTACATATATAATAATATACAGGAGATGCCCAGGTTATACCAGCTGTACATATATAATTATATACAGGAGATGCCCAGGTTATACCAGCTGTACATATATAATAATATACAGGAGATGCCCAGGTTATACCAGCTGTACATATATAATTATATACAGGAAGTGTCCAGGTTATACCAGCTGTACATATATAATTATATACAGGAGATGCCTAGGTTATACCAGCTGTACATATATAATAATATATAGGAGATGCCCAGGTTATACCAGCTGTACATATATAATTATATACAGGAGATGCCCAGGTTATACCAGCTGTACATATATAATTATATACAGGAGATGCCCGGGTTATACCAGCTGTACATATATAATTATATACAGGAGATGCCCAGGTTATACCAGCATGCTCCATATCATTATGTATGTATCCTGGAGCCATTTTCACCACTCCCCCTCGCTCTCTCCCTTCCTTCTGACCTTTCCACGTGTGGTAATAACTTGATCCCTCTGTTATACGGGGTCCGTTTGTCTAATTAGTACTGTGTCCCAGGAACAGCTGAGAATTGGAGCCTTATTGGAGATAATCTCCCGGAATCAGAATGTCTGGAATTGCAGGAATTCATAATGGTCATTAATGACTTTGCCGTCAATGTATTTATATCAATGTTTGTTGGCCCCTCTAATTATGTGTATGGTTGTATGTTATGGGCTAACACCAATTATCTTGGAATGAGAGCGGTAGGAAACATTAGCGCTGCAATACCATGGGGGATATGACTGTGATTACTGATATCTGTGAATATGCGGATTATTTACTGACGTCATCCGGGACGTGCGCGGTGTCGCCATTGTGCTCTATATGTCTGGGTTTTCCAGCATCTTATTATTTTTTATTATTAGCGTCTCCTTGTGATGTTAGTACCTTGTATACCGCAGTCATGAGATAGAGATATATTTATACTGAGATGTCAATAGAGAACTATACCAGTAGACGGACGAAGGACATCGGTTGGTCAATAGAGAGCTATACCAGTAGACGGATGAAGGACATTGGTTGGTCAATAGAGAGCTATACCAGTAGACGGATGAAGGACATTGGTTGGTCAATAGAGAACTATACCAGTAGACGGATGAAGGACATTGGTTGGTCAATAGAGAACTATACCAGTAGACGGATGAAGGACATTGGTTGGTCAATAGAGAGCTATACCAGTAGACGGACGAAGGACATCGGTTGGTCAATAGAGAGCTATACCAGTAGACGGATGAAGGACATTGGTTGGTCAATAGAGAACTATACCAGTAGACGGATGAAGGACATTGGTTGGTCAATAGAGAGCTATACCAGTAGACGGATGAAGGACATTGGTTGGTCAATAGAGAACTATACCAGTAGACGGATGAAGGACATTGGTTGGTCAATAGAGAGCTATACCAGTAGACGGACGAAGGACATCGGTTGGTCAATAGAGAGCTATACCAGTAGACGGATGAAGGACATTGGTTGGTCAATAGAGAACTATACCAGTAGACGGATGAAGGACATTGGTTGGTCAATAGAGAGCTATACCAGTAGACGGATGAAGGACATTGGTTGGTCAATAGAGAGCTATACCAGTAGATGGATGAAGGACATTGATTGGTCAATAGAGAACTATACCAGTAGACAGATGAAGGACATTGGTTGGTCAATAGAGAACTATACCAGTAGACGGATGAAGGACATTGGTTGGTCAATAGAGAACTATACCAGTAGACGGATGAAGGACATTGGTTGGTCAATAGAGAACTATACCAGTAGACGGATGAAGGACATTGGTTGGTCAATAGAGAGCTATACCAGTAGACGGACGAAGGACATCGGTTGGTCAATAGAGAGCTATACCAGTAGACGGATGAAGGACATTGGTTGGTCAATAGAGAACTATACCAGTAGACGGATGAAGGACATTGGTTGGTCAATAGAGAGCTATACCAGTAGACGGATGAAGGACATTGGTTGGTCAATAGAGAGCTATACCAGTAGATGGATGAAGGACATTGATTGGTCAATAGAGAACTATACCAGTAGACAGATGAAGGACATTGGTTGGTCAATAGAGAACTATACCAGTAGACGGATGAAGGACATTGGTTGGTCAATAGAGAACTATACCAGTAGACGGATGAAGGACATTGGTTGGTCAATAGAGAACTATACCAGTAGACGGACGAAGGACATCAGTTGGTCAATAGAGAACTATACCAGTAGACGGATGAAGGACATTGGTTGGTCAATAGAGAACTATACCAGTAGACGGATGAAGGACATTGGTTGGTCAATAGAGAACTATACCAGTAGACGGACGAAGGACATCGGTTATAGCCGCCCCAAACCCAACCCGCTCTACTTCCAATGCACTGATTGTCTTTTTTGGGTGAGATTGTATATTGGGAACTCTGTATGTGTGTTGGTCCAACTCTAAATGGGCATATTATATTAAAGCGCCTGTCAATCTAGGCAGAGGTGGACAGCCTACATACCCATCTCCCACCAGGACTGGCGCCTCTACTTCCTCTCCTCGGAAAATCATCCAATGCCCAACCTGGCATGATTGCATAAGCTTCTTATTTGGAGGGGACACGCATATTTTGGTTAGTAGGTTGCAGACTGACAATTTAGCTGCACTTCACATAAGAAGGCTATGCAACGAATCAATATGGGAGTCCTATCATTGCAACTGCATATAGTTGCTGTTACATTTCCGAACTTGCGTTGGAACCTGGCATTATACCCATTGTAGTAGGTTCCAATGGGATGTACTATCAGAGCATTATTTGTGACTGATCTTCAATTTGATCCCCGCACTCACGGCATCACTCATACAACCCCACGGGGCTCTCAAGGTTTATTAAGCTCCTCCACTTAGCTTTAAAATATTGAATCCACTGCTTCAGGTCCAGCTATCTGTTCTTCTGTTTTCTGCACTCACCTGGCTGTAGCCATAGTAGTTACTCTCATGACACATGGCCTCTGCAACTTACACAAGACCTCTGCAACTGACACAAGTCCTCTACAACTGACACAAGCACCCTGCAACTGACAAAAGTCCTCTGCAGCTGACACAGACCCTCTGCAACTGACCCTGGTTCTCTACAACTGACACAAGCACCCTGCAACTGACACAGGTCCTCTACAACTGACACAGACCCTCTGCAAGTGACACAGGTCCTCTGCTGCTGACTCAAGTCTTCTGCAACTAACATAAGTCTTATACGACTCACACAAGTCCTCTGCAACTGCCACATATCCTCTGCAACTGACACAAGCCCTCTGTAAATGACGCAAGTCTTTTGCAACTGACATATATCATCTGTAACTGACACAAGCCCTCTGCAACTGACACAAACCCTCTGTAAATGATACAAGTCTTTTGCAACTGACATATATCATCTGCAACTGACACAAGCCCTCTGCAACTGACACAAGCCCTCTGTAAATGATACAAGTCTTTTGCAACTGACATATATCATCTGCAACTGACACAAGTTCCCTGCAACTGACACATATCCTCTGCAACTGACACAAGCCCTCTGGTACTAAAACAAATCATCTGCAACTGGCGCATGCCCTCTACAGCTGACACAACACAAGTGCTCTGCAACCGACAAAGAATGAAGGGAAGTTAGCCCTAAAATGGGTCGTCCACTACGATGACAATCTCTTTTCATTCTACATATTTTCCCCCATTAAAATAGAAAAGCTTATACTCACCTCCCACCTTCGAACGTATGAGCAGCCAACAGGAAGTGAGCAGCTTTCACTCCATCTTGATTTTTTATATGTCAGAATGTGGGGACAGTGGAGCCAGCAGTGATTGTAACAACCTTACGTGAGTCCTGAGAGAGAGCGAGTGCCAACACTGCTGGAACAGCGCTGATAGAGGAGGTGAGTAAAAGTATTTTAATTTTAAAGGGCAGAAACAATCTCAATGAGAAGAGGTTGTCCTACTAGTGGACGACCCCTTTAAACATCCTCTAACTGTCACACACACACACACACACTGTCTGCTCATCCTCCCTCAGTCTCATTGACCACAAACATTAAGGCCCCTTTCACATCTGTGCGTTTGCTGCGTTTTGCTTCATTTGCGTTTTTTATGCGTTTTTACCGCAAAAACGCATCAAAACGCATGCGTTTTTGTCCCCATTGATTTTAATGGGAACGCATGAAAAACGCATGAAAAAACGCATGTCAAAACGCATGTGCGTTTGGAAAAACGCAAAACGCATGAGTTTTTGCAAACGTAGCTCAAAACGTGGCAAACAACGTTTTGGGCTGCGTTTGCAAAAACGCATGCGTTTTGCGGTTTTGCAAACGCACATGCGTTTTGACATGCGTTTTTGCATGCGTTTTTCATGCGTTCCCATTAAAATCAATGGGGACAAAAACGCATGCGTTTTGATGCGTTTTTGCGGTAAAAACGCATAAAAAACGCAAATGAAGCAAAACGCAGCAAACGCATAGATGTGAAAGGGGCCTAACTCCTAAGCTGCTGCAACCTTACCATAACATAGCATCCCTCACAGCTCACGGACAATGATATATTCACGTGATGGTTGGTTCATCAGATGTGGACAGGTTGAGGGATGCACAGTTACACTACAACAGGTGCAGGGGTTGCTACCGCTCCTGGACCTTAGGGGGCCCCAAAAGTTCCTTTGGCCTATAGAAAAAGTCTATTGCTATTAAAGATTTGCAATACTTGGGACCCAGTTGAAGTTTTTGCATCAGGGCCCATGAGATTCAAGTTACCTCCCTGTGGATGCACTTTACAAAAACGTGTTGGGTTTAGGGTGCTGAATGCTTTACACTTCACATGGAGGGTAATGGGAATACCGTATGCTTTGAGGTCTGTATAAAAATTTTTGCTCTTTCATTTTCTTTATATTATGACATGAGGCACAAAAAGGTAAAGAGATGGAAAAAAGGTTCTATTTTTGGACAGTCCCTTTAGGGTATCATGGCTTTACAAGCACATTTCCCACTTTACAGGACTATAAAGCAGATCCACGTATGTCCACATCATCCTTCAGTTTAATGATCCAGCGGTATTACAACAATTCTTGGCTTTGCTTCCATAACCCCAAACTCCGGCTAATAATTGTTTGCTTGTTTCTTCCCATCAACATTGCACAATTATGAAATAATGAACTAATAATTTGCTCGTTTTTCATTTCTCTCTTCGGCTGAATTACATCTGACATTGGACTTGTGTTGTGAGAATTAATTCTTGTATATTTGTGGTCGGTAAAGAAAAAAACTTTGATTGTGACCAGATGCATTTACTGTGCGGCTCCATTCCTTCCCTCGTACTCTCAGACATAAGGTTTTGGCATTCAAAAAATAAACTTTTAATTGCCAACCGGGCCTGGAAATATTAAGCTGAATTTATTTTTGGAATTTGAAATTGATGTTTCTGGTTCCGGACAAATGGATATTACAACAACGTGATGATAGCACTTTAACCGTGTTTTAATTGGAAGCCAGTAGTGATGGGCGAGCACTACCCTGCTCAGATGCTCGGTACTCCAAAAGAGCATGTAATGGGGAAGTAGTTGCAAGATGGAAGAGTATTTAGGGGAACTGGGAAGCTAGTCTGACCCTGTAAACTGGGGTTCCCTAGCTCAGTGGTCCCCAACCTTTTTTGCACCGGGGACCGTCTTCATGCAAGACCATTTTTCCGTGGCCCAGCGGGGGCGTTGGGGCTTTGGTCATATGGAGAGGGGCTATGGAGAAGGGGTGGCATTTAGTACCCTTTTTCCCCGAAAGATGCATTACATCCTATATTCAGGGGATGTCTTATTTTTCCATCCCCTTGCAGTCCCCAATATGGTATCCCTATCATTCCCTTGCAGCCCCCATCATCTCCTTGCAGCGCACAATATCCCCATCATTCCCTTGCAACCCATAATATTCACATCATCCCTTTGCAGCCCCCAATATCATATCCCCATCATAATCCCCTTGCAGCTCCCATCATCCTCCTCTTGCAGCCTCCATCCTCCTCCTCTTGCAGCCCCCATCATTCTTCTCTTGCAGCCCCCATCATCCTCCTCTTGCAGCCCCCATCATCCTCCTCTTGCAGCCCCACCATCCTCTTGCAGCCCACACCACCCTCCTCTTGCAGCCACCACCACCCTTCTCTTCCAGCCCCCACCATCCTCCTCTTCCAGCCCCCACCATCCTCCATTTCCAACCCCCACCATTCTCCTCTTGCTGCTCCCACTATCCTCCTCTTCCAGCCCCCACCATTCTTCTCTTCTAGCCCACACCCTCCTCCTCTTGCAGCCCCCACCATCCTCTTTTTCCAAACACCATCATCCTCCTCTTGCAGCCCGCATCATTCTCCTCTTGCAGCCCCACCATCCTCTTGCAGCCCACACCACCCTCCTCTTGCAACCACCACCACCCTTCTCTTCCAGTCCCCACCATCCTCCTCTTCCAGCCTCCACCATCCTCCATTTCCAACCCCCACCATCCTCCTCTTGCAGCTCCCACTATCCTCCTCTTCCAGCCCCCACCATCCTTCTCTTCTAGCCCACACCCTCCTCCTCTTGCAGCCCCAACCATCCTCCTTTTGCAGCCCACATCATCCTCTTGCAGCCCCCATCCTCCTCTTGAAGCCCCCACCATCCTACTCCTCCAGCCCCCACCATCCTCCTCTTCCAGCCCCCACCATCCTCCTCTTACAGTCCCCACCATCCTCCACTTGCAGCCCCCACCATCCTCCTCTTCCAGCCCTCACCATCATCCTCTTCCAGCCCCAACCATCTTCATCTTCCAGCCCCCACCATCCTCCTCTTTCAGCCCCCACCATCCTCCTCTTAAAGCCCCATCCTTCTCTTTCAGCCCCCATCATCCTCCTCTTACAGCCACCACCACCCTTCTCTTCCAGCCCCACCATCCTCCTCTTCCAGCCCCCACCATCCTCCATTTCCAACCCCCACCATCCTCCTCTTGCTGCTCCCACTATCCTCCTCTTCCAGCCCCCACCATCCTTCTCTTCTAGCGCACACCCTCCTCCTCTTGCAGCCCCCACCATCCTCTTTTTCCAAACCCCATCATCCTCCTCTTGCAGCCCGCATCATCCTCCTCTTGCAGCCCCACCATCCTCTTGCAGCCCACACCACCCTCCTCTTGCAGCCACCACCACCCTACTCCTCCAGCCCCCACCATCCTCCTCTTCCAGCCCCCACCATCCTCCTCTTCCAGCCCTCACCATCATCCTCTTCCAGCCCCAACCATCATCATCTTCCAGCCCCCACCATCCTCCTCTTTCAGCCCCCACCATCCTCCTATTAAAGCCCCCATCCTTCTCTTTCAGCCTCCTCCATCCTCCTCTCGCAGCCCCTGCCATCCTCCTCTTGCAGCCCCCATTATCCTTCTCTTGCAGCCCCCACCATCCTCCTCTTCCAGCCCCTACCATTCTCCTCTTGCAGCCCCTACATCCTCCTTTTACAGCCTGCAACATCCTCCTTTTAGAACCCGCACAATCCTCTTGCACATTCTCCTCTTGCAGGCCCCACCTTCCTCCATCCTTCTCTTGCAGCCACCATACACATACACACACAGTTTGGCCAATGGTCCGCTGCTGCACCTGCAGCATTACATCACCTCTCTGTTCTCTTCCTCAGCTGTATGCATAGAGGTAGGTGAGAAGCTATCGGCCCATCACAGTGCAGCAGCTGGGCCAATCACAGTGCAACAGACACTAGCAAATCAGGGCCTGGCTGCTGCACCGTGATTGGCCCGACTGCTGCACTGTGATTGTCCGAGAGCTTAACACGTACATCTATGCACACAGCTGAGGAAAAGAACAGAGAGGCAACGTAATGCTGCAGGTGCGGAGGGGGGCAGTGATACCATTCCGGGAGGCGGGCAGCATCCACTGCTCTGAGCCGCTGCAGAGCACATTGTGCGTAGTGCTGGTCTGCGGCGGTGCGGACCGGCACGCAGACCCCCGCGGCCCAGTCCCAGTCTGTGGCCCGGTGGTTGGGTGACCCCTGCCCTAGCTGACCATGTTCCCAGATTTAGCTCTAAAGGTGAAGTCCAGGTCACCACCCTTGCCCTTCTCCTAGGCAGCCCTGGCTAAACCGCCTCACTTCCACCCAGGGAAGGAACAGCAACTCTCACAAAATGAGTCCCAAAGAAGTAGTTTTAGGAATGTTTCTACATCACCACTCTGTGTCTTCACAGCATGAGGTCAGAGTAGAGAATGAACTCTATCAGTGACATAAGCTGGTGGAAGAGGGAGCAATTTAAAGGCCAGGGTTGTGGACAACTGTGTAACCTGACTCACCCCCTCATCTGAAGAGCTACAATAGACCATAGACAGCAGCAGCTTCTGACATTAACTCCTGTTGCACAGCTTATGGATATACACCGTAGCAGTAGAAACGTCACAGAGCAGATTACACGGGATAACAAGCTTTTACTTCTCAGAACATGAGGTAAAGGAAAAATGCACAGTCACTCAGTACTGCACTAGGAAGAAATAACAAAACTGAAAGTACAACAGAGACTTTTTATTTTGCAATACAGTAAGCAAGGAAAACTACATAACATCGCCATCTATTGTCAGATCAGCATACAGTCCTCCTTCACACAAACCAAGTCCTCAACTGTTGCATATACCAACAACTTCAAGATTCCCAACATGAATTGAACATACCGTATTTAATCACTGCAAAGCAGTTCAAAAAGTCTACAGTGCTGACTACACAATGATCAGACTGGCACGACTTGAGTAAGGAATACAATGGAAGTTAATGGGAAACTCACGTAGTTAGTCATCTCCCTCTGATAACCTTGATTATATATGATATCTGATTAGCTAATAACGGAATCAGCTTCCAATGAAAAAGACCTTTATGAAAACCCCTTAAAGGCCTATGGTGTTTTTTATCTTAAAGGGAACAATTTTCCATTGAACTTACCAAGGAATACATGAAATTTGTTTAGTTTGCAACTGTCGCAAAATTAATGGCTACATTTGTATTGCATGGACATTCAGGTGCCTTAAATTCTGCTTTGCCTGAAATTGGTATGCCTTTATGATGACCTCTCTGGAACATGTGGATTTTTCCCTATAATTGGGTTTTTCATGTATATGCCCTTTACCTGCAGAGAAGGCATCGTCAAAGATAAAGAGGAAGTTTGAATGGCCCTCGTAGATCTTTAATAACGTAAGCCCCGAAAGCTTGCTTGACTCTGGAAAGTTTCCCATTAAGCCATAAGTCGCATCAATTTACTCTATCTCAGGGGTGTAGCTTAAGTCTGCACTGTTACGGGGACTCAAGTATACTTATTGTTCCTCAACTAGGCTTTACAGTCTTTTCAGCTCACACAGTCTCCCTCTTCAGTCATTCTCTCTTCAGTCTCTTGGTTATCTCCATTCATTGAGTTGTCCTTTTCGGTCACTTTGTCCTTTCCAATCATTCGGTCATCTTGTTTGGTCACTCATTCCTTTCTGCACGCTCAATTGTCCTCTTTGGTAACTCAGTCATTTCTGCTCATTCAGTCGTCCTGTTCGGTAGTTTGATGTTTTCTGCTCATCTGACCTTTGTCAGGGACTGCTCCTCTGGGTGCAGCTATAAGCCAGGACTGGGTACCCCACGGACCTGGGGCGGGTCACCAGAGCATGTGATCATCTGTAATGCAGGTGGAAAATAAAAAAAAATCTGAGGCCACAGCAGAGAAGGAGTCATTGGCCAGACTTGTACCAAGTCAGATATGTTGAGCAAACTGAGCTGGCATTAATTCATGGGGGATGTCACTGGGGCCTGTGCCCAATCCCGTGGCCCTGGTAGTTACTTAAAAAGTTGGGGAAAATTATAAAAATAAAAGTAGTTTGTGACCCCACCTACGGTTCCAGTATGGTTATCAGTGCTGTGGGTCAGACCTCCAGGGTGATGGTTGGGCAGCAAGATGGAAACTGGCTCTCGTGAGGACCGTCCCAGGAAAGGAAGACCAAGAGTCACCTTTGCTGCAGAGGATAAGTTCATCCGAGTCACCAGCCTCAGAAATCGCAGGTTAACAGCAGCTCAGATTAGAGACCAGGTCAATGCCACACAGAGTTATAGCAGCAGACACATCTCTACAACACCTGTTAAAGGGAACCTGACCCCTCCAAATCAGTCCCCAGCCTCTAAAAACCTGTCACTGCACCTTCCTATAAGGTTTCAAGCTATCCCTCTCTTTCCCTATAGCTATTCTGTAAAGTGTAATTATCACCTTTATTATCTGAGAAATCTGCGGCTTCTGAATCCCCACGGAGTCACAGTGGGTGTTCCCTCTGGCTCCTTATCGCCGCCTCCACTGTTGTTTTTCCCGAGACTTTGTGCAGCAGGCCTTCATGGAAAAATAGCTGCTAGGAAACCACTGCTAAGGACAGGCAACAAGCAGAAGAGACTTGTTTGGGGTAAAGAACACAAGGAATGGACATTAGACCAGTGGAAATCTGCGCTTAGGTCTGATGAGTCCAAATTTGAGATCTTTGGTTCCAAGCACCGTGTCTTTGTGCGACGCAGAAAAGGTGAACGGATGGACTCTACATGCCTGGCTCCCACCGTGAAGCATGGAAGAGGAGATGTGATGGTGATGGGGTGCTACGTCAGATGACCTGGCCTCCACAGTCACCAAACCTGAACCCAATTGAGATGGTTTGGGGTGAGCTGGACCGCAGAATGAAGGCAAAAGGGCCAACAAGTGCTAAGCATCTCTGGGAACCACTTCAAGACTGTTGGAAAACCATTTCCGGTGACTACCTCTTGAAGCTCATCAGAGAGAATGCCAAGAGTGTGCAAAGCAGTAATCAAAGCAAAAGGTGGCTACTTTGAAGAACCTAGAATATAAGACATATTTTCAGCTGTTTCACACTTTATTGTTAAGTATATAATTCCACGTGTTAATTCATAGTTTTGATGCCTTCAGTGTGAATCTACTACTTTCATAGTCATGAAAATACAGAAAATCTTTGAATGAGAAGGTGTGTCCAAACGTTTGGTCTGTACTGTATGTATATATATATATATATATATATATATATATATATATATATATATATACATATATACAGTTGTGGCCAAAAGTATTTGTACAGTATCTAATTCCACACCAAACATAAAAGAGAGGGAGGATGAAAGTATTGGCACTGTTAGAAAAATCATGTGATGCTTCTCTAATTTGTATAATTAACAGCACCTGTAACTTAACTGTGGCACCTAACAGGTGTTGGCAATAACTAAATCACACTTGCAGCCAGTTGACATGGATTAAAGTTGACTCAACCTCTGACATAAAAAAGCCAGGCTGGAGTTTGCCAAAACTTACCTGAGAAAGCCTAAAACGTTTTGGAAGAATGTTCTCTGGTCAGATGAGATAAAAGTAGAGCTTTATGGGCAAAGGCATCAACATAGAGTTTACAGGAGGAAAAAAGAGGCATTCAAAGAAAAGAACACGGTCCCTACAGTCAAACATGGCGGAGGTTCCCTGATGTTTTGGGGTTTCTCTGCTGCCTCTGGCACTGGACTGCTTGACCGTGTGCATGCCATTATGAAGTCTGAAGACTACCAACAAATTTTGCAGCATAATGTAGGGCCCAGTGTGAGAAAGCTGGGTCTCCCTCAGAGGTCATGGGTTTTCCAGCAGGACAATAACCCAAAACACACTTCAAAAAGCACTAGAAAATGGTTTGAGAGAAAGCACTGGAGACTTCTAAGGTGGCCAGCAATGAGTCCAGACCTGAATCCCATAGAACATCTGTGGAGAGATCTAAAAATGGCAGTTTGGAGAAGGCACC
The DNA here is from genome assembly GCA_033576535.1 of Allobates femoralis. NCBI lineage: Eukaryota > Metazoa > Chordata > Amphibia > Anura > Aromobatidae > Allobates > Allobates femoralis. Next base: position 602,190,170 of record JARQOC010000001.1, on the reverse strand, counting down.
CTTCAAATATCAGGGACCTGGAGCAGTTTGCCAAAGAAGAATGGTGTAAAATTCCAGCAGAGCATTGTAAGAAACTCATTGATGGTTACCGGAAGCGGTTGATCGCAGTTATTTTGGCTAAAGGTTGTGCAACCAAGTATTAGGCTGAGGGTGCCAATACTTTTGTCCGTCCCATTTTTGGAGTTTTGTGTGAAATGATCAATGTTTTGCTTTTTGCTTCATTCTCTTTTGTGTTTTTTTCATTGAAGACAAATTAAATGAAGATAATAATACCAAAGAATTTGTGATTGCAATCATTTTCAGGAAGAAACTGAGTATTATCCGACAGAATTGCAGGGGTGTCAATACTTTTGGCCACAACTGTACTTTATGCCAACAAAAGTACCCCATCAAACACTATATGATCCCCCCCACAGTGATTTCCTCCAGACACAGTATGATGACCCTACGTTGCCCCCAACTACCCCAGCAATGGATGGTGACCCCAACATGGTATGATCTCCAATTGTGACCCCTAAACAGCCCTCCATGCAGTATATTGGGCCTACATATAGTAAATGGTCCCTACTATCCCTAAAAATTTTATAATAGCCCCCTTACAGGCCTCTGCACAGTATGATTGACCCCAACACAAAACTTCACACTGTATAATTGCTTACATACAGTATAATAGCCTTCAAACTGCCCACCATAAAGTATAAAGCCTCCCTCATAGTTCTCCAAATAGTATAATGGCCTTCAAATATTATAATAGGCCCCATATAGTCCTCTAAATAGTATAATGCACCCCCATAGTCCTCCATATAGTATAATGCACTCACTCACAAATAAATAAATAAATACTCACCTCTCCTGGGCCCCCACTGCTCCGTTCTCCTGAAGCTTTACACATTAAATGATAACTGTCAAATTTCCATCACAATATTTTTTATTTCCTGAGCATTCAATGGTCCTGATTGGTAGTTCCTATTTCACACCTTCCATCTGAATTGACTGTGGAGACTCGGGGGTCAGTGGGTGCTCTCATCTGCTGGCCTGGTTGCCTTTAGAAAGACCACATGGACCAGAGCTCATCCCACTGAACGCCTAAACTCCTTACCTATGGGCGGAACACAGCTCAGACAACACAAGGTGAGGGAACTACACAATGGTTAGACTTTATTGGATCCCAAACCTTCAAAGGCATATCCCACATAACCAAGCAAAACACACAATGTAACAGGCAACAAAGTCTCACTTTTCCGCTGGCTCACCAGGGATTAGAATATTCCTGCCTTTGGGGCTTCAAGGGCCCACTACCTCAATCCAGCAGCATCCCACTTTTAGTGGACCCCCACTGAGAAAGAAAAAGAGGCAAGCTTAGAAAGCGGACCGAGCACAGCAAAGCCTGCAGCCAGGTGACCAAATTGTCCCAACCTGGGTTCCTTAAGTAGTCTCTAATCTTCAAGCCATATCCTAGATTCCTAGGCTGAACTCCTGCAGTTCTGGTGCTCCTCTAGTTGGAACCAAAGCTCCTAGAATAACAAGGTATTGAAGCCGGCGGCTGACATGTATGGAACCCAGAATTCGCTCCACCTCATATTCCCAATCCTCCTCTAACTATGCCTCAATTATAGCCTGAGGACCACGAGTCCCCTTAAACCTGTTAAGAAGTGATAAATGGAAGTATTTAGTGATCCCCCACATCATCATGAGTGGGAGTTTGACCTTTACAGGATTAAGAATTTTGAGTGTGATTAAAGAGTGGAACAGGTGACCACGAGAGGTGGTGAGTTCTCCTTCAATGGAAATCTTCACACTGAGGTTATACAGACATCTGTCTGGGATGATTTATTGCATCCTGCTTTGAGCAGAGGGATGGACCAGATGACCCAGGAGGCCCCTTCTATGATGGTTCTATGATGCTACCCTGATAAAAGAAGTAAATGTTTTGAAATCTTATTTTGAGATTTTAAACTATTTTGCCCTAGATGTTTACATTCTTAGTGTCCAACTTCCATCCATGATTTTTTCAGCATCCAATGGCGCCGATCTATAGCTCCCCTTAAAGGGAACCTGTCACCCCAAATCACCCTTGTAAGCTCTAAATACATGTCCCTGAAGCATTACAATACAGTCCTACACATCCCTTTGTGAGGTTTTAGTGAAATATGAAAGTGCAATAAAGTCGTTTGTAAACTTACTAAATCCATGGCAGTGGGGCGTTCCCAAGCCTCCTTGTCTGCTAGGCGGTTCCCCTGTGCCGCTGTATTACGCCCTAATGGGCGTTTTTTCAAACTTTCTAGTGCGGGCACGATTCAGATTCTCGCGCCCGCGACGTCACGGTCATGTGATGCCGTGACGCGTCATTTCCGGGCGGCCGGGGCGCTGTTGTCTGACGCGCATCGGCCGACTTCAGCATGCGATCTGCGCATGCGCTGAAGTTGGCCAGTGCGCGTTCACAGAGAGAGGCAGGTGCGCGTCAGACAACAGCGCCCCGGCCGCCCGGAAATGACGCGTCACGGCATCACATGACCGTGACGTCGCGGGCGCGAGAATCTGAATCGTGCCCGCACTAGAAAGTTTGAAAAAACGCCCATTAGGGCGTAATACAGCGGCACAGGGGAACCGCCTCGCAGACAAGGAGGCTTGGGAACGCCCCACTGCCATGGATTTAGTAAGTTTACAAACGACTTTATTGCACTTTCATATTTCACTAAAACCTCACAAAGGGATGTGTAGGACTGTATTGTAATGCTTCAGGGACATGTATTTAGAGCTTACAAGGGTGATTTGGGGTGACAGGTTCCCTTTAAGCTCCTTTTCCATCTTAGAAAGATCTATTATGAGACTAGCCTGACATAAGAAGTAAACTTTTGGAAATTGTTTTTGTTATTTTGGACTATTTTGCCTAGATTTTTAAATTTTAAATGTCCAATTTACATCCTAAATTTTTATTTTCTCAGCATTCAAAGGTCACGATCAGTAGTCCCAATTTTTTTGTTGGTTGTATATCTTTCTGTGAGTCTAGTCTTTATGTCAAGTGTGTATCTTTCTATGAGTCTAGTCTATATGTTGAGTGTGTATCTTTCTATGATTCTAGTCTATATGTTGAGTGTGTATATTTTTATGAGTCTAGTCTATATATTGAGTGTGCGGCTTTCTATGAGTCTAGTCTTAATGTTGAGTGTGTATCTTTCTAAGAGTCTATTCTATATGTTGAGTGTGCGTCTTTCTATGAGTCTATTCTATATGTTGCGTGTGTGTCTTTCTATGAGTCTAGTCTATATGTTGAGTGTGCGTCTTTCTATGAGTCTATTCTATATGTTGAGTGTGCATCTTGCTATCAGTCTAGTCTTTATTTTGAGAGTGTGTCTTTCTATAAGAAGGTCTATATGTTGAGTGTACGTCATTCTATGAGTCTATTCTCTATGTTGCGTGTGTGTCTTTCTATGAGTCTAGTATATATTTTGAGTGTGCGTCTTGCTATAAGTCTAGTCTATATGCTCAGTGTGTTTCTTTTTATGAGATGATTCTCTATGTTGCGTGTGTGTCTTTCTATGTGTCAATTCTCTATGTTAAGTGTGCATTTTGCTATGAGTCTAGTGTATATGTTGCATGTACATCTTTCTATCAGTCTAGTCTATATGTTAAGTGTGCGTCTTTCTAGGAGTCTATTCTGTATGTTGAGTGTGTGTCTTTCTTTAAATCTATTCTCTATGCTCAGTGTGTGTCTTTCTGTGAGTCTATTCTCTATGTTGAGTGTGTGTCTTTCCATGAGTTGATTCTATACTGTATGTTGAATGTGCATTTTTCTATGAGTCGATTCTCTATGTTGAGAGTGTAGAGAATCGACTCGTGGAAAGACGCACACTCATCATATAGAATAGACTCATAGCAAGTCACACACTCAACATATAGACTAGTAAGGCTGGAAACACACTGTCCGTGTGATATACGAGTCACTCGGACGAGTGTCGGATCATTAACCCTGAATGACCTCTCCCTTTCAGGACAGGAATGTTTAGTTGCTGACAGGGAGAGGTCGTTCAGGGTTAATGATCCGACACTCCTCCGAGTGACTCGTATATCACATGGCTAGTGTGTTTCCAGCCTTATTATGAGTCTAGTCTATATATTGAGTGTGCGTCTTTCTATGAGTCGAGTCTCTATGTTGCATGGACATCTTTCTATGAGTCGATTCTCTATGTTGCGTGGGCATCTTTCTATGAGTCGAGTCTCTATGTTGCGTGTACATCTTTTCATGAGTCGATTCTCTATGTTGCATGGACATCTTTCTATGAGTCGATTCTCTTTGTTGCATGGGCATCTTTCTATGAGTGGATTCTCTATGTTGCGTGGGCATCTTACTATGAGTCGATTCTCTATGTTGCATGCACATCTTTCTATAAGTCTATTCTCTATGTTGTGTGTACATCTTTCTATGAGTCGATTCTCTATGTTGCGTGGGCATCTTTCTATGAGTCGATTCTCTATGTTGTGTGTGCATCTTTCTATGAGTCGAGTCTCTATGTTGCGTGTGCATCTTTCTATGAGTCGAGTCTCTATGTTGCGTGTACATCTTTCTATGATTCGAGTCTCTATGTTGCGTGGGCATCTTTCTATGAGTCTATTCTCTATGTTGCATGGGCATCTTTCTATGAGTCTATTCTCTATGTTGCATGGGCATCTTTCTATGAGTCGAGTCTCTATGTTGCGTGGTCATCTTTCTATGAGTCGATTCTCTATGTTGCATGGTCATCTTTCTATGAGTTGAGTCTCTATGTTGCATGGGCATCTTTCTATGAGTCGATTCTCTATGTTGCATGGGCATCTTTCTATGAGTCGAGTCTCTATGTTGCGTGTGCATCTTTCTATGAGTCGATTCTCTATGTTGCGTGTGCATCTTTCTATGAGTCGATTCTCTATGTTCCGTGGGCATCTTTCTATGAGTCGATTCTCTATGTTGCGTGTGCATCTTTCTATGAGTCGAGTCTCTATGTTGCGTGTGCATCTTTCTATGAGTCGATTCTCTATGTTGCATGGGCATCTTTCTATGAGTCGAGTCTCTATGTTGCGTGTACATCTTTCTATGAGTCGAGTCTCTATGTTGCGTGTACATCTTTCCATGAGTCGAGTCTCTATGTTGCGTGTACATCTTTCTATGAGTCGATTCTCTATGTTGCATGGGCATTTTTTCATGAGTCGATTCTCTATGTTCTGTGGGCATCTTTCTATGAGTCGATTCTCTATGTTGCGTGTGCATCTTTCTATGAGTCGATTCTCTATGTTCCGTGGGCATCTTTCTATGAGTTGAGTCTCTATGTTGCGTGTGCATCTTTCTATGAGTCGATTCTCTATGTTGCGTGGGCATCTTTCTATGAGTCGATTCTCTATGTTGAGTGTGCATCTTTCTATGAGTCTATTCTCTATGTTCCGTGGGCATCTTTCTATGAGTCGATTCTTATGTTGCGTCGGAGTGTTTCTATGAGTCGAGTCTCTATGTTGCGTGTACATCTTTCTATGAGTCGAGTCTCTATGTTGCTTGTACATCTTTCTATGAGTCGATTCTCTATGTTCCGTGGGCATCTTTCTATGAGTCGATTCTCTATGTTGAGTGTGCATCTTTCTATGAGTCGATTCTCTATGTTGCGTGGGCATCTTTCTATGAGTCGACTCTCTATGTTGAGTGTGCATTCTTCTATATAGGACTACAACTTTAAATTGACTCATTTCAATTCACTGTTGTTTTATGCACTCTGTACTCTAGCCTTTGTTGTGACCTTGTTCTCCCCTCATTCCCATTTAATAGCTTTCTAATAAACCTGTTTATTGAGACCACAGTACTCAAGTACCTGAGCCAAGGACATATTTAACATGTGCAAGAAAAGCCGTGCCCCCTGCTCCACCATCGGCTCTTCTAGGTCACTGAGAAAGTTTTTAAAAATAATTTTTTTCTCAAAAATGTAAACAATACACCTCCAATATTTACATCTACAAACATGACTGTGGACGGTGCAGATTAATTGCTCCTGTAAAGTAATTGACTGCAGCTGGCAAGAAGCATTAAACACGGCGAGAAGGAGCCCATGTTTGTGCCTCTGTTACTAATTTATTTTAGGCCAAGAACAATATATAACTTTTTTTTTCTTTGGGGGGGGGATAAACATCATAAAGGAATGTGCCGGAGTGAAGGGCTTTGTGCGCTGTTCTATATTACGCAGCTTTCCAAACAATCTTAAGTTCCGTTGGCATCCGGTCAAACAGAAGGCAACGCAACAATAGCAAAATCCCATTAAAGTTGAGAAAGTTCCTTCCTGAGGTGAACACAAGTCAGAAATAGTCATCTTGGCTCACTTTTCAATCTGGCATTGGGGACTAATAATACATGTTCTGCTAATGGAAATTATCTAATTTCATCCAAATGCAGTTCCAGAGAGAGCGAAGTTGACGCACAAGCAGTCAATATAACAACATTCTTCTGCGAGAGCTAAACAATAGGCCTTTGGCGGGACGGTGATTAATAACGTCAAACGAGGAAAAAACAGAAGGTGTAAAAATAGGCATCTCAAGATTGAACACAGTCCTCGATTCTTCATACGCCGCCGGCCGGCACAAGGGTCTTGGCTGCTCCGGGACTGAACGCTTCAGCACTTCATCAGCTGACTCAAAAAAGTGAAAAAAACTAAAGTCATGGAGAAATGGAGAAATAGACCTTTATATTAAAACAAAAAAAAAAATCGACATCTTTCCATCTGGTGCTGTTGTATAGGCTACATAAGTACGCCGGCATCCGGTCAATAGAGGACGCCAATGGTGTGACCCGCATGCAGGATATGTAGCGTTGACAGTCTTAGGTCTTAGAAAAAGGCAGATGGGATTTTTATTCAGTTTGAAGCTTTTATTGTATTTTTATTTATTTTTTTTTTTATTTGGATTTGGATTTTATTTACTTTGTAGCTTTTATTTTATTTTATTATTTATTTCATTTATTTATTTTTTTTACGTTAAATTTACATGTTGGCTTTTATTGTATTTTTAGATTTTTATTATACTTAATTTGCTTCTTTTTTTTAATTCAGTTTAGATTTGGATTTTATTTAGTTTGTTGTATTTTTATATTGTTTGTATTTTTACATTTTTTTATATTTAATTTGTTTCTTTTTATTTAGTTTGGATTTGGATTTTATTTCGTTTGTAGCTATTATTTTATTTATTATATTTTTATCTATTTCATTTGTTTTGGTTTTTTTTAACTTTTTTTAGTTTTAAGCTTTTATTGTATTTTTATATTTTTTTATATTTAATTTGTTTCTTTTTATTTTTTATTCAGTTTAGATTTGCATTTTATTTAGTTTGTAGCTGTTGTTGTATTTTTATATTGTTTGTATTTTTACATTTTTTTATATTTAATTTGTTTCTTTTCATTTAGTTTGGATTTGGATTTTATTTTGTTTATAACTATTATTTTATTTATTATATTTTTATCTATTGCCTTTGTTGTTGTTTTTTAACTTTTTTAGTTTTAAGCTTTTATTTTATTTTTATATTTTTTTAAAATGTAATTTGTTTCTTTTTATTTTTTATTCAGTTTACATTTGGATTTTATTCACAGTAGTTTATAGCTTTTGTTATAATATTTGTATTTTTTTTTCATTTAAATTGTTTCTTTTTATTTAGTTTGGATTTGAATTTTACTTACCGTAGTTTGGAACTTTTATTTTATTTTTATATTTTTATCCATTTAACCCCTTAGTGACGGAGCCAATTTCCACCTTAATGAACAGACCGTTTTTTCCCGTTTTTCCCTCACCCCTGCTCCAGTCCCTCTCTCCAGTCGTCACCACTCATCTAACCAAAATCTTCTCTCCCTCTCTTCTGGCATCTTCCCCTCCTCCTTCAAACACTCGATCATTACTCCATTATTAAAGAAAACCACTCTCGACCCAACCTGCACAAATAACTACAGACCAGTGTCCAATCTCCCCTTCATCTCTAAACTTTTGGAGCGCCTGGTCTATTCCCGCCTCACCCGTTACCTCTCCGCTCACTCTCTTCTAGATCCATTACAGTCTGGTTTCCGCCCCCTTCACTCTACAGAAACTGCCCTCATCAAAGTGACCAATGACATTCTGACAGCAAAACGTAATGGTGACCACTCTCTGCTTATTCTCCTTGATCTCTCTGCAGCTTTTGACACTGTTGACCATCAGCTCCAACTCTCTATGCTGCACTCCATTGGCATAAAGGACACGGCTCTCTCCTGGCTCTCCTCCTATCTTTCTGACCGCTCTTTTAGTGTATCTGTTGCTGGCTCCACTTCTTCCCCTCTTCCCCTCTTCCCCTCACTATTGGAGTCCCTCAGGGTTCAGTCCTTGGCCCTCTCCTCTTCTCTCTCTCTCTCCAGATTGGACAGACCATCAGCAGATTTGGCTTCCAGTACCATCTTTATGCTGATGACACACAACTATACACTTCAGCTCCTGACCTTACCCCTGTGGTGTTAAAAGAACACCAATGACTGTCTAGCTGCAGTTTCCAATATCATGTCCACTCTCTATTTGAAACTAAACCTTTCCAAAACTGAACTTATTCTGCTCCCCCCATCCACTAACCTCCCTAAATCGGACATCTCTCTCTCAGTTTGCAGCACCACGATACGCCTAGGCAGCAGGCTCGCTGTGATAACGCCTAGGCAGCAGGCTCGCTGTGATAACGCCTAGGCAGCAGGCTCGCTGTCTGGGTGTTATGTTTGACAGCGATCTCTCCTTCTACTCCCACACACAATCTCTCGTCCGCTCCTGTCGCTCACACATGCAGAACATCTCTAGAGTCCGCCCCTTTCTCACCATGGAAACAACAAAAACCCTCACCGTGGCCCTAATTCATTCCCGCCTTGACTATTGCAATTCTCTATTAAGTGGCCTCCCCCTCACCAGACTTTCTCCTCTCCAGACCATCCTTAATGCAGCAGCCAGGATCACCCATCTGGCCAATCGTTACTCAGATGCCTCTGCTCTGTGCCAGTCATTACACTGGCTGCCCGTATACTACAGGATCAAATTCAAATTGCTTGTCCTCACCCACAAAGCTCTTCTCAGTGCAGCACACCCCTACCTCTCCTCCCTCATCTCTGTCTATCACCCCACCCGTTCTTTACGTTCCTCAAATGACCTTCGACTAACATCTGCACTAATCCGATCCTCCCACTCCCGGCTCCAAGACTTCTCCAGAGCTGCACCAATCCTCTGGAATGCTTTACCCCCAAGAAATCAGGACTATCCACAACTTGCATGGCTTCAAACGATCCCTAAAAATGCATCTTTTTAAGGCGGCCTATCATACTCCCTAATAGAAGTCCATTGTACTGTAGACAGTGAATGGGCTATCCCTCTGGACATTACTCTTCTACAAACTCCACCAAACCAAAAAGGTCTACACAGACTGTATAATGACCATCCATGTAATCTTAGCTCTATGCCCCATTTCCTCAAGATGCCTGGACCATCAGTGCAATAAGCCCCTGTACCTTGTGCAACCCCTATCCCGTTGTAGATTGTAAGCTCTTCTGAGCAGGGTCACCTTCATTTCTTGCTTTATTTATTGTATTTTCTTTGTTACATTGATTCTATGCCTATTGTTTTGTATCCAATTATTGTACTGTATTTGTTCTCTACTGTAATTACTTACTGTATTATATTTTCTGTACTCTAACCCTACATTGTAAAGCGCTGCGGAATATGTTGGCGCTATATAAATAAAGCTTTATTATTATTATTATTATTATTATTTTTGTCAATTCTGTCCAGTGTCCCTTTATGAGGCAATAACTCTGGAACGCTCCAACGGATCCTAGCGATTCTGAGAATGTTTTTTCGTGACATATTGCACTTTATGTTGGTGTAAATTTAGCTCAATAATTTTTGCATTTTATTTGTGAAGAAATAAAAAATTTGGTGAAAATTTTGGAATTTTAAAATTTTTAATTTTTATGTTGGTAAACCAGAGAGTTATGTGCCACAAAATAGTTAATAAATAACATTTCCCACATGTCTACTTTACATCAGCACAATTTTGGAAAAAACATTTTTTTGTTCGGAAGTTATAAGGGGTCAAAGTTCATCAGCAATTTTTCATTTTTCCATCAAAATTTACAAAACCATTTTTTTAGTGACCACATCACATTTGAAGTCCCTTTGAGGGGTGTACATGACAGAAAACACCCAAAAGTGACACCATTCCAAAAACTGCACCCCTCAAACTACTCAAAACTTCATTCAAGAAGATTATTAACCCTTCAGGTGCTTCACAGGAACTAAAGCAAAGTGGAAGGAAAAAATGGACATTTTAATTTTTCCACCAAAAATGTTCTTTTAGCCTCAACTCTTTCATTTTCACATGGGAAACAGGATAAAATGGATCCTAAAATTTGTTGGGCACTTTCTCCTGAGTACACCGATACCTCATATGTGGTCATAAACCACTGTTTGGGCGCACGGCAGGGCTCCAAAGGGAAGGAGCACAATTTGACTTTTGGAGCCAATTTTCCAGTGAAATGGCGCTCCTTCCCTTCTGAGCCCTGCAGTGCGCCAAAACAGTGGTTTATGACCACATATGAGGTATCGGTGTACTCAGGAGAAATTGCCCAATAAATTATAGGATCTATTTTATCTTGTTGCTCACGTGAAAATGAAAAAATTGAGGCCAAAATAAAGTTTTTGTGAAAAAAAAGTACTTTTTCATTATTACGGATCAATTTGTGAAGCCTCTGGGGTTTAAAGTGCTCACTATGCATTTAGATACATTCCTTGGGGGGTCTAGTTTTCAAAATGGGGTCACTTGTGGGGGAGCTCCAATGTTTAAGCACACAGGGGCTCTCCATACGTGACATGGTGTCCGCTAACAATTTGAATGGAAAATTAGCTCCAATAGTTAGCGGACACCATGTCGCGTATGGAGAGCCCCTGTGTGCCTAAGCATTGGAGCTCCCCCACAAGTGACTCCATTTTGGAAACTAGACGCCTCAAGGATTATATCTAGGTGTATAGTGAGCATTTGGAATCTACAGCTACTTCACAGAATTTGATAACGTCATATTGAACATTTACTTTTTTCACACAAGTTCTCACTTTTAGGGCATGTGCACAAGATCTGGAGACACTGTATCCTGGGCATCTCCTCTCCTGCATTTTTTTTAAATTATTTCTTTATTAAATTAAAAAAAAAAAATAACGTGGGGCTTCGCCTTATTTTTGGTCCAGCCAGGTACAGCAGCTGCCACCAACCCCTTCTGCATAGTTTTATCTGGCTGGAAACCAAAAATATAGGGAAGCCCTTTTTTTTAAAATTAATTTCATGTATTGATTAAAAAAAAAACGGCGTGGGCTTCACCATGTTTTTGGGCCAGCCAGATACAACTAGGCAGGTGGGGGCTGGAATCCTCAACGTAGGGAGGCCCAAGCTTTCTGGCCCCACCTGCTGCGAATTGCAGTCCGCAGCCCCAGAAAATGGCGCATTCATAGAAGCGCCATTTTCTGGCACTGCATCCAGCTCTTCCAGCTGCCGTGTAGTGGTGGCAGACTTGGTAATAAGGGATTAATGCCAGCTTTTTGGCAGCTGGCACTAAGCCCGAGACTCTTAATGTCTGGCCAACTGGCCAATATTAGACCGGGCCACTAAGAATCCCTAGTAAATTGTAAAGAAGACACAAGACAGAGAAAAATATTTTTATTTGAAAAAAACACAGACACTACTTAGATCCCCATCTTTATTATTCTTTGGCATCTGACGTAGTCCAGTGGGAAGGTCCGACGTAGTCCAGTGGGAAGGTCCGAAGTAGTACAGTGGGAGGTCCCTCGATGATTTCCAGTCTTTTACAGCATGTAGGTGCGTCCCCCATATGCTATAAAAGCTGCATTCTTCCAGGAGAATGACAGGTCATGACCTCAGTAGGGTGATGGCAGGTCACGATCCTTGGTTCATAAAGCATCAATTGTGATCCCATTATGGGATCACAATTGACCCTTTGTGAACCAAAGATCCTGACCTGCCATGACCTCACGGAGGTCACGACCTGTCATTCTGTTTGCAGACAAAGCATGAAAAACCAATGCAAAAACCGTATAAGTGTCACACAAAAGGTGCTCTGCTGTAAAAATTATAAATAGCCAGTGCTGTGACAAAAAACAGGGCCTTTTGGTTTATACGTTTTTGCAAAAAACGTACAGTAAGCTGCCTCACCAACTTCACGGTGGGCCCTGGTAGAGACAGTCCTAACTCTGTCCCTAGATGCTACGTTAAAAACCTGCCAGTGTGTACATACCTCTGGGCAGGGCGCGGGAGAGCACAGGGAATTCTCACCTTGTAAGGGTGTGTGGCTGGCAGCTCTGTGTGCAGACTTCATAGGGGGGGGGGCAGGTGCCTCCAATTTCTGCAGAAATTTCTTGGTGGGGATTGGTCGCAGTTCACACTGCTGCTTCCAATGTGTGCAGACTCATATTCTTTGGCTCCATAGCAGACAAAGCAGTCTATGCATAGACTGACAGCTCATGACCTCAGTGAGGTCATGGCAGGTCAGGATCCTTGATTCACAAAAGGTGAATTGTGATCCCATCATGGGATCACAATTGACCCCTGTGTGAACAAAGAGAGGAGTCCGCAGGAGGAGGCTGCCGGTGGCAGCTTCCTGTGCGCTGCGGCGCCATTTTAGGAGGAGGGGAGTGCAGGCTCTGTACCGGTGTCGGGGCTGTGTACCGGTATCGGAAGACACGGCAGACATTTCTCTGTCATGCCACAGGTGTGATCCTGTGGCACGACAGAGAAATCATTGTTCTTCCCGGTGATTCTATGTATATTTATGTGATCACGGTTATACACCGGTAAATGGTGTATAACTGTGATCACATGGCCGGTATCAGTAAAAACCGGCCCGATTTATAATCTGCAGGGTCTCAGCTACCCTTGGTAGCTGTAACCCCGGAGACTTTCGGGCACTGGGTGGGTGCTACAGGGCCTTTTCTGTTCTGACTTATTTTCACAGCAGAACAGAATAAGGACCCTGTAATGCCGCCGTTTTTTTTACAGTGGGCGGTCACTAAGAGGTTCATTTTTTTTTCTTTTTAACTTTTTATTTAGTTTTAAGCTTTTATTGTATTTTTTATATATTTTTTTTAATTTGATTTGATTCTTTTTATTTTTTATTCAGTTTAGATTTGGATTTTTTTTAGTTTGTAGCTTTGGTTGTATTTTTATATAGTTTGTATTTTTTTTCAATTTAAATTGTTTCTTTTTATTCAGTTTGTAGATTTTTTTTATTTTTAGATTATTTGCATCTATTTAATTTGTCTGTTTTTTTTTAGTTAGTTTGGGTTTGAAGTTTATTTAGTTTGTAGTTTTTGTTATTTTTATATATTTTTTTATGTTTCATTTTTTTATCTTATTTTTATTTATTTTGGATTTGGATTATATTTAGTTTGTAGCTTTTATTGCATTTTTATATTTTTATCTATTTAATTTCTTTATTTTCTTATTATTTAGTTTGAATTTGGATTTTATTTAGTTTGTAGCTTTTATTGTATTTTTATGTTTTTTTTTTCTATTTAATTAGTTTCTTTTTTTATTATTTATTTTGGATTTGGATTTTATTTAGTTTGTAGCTTTTATTAATTTTTTATGTTTTTTTTCTATTCAATTTGTTTCTTTTAATTTTTTTTATCCAGTTTGGATTTGGATTTTTTTTTTAGTTTGTAGCATTTTTAGTATTTTTATCTATTTTATCAATTTATCCATGTAAATTGTTTCTTTTTTTATGTAGTATGGATTTTATTCAGTTTGTAGATTTTATTTAATTTTTATATTATACAGTATGTACGGTATCTATTTAATTTGTTTGATTTTTTTTATTTACTTTGGGTTTGAAGCTTATTTATTTTGTAGCTTTTGCTGTAATGTTATAAGTTTAATTTTTTTCGTCTTATTTTTATTTAGCTTGGATTAGGATTTTATTCAGTTTCTAGCTTTTATTGTATTTTTACATTTTCTGCATTTTATTTTATTTTTCATTTTTTTTTTATTTAGTTTTGATTTTTATATTTCATTTTTTTTCTTATTGTTTTTTCTGCTTCCCTTGCCTGACCCTCCTCTCCTCTGACGTCAGGTTACGGGGGTCGGCTGGGGGCCCCCTTCAGGCTTGAAGGGGCCCCCTAGCCAGTCGGGGCCCTGGTGCAGCTGAACCAGCTGCACCACAGTAGTTCCGCCTCTAGATAGATTGATGCCTCTGGCAAAACCAGAAAGGAACTAATCACTGGACTGTTACAATTTGATGCACATCAAGCCCGTTATCTGAGTTCAGATGAAAGGGAGGTCAGCCAAAGCCTCAAAGCTGCTGCTGCACAGCATCCACCTGCAGAGGCCAATGAGAGTATGGATGGAACTGCTGCAGTGGTCCCACCTGTAGGCGCAAGTCACATCAGAAACCAGGGTAGTGTAGACCCCATTCTGCAGATGGCTCTTCAACAATAGCCCACAGATGATCAAGAAGGTCAGCTGAGGCTCATTCACCAATACCATTAGTCTGTGAGAGGCTGACAGAGCCGAGCGAGAGGCTGAGAGAGCCGATGCAGAAGCCAAAAGAGACCATGGACTGTGGATGTCCGAACTCGGGAGACCACCATCAACCCCACTTAACAGTGACTCCAATAATTCCAAGACCTTTAAACCTCAGGTGGAGCACTTTTCAGCAATGGAAAAGCATGGGGATATGACACATTTCTGCGGGGTTTTGAAAAGACTTGCTGACAGTGCCAGTTGCTTCATGACCAGTGGGCCCAATACTTAATGGGCTTTATAGCCCATTCTGGCCTGCAACCCTGTTTATTTGTCTGGCATTGCATGATTGATTAACAAAGTTAAATTGACCCTGTTCTAAGCACAAGCTCCCCAATAAATTTAGACATAGTCTAGGGGAAACATATGATGCAGGGGTCACCATATGATGTGCAGATTTAAATAACTGCAGATTTTAAGAAGTGCAATATGCAGCTATACTGGACAGTTAAATGGGGCAGGAAATGGGTAAGTCATGCCAGACAAACAGACATATACCTTGTTCACTTGTGCTGCAAAATGTGTTCAGTATTTGTATTTGCGTCATTTTTGTGCTAGCTGCTTCCATGCCTCATATCTACTGCTTTTTCACACACTCGGTTCACTCCATCCATATCAGTCCCTCTCTGTTCCCTGCTCCTAAGTACTGCTCACATGCTCTTTTTAGAATGTTAATAAACCCAGATTTATTGACACCCTCCATACAACATAAGAGACAGCATCACAAACTCCTTGACCCTCTACTCACTCTCTTTATTCTTCTGCTCCTAGTTGCAGGGGATATTGAACCAAATCCAGGCCCATCTTATCATAGTAAACTTAATGCCTTCCATACTACTCTCAGAAACTCCAAGAATTTAATTAATATACCCTGCATGCCATCTGTCTCCTTTCAAACCCTTGCTCAGCATGCAACAAACTCTCCTACATCCATTACTTTTTCCTTTCACATAACATTAACCTTCTTGCTCTTACAGAGACCTGGATTCAGCAGTTGGACACTACAGCTGCTGCTGCTCTTTCATATGGTGGCCTCCAATTTTCTCATAACGCTGAATTTTTGTTAATCTGTATTGTCTCATATTGTTTGTATATGTCCCCTCTGAATTATAAAGTGCTGCATAATATATTGGCGCTATATAAATAAGATTATTATTTTTATTATTATAACCCCAGGGTTGTGAGGCAAGGACCTGGACGTTTTTGCTGCTCTCCCCTCAGAGCAAGATTGACACTATGAAGCCATTGAGGAGGCCTTAATATAGAAGTGTGGCACCTCACCGGTCAGGACGCCGCAAAGAGGTACTGCACCCAAGTCATGGGTGTGGTCGTCCACTAGCCCCAAGGTGGGGGATGGAAATGGTGAGTCCTCAACACAGCACACCACTGCACAATACACTTAGGATCCAGGGGAACCTGGGCACAAAACCCCGGGGGGCCCCGTAAAACAATAAAAAGGGGAGTTTAGTTTCAGTCAAAGAGAGAGTGAGAAAAGAACAGTGCAGTGCAGAGGACTCGCTCTGGAGGAGCAGTGCCATGCTCGTCCTGAAAGCCTAGGAACCCTGGGGGCGCCGGTGGAGCTGGATTGGCAGGTGCGCCCGAATCCGGGACTGATACCACCAGACGGAGGGGTTGTGGTCAGGCACAGGGACCGGCCCTGAACACAGCATGGAAGTCTATCACCGAACCACTGAAACCAGACGTTACAAGCTTCATAGGAGCTGTAGCTAACACACCTGGAGTATACCTGCCCCACCTGTGCTGCCTCTCTGAACCCCTGTGCCGGCTCTCTGCCCCCCTGTTATTGCTCTCTGACTCCTGTTTTGTCTCTCTGCGCCCTATCCTCGCTCTCATGCTGCAGGGGTGAGTGGGCTGCTGGGTGAGCAGGGAGCTGGGTATGGTCTGCGGGGAGCTGGGAATTCGGATGGGGATGCGGTGACTGGGCTGCGGGGATCGGGCTGCGGGTGGCGTGTATGATTGGTTTCCTGGCGTTGGTGGCACTACTAGTGGCACCACTTGGGTATGCAAATAAGGCTACCAGAACTTGAGCTTCTTCTGGCCAATCGGAGGATAGAAGGGCATGATGATGGCGTAAGTTGATATAGGAGGTGACAAGGCATTTATGTAAATATATATCTAATATATAATGGACAGTTGGCAGCTGTAACCGAATCCCATAATGCATTGTGGCACTGGCACTGTCAGTTGCGAAGGCACAGTTCGTTGTTGCAAGGCAGCACACAGGGGGTAGAGACAGTGCACAGGGCTAGAGAGACAACACACAGGGCCCCAGGCAGCACATGGGGCCCCAGGCAGCGCACAGGGCCCCAGGCAGCACACGAGGCCCCAAGCAGCACACGGGGCTCCAGAGAGCACATAAGGAGCAGAGACAGCGCACAGGGCCCCAGGCGGCACATGGGACCCCAAGCAGTACATGGGGCTCCAGGGAGCACATAAGGGGCAGAGACAGCGCACAGGGCCCCAAGCAGCACATGGGACCTGAAGCCAGTGGGCTCCACACTGTCTCTTCCTCCCTTGCGCGATGTCTCTTCCCCCCTTGGTGATGTCTCTTCCCCCCTTGCGCAATGTCTCTTCCCCCCTTGCGCTGTCTCTGCCCCCTGTGTGCTGCCTGGTGCCTCTGTGTGCTGCCTTGGGCCCTGTGCACTGCCTGGGGCCCCATCTGCTGTCTGGGGCTCCGTGTGCTGTTTCTGCCCCCCTGTTTACTGCCTGGGGCCTCTGTGTGCTGCCTGGAGCCTCTGTGTGCTGTCTGGGGCCCCGTGTTCTGCCTGGGGCTCCTTTGCGCTGCTTGGGGCCCCGTGCGCTGTCTGGGGCCCCAAGCACTGCCTGGGGCTCTGTGTGCTGTTTCTGCCCTCCTGTGTGCTGCCTGTGGCCCCTTTGCGCTTTCCGCTTGGTGCGCGACCAATCAACTCAGCAGGGCGGTATTGGTGGGAGATTTAAAGCTGGCCGCGAACAGATATGTTGGAAAGTCAAACGGTGTGACACATGTCCACTGCTCCTGTCAGCACCACAAAGCATACACAGATGTTCATTCCACCACACTCCCGATGTGATAGCATAGTGCTTATTTCTAGTATATATATATGTATGGGTCTTCAGAATTTTTGCCATTATCAGTGATAACAATCCTGGTAGTCTATAGTAGTAGAGGGGTAATTCCAAGAATCCTAATGTTGAAAATTGATTTAATAATAATATCTCTGGTGGTCTAGAGTATTAAAGAGGTTAACTAGAACATTCCTGGTGGTCTAGAGTAGCAAAAATATTGAAGAGGCAAACCTTTGTAAGAAGTAACTTGCTGATTGTTGGACGTCCCACTGCTGGAAACGTGTATATCCGTCACAAAATGGAGAGGCAGGTTGGAAGCCCGATTGTCACTCCATTCATTCTCTGAGAGGCTACCGGAAGAATCTGAGTGCAGTCTCCAAGGGATGTGAATGTGGCGGTGGTACTGCTCCATTCTAACAGGTATAAAAGTGCCCTATTCTGCCTATTGGTGATAGTCCCAGCAGTGGGACCTCCACCAATCAACAAGTTATCACCTGTCCAGTGCTAACCACTGAGCCACTGTATAGTGCAAACCACTGAGCCACCACACAGTGCTAACCACTGAGCCACCGTACAGTGCTAACCACTGAGCCACCATATACAGTGCCAACCACTGAGCCACCATACAGTGCTAACCACTGAGCCACCATATACAGTGCTAACCACTGAGCCACAGTATACAGTGCTAACCACTGAGCCACCGTACAGTGCTAACCACTGAGCCACCATATACAGTGCTAACCACTGAGCCACCATACAGTGCTAACCACTGAGCCACCATATACAGTGCTAACCACTGTGCCACCGTATACAGTGCTAACCACTGAGCCAACATAGAGTGCTAATCACTGAGCCAACATACAGTGCTAACCACTGAGCCACCACATACAGTGCTAACCACTGAGCCACCATACAGTGCTATCCACTGAGCCACCATATACAGTGCTAACCACTGAGCCACCATATACAGTGCTAACCACTGTGCCACCGTATACAGTGCTAACCACTGTGCCACCGTATACAGTGCTAACCACTGAGCCACCATATACAGTGCTAACCACTGAGCCACCGTATACAGAGCTAACCACTGTGCCACCGTATACAGTGCTAACCACTGAGCCACCGTATACAGTGCTAACCACTGAGCCACCATATACAGGGCTAACCACTGAGCCACCATATACAGTGCTAACCACTGAGCCCCCATATACAGTGCTAACCACTGAGCCAACATAGAGTGCTAATCACTGAGCCACCATATACAGTGCCAACCACTGAGCCACCATACAGTGCTAACCACTGAGCTACCATACACAGTGCTAACCACTGAGCCACCATATACAGTGCTAACCACTGAGCCAACATAGAGTGCTAATCACTGAGCCACCATATACTGTGCCAACCACTGAGCCACCATACAGTGCTAACCACTGAGCTACCATACACAGTGCTAACCACTGAGCCACCATATACAGTGCCAACCACTGAGCCACCATACAGTGCTAACCACTGAGCTACCATATACAGTGCTAACCACTGAGCCACCATATACAGTGCTAACCACTCAGCCACCATACAGTGCTAACCACTGAGCTACCATACAGTGCTAACCACTGAGCCACCATACAGTGCTAACCACTGAGCCACCATACAGTGCTAACCACTGAGCCACCATATACAGTGCAAACCACTGAGCCACCACACAGTGCTAACCACTGAGCCACCATACAGTGCTAACCACTGAGCCACCATATTGTGCTGACCACTGAGCCACCACACAGTGCTAACCACTGAGCCACCATATACAGTGCTAACCACTGAGCTACCATACAGTGCTAACCACTGAGCCACCACACAGTGCTAACCACTGAGCCACCATACAGTGCTAACCACTGAGCCACCATGCAGTGCTAACCACTGAGCCACCATACAGTGCTAACCACTGAGCCAGTGAGCTGCCCAGCTACTGAGTCACTGTATAGTGCTAACCACTGAGCTACCACACAGTGCTAACAACTGAGCCACCGTACAGTGCTAACCACTGAGCCACCATATACAGTGCTAACCACTGAGCCACCATATACAGTGCTAACCACTGAGCCACCATACAGTGCTACCACTGAACCACCATACAGTGCTACCACTGAGCCACCGTACAGTGCTAACCACTGAGCCACTGTATAGTGCTAACCACTGAGCCACCATACAGTGCTAACCACTGAGCCACTGTATAGTGCTAACCACTGAGAATCAAACAGTGCTAACCACTGAGCCACTGTATAGTGCTAACCAGTGAGCCACCGTACAGTGCTAACCACTGAGCCACTGTATAGTGCTAACTACTGAGCCACCATATACAGTGCTAACCACTGAGCCACCGCACAGTGCTAACCACTGAGCCACGATGCAGTGCTAACCACTGAACCACCATACAGTGCTACCCACTGAGCCACCATACAGTGCTAACCACTGAGCCACCATACTGTGCTAACCACTGAGCCACCACACAGTGCTAACCACTGAGCCACCACACAGTGCTAACCACTGAGCCACCATACAGTGCTAACCACTGAGCCACCATATACAGTGCTAACCACTGAGCCACCGTACAGTGCTAACCACTGAGCCACCATACACTGCTAACCACTGAGCCACCATACAGTGCTAACCACTGAGCGACCATACAGTGCTAACCACTGAGCCATCATACAGTGCTAACCACTGAGCCAGTGAGCTGCCCAACTACTGAGTCACTGTATAGTGCTAACCACTGAGCCACTGTATAGTGCTAACCACTGAGCCACCACACAGTGCTAACCACTGAGCCACTGTATAGTGCTAACCAGTGAGCCACCGTACAGTGCTAACCACTGAGCCACTGTATAGTGCTAACCACTGAGCCACCATATACAGTGCTAACCACTGAGCCACCCCACAGTGCTAACCACTGAGCCACGATGCAGTGCTAACCACTGAGCCACCATACAGTGCTAACCACTGAGCCACCATACAGTGCTAACCACTGAGCCACCATACAGTGCTAACCACTGAGCCACCGTACAGTGCTAACCACTGAGCCACCATACAGTGCTAACCACTGAGCCACCATACAGTGCTAACCACTGAGCCACCATACAGTGCTAACCACTGTGCCACCGTACAATCAACTTTGATCCTATGGTGTCAGTGGTAGAGATCTACACCCATCACAGGCACCATGACATGTTAGTGCCATCATCATGTATCTCTTAGGTGCTCTATATCCCACATCATTTATACAGTTGTGGCCAAAAGTATTGACACCCCTGCTATTCTGTCAGATAATACTCAGTTTCTTCCTGAAAATGATTGCAACCACAAATTCTTTGGTATTATTATCTTCATTTAATTTGTCTTCCATGAGAAAACACAAAAAGAATTGTCCTAAAGCCAAATTGGATCTAATTCCACACCCAAACATAAAAAAGGGGGTGGACAAAAGTATTGGAAACTGTTAAAAAATCATGTGATGCTTCTCTAATTTGTGTAATTAACAGCACCTGTAACTTACCTGTGGCACCTAACAGATGTTGGCAATAACTAAATCAACTTGCAGCCAGTTGACATGGATTAAAGTTGACTCAACCTCTGTCCTGTGTCCTTGTATGTACCACATTGAACATGGAGAAAAGAAAGAAGACCAAAAACTGTCTGAGGACTTGAGAGACCAAATTGTGAGGAAGCATGAGCAATCTCAAGGCTACAAGTCCATCTCCAAAGACCTGAATGTTCCTGTGTCTACCGTAGCGCAGTGTCATCAAGAAGTTTAAAGCCCATGGCACTGTGGCTAACCTCCCTAGATGTGGACGGAAAAGAAAAATTGACGAGAGATTTCAACGCAAGATTGTGGATGGTGGATAAAGAACCTCAGACTAACATCCAAACAAGTTCAAGCTGCCCTGCAGTCCGAGGGTACAACAGTGTCCACCCGTACTATCCGTCGGCGTCTGAATGAAAAGGGACTGTATGGTGGGATACCCAGGAAGACCCACTTCTTACCCCGAGACATAAAAAGCCAGGCTGGAGTTTGCCAAAACTTACCTGAGAAACCTAAAACGTTTTGGAAGAATGTTCTCTTCTTTTTATGGGCAAAGGCATCAACATAGAGTTTACAGGAGAAAAAAGAGGCATTCAAAGAAAAGAACACGGTCCCTACAGTCAAACATGGCGGAGGTTCCCTGATGTTTTGGGGTTGCTTTGCTGCCTCTGGCACTGGACTGCTTGACCGTGTGCATGGATTATGAAGTCTGAAGACTACCAACAAATTTTGCAGCATAATGTAGGGCCCAGTGTGAGAAAGCTGGGTCTCCCTCAGAGGTCATGGGTCTTCCAGCAGGACAATGACCCAAAACACATTCAAAAAGCACTAGAAAATGGTTTGAGAGAAAGCACTGGAGACTTCTAAGGTGGCCAGCAATGAGTCCAGACCTGAATCCCATAGAAAACCTGTGGAGAGATTAACAAATGCAGTTTGGAGAAGGCACCCTTCAATATCAGGGACCTGGAGCAGTTTGCCAAAGAAGAATGGTCTAAAATTCCAGCAGAGCATTGTCAGAAACTCATTGATGGTTACCGGAAGCGGTTGATCGCAGTTATTTTGGCTAAAGGTTGTGCAACCAAGTATTAGTCTGAGGGTGCCAATACTTTTGTCGGCCCATTTTTGGAGTTTTGTGTGAAATGATCAATGTTTTGCTTTTTGCTTCATTCTCTTTTGTGTTTTTTTCATTGAAGACAAATTAAATGAAGATAATAATACCAAAGAATTTGTGATTGCAATCATTTTCAGGAAGAAACTGAGAAATTTATCTGACAGAATTGCAGGGGTGTCAATACTTTTGGCCAAAACTGTACATTGAGTAATGCTCATAGTGATCAGGATATTAATGTAGGGACCAATAATTCTGATTCATTGATCATTATCCTCTATAACATTACTAATAGAATATTCCAGTCCTCCCACCTCTGCTATCCTCTGTAATATTAATGTAATGTCATAGACTGGATCTGATATTGGGGGACTCCACTTTATTTTCTCCCTCTTTCAGTTCATTTTTGTCTGAAAAAGACAATTTAATAAACATTATTTTTTTAATTAATTATAAAATCTAGTTTAAAATTTCCCCTTTAAATAATGTGAAAATGTACAGATGATAATTTACCCAATGTAAAGCTACAGACCTGATCCATAGGGGCCTTGTGTCATTATAGAGCCCCCACACACTGTGTGATCTGGATCACATGCTATTAGGAAGTCAACCTCTAGATGGCGCCAGAGCTCAATGTATGTGTTAGGGCACTGCAGCCTCCAATACAACATTAAATGCCCAGAATACAAGCTACAGGGTCAGGGAATCATAGCCTGATAATGATCAGACTGTCCTGCATACAGATGGCTGAAATATAGTACTATACAGCAATGCATGTGATATTGTGTTATCATACCCTGCATTTATTTGACCTACTCTATTGAATTATGCTATTCATAACGTAAGGATATATGCAAACGTGATATATTAACATTGGACAAATAACTTTCCAGTGTGTAAATGTGATCTGTGATAACAAGGTGTCAATTAATAGAATGTAATAACCATTCACTAAACACTCAAGGTATCAAGATATATACTTATCTATGATATGGATATAAGGTTTTCTATTTGGTCATCTCTCTCTATATGATGTTTGCTGGTTGTCACACAGATCTATGTACAGTTGTGGCCAAAAGTATTGACACCCCTGCAATTCTGTCAGATAATACTCAGTTTCTTCCTGAAAATGATTTTTGTATTATTATCTTCATTTAATTTGTCTTAAATGAAAAAACACAAAAGAGAATGAAGCAAAACATTGATCATTTCACACAAAACTCCAACAATGGGCCGACAAAAGTATTGGCACCCTCAGCCTAATACTTGGTTGCACAACCTTTAGCCAAAATAACTGCGATCAACCGCTTCCGGTAACCATCAATGAGTTTCTTACAATGCTCTGCTGGAATTTTACACCATTCTTCTTTGGCAAACTGCTCCAGGTCCCTGATATTTGAAGGGTGCCTTCTCCAAACTGCCATTTTTAGATCTCTCCACAGGTGTTCTATGGGATTCAGGTCTGGACTCATTGCTGCCACCTTAAAGTCTCCAGTGCTTTCTCTCAAACCATTTTCTAGTGCTTTTTGAAGTGTGTTTTTGGGTCATTGTCCTGCTGGAAGACCCATGACCTCTGAGGGAGACCCAGCTTTCTCACACTGGGCCCTACATTATGCTGCACAATGTGTTGGTAGTCTTCAGACTTCATAATGCCATGCACACGGTCAAGCAGTCCAGTGCCAGAGGCAGCAAAGCAACCCCAAAACATCAGGGAACCTCCGCCATGTTTGACTGTAGGGACCGTGTTCTTTTCTTTGAATGCATCTTTTTTTCTCCTGTAAACTCTATGTTGATGCCTTTGCCCATAAATCTCTACTTTTGTCTCATCTGACCAGAGAACATTTTTCCAAAACGTTTTAGGCTTTCTCAGGTAAGTTTTAGCAAACTCCAGCCTGGCTTTTTTATGTCTCGGGGTAAGAAGTGGGGTCTTCCTGGGTCTCCTACCATACAGTCCCTTTTCATTCAGACGCCGACGGATAGTACGGGTTGACACTGTTGTACCCTCGGACTGCAGGGCAGCTTGAGCTTGTTTGGATGTTAGTTGAGGTTCTTTATCCACCATGCGCACAATCTTGCCTTGAAATCT
Organism: Allobates femoralis; assembly: GCA_033576535.1. Classification (NCBI taxonomy): domain Eukaryota; kingdom Metazoa; phylum Chordata; class Amphibia; order Anura; family Aromobatidae; genus Allobates; species Allobates femoralis. The sequence goes on along the minus strand of JARQOC010000001.1, from coordinate 602,165,750 downwards.
CTCGTCAATTTTTCTTTTCCGTCCACATCTAGGGAGGTTAGCCACAGTGCCATGGGCTTTAAACTTCTTGATGACACTGTGCACAGTAGACACAGGAACTTTCAGGTCTTTGGAGATGGACTTGTAGCCTTGAGATTGCTCATGCTTCCTCACAATTTGGTTTCTCAAGTCCTCAGACAGTTCTTTGGAAAGAAGGTGTGCTGCGGTCCGCGCTACCAGAATCAAGGAAGACCCAAGGCAAAGTTATAATCCAAACCTTCTTTATTCTCTTCTTACACGTTTCAGTGCCCACCTGGCACCTTCATCAGGGATACCTGATGAAGGTGCCAGGTGGGCACTGAAACGCGTAGGAGGAGAATAAAGAAGGTTTGGATTATAACTTTGCCTTGGGTCTTCCTTGATGATTCTGGTAGCGCGGACCGCAGCACACCTTCCTTCCCTGAATTTCTCGGTATAACCACTCGTGAGTGGAGCCGGTGGAGGTCCAGCAGCAGCCATCAGGATATTATCCTACATGTTTTCAAGCCAGTTGTGGGTCACACAACTGAAGTAGGTGAGTGGATTGCATTGTTCACCGCTGAAACTTCTAGTGTCTAGTGATAAGGGCACTATTGCGCCTCTTGTCCCCCTCCCCTCTCTCTTTTATTCAGACAGTTCTTTGGTCTTCTTTCTTTTCTCCATGCTCAATGTGGTACACACAAGGACACAGGACAGAGGTTGAGTCAACTTTAATCCATGTCAACTGGCTGCAAGTGTGATTTAGTTATTGCCAACATCTGTTAGGTGCCACAGGTAAGTTACAGGTGCTGTTAATTACACAAATTAGAGAAGCATCACATGATTTTTCTAACAGTGCCAATACTTGTGTCCACCTCCTTTTTTTTATGTTTGGTGTGGAATTAGATCCAATTTGGCTTTAGGACAATTATTTTTGTGTTTTTTTCATTGAAGACAAATTCAATGAAGATAATAATACCAAAGAATTTGTGATTGCAATCATTTTCAGGAAGAAACTGAGTATTATCTGACAGAATAGCAGGGGTGTCAATACTTTTGGCCACAACTGTATATATGTGTATAGTGATCACTTTGCAGTATGCTCTGCATATCACACACTGTCTGTATAAACACTGTACACTCTCATTAAGATCATCACTCCCATCATCTGATGATGATTTGCCCCTGCCGCCAATTGTTATTTATCAGACCTCAGACTCCATCATCCTCCTCCTCACATAGAGATAGTGCTGAGCTCTGCTAATAATGGGGAAGTGAGGAACAACTGCTGGGAAATGACAACTTCATAGACACTTTATGGTCAGAACTAAAGCTGAGGGCAAGAAATGTCTAATGGGTGTGGAAGAAGTGAATATGTAGGAACATAGGCTGAGATATGACATGATAGAAATAGATAGATAGATAGATAGATAGATAGATAGATAGATAGATAGATAGAAGACAGTTCGACAGATAGATATCAGATAGATCAATAGATAGATTAGAAAGATGAAGCTGAAATGGATTCAATTATACAAATTAAGCGAGTAGTTAATTTTTTATTCAAACAAGCTAAAACGTATTAGAAATTGTATGTATTTAATGTATCTTCCCTTCTAACTGGCTATTATATTTACAGTTTATCTATCTCTCCATTTATCTGGCTAGTTATCTTTCCAGCTGTCTATCTATGGCTAGGGTCACACTTGCAAAATTCTAACTTCTTTGCAAACAACGCAGGGAACTTAGAATTTTGCAAGTGTGACCCTAGCCTTTCTAAAGGCTTGAGAAAGAAGGGAAGCCTTTAAAACGTTGCCACTATGGATCATTAAAGAATCCACCATATCTCTATCTATCTATCTATCTATCTATCTATCTATCTATCTATCTATCTATCTATCTATCTATCTATCTATCTATCTATCTATCTATCTACTGTATCTATCTATCTATCTATCTATCTATCTATCTATCTATCTATCTATCTATCTATCTATCTATCTATCTATCTCTCTATCTACATGTCTATATGGTTATCTTTTATCCCTCTCTTTCAACAAGATTATACACCTTTATACATGTGTGTTAATAAACAGATGTGTGGATGGTAAGATCATTTGTATTTTTTTAGGGGGTCGTCACACGGTACGATATCTGTAAATATATTGCTGAAAAGTCGCAGATTTTCAGTCGCTGCACCAACGTCATTGCGTGTGACAGGCCGATCTTACAAGTGATAAGTGGTCAGATTGTTATATACAGATATGGGAACCTGACCCCATATCAGACGATGTCGATCCTGCAATCTACTGCATCGTTCAGTGTGACACCGCGATAATGATCTCCTTTATGATTTTGCCTATTCCTGACACTGGCTGCCTCCATCGCTGGGTTGTGCTCTGGTGCGCTGCCAACTGAAAAATTGTTAATGAGATCAATGCTTGTAACACTGCCCAAGCGATATCAATACATTGTTGTAGCGAACTCAATCACGTGACTTTCCAGCCAACATTGTTTAATATATCATAGCGTGTAACGGCCCCCTAAGTCTATCTACCTATCTATCTATTTATCTATCTGTCTATTTGTCTATGTATGTATGTGTGTGTGTATTTACCTATGTTATATCTTTCTATCTATCCATCCACCTGGTACCGTGTATATATTTAGTAATTTATAAATGATATCATGATCTTTCCTACAATATTTTGAAAGTTTTCGAACTTCTGTTTTATTGAACATTTTCTCTTTTTTCACTTCCATAGTCACAGCTGACATCCAAGAACATAAGAACATTCACCTCCTGTCTGTAATAACAACTGAAGATCTGCGGCTGAATGATCACAACATGGCATCCCATAATATACTGTGCTAATATATAACACGGCATCCCATAATATACTGTGCTATTATATAACACGGCATCCCATAATATACTGTGCTATAATATAGCACGGCATCCCATAATATACTGTACAATAATATAACTCAGCATCCCATTTATATACTGTGCTATTATATAGCACGGCATCCCATAATATACTGTACAATAATATAACTCAGCATCCCATTTATATACTGTGCTATTATATAACACGGCATCTCATAATATACTGTGCAATAATATAACACATCATCCCATAATATACTGTGCTATAATATAACACAGCATCCCATAATATACCGTACTATAATATAACACGGCATCCCATAATATACTGTGCTATAATAGAACTCAACATCCCATAATATACTGTGCTATATAAAAAAACGGCATCCCATAATATATTGTGCTATAATATAACACGACATCCCATAATATACTGTGCTATAATATAACACGGCATCCCATAATATACTGTGCTATAATATAACTCAGCATCCCATAATATACTGTGCTCTAATATAACACGGCATCCCATAATATATTGTGCTATAATATAACACGGCATCCCATAATATACTGTGCTATAACATAACACAGCATCCCATAATATACTGTGCTATAGTATAACACATCATCCCATTATATACTGTGCTATAATATAACACGTCATCCCATAACATTCTGTGCTATAATATAACATGTCATCCCATAATATACTGTGCTATAGTATAACACATCATCCCATAATATACTGTGCTATAATATAACACGGCATCCCATAATATACTGTGCTATAATATAACACGTCATCCCATAATATTCTGTGCTATAATATAACATGTCATCCCATAATATACTGTGCTATAATATAACACGTCATCCCATAATATACTGTGCTATAATATAACTCAGCATCCCATAATATACCGTGCTATAATATAACACAGCATCCCATAATATACTGTGCTATAATATAGCACGGCATCCCATATTATACTGTGCTATAATATAACACTGCATCCCATAATATAATGTGCTATAATATAACACGGCATCCCATAATATACTGTGCTATAATATAACACTGCATCCCATAATATAATGTGCTATAATATAACACGGCATCCCATAATATACTGTGCTATAATACAACATGTCATCCCATAATATACTGTGCTATAATATAACACGTCATCCCATAATATACTGTGCTATAATACAACACGTCATCCCATAATATACTGTGCTATAATATAACTCAGCATCCCATAATGTTCTGTGCTATAATATAACACGGCATCCCATAATATACTGTGCTATAATATAACTCAGCATCCCATAATATACTGTGCTATAATATAACACAGCATCCCATAATATACTGTGCTATAATATAAAACGTCATCCCATAGTGTACTGTGCTATAATATAAACTCAGCATCCCATAATATACTGTGCTGTAATATAACACAGCATCTCATAATATACTGTGCTATAATATAACACAGCATCCCATAATATACTGTGCTGTAATATAACACAGCATCCCATAATATACTGTGCTATAATATAACACAGCATCTCATAATATACTGTGCTATAATATAACACGTCATCCCATAATATACTGTGCTATAATATAGCACAGCATCCCATATTTATACTGTGCTATAATATAACACGGCATCCCATAATATACTGTGCTATAATATAACACAGCATCCCATAATATACTGTGCTATAATATAAGACGGCAGTCCATAATATACTGTGCTATAATATAACACAGCATCCCATAATATACTGTGCTATAATATAGCACGGCAGTCCATAATATACTGTGCTATAATATAACACATCATCCCATTACATACTGTGCTATAATATAGCACGGCATCCCATAATATACTGTGCTATAATATAACTCAGCATCCAATAATATACTGTGCTATAATATAACACGGCATCCCATAATATACTGTGCTATAATATAACTCAGCATCCCATTTATATACTGTGCTATTATATAACACGGCATCTCATAATATACTGTGCAATAATATAACACATCATCCCATAATATACTGTGCTATAATATAACACAGCATCCCATAATATACCGTACTATAATATAACACGGCATCCCATAATATACTGTGCTATAATAGAACTCAACATCCCATAATATACTGTGCTATAATAAAAAACGGCATCCCATAATATATTGTGCTATAATATAACACGACATCCCATAATATACTGTGCTATAATATAACACGGCATCCCATAATATACTGTGCTATAGTATAACACATCATCCCATAATATACTGTGCTATAATATAACACGGCAGTCCATAATATACTGTGCTATAATATAACACAGCATCCCATAATATACTGTGCTATAATATAGCACGGCAGTCCATAATATACTGTGCTATAATATAACACATCATCCCATTACATACTGTGCTATAATATAGCACGGCATCCCATAATATACTGTGCTATAATATAACTCAGCATCTCATAATATACTGTGCTATAATATAACACAGCATCCCATAATATACTGTGCTATAATATAACTCAGCATCTCATAATATACTGTGCTATAATATAACACAGCATCCCGTAATATACTGTGCTATAATATAACACAGCATCCCATAATATACCGTGCTATAATATAACACGGCATCCCATAATATACTATGGTATAATATAACACGGCATCCCATAATATACTGTGCTATAACACAAGATATCATAATATATTTATACTGTCACATGATATACAGTTCTGTATTCTATAACATAATATTCCATACAATCAGATAATATTAGAACTCAAAATATACGATAAGATAAAACATGTTTAATAAAATATTCATAACACAATATATTACAACATAATATAATATAATGTAATATAATAAAATATAATATAATATAAATATAACATAACAATAGAAGTGAGAATCCCTGAATTGGGATGATCGTATTTCTTATATTTAGATGAAGATGAAGAAGAACATGAAGAAGGAGATGATGATGATGATGATGATGATGATGAAGAAGAGGGAGATGATGATGATGATGATGATGATGAAGAGGGAGATGATGATGAGGATGAGGATGAAGAAGAACAAGAAGAAGAACAAGAAGGAGATGATGATGATGATGATGATGATGATGAAGAGGATGAAGAAGAAAACGAAGATAAAGAAGAAGAACAAGAAGAAGGAGGTGATGATGATGATGAAGAGGATGAAGAGTAAAAAGAAGATGAAGAAGAACAATAACAAGAAGAAGGAGATGATAATGTTTCTTCTACGTTTTCATCATCATCATCATCATCATCATCATCATCATCATCAATCATCATCATCATTTTCTTCTTCTTCTTGTTCTTCTTCATCATCATCCTCATCATCATTATCTCCTTCTTCATCATCATCTTCTTTTTCTTCTTCAACCTCTTCATCATCATCATCTCCTTCATCTTCTTCGTTCTCTTCTTCATCCTCTTCTTCCTCTTCCTCACTCCTCCAGCAGTGCTGCTCACAGTCCCTCTCCTCCTATTCTTCATCTTCCTAATCGTCCAGCAGTGCTGCACAGTCCCTCTCCTCCTCTTCCTCATCCTCCAGCAGTGCTGCACACAGTCTCTCTCCTCCTCTTCCTCATCTTCCTCATCCTCCAGCAGTGCTGCACAGTCACTTTCCTCCTCTTCCTCATCCTCCAGCCTCATCCTCCAGCAGTGCTGCACACAGTCCCTCGACTCCTCTCCTCCTCCTCTTCATCATCCTCCAGCAGTGCAGCACACAGTCCCTCTCCTCCTCTTCCTCATCCTCCAGTAGTGCTGCACACAGTCCCTCTCCTCCTCTCCCCCTCTTCCTCATCCTCCAGCAGTGCTGCACACAGTCCCTCTCCTCCTCTTCCTCCTCTTCCTCATCCTTCAGTTGTGCAGCACACAATCCCTCTTCTCATCTTCCTCCTTTTCCTCATCCTCCAGCAGTGCTGCACACAGTCCCTCTCCTCCTCTCTTCCTCTTCCTCCTCTTCCTCATCCTTCAGCTGTGCAGCACACAATCCCTCTTCTCATCTTCCTCCTTTTCCTCATCCTCCAGCAGTGCTGCACACAGTCCCTCTCCTCTTCTCCTCCTCTTCCTCCTCTTCCTCATCCTCCAGCAGTGCTACACAAAGTCCCTCTCCTCCTCTTCTTCATCCTCCAGCAAAGCTGCACACAGTCCCTCTCCTCCTCTTCCTCATCCTCCAGCAGTGCTGCACACAGTCCCTCTCCTCCTCTTCCTCATCCTCCAGCAGTGCTGCACACATTCCCTCTCCTCCTCTTCCTCATCCTCCAGCAGTGCTGCACACAGTCCCTCTCCTCCTCTTCCTCCTCTTCCTCATCCTCCAGCAGTGCTGCACACAGTCCCTCTCCTCCTCTTCCTCCTCTTTCTCATCCTCCAGCAGTGCAGCACACAGTCCCTCTCCTCCTCTCATACCTTTTCCTCAGTCTCCAGCAGTGCAGTACAAAGTCCCTCTCCTCCTCTTCCTCATCTTCCAGCAGTGCTGCACACAGTCCCTCTCCTCCTCTTCCTCATCCTCCAGCAGTGCTGCACACACTCCATCTCCTCCTCACCCTCATCCTCCAGCAGTGCAGCGCACAATCCCTCTCCTCCTCTTCCTCATCCTCCAACAGTGCTGCACACAGATCCTTTCCTCCTCTTCCTCCTCTTCCTCATCCTCCAGCAGTGCTGCACACAGTCCCTCTCCTCTTCTTCCTCCTCTTCCTCATCCTCCAGCAGTGCTGCACACAGTCCCTCTCCTCCTTTCCCTCATCCTCCAGCAGTGCTGCACAAAGTCCCTCTCCTCCTCTTCCTCATCCTCCAGCAGTGCAGCACACAGTCCCTCTCCTCCTCTTCCTCCTCTTCCTCATCCTCCAGCAGTGCTGCACACAGATTCTTTCCTCCTCTTCCTCCTCTTTCTCATCCTCCAGAAGTGTGTGGCACCCCAGGGGTTAATGTGCCACAGTAACATCACACGGGTTCCCTCCCACAACACACTGACCTACACTAGCACTTCTGGGCCAGGAGGGGGAGCTCAACCAGCTCCCTTATATACTCCAGGTCAAGTGGAAGGAGTTGAGTTTAGTGGGAGAGTTCAGTACGTAGTAGTACTGTGAAGAGTCCAGTTCACAAGGAAGTAGTTAGTTCAGTATGAGGCAGTACTGTGAAGAGGAGAGAGACTGTAGTGTAAAGAAGCTGGGCCAAGCTTCTCTACAGTCTGCTCACGATTCCAGGCCTAGCTAGGGTCTGAGGGAAGGAGAATTACAGGCAGAGAAACACATCTGGGAGTTTGAGTGCCATCACCACTCGCCCCAGGGGAGCACACAGAGCGGACATCGGATCTGAGACTGTGACTGACACACACAGCACAGTAAATCAAGGAGTAGTGGAGTCTCCACACCACCACAATACCGGAGCAAAGTAACACGGCACTACACAGAGGACTCAAGTTGCCTAGCCAAGTGGTACCAGCAGTAGAGAGAGAGTGAGACAGTGCCAGCAGCTCAGCTAGAAGCAGCATCAGGGCACACACACAGCGCAGCACGAGGAAGCTGAGGACCCAGACAGGGTGGGAGCAACCCGGCCCCCAGTACAGACTCCGTGGACAATCTGCAACAACATCGCAGTAAAGCTTTGGAAACTACAGAAATGTGAATGTGTGTTTCTTCACCAGTCTCCACTATCCATCTCTTATCACATTCACCATACACTATAACAATCACTGCCCCTGGGAACCCGCCTCTACCTACGGAGAGCAGTACCATCTAAGCTGCCTAACATCACCCGGAAGTTCGGCAGCAGCGGTGGTCCCAATACTGACCACACACCGTGGGTGGCGTCACGACTGACATTATCCCCTGTAAATATTCCCTTTATTATTGCCAGGGCCCGGGACACGGTCCGGACCAGGACCCCGTGACATCCCCTAGCAGCAACCCGGTCCGGTTTCGAGTACCCCATCCTAGTGGGCTCGACATAAAACCTGGTGTCATGAACAGGATCTACCGTGCCCTTTAAAACTGGTTTTGTGTGCCGTGATTAACGTAAAAAAAATTGTTTTGAAGCTGCGCCATACGAACTGTACTTTTGAAAATCCGCCATCTTTACAGCGCGCAGCGTGCAGGAAAGAGAGGGGGCGGTACCCTCTAGTGGCGCGAAATCAGCCTTCTCCTTGGTGTTGACGACATCCGGCGGGGAAGAAGATCCCTGGTGCACCGCGGAACCTCTGAGACATCCGGACGGAAGCGGAAGACGGAGGACGAACGTTAACTAAGGGGGCACAAGATGTCGCAGGCAGATGCGCAAGGCGGCAACGGAGTAGCCGATGGCGCTGCAGCGCCGGATCAACCAGTAGCACCCGGCGGTGCAGCGGCGCAAGAAGGAGCACCGATCATGCCGCTCCTAATGCCGTATACTCCAGGGGCAATGTGGCTGCCCCAATACTCCGGTGAGCCTAATACACTTAATGACTTTATGCTAAAACGTGCCTGATATGTAAAGATGAAGGAAGAATGTCAGCAATTGTATCCCGAGATCAACTCAAATTGTGTCCTGAAACACTGAAGACACCTGAAGTAACGGAACCCGTACAGGTCCAACCTTTTAAAGAGAAAGGAAAAGAAGAAGAAGTTTTCCATACGGTACTAGGAGATTTCCCTAAAGCATGGCCAAATTACCACGAAGCCGTTGTAATACCAATGATCGCTTTCCCTTCAATGGTGGAACCAACACCAGAACCCGTGTTGCCAGAACCCGTGTTACCAGAAGAACACCCAAGACTTGAAGAACTGGAAGTAGAACCCGTAGAGGAAGACCCAATTCCTGGTCCTAGCGAACTTGCCAGTCTTGCAGTCAGATACCCATCTGCCATAGTACTAAACACCCCAAATAGGTACATGTCCACTCACACAATCAGGCTAAGTCCACCAGCATTACGCAGATCAGAGCGTAGTACCCAAGGTCAGTTACCGGCTAGGTACAAAGATTTGAATGTCATTAACTATGAAATGTAAATATGTTTGTTTGAATGTGAATTGAATTCGGTGAACAAGTGTAGATAGTTAGTGCAACGTTAAAAAGCCCAGTACCTACAGAGACTATCCTGTATGAACTTTGAATTTTTCTTATTCACTTATAGACCATATATATCACGGACTGGTTGTGGTAAGAACTCTCTTGTATATATTTATCAGCTCGGAGGCAATAGACTAAACCCCCAGAAAAACTGCTTTTTGAATTTTTGGACTCTTTTCAAATTTTAGTGATTTTTGTACTTTTTACTTTTAAGTCTATGTAAATATTAATTGTATTAACTGTTTGTTTACTTGTTTTTCGACAGTCCCGGAGTACTGTCTTTAACTAAGGGGGAATGTGGCACCCCAGGGGTTAATGTGCCACAGTAACATCACACGGGTTCTCTTCCCACAACACACTGACCTACACTAGCACCTATGGGCCAGGAGGGGGAGCTCAACCAGCTCCCTTATATACTCCAGCTCACAAGGAAGTAGTTCAGTACGAGGCAGTACTGTGAAGAGGAGAGAGACTGTAGTATAAAGAAGCTGTGCCAAGCTTCTCTACAGTCTGCTCACGATTCAAGGCCTAGCCAGGGTCTGAGGGAAGGAGAATTACAGGCAGAGAAACACATCTGGGAGCTTGAGTGCCATCACCACTCGCCCCAGTGGAGCGCACAGAACGGACACCGGATCCGAGACTGTGACTGACACACACAGCACAGTAAATCCAGGAGTAGTGGAGTCTCTAGACCACCACAATACCAGAGCAAAGCAACACCGTGGGTGGCGTCACGACTGACATTATTCCCTGTAAATATTCCTTTTATTATTGCCAGGGCCCGGGACATGGTCCCTCTCCTCCTCCTCCTCCTACTCCTCCTCTTCCTCATCCTCCAGCAGTGCTGCACACAGTCCCTCTCTTCTCCTCCTCCTCTTCCTCCTCTTCCTCATCCTCCAGCAGTGCTGCACACAGTCCCTCTCCTCCTCTTCCTCATCCTCCAGCAGTGATGCACACAGTCCCTCTCCTCCTCTTCCTCTTCTTCCTCATCCTCCAGCAGTGCTGCACACAGTCCCTCCCTTCCTCCTCTCCTCCTCTTCCTCATCCTCCAGCAGTGACTGCACACAGTCCCTCTCCTCCTCTTCCTCTTCTTCCTCATCCTCCAGCAGTGCTGCACACAGTCCCTCCCCTCCTCCTCTCCTCCTCTTCCTCATCCTCCAGCAGTGCAGCACACAGTCCCTCTCCTCCTCTTCCTCATTCCCCAGCAGTGCTGCACACAGTCCCTCTCCTCCTCATCCTCATCCTCCAGCAGTGCTGCACACAGTCCCTCTCCTCCTCTTCCTCATCCTCCAGCAGTGATGCACACAGTCCTCTCTCCTCTCTCCTCATCCTCCAGCAGTGCTGCACACATGTCCTCCCCTCTCTCCTCTCCTCATCTCCAGCAGTGCTGCACACAGTCCCTCTCCTCCTTTCCTCATCCTCCAGCAGTGCTGCACACAGTCCCTCTCCTCCTCTTCCTCATCCTCCAGCAGTGCTGCACACTAGTCCTCTCCTCCTCTTCTCCTCATCCTCCAGCAGTGCTGCACACAGTCCCTCTCCTCCTCTTCCTCATCCTCCAGCAGTGCTGCACACAGTCCCTCTCCTCCTCTTCCTCATCCTCCAGCAGTGCTGCACACAGTCCCTCTCCTCCTCTTCCTCATCCTCCAGCAGTGCTGCACACAGTCCCTCTCCTCCTTCTTCCTCATCCTCCAGCAGTGCTGCACACAGTCCCTTCCTCCTCTTCTCATCCTCCAGCAGTGCTGCACACAGTCCCTCTCCTCTCTTCCTCATCCTCCAGCAGTGCTGCACACATGTCCCTCTCCTCCTCTTCCTCATCCTCCAGCAGTGCTGCACCCAGTCCCTCTGCCACTCCCTCTCCTCTCCTCATCCTCAGCAGTGCTGCACACAGTCCCTCTCCTCCTCTTCCTCATCCTCAGCAGTGCTGCACACAGTCCCTCTCCTCCTCTTCCTCATCCTCCAGCAGTGCTGCACACAGTCCCTCTCCTCCTCTTCCTCATCCTCCAGCAGTGCTGCACACAGTCCCTCTCCTCCTCTTCCTCATCCTCCAGCAGTGCTGCACACAGTCCCTCTCCTCCTCTTCCTCCTCTCCTCATCCTCAGCAGTGCTGCACACAGTCCTCTCTCCTCCTCTTCCTCATCCTCCAGCAGTGCTGCACACAGTCCCTCTCCTCCTCTTCCTCATCCTCCAGCAGTGCTGCACACAGTCCCTCTCCTCCTCTTCCTCATCCTCCAGCAGTGCTGCACACAGTCCCTCTCCTCCTCTTCCTCATCCTCCAGCAGTGCTGCACACAGTCTCCTCTCCTCACTCGCTCTCAAGTCCTCCCTCTTCCTCATCTCCAGCAGTGCTGCACACAGTCCTCTCCTCCTCTTTCCTCATCCTCCAGCAGTGCTGCACACAGTCCCTCTCCTCCTCTCTTCCCTCTCCTCCTCCAGCAGTGCTGCACACAGTCCCTCTCCTCCTCTTCCTCATCCTCCAGCAGTGCTGCACACAGTCCCTCTCCTCCTCTTCCTCATCCTCCAGCAGTGCTGCACACAGTCCCTCTCCTCCTCTTCCTCATCCTCCAGCAGTGCTGCACACAGTCCCTCTCCTCCTCTTCCTCATCCTCCAGCAGTGCTGCACACAGTCCCTCTCCTCCTCTTCCTCATCCTCCAGCAGTGCTGCACACAGTCCCTCTCCTCCTCTTCCTCATCCTCCAGCAGTGCTGCACACAGTCCCTCTCCTCCTCTTCCTCATCCTCCAGCAGTGCTGCACACTGTCCCTCTCCTCCTCTTCCTCATCCTCCAGCAGTGCTGCACACAGTCCCTCTCCTCCTCTTCCTCATCCTCCAGCAGTGCTGCACACAGTCCCTCTCCTCCTCTTCCTCATCCTCCAGCAGTGCTGCACACAGTCCCTCTCCTCCTCTTCCTCATCCTCCAGCAGTGCTGCACACTGTCCCTCTCCTCCTCTTCCTCATCCTCCAGCAGTGCTGCACACAGTCCCCTCCTCTCCTCTCCTCTTCCTCATTCCTCCAGCAGTGCTGCACACAGTCCCCTCTCCTCCTCTTCCTCATCCTCCAGCAGTGCTGCACACAGTCCCTCTCCTCCTCTTCCTCATCCTCCAGCAGTGCTGCACACTGTCCCTCTCCTCCTCTTCCTCATCCTCCAGCAGTGCTGCACACAGTCCCTCTCCTCCTCTTCCTCATCCTCCAGCAGTGCTGCACACAGTCCCTCTCCTCCTCTTCCTCATCCTCCAGCAGTGCTGCACACAGTCCCTCTCCTCCTCTTCCTCATCCTCCAGCAGTGCTGCACACTGTCCCTCTCCTCCTCTTCCTCATCCTCCAGCAGTGCTGCACACAGTCCTCTCCTCCTCTCCTCTCCTCAGCAGTGCTGCACACAGTCCTCTCCTCCTCTTCCTCATCCTCCAGCAGTGCTGCACACTGTCCCTCTCCTCCTCTTCCTCATCCTCCAGCAGTGCTGCACACTGTCCCTCTCCTCCTCTTCCTCATCCTCCAGCAGTGCTGCACACAGTCCCTCTCCTCCTCTTCCTCATCCTCCAGCAGTGCTGCACACAGTCCTCCCTCTTCCATCCTCAGCAGTGCTGCACACTGTCCTTCCTCCTTCCACCCTCAGCAGTGCTGCACACTGTCCCTCTCCTCCTCTTCCTCATCCTCCAGCAGTGCTGCACACTGTCCCTCTCCTCCTCTTCCTCATCCTCCAGCAGTGCTGCACACTCCCTCTTCCTCATCTCACAGTGCCACCTGTCCTCCTCTCTTCCTCATCCTCCAGCAGTGCTGCACACTGTCCCTCTCCTCCTCTTCCTCATCCTCCAGCAGTGCTGCACACTGTCCCTCTCCTCCTCTTCTCTCATCCTCCAGCAGTGCTGCACACAGTCCTCTCCTCTTCTCCTCCTCTTCCTCATCCTCCAGCAGTGCTGCACACTGTCCCTCTCCTCCTCTTCCTCATCCTCCAGCAGTGCTGCACACGTCCCTCTCCTCCTCTCTCTCATCCTCCAGCAGTGCTGCACCACAGTCCCTCTCCTCCTCTTCCTCATCCTCCAGCAGTGCTGCACACAGTCCCTCTCCTCCTCTTCCTCATCCTCCAGCAGTGCTGCACACATGTCCCTCTCCTCCTCTTCCTCATCCTCCAGCAGTGCTGCACACTGTCCCTCTCCTCCTCTTCCTCATCCTCCAGCAGTGCTGCACACAGTCCCTCTCCTCCTCTTCCTCATCCTCCAGCAGTGCTGCACACAGTCCTCCCCTCTCTCATCTCCACATGCTGCAACTCCCTCTCCTCCCTCCTCATCCTCCAGCAGTGCTGCACACAGTCCCTCTCCTCTTCTCCTCCTCTTCCTCATCCTCCAGCAGTGCTGCACACTGTCCCTCTCCTCCTCTTCCTCATCCTCCAGCAGTGCTGCACACTGTCCCTCTCCTCCTCTTCCTCATCCTCCAGCAGTGCTGCACACAGTCCCTCTCCTCTTCTCCTCCTCTTCCTCATCCTCCAGCAGTGCTGCACACTGTCCCTCTCCTCCTCTTCCTCATCCTCCAGCAGTGCTGCACACAGTCCCTCTCCTCTTCTCCTCCTCTTCCTCATCCTCCAGCAGTGCTGCACACTGTCCCTCTCCTCCTCTTCCTCATCCTCCAGCAGTGCTGCACACAGTCCCTCTCCTCTTCTCCTCCTCTTCCTCATCCTCCAGCAGTGCTGCACACTGTCCCTCTCCTCCTCTTCCTCATCCTCCAGCAGCGCTGCACACAGTCCCTCTCCTCCTCTTCTCCTCTTCCTCATCCTCCAGCAGTGCTGCACACTGTCCCTCTCCTCCTCTTCCTCATCCTCCAGCAGCGCTGCACACAGTCCCTCTCCTCCTCTTCCTCATCCTCCAGCAGTGCTGCACACAGTCCCTCTCCTCCTCTTCCTCATCCTCCAGCAGTGCTGCACACAGTCCCTCTCCTCCTCTTCTCCTCTTCCTCATCCTCCAGCAGTGCTGCACACAGCCCCTCTCCTCCTCTTCCTCATCCTCCAGCAGTGCTGCACACAGTCCCTCTCCTCCTCTTCCTCATCCTCCAGCAGTGCTGCACACTGTCCCTCTCCTCCTCTTCCTCATCCTCCAGCAGTGCTGCACACAGTCCCTCTCCTCCTCTTGCGCTATTTCTGGCGCACTTCTTGGCGGATTTGCGTCATTAGCGCACGTTGCTGATGAAGATAATGCTTGTAGATATTAGCATAGGAACCCCGGGGGTTATTACAGGGGAGGGCTGTTATTGGGGGGAGAGGGAGGGGTGTCCTGATATTATGCTCCTTCTCCGGAAGAAATAATCAGCGCTGACTCTGCCTGAAATACAACAAACACAAGAAAGCACAAAGCGCTAAATATAGAGGAGCAGGAAGACATTATAGGAGAAACAGGACAAGGAGGGGGGCATTGTGCTGCTGCTCCACACTGGACTATCATCTGCACCCGGGGACACAAAGAGGAAGAAGAGCAACTGCAATAATGGAGAGAAACTGCAATTATCACTGCAAGAAGCCGCAGCGACAAGTGGATGCGACACCGCACAGTGTGAACAGTACACCAGAGCGGAATACACAGACTGACACACACCAACTATCAAATATTTATATGTTATATTATATCCATTTATAGCAAATAATAAATCATTGTAAGTAATTGATAAAGCATAAAAGATCATAAAAGATAGATAGATAGATAGATAGATAGATAGATAGATAGATAGATAGATAGACAGATAAAGGAATAGATAGATAGATAGATAGATAGATAGATAGATAGATAGATAGATAGATAGATAGATAAAGGAATAGATAGATAGATAGATAGATAGATGATAGATAGATATAGATAGATAGATAGATAGATAGATATAGAGACATAGATAGATAGATAGATAGATAGATAGATAGATAGATAAAAAGAAAGGATAGATAGATAGATAGAAATAGATAGATAGATAGATAGATAGATAGATAGATAGATAGATAGATAGATAGATAGATTGTTCTATTTGTACACGGCCACAAAATGGAACCATGTGTCCATGATTTCACTGCAACCAGAGATCTGTGAACAATATCTGCAGAAATATCTGTGTGTGTGACCCCAGCCATAGATAGATAGATAGATAGATAAAGGAATAGATAGATAGATAGATAGATAGATAGATAGATAGATAGATAGATAGATAGATTAATGGGATAGATGATAGATAGTAGAAGATAGATAAATAGATAGATTTACATAGATGATAGATAGATAAACAGATAAAGGAATAGATAGATAGTAGAAGATAGACAGATACATAAATAGATATATTTTCATAGATGATAGATAGATAGATAGATAGATAGATAGATAGATAGATAGATAGATATGGTGCTATAATAATGAATAATAATAATAATAGTAGTAATAATAATAAGAATAATAGTAATAATAATAATGTAGCATTCACATTTTTTCGTTTGATTTATCCTCTAAGATGACAGATGAATGATCTATTCTTTACTAATATTCTTTGCCACTAGCTGAAATGATGTAGACCATTAATTACCGTTTGTTCTTCGCTTTCTTTAGTGTTTCACATCATGGGGTTATCTATGAATTGGGTGATGGCAGTCACAGAGCAATGATCACATGATGAGGCAGGGATGATTAGTGATGACTTTACTGTAAATATAGATAGAATGTTCAGAGCTGTCTATAGTGTGTTATTCTATCAATGAATATGCTCTGATGTAATATAATATTATACTATATAATTATTATTATTATTTATTTATGTAGCACCATTAATTCCATGGTGAGGTACTTAATAATAATAATAATAATAATAATAATAATAATTTATAATAATAATAATATATGCAGATTAGGTCTATTATTATCTGATACAATGTAATAAGGCCTCTTATTATTTTAAAACATACAGTTGGTGACCCAGGATCAGGCCTGCTGTGATTGGCTGCTGGTTGAAGGGGTGGAGCTGATTGGTTAAAGTTCCATAGAAAAACAGAGAGGGGGCGTGGCTGGAGTAAGAGGGAGCCTCTGCACTGATTGGCTGGGCGTGCGGCCAATCACAGAGGAGGGAGAACTCTTGTACTTTGCAGAGTTCCAAAGTTTCAGCCAAACTTTGTGCTGTGTGTCTGTGCTGTGCCTGCACCTCACCCGGGACTGCTGGGGGCCAACACAAGGTCCAGGGGCCCCTCATCATCATCCAGGAGCTGACAGTCCTGCATTCTCTACATCTGGGAGTTTAGAGTCCTCCATACACGGGACAGAAGGTGGAGGAGGAGTGCACAGCCAGGACTATTGATCATCAGGATCCAGGGATCATCAGGAATCAAGACTGCAAGCTCCTGAGCCCAGGCTGGAAGATGTATGCCACCGGGCTGGCCCCATTCTATGCAGCCTCTCACTTTAATCTGTGGTCTGCCTATTGCTCTGGGGGGCAGCAGGGGGAGGGGGTGCTGGATTCCCCCCACTAGATCCTGGGAAGAAGCCCTCGTTTTGCATCGCTGATATCTTACATGTTGGGGATCCTGACAGCCCTCCTGGATCCTCTGGCCTGACAGCCCACCTGGGGATCCTCCACCCTGCACAGTACCAGCAGGCAGGATCCCCCCTCAGACCCACCCCTGTCACCCCAGACTCTGCTGCTGCCTTCCATCACAGGCTGTCCCCCCTGTCCCCCTATCAGCCTCATAGATCAATGTGCAGCAGCAACAACCCCAGGATACAGCATGGCAGCTCCCAACCGGCTCCATCCAGCAAAGACCTCAAATTCGGGATTGATCGGATCCTGTCCACAGAGTTTGATCCTAAGGTGAAAGAAGGAAACACATTGAGAGGTGATTACACCATGATTATTGTATAATGACAGCTGTGACAGGAGCTGAACTCAGAAAGCAGCCCTGTCTGTGTATTATAGAGTGATGTGACAAGAGCAGAACTCACAAAGCAGCCCTGTATGTGTATTATATAGAGATGTGACAAGAGCAGAACTCACAAAGCAGCCCTGTATGTGTATTATATTGAGATGTGACAAGAGCAGAACTCACAAAGCAGCCCTGTATGTGTATTATATAGAGATGTGACAAGAGCAGAACTCACAAAGCAGCCCTGTATGTGTATTATATAGACATGTCACAAGAGCAGAACTCACAAAGCAGCCCTGTATGTGTATTATATAGAGATGTGACAAGAGCAGAACTCACAAAGCAGCTCTGTATGTGTATTATATAGAGATGTGACAAGAGCAGAACTCACAAATCAGCCCTGTCTGTATATTATATAGACATGTCACAAGAGCAGAACTCACAAAGCAGCCCTGTATGTGTATTATATAGAGATGTGACAAGAGCAGAATTCACAAAGCAGCTCTGTATGTGTATTATATAGAGATGTGACAAGAGCAGAACTCACAAAGCAGCCCTGTATGTGTATTATATAGAGATGTGACAAGAGCAGAATTCACAAATCAGCCCTGTATGTGTATTATATAGACATGTCACAAGAGCAGAACTCACAAAGCAGCCCTGTCTGTATATTATATAGAGATGTGACAGGAGCAGAACTCACAAATCAGCCCTGACTGTATATTATATAGAGATGTGACAGGAGCAGAACTCACAAATCAGCTCTGTCTGTGTATTATATAGAGATGCGACAAGAGCAGAACTCACAAATCAGCCCTGTCTGTGTATTATAGAATGATGTGATAAGAGCAGAACTCACAAATCAGCCCTGCCTGTATATTATATAGAGATGTGACAAGAGCAGAACTCACAAAGCAGCCCTGTCTGTGTATTATATAGAGATGCGACAGGAGCAGAACTCACAAAGCAGCCCTGTCTGTGAATTATATAGAGATGCGACAAGAGCAGAACTCACAAATCAGCCCTGTCTGTGTATTATATAGAGATGTGACAGGAGCAGAACTCACAAAGCAGCCCTGTATGTGTATTATATAGAGATGTGACAGAAGCAGAACTCACAAAACAGCCCTGTCTGTATGTTATATAGAAATGTGACAGGAGCTGGACTCGCAAAGCAGCCGTGCCTGTGTATTATAGAATGATGTGATAAGAGCAGAACTCACAAATCAGCCCTGTCTATATATTATATAGACATGTCACAGGAGCAGAACTTACAAACCAGCCCTGTCTGTATATTATAAAAATGCGACAATAGTAGAACTCACAAAGCAGCCCTGTCTGTATATTATATAGAGATGTGACAGGAGCAGAACTCACAAATCAACCCTGTATATGTATTATATATAGATATCACAGGAGCAGAACTCACAAATCAGCCCTGTTTGTGTATTATATAGAGAAGTGACAGGAACAGAACTCACAAAACAACCCTGTCTGTATGTTATATAGAGAGGAAATGAAAGCATGCAGAAATATCAATACAATCAGCTGATTAATTATATTAGCTCATTAGTCTATGTAGCTATTCCTATATGCAGGTGAAGATTAAAAGTCATGAATGTATTCAATTCTGATAATTCATCCCACATGAATATATATGATATATATTCATGTATGAATATATGTATAGATATGGCCACATCATGTATGGGAGAAACCTGCACAAGAGCAAGGGATATTCCAGAGACATCTATTGCCTTACATTATATTCCAGAGACAAAATATAGCAATGTTAATATAAATATATACATATATAAATATATATATATATATAGTACATTTAATGGGTATTACTTTTCTATTAGTTGATCTCTCGCAATCACAGATCACATTACACAATGGGAAAGTCCATTGTAAACCTTTACATAAATCCTAATATCTGCAACATTATTAGTGCAGGATAATTTAACAGAGCAGGTGACATGAAGGCAGTGTATATAGCAAACATCACATGCAATAGAACTACTATATATATATATAGGCGATATCAAGTCATATGAACTATAGTCATACATTCAGGTGATATCATATGTACTAACAGAGTAGTCACCAAATTATAGTTTTATATATAAAACCTACAAGAATGAAGAACAGTAACATCATACAGTGAAGAGGAATTGTGCAAATAGTCTTATATTCGGAGAAAGCGACGCATGTGAATATATATATACACATATAGATACATACACATAGCCCTATATATTTATGAAAATATACAGATATATATATATATATATATAGACAGATGCATGAATAAATAGAGTAATACAAACATACAGATAGACAAATAGATAGACAGATAGATATATAGATATAAATAGATGGATAGATAGATATAAACAGATAGATAGATAGATAGATAGATAGATAGATAGATAGATAGATAGATATAATTAGATGGATAGATATAAACAGATAGATAGATAGATAGATAGATAAATAGATAGACAGATAGATATATAGATATAATTAGATGGATAGATATAAACATAGATAGATAGATAGATAGATAGATAGATAAATAGATAGATAGATAGATAGATAGATAGATAGATAGATAGATAGATTAGGCAGGGATAGATAGATAGATATTCAACCAAAGAAAAGCAGGCAGCACTCCAAGTCATTGGTGCAATCTGTAGATTTAATGGTCCATTCTGTTGAACGAATCATTACAATCCACTTATTGCAGCATTGGGTTGGAGTGCTGCCTGCTTTTATTTGGTTGAATATCTTCTATCTATCCTATCTATCTATCTATCTATCTATCTATCTATCTATCTATCTATCTATCTATCTATCTATCTATCTATCTATCCATCCTTCGGACACTTTCTTGCGGGATTGCTTTGCTCCCACTTTCTGTTTTTGGGTTTATGCTTCCCCTATTTTCTTGTTTTTGGATATATAAATAATGGATGAATAGATAGATGTATATAAACAATTCACATCAGTCACCAATGTATATATATACAAGTGTGTGTGTCTGTACTCTGCACACTGTCTTGGAAGTGATCTGAAGCTATGTAACAATAATTATATATATATATGCTATTATGCTATACATGTAAGTTCTAGCTGATTAGCACATAATATCTACCCAGCTCAGTTGATGTTGGTCTATAGTTGCATATAAGTAATGATCCAGCACTGAGGGTGAAGTGTTCTTATAAACAATGGCAATATAATAGGACTGTAACACTAAGAATATTACTGACACTGCCACAACAGTAATCATTAATGAAAGAGAGGAGGATACTTAGCTCATAAATACTTATTCAGAATTCATAGCTCTAGCGTTACTTAGTTATATATATACTATATATATATATATATATATTATATATATATATTATAAATATAGATATATATACAACTAATAAGACACTATTATCACTGGCTCTTGCTAAATAATCTATACATATAATATGAAGAATATTAATGTTACATTTTAATACAATTTGGGTCTCCAAGTCCTGTCCCCAGCCTGGAGGATGACTATAGGAATGTGTAAGGTGATCACCTGTGATTCCCTTCTCCTCTCTGGATCCCTGTGGGATCTCATCCCTTCCAATTACATTTAGTCCAAAAAGAAAAATCACAGAGGGAGATAGAGAGATTTCTATGAGGTTTTCGGTGTTTTTTCTTCCCTTTATTGATAGTCATCTTGGTCATACAGAATATTAATCATACTTTTTATCACTATTATTATTATTATTTTTTTGTCTAATTTTATTCTTTATTACTACTCCTGTTATTATGACAAATTTGCTATAAATCTAATAACATAATTCTAATGATAGATGATCTTGTGGCTTTTGTTTTTTTGACTATCAATAAAAAGCATAAAAATATACTTTAATAGACTTTAAACGCAAATATTACTGTTTATAATAGTAATTAATACATTCCATTCAAATGAACAAGTTTACACAAATTGCACACCCTCCTCCTCCTCACATGAGAACATATACAGCACTATGCAATCAATGGTCCTCTATACAATAATAATAATAATAATAATAATAATAATAATAATAATAATAAATATAATAGAAATATAAGAAATATTATCAAAGCATATTTTTTACATTTATTTTTATTTTTTTGCACAAAATTCTTGTTAAATTGTGATATAATGTCCAGAATAGATAAATGGGAGAATCTTTTTAGTGTCAAATAGCTTTAGAATTATTCTATCATCGATAGAGGGCTGTGGATACAGAGCTGGGGGGCTCAGTGGTTACACTCACATAAGGGGGCTCAGTGGTTACACTCACATAAGGGGGCTCAGTGGTTACACTCACATAAGGGGGCTCAGTGGTTACACTCACATAAGGGGGCTCAGTGGTTACACTCACATAAGGGGGCTCAGTGGTTACACTCACATAAGGGGGCTCAGTGGTTACACTCACATAAGGGGGCTCAGTGGTTACACTCCCATAAGGGGGCTCAGTGGTTACACTCACATAAGGGGGCTCAGTGGTTACACTCACATAAGGGGGCTCAGTGGTTACACTCACATAAGGGGGCTCAGTGGTTACACTCACATAAGGGGGCTCAGTGGTTACACTCCCATAAGGGGGCTCAGTGGTTACACTCACATAAGGGGGCTCAGTGGTTACACTCACATAGGCTGGGGTCACACACACAGATATCTGGGCAGATATTGTTCACAGATCTCTGGTTGCAGTGAAATCATGGATACATTGGTCTATTTGTATATGGCCACAAAATGGATCAATTTGTCCATGATTTCACTTCAACAGAGATCTGTGAACAATATCTGCCCAGATATCTGTGTGTGTGACCCCAGCCATAAGGGGGCTCAGTGGTTACACTCACATAAGGGGGCTCAGTGGTTTCACTCACATAAGGGGGCTCAGTGGTTACACTCACATAAGGGGGCTCAGTGGTTACACTCACATAAGGGGGCTCAGTGGTTACACTCACATAAGGGGGCTCAGTGGTTACACTCACATAAGGGGGCTCAGTGGTTACACTCACATAAGGGGGCTCAGTGGTTACACTCACATAAGGGGGCTCAGTGGTTACACTCCTATAAGGGGGCTCAGTGGTTACACTCCCATAAGGGGGCTCAGTGGTTACACTCACATAAGGGGGCTCAGTGGTTACACTCACATAAGGGGGCTCAGTGGTTACACTCACATAAGGGGGCTCAGTGGTTACACTCACATAAGGGGGCTCAGTGGTTACACTCCCATAAGGGGGCTCAGTGGTTACACTCACATAAGGGGGCTCAGTGGTTACACTCACATAAGGGGGCTCAGTGGTTACACTCACATAAGGGGGCTCAGTGGTTACACTCACATAAGGGGGCTCAGTGGTTACACTCCCATAAGGGGGCTCAGTGGTTACACTCACATAAGGGGGCTCAGTGGTTACACTCACATAGGCTGGGGTCACACACACAGATATCTGGGCAGATATTGTTCACAGATCTCTGGTTGCAGTGAAATCATGGATACATTGGTCTATTTGTATATGGCCACAAAATGGATCAATTTGTCCATGATTTCACTTCAACCAGAGATCTGTGAACAATATCTGCCCAGATATCTGTGTGTGTGACCCCAGCCATAAGGGGGCTCAGTGGTTACACTCACATAAGGGGGCTCAGTGGTTACACTCACATAAGGGGGCTCAGTGGTTTCACTCACATAAGGGGGCTCAGTGGTTACACTCACATAAGGGGGCTCAGTGGTTACATGCACATAAAGGGGCTCAGTGGTTACATGCACATAAGGGGGCTCAGTGGTTACACTCACATAAGGGGGCTCAGTGGTTACACTCACATAAAGGGGCTCAGTGGTTACATGCACATAAGGGAGGCTCAGTGGTTACACTCACATAAGGGGGCTCAGTGATTACATGCACATAAGGGGGCTCAGTGCATAAAGATGGTTCTTACATGTAAGAGTTAACTCAGGTGACTCAGTGGATATAATCTCAATATGTTACTTAGATATGGTTGGGTTCAGGGGGTTCAGTAGTTACACACTGAACATTTCACATGTGGGTGTTGTATCTGTGGGGGGCTCAGTGGTTACATTTTGAACATTTTGCATGTGGGTGTTGTGTCTCTGTTGGCTCAGTGGTTATATTGCAATATGAGATATACATGAATCTGTTTTTTTATGAGGCTCAGTGGTTTACATACAGAATATTTGGGTATTGGGTCTATCCTATAACAGATCTCTGTCCTTTCTGACCACAGATCTGACCTCATTAATCAGCTCAGGCCGCCAGTCAGGGCTCCTGGCCCCCCACATGCAGTCCACAGCCGGACACTTCTTCGCCTCCCTAGAGCCCCTCACAGAATCCTCCTCAATCCTGGGGCAACTAAACACAAACCAGAGGAGCTCAGTGCAGCAGCAGTTCCAGGACACCTTCCCAGGTACTTACTTTCCCTATTCTCATTAGTAATAATAAAAGTAGTAGTAAGAATTTACCTATTAATGAACCCTCTACATACCCTCCTTCTACTCTTTTGCAGACTTCACAGGATTTCTTACTAAGAGTCTGCTACATTGTATCCATGAGTTATTATTACATTCAAAGCGAATAATTAGGGCTGATTAATTAACATACTTGCATCCTTTATCTATGTCCCATATTCCTCCGCACCCTGTGTCTTTATGGACATTATAGATTTTGCCACCTAATAATAATCATACAGAGTCTCTGTGAGCCTTCATTGCCTCCCACCCAGGCACAGATTTTAATATAATTTTTTTTTTTGTTTTTACATAAAGAAATCACAGTTTGTATATGTCGGTTGAATTATGTTTTATTATTATTTAGCTATTTCCTACATTATTTTATATTTCATAGGATTGTATTGGCTATGAGTCAGTATATGAGTGTATAGGGTTCTATATGTAATGCTGAGGTGATGATGATTGATGTGCTCCTCACTGACTGGGGATGTTCCTCTTGCAGGTCCCTATGCAGTGCTCACCAAGGACACCATGCCCCAGACCTACAAGAGGAAGAGGTCCTGGTCCAGGGCCGTGTTCTCTAATCTGCAGAGAAAAGGGCTGGAGAAGAGGTTCGAGGTGCAGAAGTATGTGACCAAGCCTGACCGAAAGCAGCTGGCAGCCATGCTGGGCCTCACTGATGCCCAGGTAAGAAGGGGGCACTGTGCCCAGCACTCACTGCAGAGGACACAACAAAGCAGACTGATCATATGGAGGAATGAGGACAGCTATAGCTCAGATCTATATCATCTATCTATCTATCTATATCTATCTATCTATCTATCTATCTATCTATCTATCTATCTAGCGCCATTCTATGTATCTATCTCATAGAGTATTTCTTCTTTCCTCCTATTCTTTCGCTTTTCATTATTTCTTTATTTCTTCTCTCCATATTATCTATATATCTATTTATCTAAAAAAAACAAAAGCAAATATTTCCTTCCTTTCTTGTTTATTTTTCCTTTATTCGCTCATACTATTTATTTTTTCGAATTATTCTTTATTCTTTCATTTCTCATCTCTCTCTCATCTATTTATTTATCTATCTATGCCTTTGTCTCACATCCATCTTTATTTCACGATTTTTTCTCTTTCATTCGTTATTTCTTTCTTCCTTTCTTTCCTACTTTCTTTCTGTGTCTTACCTTTTCTTCTTATGTCTCAACCATCCATTTTCCATCCTTTTTTCTTTCTTTCTTTCTTTCTTTCTTTCTTTCTTTTCTTTCTTTCTTTCTTTTTTTTCTCTTTAATTCTTTCTTTTTCTTTATTCTCTCATACTGTTTATTTATCTTTCTAACACTTTCTTTCATCTTTCCATCTTTCATATTATCTATTTGTAATCATTTATTGATATTTTTTTCACTCTTTTTCATCTCTCAGAATTTATATTTATATATGTATTTATATCATCTTTCTTTCCTTCTATAGTTCTTTCTTTCTCTCACTTTTTTATTTTTCTTCTTCTCTTTGTCTTTCCTTTTCATATTATCTGTATTTATATAATCTTTCCCTTTCATTTTTTTTTTCTAGCTTTCTCTTTCTAATTCCTTTTGATATTATCTATTTATCTATGTATTTATATAATCTTTTTTTCTTTCTTTCTTCCTTTATTTCTGTCTTTCCTTTTCATAATATCAATGTATTTAATAATCTTTCATTCTATAATCTTTCTTTCTTTCTTTCTTTCTTTCTTTCTTTCTTCTTCTTTCTTATTTTCTCTTTCCCTCTTCATTTTATATGTATTTATATGTCCTCTTTCTTTCTTTCTTTCTTCTTCTTTCTTTCTTTCTTTCTTTCTTTCTTTCTTTCTTTCTTCTCTATTTGTCTTTCCCCTTAATGTTATAT